>CM029124.1:7562500-8172500 GCA_016859345.1 Istiophorus platypterus | reverse complement strand
CAAACACAAAAAACCCCACAAAGAACCTTAATCTATCCAGATTTTCCTACTAGACTCTGATGAGTCTGGTGAATGAGATTCAAAAGTTTGGAAAAGTTTTACTTTTCATTTTAACATGTTGATCAAGGAGACGCACGTGAAGAAAAAAGACCAAAACAAACAAACAAAAAAACAAACAAACAAACAAACAAACAAACAAACAAACCCCAGTGTCAACATGGAATAACTTCAACTTTCATGTCAAGCTGACCTATACCTGCCACTACTCCGGCTGATTCACGCTTGTCCTCATTCATAAGGCCTACTCGTCTCGCGATCTTGTTTTCTGGAAGTTGAATCTTCTGAATGTGAGAACAGCAAAGCGATATTTATGCTCAACAAAGGATAAAAGGTGATGGGGAGTTTGGTAAAGAGCAGTTCCAGTATCTCAGTATCAGTGATTCATTCATTTACACACAGTAATTGGCAGATTTTTTTTAAAAACCAAGGTTTATCACTGATCTTTCCTTGAAAGTGATAATATGATACAAAAATGCATGTTTTTCAACACTATACTTTTCTATTATTGGTCTTTTGGACTTTTTCTTTAATCCACAGTGGCTCCTCGAGGGAAGTATATGGACAAAGTTACAGTAGAAAAGCTTAAAGAACCGGAGAATAAGAAGTCAGTCTTTCAGCTTGTGGATGCTTATTCCCCTAACAGGCAAAGGTGTGCGGCCACAATAAAGAAGAAAGTGATATGTAGATAAATAAACAAATAAATGAGTGAAAAAGCACATTCTGGCAAAAATTCAACAGTCACATGAAAGCGGCCATTATTACTGAAGTGAGACTGGTTAATGCTTTGGTTTCCTCGGCGGTAGATAAATCTCATAGCGCCGCAATGCGCTGCGCCTCCGGGCCTCATAAGTTTTTCACTGTTCCGTCCAACTTTCTTCTCTTTTTTCTCCAGCTTCGGCTTCGTCGAGGTTAGCGTTACGCCGGTGCCTGTGTTGTGCCATAAGGCTTAGAAATAAGTCGATAGCTCTCAGCCTCGAGTCATCGGGGTCACACATTAGTTCTGACAGGTGCCAGGACGATTAACAGCGTAGGAAAGCTGAGAATAAAAAACAAACAAACAAACAAACAAACAAACAAACAAACAAACAAACAAACAAACAAACAAACAAACAAACAAACAAACAAACAAACAAACAAACAAACAAACAAACAAACAAACAAACAAACAAACAAACAAACAAACAAACAAACAAACAAACAAACAAACAAACAAACAAACAAACAAACAAACAAACAAACAAACAAACAAACAAACAAACAAACAAACAAACAAACAAACAAACAAACAAACAAACAAACAAACAAACAAACAAACAAACAAACAAACAAACAAACAAACAAACAAACAAACAAACAAACAAACAAACAAACAAACAAACAAACAAACAAACAAACAAACAAACAAACAAACAAACAAACAAACAAACAAACAAACAAACAAACAAACAAACAAACAAACAAACAAACAAACAAACAAACAAACAAACAAACAAACAAACAAACAAACAAACAAACAAACAAACAAACAAACAAACAAACAAACAAACAAACAAACAAACAAACAAACAAACAAACAAACAAACAAACAAACAAACAAACAAACAAACAAACAAACAAACAAACAAACAAACAAACAAACAAACAAACAAACAAACAAACAAACAAACAAACAAACAAACAAACAAACAAACAAACAAACAAACAAACAAACAAACAAACAAACAAACAAACAAACAAACAAACAAACAAACAAACAAACAAACAAACAAACAAACAAACAAACAAACAAACAAACAAACAAACAAACAAACAAACAAACAAACAAACAAACAAACAAACAAACAAACAAACAAACAAACAAACAAACAAACAAACAAACAAACAAACAAACAAACAAACAAACAAACAAACAAACAAACAAACAAACAAACAAACAAACAAACAAACAAACAAACAAACAAACAAACAAACAAACAAACAAACAAACAAACAAACAAACAAACAAACAAACAAACAAACAAACAAACAAACAAACAAACAAACAAACAAACAAACAAACAAACAAACAAACAAACAAACAAACAAACAAACAAACAAACAAACAAACAAACAAACAAACAAACAAACAAACAAACAAACAAACAAACAAACAAACAAACAAACAAACAAACAAACAAACAAACAAACAAACAAACAAACAAACAAACAAACAAACAAACAAACAAACAAACAAACAAACAAACAAACAAACAAACAAACAAACAAACAAGCAAGCAAACAAGCAAGCAAACAAACAAACAAACAAACAAACAAACAAACAAACAAACAAACAAACAAACAAACAAACAAACAAACAAACAAACAAACAAACAAACAAACCCCAGTGTCAACATGGAATAACTTCAACTTTCATGTTGGGCCGGCCACATACCTGCCACTACTCCGGCTGATTCACGCTTGTCCTCATTCATATCTATCGTCTGCGCATCTTGTTTTCTGGAAGTTGAATCTTCTGAATGTGAGAACAGCAAGACGGAGGAACAAAGTTCGCAAAAGGTGATGGGAGTTTGAAAGAGCAGTTCCAGTATCTCAGTATCAGTGATTCATTCATTTACAGTAATTGGCAGATTTTTTTTAAAACCAAAGGTTTATCACTGATCTTTCCCAGTGATACATGATACAAAAATGCATGTTTTCAACATATTTTTCTATTGGGTCTTTTTGGACTTTTCTTTAATCCACAGTGGCTCCTCGGGGAAGTATATGGACAAAGTTACAGTAGAAAAGCTAAAGAACCGGAGGTAAAGTCAGTCTGCAGCGATGCTTATTCCCCAGTAACAGGCAAAGAAAATACAATAAAGAAGAAAGTGATATGTAGATAAATAAACAAATAATGCAACTGCCGAACACCAGCCTGAACCAATATTAGGTGATAAGTAAATCAATAAAGACTCGTTGTATGTTTTTAAGAGTTAATCACATCTTTCGAAGGAGAAAACCACTCGATAATTCGTCAGCTCATCTCAGAGATGCTGGAATAACTTTACCGAGCACCAGTGGGTTGATATGACCCAGTGTTAGTGTGTTTAATTATTATTACTGCTGGATTATTTAACCCAGACTAAGAAATATGGCTATTTCGACCCAGCGTTGGACTCAACAAAGCTCCCGCTCCACCCCTAAACTGTGATAAAAATTTCTCGTTCATATCAGTCGCTGGATCATTTTTGACCCAGTGATTTTAAGTGTGTAACTGTCCTTTTGCTGCCCGGAAAAGCTGACGTGACAGGGCAGAGAGCTACTTATGAAAGAGAGAGGGATAAAGAGAGAGAGAGAGAGAGAGAGAGAGAAATGGTTGCAGGAGAAGAAGCAAGCAGAGCCAGAAACTGGAGAGATAAAAAGAGAGATAAAAAAAAAAAAGATACGAACAGAGGAATAAAGGGAAAGCGAAGAGCTTATGCGGTGAAAAGAGCACATTAGGGGCGACCTGCTGCGACAGTAGTGTGTGGAACGGTGAATAACTGCCTCCATTTAGACCAGTGTCCTGGTGGTGTGGAGCTAGGGGCCTCAGATGGACACACACACACACACACACACGCTGAAAAACACCAAAATACATAAATAAAGCAAAAGGAACCCATTCAAAAGCATGTGTTCCTGCACAAATTGATGCCTGACACACACTCTCTCACACACACACACACACACACACCTCCTCTGAGCTCTCCTCTGTCCCTCTCATTCACACATTTCTCCACATTGGCCGGATTAGGAACACTTTCTCTTGGGTGTGCGAGGCTGCCCCACACACAAAGAAACACTTGGGGACAGGATTAGTAGGCTTACAGCGGATTCACATATGTCCAGTTCAAGCAATTGGTATTCAAAGCTTTACACTTTCAAATGCCACCAAGAGAGAGCAAAGCCGACCAGCGCTTTTCTTTGCATTGGCAGCACCTTTATGAGAAGGGCTCTTTTGCTGGGCCAACAATGAGGCCGTGAATACACATTTTTACTGTTCTACCAGGGGGATCTCAATTGGGGAAAAGGACGGAGCGGCGAGCGGAGTCCGAGGCAGACTTTATTATCCCGGTTTGAAGTGCCGGGTGGGCGGGGTGCGCAGACGGACGGAGGGACGGGCAGATGGATGGATGGAGGGATGCCGAGGTGGCGGCCGGAGGAGGAGGAGGAGGAGGAGGAGGAGGGCCTCAGTTACTTCCGCGGGTTGTCGTTGGTGGCCCGTTTCTCCCACTCCACCGCCACAAAACAGATCTGGAGTAGACTCTTCAGAGTGGAGAGAGCGCTCTCAGCAGCTCAATATACACAATACTGACTCAATTTAGTGGATCCTCCCAAATATATCAATACAACAAAACTTTCAGGGGTCGCTCAGATCGTCAATCAGATACGCTTTATGCAAGATGAACGTTTTTTTTTGTACTTGTGTTACTTTTCATAAATTAGTTTATCGATTCATCTTGAAATTAAAGGATATATAAATGATGTTAACCTTTTATATTTAGGATTATTTTAATTATATTTTATTTTATTTTAGTTTGGCCTTTGCCAGACCCCCTCTTATAATGTATTTTTTTATTTTTATTTTTTTCAGTGGGTTTGAATAAATCCTTTGTGTGTATTTGTGTTTGCCTCCAATTCCTCCTGGAGAGACAAATAGAGTATTTTCAATTCCACTCCACTCCTGAGATGCTTTAGTGGCCATATTGTAAACATTTCTTTTTCCAAATCAACTCATCTAGTTTACATTTTTAGAAAAACTGCTATATATCATTAATCAAAACAGTTTATTCCTATTAAATTATAAAAGGACAAAATGATAAAGAAAATACAATCATAATAGATTAAAAAAAATCCTATTTTATTATCATTGTTATTATCATTACTACTACTATTCCTACTACTTCCACTACTACTAATAATAATACTTCTACTACTAGTAGTAATAATAGAAATAATGGTAAGAATTTTAATAATAACAATAATGATAATAATAATAATAATAATAGTAGTAGTAGTAATAATAATAATAATAATAATAATAATAGAATGAAAAATGCGCCCTTCGGTCCCACATGGAAGTGATGAGAAGTTTTATGAGGGTCCAGACAGGGGGTATCTGGGTAAACTCTGACGCCCGCATGCTGCCATATGGCCAGCAGAGCGCCGAGGGTCGGAGCGGGCATGTTACCTCCGTCCCAGCGGAGGCCCCGGGCCCCCGCTGCACCAGGAGCCGCTGAATGGTGTAAAAGAGAGAGAGAGAGAGAGAGAGAGAGAAAGCAATTTCCCGTCCCCGTTCCTCCTCATTCCCCTCAGGCGACCACCGGCCGGAGACGCGCAGACTTTGCTCTGGTTTTTCGACCGTCCTTAAAAAAAGGGGAAAAAGGCACAACACTCTTCACGGTGAACGTTGTGTGTGTGTGTGTGTGTGTGTGTGAGAGAGAGAGAGAGAGAGTGAGAGAGAGAGAGAGGGGCTGGTGAAGTTCGACATTTAATCAACAGATCAAAACGTGTCCAGAAAAATAAATATATTTTTCGTCGCTGCTGCTATAACAAGGGATCTTGCGCGTAAAATTTACATTACGCAGCTCAACAGATGAGACAGACGGAGAAAAGGCGCAGGAGAATCTCAAGACAACTTCTAGGACGTGGTAACTTTTTTAACCAAAACAAAACAAAACAAAACAAAATGTCATAAAAAAACGATTAAAAAAAAACAACTGACCGGTTTCTCCGAGGAAGAGGAACTTTTCTGATCCAAGGGAGAAGAGGAGGGAAGAGGAGGGAAGAGGAGAGAAGAGGAGGGAAGAGAGGAGGAGAGGGAAGAAGAGGAGAGAGGAGAAGAAGCTGTGCCCCCCAGCAGTGTCCTGACAATGGCAGTGAATGGTTGCGCACCGCGGTCACTGGGACAGTCAAAGCACACCGCCCCCTTTCCAACCGGCGCGTCATCCTCCGCGCTCGGCGCTATGAATAGGAAAGACGCTTTTGTCCGCCCGCACGTATAAATACCCAACGTCGCCGCGCTCCTCGCCGCAGACACGGGGAGACACGCGGAGAGGGACGGTCGGCGGAGAAGTGGTCACCGGCGCGACGACGAGGACGGGAGCGCGGGATCAGGTGACCAGAGCGAGCGAAGGCTCCGGGAAGAGGGACAGAGAGAGAGAGGAAAGAGAGAGGGGGGAGAGAGGGGAGAAAGTGAAAGTGAGAGTGAGAGTGTGAGAGAGAGAGAGAGAGAGGGAGGAAGCCGGCAGCGACCTCCTACCCAAACAACCTCGGAAGCGAACCCATAAAATGAATTCAGACTCCAGCCCGAGCAGCAGAGCCTCTTCCCCGGACATGGACGGCATGTTTCTCCGAGACCACCACCCGCACCACCACCACCACCACCACCACCTCCACCACGGCCACGTCGGCTCCTCCGTGTCCTCCTCCACGCAGGGCGGCGAGCAGCAGCGCCAGAAGATGAGCGGCGGCGAGCACCTGCGGTCCGGGGACGCCAAGTCCGCGTCCGTGGGGAGCAGCAGCAGCAGCAGCAGCAGCAGCAGCAGCAGCAGCAACAAGTACAAGCTGAAGAAGCAAGTCACCGAGGAGGAAATGTACCAGCTGCGTCTCAAGATCAACGGCCGGGAGCGGAAGCGCATGCACGACCTCAACCTGGCCATGGACGGCCTGCGCGAGGTGATGCCCTACGCGCACGGGCCCTCGGTGCGGAAGCTGTCCAAGATCGCCACGCTGCTCCTGGCCCGGAACTACATCCTGATGCTCACCAGCTCCCTGGACGAGATGAAGCGGCTGGTGGGGGAGATTTACGGCGGCCAGCACTCGGCCTTCCACTGCGGCACCGTGGCGCACGCCGCCGGCTCCGGCGGCCACTCCGGGGGCCAGGCGGCCGCCGCCGCCGCCGCGGCCGCCGCGGCCGCCGCGGCCGCCGCCGCCGCCGCGCACCAGGTGCACCCTCTCCTCGGCGGCGCGCTGTCTTCCTCCACGTCCTCCACGCTGCCGAGCGCGCTGCCCGGGCTCACGTCCATCCGAACCCCGCACTCGCTGATGAAGGGCTCCCCGGCCGCGCCCCCGGGCCTGCAGCTGGGCTCCGGCTTCCAGCACTGGGCCGGGCTGCCGTGCCCCTGCACCATCTGCCAGGTGCCCCCGCCCCCGCACATCCCCATCACCTCCACCGGCCTCACGAGACTGACGGGGGAGGGCAAGGACGGGATGAAATGATGCGCGGTCTGTCCGACGGACAGGCGGAGACTGAGCCGTGGCCCGCCGCTGTGTGTAAATAGAGAATTCAGGGCACGAGGGTGCATTTGGCCTCACTGGTGCATGCTGTCGTTTAGTCTGTTTTCTTGTTTGGCGTATGAGAAAAACCGTGTAATTTCCCTCCTTGTAACAAGGACTTATGAATATTTTGCCAATTGAAGGTAAAAAGGAAAAAAAAAAAAAGTTGTGTGTCATGCAGCAAGACGCCACGATGCTCTTGTGTTTTTCTCTCACACCACAGTGTGAAAGGTGACGGAGGTTGCATGAACAATTTTTCATTTGATTTTACTTTTCTTTGTTTTGTTTTTATTCTTTGTAACAGGCGTCTTTTTGTGAAAACGAAGAATGCTCTCTGTGCCTTGTACCAAGGATTTTAAACTCGAGTTCTATATGAAGATAATGACATTTATGTGTTTGGCTAAATGATTCCGCCTCCGCGGAAATTTGTTTTAAGATCTAAGTTTTAGATTGATTTTTTTCACGTTGTGTTGTCCATTTGTGCTCTGATTTCCAGTTTTTGTTTTATCTTTTATTTTATTTTTATTTTATTTTTTTTTTGCATGATGGTATAATTATCACAGCATGATTGTTTTTGCTGAACTGAATTTGTTATGCCCAGAGACCCCGTGTCTTTATTTTTGTACATTGTTGATGACTGATGAAATATTTATTATCGCCCAGCGTCCCTGGATGAAATTTCAATAAAACTGAAATTATGGATCATATCCACTGTCCTCCCTTCTTTTATTTTATCTTTTTAAAAAATAGGCACATTGAACATTAAAAACAATATTTTTGATGCCAACTCTGCGTTACAGTTCCTAAAGTCTAGTTTAGGTCAGTTTTACTAAACGTATTTTTTTACATGGCTGCACATTTTGGTTGATAAACACAGACTATGCATATTTAAAAAAAAAAAAAAAGTTTGTTTTCAGATAAAGGAAAAAGCTTCACTCTTCTAAATCTCTTCCTTTATTTTAGCCAAAGCATATTTATCTCTCGTACATTTCCCAGTGTTTAAAACTTATTTTAAAGGATATTTGTGTGTTAATACTGCAAACTCAAGCAAGGCCTCACTTAGAATAAAAAGAAAACGCCACGTTGTGTTTACTTTCACAGACTCTGTATTTCCACTGGTCTCTTAATTGCTTTTTTCCCACTTATTGGAAATTAAAAATAAAAAAACAACCCAGAAAGATGTTGAACTTCAACAGAACGCAGCGGTTTTAAGGAGAAAATGGTCAAAAACAACCACCATGGTCGTCGAAATATTTTAGAAGAGAACGACTCTCGGCTTTTTTTGTTTTCGTTTCCTTTGGATTACACCGAAATCGAATTGCTCCGAGTATTTCTGAGCGCAGCTGCCCTCCGGTGATTTGGCTTTGTCTGTTCAAACGCCCATTTTAAACACGACAAAGCAGGAAATTTGTAGAGGTCGATTTTCTGCAACCACCAACCACTTTGAACCGTTTTAAAACAGCTTTATTTGGTAGTTTTATTTCTATGCGTAATTTTTATTTTTCTCCCCTTCCCCGTCTCGTCTTTGCACCAACGTCGGGCCCCAAACGTTGCACAGTTACGTCCCCCTCACGTTGGGTCACACACACACAGCATTTATTTAACATTTCCGAGCAGCGAGCACAAATGTTAAGGGAAAAAAAAGAGGGGGGGGGGCGTATGAAGACGAGGGACCGGGCTGCAGCCTTAATGGAGCCTGGTTGAATCGCTTCCCCCTGCAGCAGCTAGAAAGTGATCCGCCTTGGGGGAGCGCGGAGCGGTTTGTCCGCCGGGGTCCCTTGGGTGCCCCCCACCACCACCACCACCACCACCACCACCACCCACCCTACCCCACCCCACCCCCCACGTCTCATCTCTGCAGCGACAGAATGTATGTTTGTGGAGATTACAAGTTAATTGTTCATGGGGGACCGGGAGGAGAAAATCACATCACAGAGAGGCGTCGGGATTACAGGCTACTAAATGCAGAAGATTATACATTCAGACCCCCCCCCCGGCGCATGCAAATGAGTGAGTGGATTAAAAAAAAAGAAAGAAAGAAAGAAAGAAAGACAGAAAAAGAAAAGGAGAAGGAGAAGAAGCCCTTTTGTAACTTATTTGGAGGGAAGTTCTGTGGCCGAGCAGAGAAAGAGTGAAAGAGTTCGTTTTCCATTTCTTCTTCTTCTTCTTCTTCTTCCTCTTCTTCTTCTCCTTCTCCTCTTTTTGTCTTTAGGAATGAGTCCGGCCCTGTCTGTCCCTCGCAGCCTGCCAGATGGGATGTAAATAGCTGGGTAGCCGCAGTGGCCTTTTAACCACACAACACTGGAGGAGGATGTTGTCAAGGGAAGCTGGCGGTTTGCGAGTTAATAGTCATGAGTTGGGGTAATTACTTAAGGTTTATTATGCTCCGGTTTCAAAGGAAATGGACTCTTCAATGGGCCGAGAAATACTTCTTAATTCTGGCTAATTAGGGAGCCGAGGAAAGCGGCGGGGACAACCGCCGTCACGTCGGTGGAGGGACCGTCGGTGAGTAAAACCACGGCGTGACGCACAGCGGCGGCCACGCGCGTGCAAACAACGTGCACGAGGCGAACGCAAATCGAGACCCGACCGTAAATCCCTGCTTTGTGTGTGTTTGTTTGTTTGTTTGTCTTTTTGCTGCTTTTCTTAGTTTTATTCCAGAAGTGTAAATCCTGTGGGTCGTGGATGATCACACGGTAACAGGGCTGCGTCGAGGCCACCGACCTCTGACATGGGGGCGATGCGGGAATATAAGGTTGTTGGTTTTTCTTCTCTGCGTTAATCTGCTAAAGATACTAATAAGTAAGTGTAAACACGGGGGGGGGGGTATCATGCACTTGCAAACAGTGATTGAATTATGTGTTTTCTGTCACCGTGGTTCTCCTAATGGCAGAGCTTATCTGCTTAGCATGGGTTCACAGAAATGATCCTCGTTTATACTTTTACCTAATCGTGACAATCCCACTGAGATCCCAACTCCTCGTTTTCATTGAGGGAGGCAAAGGCAGGAAGTTGGAGGAGTTGGGATAATGATGCAACAAAACAAAGTTTTAAAAAAAATACAATAACAAAAAAAAAAAACAACAACAAGAACTGAATAAATTAAAGATTAAAATGTTGAGCAGGGGAAAGAAAAGAGGCAGAGAGCTGTGAAAAACCTACAAAACGCTGAAATATTTTTGTTCCGCTGTTTTCGTTTGTTTGTTTGTTTGTTTGTTTGTTTGTTTGTTTGTTTTGAGCAACTTTTGCTAAACCGAAGAAGCTTTCGAGCGCTCACTTAGCACAAGAGTCTAAAGTCTGCGGCCTGGAAACCTCCAGGCACAAACGGGAGATAGATCATGTGTGAACTGATTAATAACCGAGCCAGAATAAATGAGTTGTTGTCGTTGTTGTTGTTGTTGATGCTGCGCCGTCGCTGGGAGCTCGCGGTGCAACAGGACAGATGGGACAACGTTCAGCTCCGTATACTGATAATAAATAACGCGACATAAATACGAAAGATGAGCTAGAAACGATCCTTAAAGCGCAAAAGGCTCCAACTCTGCCCGGCGCCGTGAATAACGGGCAGGGCGTCACGGCGTCGCCGCTCAGGGGTTGGATGAAAGCTGAGGTTGGTTTAAGCTGAGGTTGGATTAAAGCTGAGGTTGGATTAAAGCTGGAGTTGGTTTAAGCTGAGGTTGGATTAAAGCTGGATTAGAGACTAACCGGTCGACACAACGTGTGAGACCGGAGTCGTCTTCACTCCGGAGCCGCTGGATTCCGCTGAATGAACGACTGGGCCTGCGCGAGGCACACACCTGTTACTGGGAGCCACGCGAGGTTTATCACTTAGAGCCACGCTGCTTGGTCGCCGTCTCCACACACACACACACACACACACACACACACACACACACACACACACGGACAGACACACACACACACACACAAGCACACGCAGACACACACAGACACACACGCACACACACACACAGACACGTACACACGGACACTCAAATGCAGAAACACACGCACGTGCATACACACACACACACACAGACACACACTGACACGCACATGCAGAAACACACGCACAAACACGCACGCGCACATGTACACACACACACACACACACACACAGACACTCACATGAAGAAACACACACTCGCACTTGGACACACACACACAGACACACATGCACACATGCAGAAACACACAAACACACACACACACACACTCACAGAAACACACACACACACACACAAGCACATGCGGACACACACACACACACACTCACACACTCACACACATACTCACACACACAGACACTCGCATGAAAAAACATCAACACACACAGACACACGCACACATGCAGAAACACGCAGACACACACACACACACACACACACACACACATGCAAACTCACATGCTAACAGGCCCTTCTTCATTCTTGGACACTAAAGCAAACAAGGCAGAAAACCCAACCCGAGCTGCCAGACTCATTCTGTGGCCCCGGCGACTTCTCCAAGACACAACCTCCAGATCTGCAATCTGTAAAGTTGCATTAATTAAAACAGAGACACTGACAGATGCTGTCGGGCTCCGTCCCAGACGCTGGCTTAGGAACCGCGGATACAGGGATTCTGGTCGCATTGTACCCGCTCTTATAGCGCAGGGTTTGGCGTAAGCACCTCGCTCGGCGATGGCGGACGCGGCCGCGTCCGGTCCGACGGAGTCCCGCCCGGGAGCCGCGGCCCGGCGGTTTGTTTACCCGCCCGGTCAGCGAGCCGCCCTGGGGCCGGAGCCCGTAAATTTCGGGCCGAGCCGCTGCTTGAACAAAAGCAGTTGAGGGGATAAGTTATGGAGCTGACAGCCTGAACGAGGCTGATTAGAACCAACTGGTCAGGCTCAGGGTGTGTGTGTGTGTGTGTGTGACAGTCGTAGTTAGTGAAGCAGGTGCAGAGGCCGTTCCCTCTAGGCCCAGGCTGTAGTCTAGCTCTCTCTCTCTCTCTCTCTCTCTCTCTCTCTCTCTCTCTCTCTCTCTCTCCCCCTCACACTTTCCCTCTCTCCTTCTACCTCTCTCTCTCCCTCTCCCTCTCTTTCCCTCTCTCCCTCTCCCTCTCTTTCTCTCCCCCTCTCTCCCTCTCTCTCTCTTCCCCCTCTCTCCCATTCTCTCCCTCTCCACCCCCCCCCTCCCTGGGCCCTCAGGGACGCCTCGGGGCCCTATGGCCTCCTGTCCTCAGCTGATTCCTCAGACTGATGTTTAACCCATACTGCCAAAGCAGGAAGCATATTTCCATCATAAGAGCGCGTTGCCATCGCCATTAGCGACTGAGCTCATTTGCATGTTAATTGTGCAGTTAGAGGGTCGGTGTTGACACTTCCCTTTTGTCCGTGCGGGGTCGCGGGAGGAGAGAGGACGGGGCCGCGGGACGACATCCCTGCGCATTATCGTTTCATGCTGGTTGTATCATCTGTTATCGTGGGACAATGGAAAATGCATGAAGTTAATTTAATAAGGTGTTGTTGGTACTGCAAGAGTCAAATAGAGCTCTCGTCTGTAAACATATTTATGTAAAACATTACGAAATTAGTTAAAGTCAGGTTATTTTTCAGACATAAATTTGTTAATATGTGGAAAATGAGTGGCGGAAAAACAATTAAGTACTTTCACACACCTCTGGGGTACTTTACTTGTGTATTTTAATATAAGAGACCATGAGTGAAAAGGGTAAAATTTTAACTAATAGATATCTTCCCTAGTTGATTACTCACATTAAGACAATTATTCTTTAGTTGTATGTTTAAATGTGACTGTAAGGCCTCGTCTAAATATGCATTAACCTGCGTTGATTTCCAGTGCCAGGTATATAATTGTAAAATTAAATGCATTTTTATGCATTTGTGCATAATTCTTTTTTTTTTTTTCTTAATTGGAAAATGCTATTTACAGACAAAAAAAATCAAATGAAATCAAATCCACAGTAACGCAGATATACACACACACCAACACTGCCCCCAGTAGAAGTGCCAGCCATCTTTGTTGTACCCCCCACGCCTGTTTACAGCCTCGTTGTCCGTAGACCCCTCATCAACCGTCTCCTCAGTTTTGTTTTCTGTTATTTTTTTCAGCCATGTGCTCTCAGACTCGCTCGCCTACGTTTCGCGCCGGCTTTTGCGACAGCCTCAGCTTTTTCTAAGATTCAGAGCGTATCGGTATCAATGCCCCGACAGTAACAGCTGGGTCCCGACGCCACGACCTCTCCATAGCAGTCAACATGGCAGAGGCACCTTCATTAAAAAGTGGAGATGGCCACACTCGCCGCCATCTCTGCCCTGCCTCTCCCCCCCAAAGGAGACCGTTTTTGGCCCCGCACAATGGAGTCGAGGCACTCATTTGCATTTTGAGTGCCTCCATGCTGCATTCACTGCAGCGGGCCGTCGCTTCACACGCGGTGGTATGCTGGGATAAGCTTCTTCCCCGCCGTGGTCCCATGGAAAGCCAGACCAGGAAGCGTCTGAGCAAACCGCGCTGTCAGAAATACAGACGCCGGACACTTTAGGCGTCATCATCCCCTTTGTGCTCTCGTGATCGGCGCTGCTGATCCAGATGAAGCGACTGCGCTTGGAGGCGACGACACCGTGCGGGAGGGAACGAGCGCTACAGCGATGCCTGGTGGCACGGTTGCAGACAGCGAGCGCGGCACCACGCGTTGCGTTCGAACGCTATCGTTCGGTCGATAGGAGAAATCTGCAGACGTGAACAGACAAAGCGTTGATATAAACACTGTAACATTTATATATTTATATATATATATTTTTACAATTCCTCTGCACTAGTCTGAGAGAGGAAGCTCAAAATCTCAGAATCGACCGGTGCATGAAAAAACATGTAATTTCTCTTTGCCTGCTGTGTCTGTCGCCTTAACTCTACGCTACTTCATACCTCTACTCCAACGCATTTCAGAGGGAAATACGACTCTGTCCAGCCTCATTAGTCAACTGCAGTTTCTTTCAAGATCAAGATGTTTTACACACAAAACACATGATGCATTGTTGGGGACAGAGCTACCTGTCTGAAGTTAAAGCCACGGAACAGTGAAAAATATATACTTAATATATACTTTAGATACTTAAGTCAAAGTCTTGCAGGTTGTACTGTGGCTCGGGTGGCGAAGTGGGTCCTCCACTCATTGCGGGGGTGGTAGTCCGATCCCCAGCTCCTCTCCACGCACCGAAGTGTCCTTGAGCGAGACACTGAAGATTGAGCTAAAAGCAGCTGCCAAATTGAATAAATGTAATTTTCGGGCTCTGGACTTTAACTTGAACATCTCACCTTGGGCTCTGGCTAATGTTAAGTATTATATATAGGTTAAAAACTTTTACATTTGATTTTCTACTTATTTACGCTCATGTAAGTGAAATTTTGACTACAGGACTTTTTCCTGTAATAAATTTAGATCATAGTGTTACCACTTTCACTCAAGCAAAACATCTTCCCCCCGTAAATATATAGAAAATACAATACACAGACAACCCTCCTGACCAAAGGGACTTGCCGTGTTCACGCACATGTTCGAAATATGCACAAGAAGACATTTGTCCATGCGCACACACACACACACACACACACATTCACTCCCTCACACACACTTTGATTTGTCCAGATACAAGCCAGTTTTGGTGGTGTGAATTTTGTGTGCAATAAATACAGATTCAGCCAGACAGAAAGTGCGCGTGTGCATGTGTGTGTGTGTGTGTGTGTGTGTGTGTATGTGTGTGTATGTGTTTGTGCGTGTGTGTGTGTGTGTGTGTGCGCGTGCGTGCGTCTGCAGTAATATCCTCCTACAGTGACTGACAGATGGCGTTCAGTGTTTGGCCGTAAATGTGCTCTCTGAGTGTTTGTCTGTGTGCCAGTCGCCTGTAGTTTGGAGACTCCCCGTGAGAGTCTAACTGTCCTGACACTGCTCAAAACCAACTGTCCTTGATTGTCAACCATGGATGAACCGCAGCGTATATGTGAATGTGTGTGTGCGTGCGTATATATACATATATATATATATATATATATATATATATATATATATATATATATATATATGTGTGTGTGTGTGTGAGTGTGTGAGTGTGTGTGTGTGTGTGTGTGTGTGTGTGGATGTGTATGCGGTGGCCTTCTGGAAAGATCCAAGCAGGCCAGGGGAGCAGATGTTAATGGGAGAGATACATCTATCTGAATCTCTGGCCACCACATGCTTTGAATCTGCCCGGAGGAACGAGTCTCTCAGCACGACAACATGGGGAAAACGGAGCCAGAGAACTTTAGGGTTTTTGGGGGGGGTTTTCCTTAAATGTAAGAGAATGAGAGTCAGTCGTGTGTGTGTGTGAGTGTGTGTGTGTGTGTGTGTGAGTGTGTGTGTCCGAGTGTGTAAATGCGCCGTGCCAGC
The DNA here is from genome assembly GCA_016859345.1 of Istiophorus platypterus. Taxonomy (NCBI): domain Eukaryota; kingdom Metazoa; phylum Chordata; class Actinopteri; order Istiophoriformes; family Istiophoridae; genus Istiophorus; species Istiophorus platypterus. The sequence continues at coordinate 8,156,720 of CM029124.1, read as the reverse complement.
CCCGGGCCTGGCACAGCGCTGGGTGACAGTCCCCTCTCAGCGGGGGAGAGCCGGGCGACAAAGTGAAACATGGTCGCGAGGAGAGCGGGCGACGACTGAAGCCAAGAACAGACAACACAAATAGAGAGATCAGACCACGTCTTCGCGCCGTCCCGTCCAAAAATGAAATAAAAACGTGTTTGAAAATGTTTCTTGAGTGAAAACAAAATGAAAACAGGGGGACAAAAACAAAAAAAAAAGTTTTGAAATGAGAGGAGTTTGAATGTGGACCAAGTTTTTTTTGTTGTTTGGTTTTTTTTGTTTGTTTGTTTTTAGGACTTTGAAAGCAACATGACGTCCTTTCGTGGTTGATACAGTAACTATTATTAGTAGTTGTTGGTCATTAGAGCAGACAGATCTCACTTTGCCTCTGGCTTCTGTGAAATCCCTGTGACTTTATACCAGTCAGTGATGATACATGCTGACGTATCTGTTAGCAGTATGACTATTATTAGTAGTAGTATTATCAGGCTTATATCACAGAATAAAGTAAACAAGGCCCCAGTTTCGTCAGATTTTATCCACTAAACCAAACTATTCTGAAGTAAAACCCTAAATAAACACACTTGTAACGCTGGTTATGCCGACTAAAACATTACCGGCAGATTCGACTATTTCCGAATTTCAGCATAAAAAATAACATCAACACATTAGTAATTCGCTGCATTTAGAGCAAGTTCTTCCTTAGCTTTGCATCCTTTTATTATTTGGTCTCATATAGGTTGATTCAACCAGACCTTTTGGGGAACTGTGTTAGCAGCGGTGCAGAAAACAGACATTACGCCCCCCCCACCCCCCCGACTCGAGGTACGGGGCCTGGCATGAGCCTCCATCCACAGCCTGCAGCCAGTCCGACCTTCCTGTCTGTCGTCCGTCAGTTGGCAGCAGAACCGACGCGTAGGTCACACCTCTTCCTTTTCTCTCGCTCGGTTCAGGTCTGAATTCGCTTTGACTGACCGGCTGAACAGGTTCTCAGCAAAGAAAAACCCCGGCGCCTTTCAGACTTTTAAACCTTTTTCACTGCATTTCCTCGGCTTTGTCTCTGAATATATGATCTGGCAGTGTTGTTAACCCAGGTGTTAGCCCGCTACCTAACCTTCTCTGTGAGCTGGCAGTGATGTTAAAGCAGATATTAGCCTCCTCCCTCTGGCCTGGATTCAGCTGGCAGGCTTCTGTCCTCACTTGATGGTGCTGCCAGGCGGGCTCCGTCACAGTTGGTGATTTTGATCAATATCAACGCTAACAACACCCAGACAGCTTGTTGGAGAACAAACAAACATGTAAATAATGCGTCAACACGTTTTGACGCTCTGGACATGGCGGTTATTGGTGGAGGGGGCAAAGAGAGAGACACACATTTTATGTCACCTCAGAGATCAACGTGTGTGTAGCTGGAATGTGTGTCTGACGTGTATTTCTGTAATCTTTTGATAAAATTAGTCATACTTCATGGTATTGACTCCTCAAAGGAAATGTCACCTTTCAGTAGCCATTAAAAAACGAACGAGACATTTAATATTGCGAACGAATACGTAGGTTACTAATAAACATAACAGCCATTAACAACAACCAAGCCAGACCAACACTAATGACAACATCTATGATTGAATTTCCCAGATTTTCGGTGGCGGTTTTCAGTATTTCTAGGGTCAGACGTGGAATTCGTGGCTCCATCTTGATAATGGTTGATGGACCATGAGAACAAGAACCCTGGATCAAGAAAGGAAAGGTATCCGCTAATCAAAGCCGAGCCAAACCCCAGACTTTAGGTTCAGCGAAAGATCACGCGCCAGTCCGCAGCGGCTCCGCCTGGCGCGTCTCGGCGGCGTGAACGCGGCGACCGGCGGGGAGAGGCGAACACACGGGGAAAAGCACCGCTCTAATTATAAACAGGCATTATCGTGGGTGTGAAACCAGAAGTGACAGCAGCAGTGGGCAGCCAGGCACACACAACACACACACACACACACTCACACACGCACACAGCACACACACACGCGTGCACACACACACAAAACCAGTGTCTGTATGGGCCAGAGTCATCATATGGACAAATCACAACTGCTCTGGCTCAGTAATGTCTGGCAGATGTTAACGCTTTGTACTTAATGACTCCCTCGAGACCTCACCCAATCAGACAGGACACAGTGATATGCTGGGGGATGTGTGTCAACTGCGTGTGTGCGTGTGTGTGTGTGTGTGTGTGTGTCCGGGTGTATGTGTGTGTGCTGCAGTAGGTGAAAATGATGATCTTCCAATTCATACATGTCATTAAATCTTGTTGAACATCTGTATTAGTTGGATCTTATGTGCTTTAGTTTAATCTGAGTTTTCCGATCTGAAATTTAGTCTGATAGTCTGTTTGTGTGTGTGAGTGTGTGTGTGTGAGAGAGACAGAGAGAGAGAGAGAGAGAGAGAGAGGAACCCTTCTGCTACCAGACAGTCATTTCATGCTTGACTACTGCATATTTCAAAAAAAATAATAAAATGGATTTTTATGACACAACAGAGCAAAGTTCTGTGAATAAAAAGAACAAATCAAAGAAATCCGGACAGAAACATATTTACAAATCTGTTCTATTTTGATTAGAGCAATAAAAAGCTTGGTAACATCCAGTTGTATTTTTTAAAAATGATTTTTTTATTTTTCTTGAAGATATTTTGGGAGTTTAGCTGCTCACATCTTCTTAAACTACCACAGAGTTTCATTAATAGGATGTTTTTTTAGTTTGTTTTTGTTTGCTTCTTTTGGATGATTTGGATGATCAATGTTAAAATGTGGACATTTTATAGTATAGTGGATATGGTCCTTTTTTATGGTCACGGAAAAAGGTTTTTCCCTTCTACCTATAACAGTAATAATGCTTGTTGCTGTTCTTATGTTGCTGTTGTTGTTAGATAACTGTTTTTACTAATATGTTGTAGGGCTAACGGATGAAATGAGCCAGAACCTGGAAGCTCCTGACTGTGATTTTATTTCTTTTGATGCGTAGCAGAGTGAAAAGAAAAAGAATAATATAGCATTTAACAGAAGTAGTTTTTGAAAAAACCCTCTATATTATAAACTAATCACTAAAAGGTTTGAAGTTATTGGTTTTATTGGTTTGAAGTTTAAGATGAAAACTTGCACCTGGATGTTTATGCATTCATTTAAATTACTGATAAAAACACACACACATGCACACACACACACACACACACACACACACACTCACACAGGGTCCTGCTCTGTAAAAAGAACTGTAACTTTCTTTGTGCCGCAGTCTCTCTCTATAGTACGTAGTGTCATAAAACCAGCAGTGCTCTGATTTGCTATATTGAATATGTCAGCAGCAGCAGATGTCGTGCTAATAGCCACTGGATGCTGCACTGGAATCTAGCAGCTGGTAACCATGACACTAACTACCACCGGGGAGAAATGCCAAGCTATCCACAACCCTGTTGCAGTCGAGGAGCAGCACGCAGCACTTCATCACAGCATCGCAATACGTTAGCCTCGGCTTAAACTTGGTGAGCCGGGACGGCCTCCTCAGCGGGGAGGTGTCGTTGGAGCCCGAGCCAAGGAGACGGCTCGTTTCTATGCCGAAGACGGGGTTTGTCCCAGCATTCGGAGCCAGGGCCGCACTTCAGGACTTCGCCCGGGATATGATTTGTCCTTTACCGCAAATTCTTCTCCCGGTCAGGACCTGCCGCCCACATCGCCCGCCACGCACCCTGACCGCCCGCAGCTCGGTCAAGAGATCCGCGTGAGTTATGGTAACGTGGCCCTCGAGCCGCCGGCTCCTTCTCTTAGCTCCGCTTTCATACCCGAGGTCTTCTGCCCCGACCGGCACCAACTCGAGCGCGGCAGAACCTCAGGCGTTTCCCCCGCGCGGCTTCCCCCTGGATCCGTCCGAGAGTCTGGATGTGAAAGCGTACTTTTTAAAAGTAAGTTTCACAAACACCAGTCAGAAATCAACGTGCAGTTTCTGCACTTCCTTTTCAGCGGAGGGAGTAGTGACTTGAACTTGTCAAATATTTCCACTGCACTTATTTGAACTGGCTAAACAGCTCAGCCAATGCACCGGTGCGTGAGCACTGTTCGCTTTCCGGTGCCCCACCGAGAGCTTGTCACTCACTCCCACCCCACCCAGTTAGTCCCCACCTTTCTCCGTCTGTCTGTCAAAGCAGGAAGAGCACCCCCCCCTCCCTCCCTCCCTCCATCTGTTATCATCTCCCCTTCTCCACGAGTGCCGGGGGGTCGGCGGGGGCTGTCCGCGGGCTGGTCATCCCGTTAGAGGCCTATTAACACATCCCCGGGCTCTCCGCTGGGGCCTGCTGGAGAGAAATCCATATCAATACCTGTCTGTTATGCCTCCCACCGCCAGACACAGCCAGGCTGCCTGCCCGGCACAGACAGCACTGCATGGGCCTCCTGTCGACACCCGGGGAGGAAGGGGCTTCCGATGCGAGCGCGGCCCTCGAGTGCGGACCTCCTGTCAGTCCTCCTGTTGCACCGACGGACAACGGGTGGAGGGTCTGAAGAGGCACACTTCCCGGCCCTGACGGCGTCTTTAAGAACCATCAGTTGTCCCTTCGGATCACATCTGGCCCTCAGGGTTTACAATGCGCCGCTTCCTGTGACAAGCTGGGGGAGAAAGGAGGCTACAGGGTTGAGGAGAAAGTGGCGGAGACAGAGGTGGAAACAAACAATTACTCATGGGCCAAATCCGGTTAATTAATACACAAAGGGTAGAACTTTACTGCTCAGCGTCTCCTTTATTTATTTTTCCTCCTGAAAACTGCTGTTTCAGAGTCAGACGTTACCTTTGTCTTCAACTGTAACCTTGTTTTTTTCCCTGCTTCGGTCATCGAATGCAACAGAAACAACAATCTTGGACCGAGTCTAGAGATTTCTAAACTTTCTCTCGGTTATTCTCCACTTTGGTGCAAACAAATAATCATAACACTGTTTGTTGAGCTAATGTTGTATTTAAAACAGTCGCCTGGGTTTAGTTTCAAAGTTCAGTCTTGACCCTGGAAGCAGCACTTTAAGGAACTTAAAAAACTTAAAAAAAATAAATTCCAGAAACGAGATGATGAAACATGATGAGTAAAAAGGTGCTAATGAAAACCTTGCCCCCCCCCAAAATAGTCACCCTGTAACAGTACAGTAATTTCTTAAAATTAATGTCACTCTGATTATTGATAATGACTTAAAATTCAATACCAACCACACACCTCCAACTCCAGCCAGCCAACCAATCAGAGCCTCTCTTCCTTCGGAGCTATCATATCAGTAGGAAGTTTAAAACAAACATGTCGTGCGCGTCCATCTGTCTTGATGTTAGCGGAGAATGGAGCTCCGTTTCCTCATTAGCAGCTTATTAACGGCCCTGGCCCAGCGGAGAGCACTCTCCCTGGAGGACGGCGGCCCCGGGGGGGGGCATTCGAATGGCAGAGAGGGCTTTGTTTCCGGGTCTGGCCTCCCGGACCAGCCCCCCCCCACCCCCTGCCCAGGGGACACAATGTTATGCATGGAGAGGATAAGGAGAGCCAGAGGAGAGGGACGGAGAGAGGAGGAGGAGGAGAAGGAAGGCTGGAGAGGGGAGGTGATGGAGAGGGAGGGTTGACTGGAGGTCGTCCGTCAAACCCGCTGTCAATTTTCTGATCTCCTGTGGAGGCACAGAGAGAGGAGAGAGGGCTACTGAAATACTAAACGCTTTAGGGTCAAACTGGGATTAAAAGTTCTGTTTTACCCCCCAAGAAATAAACATTTATATCGTAGGGGTTTGTTTGCCATTTCGCCATTAGTCTCATCTGTTTTTCAGAGTAATCTCAACATTTATTCCATGAGTCCGCGAGTCAGCTTCCTGCTCGTCATGATACGAGGCGCGGGGGGGCTGTGGACGGAGAACCGAGGCTACGAGAACCGAGGCTACGGAGAACTGAGGCTAAAAGAGCCGAGGCTACGAGAACCGAGGCTACGGAGAGCCGAGGCTACGGGAGCCGAGGCTACGAGAACCGAGGATATGGAGAGTCGAGGCTACAGAGAACCGAGGCTACGAGAACCCAGGCTATGGAGAACCGAGGCTATGAGAGCTGAGGCTACGAGAACCGAGGCTACGGGAGCCGAGGCTACGAGATCCGAGGCTACGGAGAGCCGAGGCCACGTCATTTAACACAGAGACACATAATTCATATCAGGGGTCATAGGTCACGGGGGGATGATGTGAACCAGTCACCACAGAAGCTGATGGCTCGTCCTCTGGCGACGCCAGCGACCCGATGCAAGACAAACATAACCACGCATTCATTGTTGCGCAAACCCCAAATAATAGTGAGGAAGGTGGAGACCTCAGTCCCTCTTGGAGGATTTGATAAATCTGTTCCCAAGTCTTTACCTCCAACAGCAGCGACTCCACCTTTAAAAGATTCGCGCGGTGCCAAGAAAGGCACGTGCAGGCACAAGCGAAAGAACGCACACGTGGCCGGCTTCCCGGGGCGCGCACGTGTATTTTTAATGAGGAAGACACCATATCCGCCAGTTGACCGTCTAATTATACAGACGTCTTGGTGTTTACAGTATTGTAGAAGCGAAAGGCAGATGACACGAGCTGGCAGTCCCTCGCTGTGCTTTACCGGGCTCCGCCGGGCAGCTGGTTAGCAGAGGGCCCGAGTAGGAGGAGGGAAACCGGCGACAGCTGCCGGAGCGAATGTGCGCAGTTAAACGGCAAGTCCTCGGGGGTGATCACCTCGGTGATCACCTGAAGCTTGAAGCGAGAGCGAGGAGCTGAGGAAACGAGGGCGGGGCGGGGGCGGCAAAAGGCCCCAACAAAAACAAGACAACCAATCCAAATGATGAACCCTTTTGTTTACATTTGCCCGGCAGCACGGGACGCCGCGAAGACCCTCCGTCCCCCCGCGTCCGGCGGAACCGGGACGTTTTGCAGGTTCTCAAAAAAAACAAAACAAGACGGGGTAATGAGGGGAGGGGGGAGGGGAGAGGGGGAGGAGGAGGTAGGGGGGTCGGGGGGGGGGGGGGGGGGGGCGGATGAACGGGGCGAAACAACAACGCGGCTCCGGGGTCTCCCCGCCGCCCCCGCCCCCCCCCCCCCCCCCTGCCAGAGCTCGCTGCGCCCTCTCCTCCTCCTCCTCTGAAAAAAGGTCGAGTAAATTGAGTAATGTGGTTGGAGAAATGGGAGAATTGTGTTTTTTTTTTTTTTTTTTTTTTTTCTCCTCACTTCTCCTTCTCCTGCACTATGCCCCCCCCCCCCCCCTCATTATTCTGCAACCACTCTCCCCCTCTTCCCTTTTCCCTTTTCTCTGCACCCTTCCCCTTCCCAGCCTGCCTTGCGGTCCCGGAGGCGCCAGCCGCACCCTGTCCCGTGCAGTCCCCCGCCGTCTCGCTGAAGACCGTGAAATCAGCATGATTAATAATTATAATTATTGGCAAACGTGCCAGCTGCTCTGTGGCAATGGGCACCTCTGATTTATGGTTCTGTAAACGCAAACAGTCATTGTCCATATTCAGAGAAGAAAGGAACGGAGGCAGGAGGGGAGACGGAGGCAGGAGGGGAGTTTTGGACGCCTGCCCTCGAAATATGATTTTATCTTCGGAAGTCAGCGGCCCTGTCCCGCAGGCATTGTCCCGCGTCCCTCCCTCCTCGCTCCCCAACCATTCGTCTCTTGTTCTGCCCGCGCTCCTCACCTAGTCTGTGCTCCGTGGAGCATTGCTTTTCTGATCTCAGCGGGCTTCAAAGGAGTCTGGGGCCACGGGGTCTCGAGCATTGTGCGCGCAGACCGCTTGCTTTTACGGGCGGCCCGGCCGTTGGCGCTGCATTACCGCGGCCCGAGGGCCGTTGGGGTTGAGGCGTGGGTCTGCAGAGCCGTGGCGCGGGGGGTGGAGGACAACTGAGGAAAGTCAGACCGGCCGTCTAAGACAAATCGTGGATTAACTGGCCGTGATTTGATTTTTCTGATCCGGTAATAAACTGGAACGCGACCAGGTGCCTGTCACAAAGTGGACAGCCGTTTTCCTTCCTTATTTGTGTTACCCTTGGTGTGTGTGTGTGTGTGTGTGTGTGTGTGTGCGTGCACGTGCGTTCATATTTGCGTGCTCTGACTGATGGAGTTGTGCAGTCTGTTCATCGGGCTCTGGGGGGTCCGCTGATGTGTCTATCACCGACGGAACGAGACTATGGATTACCTCGCCCATTAATCACAATCAACGTGGCAGCATGCAGCGCTCGCTCGCTCTCTCTCTCTCTCTCTCTCTCTCACACATAGACTTACATACGTACACTGACACATGCATCCCCTCGCGCAAACACACACACACACACACACACACACACATAAATCTCTCCATAGACAGAGCAGTTGTGACAGCTACTGGCCACCAACCTGTCCGCAGCCTAATCTCATTAGGGTCCTTCTGGCATCTGGGCCTGTTCTGCTGAGGGATGGTCTATGATGGAGTGAAGAAGACAGGGCGTTCAAGCGTATAATAGATGTCTAAATCGTCTGGCCTCTGCCAGCGGGTCCTCTCGTTCCATCGCCCGGCGCTCTAAGTGTGTGTGGGGGGGTAAACCACCCTGAAAAGCGTCAGACACGGGGGATAGAGGGAGCGGGAGGTAGAGGCAGATATCGGGGATTCGCACGGTTCTGCAAAGTTTTACTCCAGGCTGGTTGAACAAGCCGGCGACCGCTTGGCAGCAGTAATAAACCGAACCCGACGGCAGGTCGGCGGTGGCGCGGTGACACTGATCGCACCTGTCTGCCGCTCTCCAGTCTGCTGCAAGGCCCGTCCTGTCCTATCTGGTCCTGGAGCGTAGTGTTGTACCTGTCGGTGTTGTGCAGATGGGCTCCCGGGTCCCCCAGGTACCTGGGCTAAATACCCGTCATTAATCACCACATAAAGCCTCCCCAGCGGGAGATGCCCCAGGTTAGACCACATCAAGAAATAAATTGGCTGAAAAATGGCTCTGGACGAATGCTCCGTCCCTGGAGAGGAGGAGGAGGAGGAGGAGGAGGAGAGGAAGAGGAGAAGAGAGGGGGGGGATCCTGAAAGCTGCCTTCTCCGGCCCGCTAAGCGATCTGTCAGCGAGCTAAGCGACATCATCATTCACGCGGCTCCTATAATGTTCCCGCGGTGCTGACAATCTCGGCTGTTTGCTTTCAGATTTGCGCACATTCATCTTCTTTATTTGCCAGAGTGGCGGAAGGCTGAGTTTAACGCTCGGAGTGCGGGGGCCTTCGGGTCCATCCGGCTTTGGATAAACACTCCTGAAAGACGGGAAGATAACAGGGAAGAACCGGGAGAGGAAGCACGGGCGGAATAAAGATGCGGAGCGACAGAGAACAGAAACGAGACAAGAGGTTTTTATCATTGTTATGCGCCTAACTCGGTTTTCGCTATCGGGTTATTCGCTTTTTCCATTCGTTTTCTGACAGGGGCATCTTCTGACGACATACAACAACCTAATATTCTGGCTTTAGATAGAATCCCTCCTGAAAATGATCCGTATTAATCTTCCTCTGCCCCCCCCCTTTTTTTTCGAGGTCATGGCCCAATCTTCAAACAACATTGCTTTAGGGCTCTCACTGATTTAGGGGCCAATAACAACTGAAAAGCTAAATTGGGACGCTGCCCTCTGCTTTACGGGGTCCTGTAGGCAGAAGAAAGAGCTGTCTTCTTTTATCAATCAATCAATCAATCAATCAATCAATCAATCAAAAAGTATCTGCACGACGTGTGAGGACGTGAGGATGCGGTACGAAGAGCAGGGAAATGCTAGAATCACGAGTGTGAGGAAACGGAGGTAAGGTTTATTTTGTTGTTCTTTTCATTGAAATAAAAGGGATAAAAGCGTAGATAAGGTCAAGGACATGTCTCACTCCAGTGGCCCGGGCCTGTCCACCTCAGATTGGCCACATGTCTGCGGCTGTCCAGTCCGATGATTAATGACCAGAGGGATTCCCCCGGTCGGCCGCCGACCCTCTGCTCTATCGACGCCGGTCCTGCCTTCACCAGCCATGGTTTTCTCTCTGCGGCACCTCGGGGCTTCAGTGGTGGTGGGCTGCGCCGTGCAGACCCCCTCAGGCACCCTGAACCTCTAATGTTACAGGACATCAGAGTTGATATCACACATCCTTTTTTTTTTTTAACGCGATGATACTTCAGGACACTTTTTAACCGATAATTCTACTTCCTGCTTATTCGAATCACATTTCCCCGCGAGCAGATGAAAGTAACTAAGTACATTCACTCTTCTGTACCCCACAACATCTCAGGCAAACATACTGTATTTTTTAATGGCATTTTTTTAAATATCCGACAGAGTTATTTAGTATATTTTGCAGATTATTTCCCATAAAAGACAAGTCAGCGACTAAAACATTATACATTGTTCAGAAAATAATAAAACTCTCCCCATAGAGTTGAGCCTTTAAAATTTAACGGTTTCTGAAAAGTTAGGTTCTCAAAGTTTAATTTAATGAATTGAATTTATCTGCCAGTGAAGCAGAGATGTTTCAATATATTTTTCGAACTATATCAACTTGTTTCAAGAATTTTCTCCAAAGAACTTTTCAGTAAATCTAGTACAACAATCTGCCTTGTTCCTTTTTTGGTTTTGAAGTGGTTTTGAATTAAAACCAGGATCAAATATTCTCTTTGCATTACAAAATAAGGTTTTTGCAACTATTTTGGACAGAAAAAAATAAATAAACGTTTTTTATAAGTTAAACTATCCAATCCTCGTTAGCATCAACTCCACTTCAACCAGCTGCAACAAAAACTCTGCTCACACATTAATGCAAAAGTGACAATAATTCTCTAATATACTGCATATAACAGTGGGAAAGGGGACATTTGTGCATAATGAGTAATTCTACTTTTGTTATGTTTGGCTGATAGTACTCATGTACTTTTACTTAAGTAAGATTTTACTTAAGTAAGATCTCAATGGCCTAAAAATACACAAATTCACACTCTCAATAAGGATGGATCATGATGAATTTTCCATATAGCGCCACCATCAGGTAAGAATTTGAATCTGACCGGTTCTCTGGTTTATGACTAAATAGCTAAAAAACTAATGGCGTTCCCATCAGCCTCCGCTGTACTTTGTGTTTGGTGCTTATTAGCAAAGCTTAATATGCTAACTCGCTAAATGGAGACGATAACATGGTGACACTGGAAATCTAGTATTTTAGTGGCAACAATTTACTTAATTTTGCCATATTTAGCATTTAAAAGCAGAATATAAACATTCAATGAACTGTTTAAGCTACGGTGCAGTTGTAAGCGTATCTACGTGACTCTGAACAACCATAGTTCCTCCTGTAGGCGCACAAAAGTGGAGGCTGGTGCAAAAACACACCATGAATGTCAATATGGTAAAACTAACTCATGTCTTCATTGTATTAGTCAAAATTGTTGACAAATACTGCACCTTAATAATAACCAACAACCACATTATAGTGTGTTTTAAACCAATATTCTTGAAATTTTATTTGGAAATCGATCTCAGAATCAACTTAATCCCCTAAACTCCATATACTCCCTGTATTTGTGTCGATTTCCGAATCCTTTATTGTAATTTCTTTAATTTTCGTGATTTCTTTAAGCTCGTTCATTTCTTTGTGCCAGTTATTGCCAGAGAACAGCAAAAATCCCTCCACGAGGGGAAAATGAATCGATTTGACTGAAAGCACCGTTCCCTGGAACTGCTGGGGTGACCTGACAACGTGTTTAAACTCCGTAGAGGAACTAAACTTAAAAAATCCCACCGTAAGTCAGCGCCGACTTCGAGCTGACACATGGCCTCTACCTCTACATCTCCGCACATCGCATCTTAACACAACACACACTTAAAAGGCATAGCAGAGGACCACGGGCCATTATGTATTTTAAAAAGAGGGGCATGGTGAGCGGCCAGGTTATGCTCCTCTATTCTTCTTATTCTTCCTTCACCAGAGCGGCCGGTGTCAGTAGGAGATGGCGGGACAATGGAGGTGATCTCTCTGATCTCAGTGCTCCCATTGTGGCCCATCATATTATTAATGTTCATCTCTGAGAAAAGCCACGGCCTCTGCCTCGCTGCCTCGTCATTTTCTCTCTGCTGGACTTTCTCTCTTCTCGCCGTCGTGCTTCATCTCGGTCGTCTCTCTGCTGCGTCCTCTCCGTCAGACGCAAAGGCACAAACGCACACGCACGCACGCACGCACACACACACACACACACACACACACACACACACACAAACAAACAAATAACCAAAGGACTTTTAAGCCATTGTCCCAGTTTCTTTATGAGGCTCGGTTCTGCGGGAAGAAACGTCCTTTTTTTTCCCAACCTACATCCATCAGTTGTAAAGATGAGGCAAATACATCAGATCTACAGTCTTTGATTTGTGCTTTGGGACAATATCGGCCACAATAATTTTCGGAGCTATGATGCTGCAGGGACGTTATATTATCTTTAAATGAATTCCCAATGTGCCAGCCTATATTCAGACACGCCCCTCTCTCGTTCCCATGGTCTTTGACTCCAACACTTTGAAGGTATGATGCGCACTCCCCTTGCTCCCCTTTTGAACACACACACACACACACACACACACACACACAAGCGAGGGGAAGCCACGGTAGCTGTCGCTCATTTATCAGCAGTACCGTGGGCAGGCCATGCCTTGCTGTGCCGTGCTTGGGGTCAAGCTTCCTTCGCTGTGAACTCGGAGTAATTATTAACCTACCGGGATTGTCCGGCAGCCCTCCGGTCATCTGGGACTGCTGGGTGTCAATCGGCAAAGGTCATGACAAGGCGACACGGCGATGAAGGAGCTGGAGAGTGGCAAATATGGCGGCTTTTGTAGCGAGAGGGGCGGATCGCACGTGACGCACCTCTTCCCTCTGGGCAGACATTTAAAGGACAGGTCTGGTTATACGTTTTTCTCATTTTGTCCCATGAAGAGAGTAAAACCAACAATCAGCCGATTCTATAAACAAGTGCTTGTTCCTCTGCATTACTCAGTAATATGACACATTATTGTGATTGCTCTTTTTCAGCAATTAGTAGTGTGAGGGATTATAATTTGAAACTCAGCCATTACCTCATAGTTACTGATCCTAGTACCACTCTGCCACTCAGAAGTTTAGGGGTTTGTCTTGCTTCCTGTCTCGCCGCGAGCAAGATAGCGGGTTGATATCGGTTTATTCTCTCTGCCTCCGGTGACCAGGCCGGTGCATGGTAATGCAGGTTTATATGCTGGAATCCAGGGGCTCACCGGTGGGACCGGATCATACAATCCGGGGAGTCCAGTCGGAATAACAGATTAATGCGTTCAAGGGTTTATCAGACGCCAAAACGCCGGAAAAATTGTGATTATGCATTTTAGATTTTTTAGAGTACTGAGAGACCAACTGCCACACTGTTGACTTTGGTCTTTACATTGGATTTTTTTGACAAACACAAAAATATAGATCATCCTTTATGCATTAATACAAATGCTGGTAGCTGTTTTTCCTTAGACTAGTGCAGGAGTTTTAAAAAAGTCAATTAATCTTGCAATGATTATTTTTACTATGAGCAATTCTAAAACTTCTAAAACTTCAGTAGATAATAATTAATGGCCAAATGCCCGAAAAAAATAGTTATTAAATGTGTTTGTGAGTAAAATGCTCAGATTTGACATCAGGATGTGTCTTCTAGCTGAAATGATTAGTTGATTGTTCGATTACTCAATTCATTTTCTGTCAAAAAGCAGCTATTCTGATAATCGATTTATACTTTTTAGAGCCAAACCTCATTTATCATTTGCAAGGATTTGCATACGTCATTTATCTTATGTAGTCATAAACTGAATGTTTTTTGAACAAAACAAACAATTTAAAGACCAAATAATTAACTGATTAATTGGGAAAATAATCTGCAGATTAATCAAAAACAAAAATAATCATTAGGTGCAGCCCTGCTGCCAACTTAATAAACTAGGCGCCACATATCCTATATCTTTTTTTCCCAAATGTAGTGAACTGTTTTAAAGCTTCCTTTCATTGTGGATAGTAAGGTTTACTTAAAATAATTTAAGATATCACCTTTCAGTTTTTCGGATCTCACGTCTCCCAAAACAAACACAACCAGAATGACATAAAGAATCGGCGATATAGCCTCCGCCTCTCCCCACTCGCTCAGCTAGACCCCCTGTCTGTGACATAACCTGGGAAAAAGTGCTTCTTTTTTTCTTTATCATGGGAAGAACAGGGTGTGGACGTTCTCTACATAAAACCCACCACCTCACACCGAAGGCAATTTATACTGCTGCCGCGGCATTGTGGCCCACAAGGGCCTTTGTCAGGCAGCGCACAACACCTCCTCTAAAGATGTTTGGGTTTCGTGGGGAATAAATTGTGCGGCTCGTCTGCGGCTCAAGCTCTATATCATATTCAGCTGGCTTGTCGGTGCCACCGGCGTGGTGAATGGGCCGCCGGAGGCCCAGCCACTGGCGGGTGGTCTGACACAGAAAGGTTAAATATGGTTCAGCCACGGACGCTCTCAAAGGGCCTCGCTGTTAAAAAAAATAAGTTATGTGGGTTGTACGTCTTCACGCAGTCAGGAAATTGACAATACTGGCGCAGTGAGGCACAGGGCTGTCCCAGGGCTGAACTTCATGCTTGACCGTCCAATTGAAAAAAAAGTCACAACAACACTTGTTTCCGGTGGATTTATTGACGGCTCATCAAAGCCCCGGCTAGACAAGAGGTGTAAAACAAAAATCCCCACAATGACCATGCGTATATAACGGCTATATTCACTGAACTTCTTTGTACTCAAAACTATGACAAGGAACTTGAACCCTTCGACAAGAGAGAGCAAGAAAATGCAGCGGTTGCAGAGAATAAATGGATGAGACCCAAGCTAAAACTCACGCACGGGCAGATCCAGATCCGGCGGCGCCCACAGGCAGGTGGGGGGAGATGAGCAGGCAGGCGGGAAGGAACGAGAAGGGGGAACAGCTGCGTCGGCGGGCGGGGCCGCCAGGTGATCAGCGGGAGGTTGGCGGGGCCCAGGTGAAGGGCGGGGCTCTTTGTGCGGGCGGACTCGGAAGCGCTTCCTGTGAAAAGCCTTCAGCCTCTGTCCTCGTGCTCTATTTCGTTTCGTCAGCACTTTCCCCACCAACATTCCCTCGCTTACACCGCCGACCCCACTGAGACCCACGTCTCATTTCCTTTTTTTCTTTTGCAATTTTGATACACGTTTTGTAAACGAATCACTTCATTTAATCGTATTTTTGTTGTCACCACCTTCTCTTTGCCACGTCCTTTCGAACCGGCCCTGAGATTTGCAAACTACGACTCCCGAGTTACACTTCAGCAAGAAACATCTTACTACTCAACTTAAAATTGTGTTATATGCAGGATTATGCAGGATTTTAAATTCCGGGTTAGTTCAGCAGCTGTGGCTCCGTGTTTGGTTCTCAACTGCAGCAACAAAAACTTTTTAAAACTCGGTACGGATCTAATTTGCACCTCTGACAGGCCACAACTTCCCTAAACTAAATGACAAAACATCTGATCATTCCTCCTTGTCCTTGGCAGACATCATTTGTCTGTGTCTTCCAAGGCCGTTACAAATCACTGTTGAAAAATAAATCCTCTTTGAGAAGTGGCAGCGTTATCGTTAAGGTTTCATGAAGTTCAGGTTAAACAAAAACAGAAAAACAAAAAGGAGTCTTCCGTGTTTTTTTTTTTGTTTTTTTTCCAACAGCGATGAGCGCCAGCTTTCAGTGAGGGATCGCCGAACCGAGTGAATCCACCCCCCCCCCCCGGGCCAGAAGCCGACGTGAACTGCCCTCAGACCTCCCATGTGCAGGGGAGAGGAAGGTCGCCTATCTTGTCCTGGTAGACCAGGTCAAAATGCTCGTTCTGGGCCACCGTGAAGAAATTCTTCCAGTCACCTGCCACCCCTGTTAAGACAGAGAAAGTCAGAGGACCACCGATCTGCGCTGGTCCCTCGTGTCCATTTCCCACCAGCAGGAGTCTTTAAAAAATTCTTTCTCTATGAACATAATGTAGAAAAAAAAACCAAACTGTGTTTACCGTGGCGTCAGTGCGGAAACAAACCTTTGCGCATGGTTTCGCTCTTGTAGCGGCCGGTTTCGATCAAGTCCTTGTAGTTCGCTTTGGGGTTGGTCTTCATGCTTTGGAAGGTGGACATCTCCACGATGCCATCGATGGCTTCGTCCATCAGCTCTATTCCCAGGAAAGTGCAGAGCTTCACTACTTCCCCTCTGAGGTCCTGTGCGAGACAGATGAATATTTTAATATGCCATATGTGTACAGGGGGCCCTAGATCAAAAAACCTGCAAGAAGCAATCAAAAGATTCCAAAGCCACTGGTTCTCATGCGCTACTTCAGAAAAATATCTTCCTGCCGGTACACATGCATTTGTTAGAAGACAAACACCGCGTTTATTTCTCACCATTATGTACTGTTGTCCCGTGACTGTTGTATAAACAAGCAATAGACACAAGAAGATTCCCAACCTTCAGTAAGCTCTCATACTGCACAAAGTGGATGTTCAGTTGGTTGCGTGCGGTGTGATATTCTCTGACATGATCAAACCACGATCCCATGTAAACTGTTGAAGAAAAAATACGTATGTCAGAGCTTAGAAGAAAAACCACCACCAACAACAAAAAAAACCCTGGAAAGGTCGGTGACAACTGCAGGCAGTTCGTTTTCATGAAAACTAAATAAATACTATTCACCTTCCATAAGATTTGTAAACAAAAAGGAGAGAAACTGATCCCTCTGTGCCGAACCTACCGTTACCATCCAGGAACTGCTGGAAGAAATCCTCAAAGCTTCTAGGTGTCTCAAGCAAGATCCAGCTGTGAGCAAAGTGATACAGGGACACCAGGATATCCTTTGGGTTCCTCCAAACATACACGACCTTTAGGAAAAAGAGGAATACCGTGTTTGTCCGTGCGATGCCTTGTGGGATGGCGACTGAATCTGAACGCCGAACGTGTGAGTTGTAAATCACCTTTACTCGCTCGGCTTTCACTCCGTGGGGCAACATGTCGGGGGGGAGGTGCGTGCCGAAGATGCGAGGGTCCGGCCTCTCTCGGAACGGGTCGTCCGCGGTCCTCTCCTCCAGCCAAGGCACGCGGTGCCTATTGGAGACATCCTCCGCCTGGTCGGGGTGCGCAGCGTCCATGATCTGGACCAGGATCTGCTGCATCCATGCTGTGCCTACGGGGTGAAATGAAAAATGGGCAGGACCGTACAGGTAGACCCAGGTAGCTCTTACCTGAGAGAATGCAGCCCCTGACTCAAAAAAAGCTATACATCAGAAAACTCCCTTTCCAGTCAGAACAGAGTATGTAAACTTCAATGACACACCCCCAGAAATACTGTTTCGGGAGGGGCCAGATACCATAAACCACTTTTTTATACATAGGTGTGAATGCACATATATTGGTAGATGTTAATGACCCGCTCGGGGCTGAAAAAGGCCCTAAATCACTGATATTCAAATGTAAAAACTACCTGCCACTGACGTTAAATGTATTGCGAGCAAATGACCTGATTTTGGGTACGTGATGAGGAAGATATCAGTGGGACGGATCTCGACATGCAGGAGATCGTCGAGGTCCTTCGGTCTCAATTTGTCCTTGACCAGAAAGTTCCTCCTCTTGTGCTTGAACAGGAAGGGGCTCACTAAGTCCAGAGAATCCATGGATGCTAAAATAAAAGCAAATAAAAGAGCGGATTAACAGAAGCATTTTCGGTTTAATCACTTGGTTTTAGCTGCTTTAATATAAAAGTAAAACCTGACTCCTTGCTGCTGTCGGACAGACAAAGTGGTATGTATGTTAGAACCTGCCGAGACTTCAGATTTTGACTCATAGTTACTTGAATTACCAAAAAACATCTCCATTGAATGCGGCGTAGTCCTTTGTGGGCTGATTGCCATTTATGCACGGAGCATTTGGATGCACCGAATACAACTTTTAACCAAATCAAAAAACAACGTATAAAAAAAAAAGGTTTAAATATCGCAACAGATGACCCACAATTGTGCATTGCATCTAATCTGATTTTTCACGCAGGGAAAGGTATGTCGAGGAAAAATAAAATTGATGCGCTACAGTTTACGCATCCTTTTTTCCCAAAAATAATGAAAATCCACAGACTCTGTAATTCTAACGCTGAATTTAGTTAAACAGCACTTAGAAGACTCAGTAGCTCCTCAAGCTGCATATGTCACCTAGGCTCAGTCTGAGAATACATTAGGTGGGTATGAGGGACGAGGATTTATGGTCTAAAGGTTCAGTTTAAAATCAAACATTTGTAACTGTGGAGTGTTGCATGAAATGTGCAACAGATATTCATGGTCCCCTGAGGATGACATGTGATTATTTCGGTGATCCCTCAGTTTTTTTCCATCCTCAGACGAAAGTTTTCATTTGTCCAACACTTTTTTGACCAAATACCCGGAAAACCAGCGACCTTCCCGTCAGCGTCACCGCTTGTGCTTCGTGTCTAGTGCTATCGACCAAATGTTAGCAAATGTTAGATGGTGAAGATGGCGAACCCACCTGCTTAACAGCATCTTGTGAGCATTGTCATTGTCGGCATGTTAGCAAGCTGACATTCACAGTGAGCCTCACAGGGCCGCTAAAGTGGCGTCAGACTCTCAGTCGTTATAGGATGATAGTCGCGTCTGAAGAGAACTGATGTGCATAGATTTGACAGATTTTTCTGCTGAACACGATAAAAATGTAGTGAAATGGGTTTTATTTGCCTCTGACATGACAAGTAAAAGGAAATTTTCCACACGGGAGAGGGTAGTGTAAAGAAGGTGTGGCTTTGTGTGTGTGTGTGTGTGTGTGTGTGTGTGTTGGGGCGGGGGGGGGGGGGGGTGAACAGGACGGGAAGGAGCTTCAAAGCCCAAGGAAGAGGTCCCTGGCCCCCTACTGCAGCCTTGTTCACATGAGAATCAATCTGGTGCCAGTGTTTGATGTGAACCGCGGATAAAAGAAACGGAACAAAGACTGACAGCGGGGATGTGGAAAGATGGGGCACAGACAGACAGGGGCATTAATGGGACGGGCAGATTTAAAGAGAAAAAAAAAAGTAGAGGTATGAAGAGGTGCCAGAGGGCCACGTTTACCAGGGAGGGAAAGGGGACAGAGCGGGGACAGGCTGGGACGAGCATCTGTACAGATGTGGACGGAGGAGGCATGAAGATGTTAGAGACATAGCAAAAAAAATAAAAAAATAAATAAAATAATTCTAATCAAACCCACTGACCTACAGAATTATTTATGTACGAGGACAAGGTGAAAACCAGACGTTCAGTCAGACGGACACAATCCATCAGTCGGTCAGACATCGAAGGGCAGCAGAAGGTTCAAAGCCAGAGCGGTGGACACCAGCGCAGTGTCTCCGGGCAGAGTCCTCCCCGTGACGCCGGGCGGCTCGCATTAGCATCACAATGCAAAACTGCATTATCATCATCGCCATCGCCATTATCATGAAAAATGAAAATCATATTGAGTTTGGAGCAAAGCCTTCAGTGGGAAAGCTCTAAATGAAGGATTCAGCCCTCTGGAGTGTGGGGGTTGCGTTGCTCTGCGATTCTGGTTTACCAAGGGCTGCAGATTCACAGAAACCATTGCTAACATACTGACTAAGACAAAGGTCAAAGGTAGGAGATGTACAATTGTGAACACTCGGCCCACATGATGGGATCCCAGGACTCCGTCCCTGCTTGTCCATCAACTGCCCCCGTGCTCCTCGTGGAACGGTGTAGGAATGTTGTTGTATTTGTACCGAGATGAACAGAAAAGCCAGAGCTCTGTTATCTCGGGCCGCTCCGGGACAATGAGAGGCAGGGAGAGCAGCTTCGGGGTCTCCCCCTGTTGTCGTTCGAGTCAAAACAGGCTCGGACACTGTTGTTCTTTCTGCTAATTAAGCTGTTAGAGAGAGGGGCTGGTCTGACAGGGCCCTGCTTGGCGGGGAGGCAAAGAGTCAATGGGCCGAAGCTGAACGGGAGACATTTATGGGCTGCCTTAAGCCATTGTTTCCCCCCACCGAGGATCTTTTCAGGCCGGCCGCCTCTGTCTCGGTGACCTGTACAATGAGAAGAATGCCACTCTGAGAGCCCAGAGCCAGCCACAAAGAGCGGCCCCGCAGAATGAGGATTTCACGGCACTGAGCCGAATCCGGACGCTGCCAAGATTCCACGGATACTTCTCACTTCTTCTGATCATCATACACCCTGAGCTACCCCAAGCCACTGTTTGTGTGTGTGTGTGTGTGTGTGTGTGTGCGCGTATGTGTGGGTGTATGTGTGTGTGTGTGTGTGTGTGTGTGTGTGTGTGTGTGTGTGCGTGCGTGCGTGCGTGCGTGCGTGCGTGCGTGCGCATGGTCCATTTGATGGTCATCCAAGCGTCTCCGTGTGTTTACTTGGACCGCGAGGCAGATCCTTCCTCTCTCACCGAGCCACACGGCTCCGTCGCTGGCCTGAAGATGAATTTGTGATCTGCTTAGTTGTTGCAGAAAACTTTCTTTCTTTTTTTTTTTTCCTCTTTTTTTCAAATCGCGGTTTTCTAGCGACTTAAAACAAACAATTTCTGTGTCAACACCACCTGCTTATGTCTTATCACTGTGCCAGTTTCTGCTCCTTTAGCAACTGCCATGTGTTGTCATAATGTAACTCCATTTACCACAAAGTGTCGAACGGCACTTTCAGACGAGCCAGCGCCTCGCACAACAAAGCCGCCCAATTATAGAGCCATTTATGTGTTTGTCAGGGGCTTCAAATGGGCACTGGTTTCTTGGGGTAGCCATATTGGCGAGGTCAGGCACAGCATCTGAAAAGGCAGCTTTATTACAGAACAACCCATCCCTCTCTTAGATGAACGCCCAAGAAGAAAAAAAATGACAAGAAAAGGAAGGAATAAAAAATGACAACTTTGTTCTTTACAACAGTTTGGCTGAGCCTGCCTGTCTGGCTGCTCTGTGGACCGCAGCAGCATGTGTTTCAGGGATTGTTCTGGAAGGGGGAGTGCAGAAACAGCAGGGAGCAGAAGACAAACAGGCAATTCGTGACTCATTAAACACGGCGACGGTGGCCAGCGCAGTGGAGGGGTGTGAGGACCCGCGTTCCAACCGGGCGATAAACCCCCCCTGCACCAGCTGGAGCAGGCATCTGTCAGCCGCACGCCGCACCACGCCACGCCGCCGATTATCAGCAACAAGCCGTATCCGAGTGGCCGGCCGCCGCCATTTGCAGACGCCCTTACGCTTACGTAACAGCCCCCCCCGGTTGGCTCACGCGGGACCTCCGGGTCCACGGCCGAGACGAGGAGGGGAGCGGCGCTCTCCGCCACGCCGGAGGTCAACGTGTCGTTTTTGTCGTTAGGTTACGAGCAGCGGGTTGGCAGTTGGACGCTACCCCCCGACTGACAACCGGCTCCCGGGGAAAGAGTCGGGGCCCAGGTGATTTTAACCGCAGACTTATGGCACATGTTGTATCACCGAGACTTGACCTCTAACGGGCCGACGTGTCAGTTTCTGTCCTTGAAAAGCTAAAAGAAATGCATATACAGTTTGCGCTGGCTGTTGTTGGAGACCCGGCTCGTTTGGGTTACTCGAGAGAAAGTCGAATTTAAATTTTTTCACAAGCAATTGCACGGTAGACGTGCATCCACGTCTTTACAGTGGCTAAAATCAATATCTTCATAACAACATTGGATCAAATGATCACATGGGATCTGAAAAGAGTCGCTCTCGTTGAAAAACAACCCACAGGGAACGATGGCCCGAACTCTGCAGCTCCCCTTGTGCTATGGAGCGTTCTAGAATCTTTCAGCTCACTGTTTCAGTCCCATGATTCACTCTCACAGCTGTAATCGGTGTCGTTTTTCGGCCTCAGCAGCATGCGTCTGTTTTCGGTGAAAAAGCTCTGATAACAAATCTGTAGAATGTGAAAATATTATTCTATATTTTTCTGATGATTTTTCCTTATCAACTTCAGTGCTGTTGTGTTCACAGCGTATTTCTGCTGCCCCCGAGTAGCTAAGTGATCAGTTATTGCAGGTATAACAATTCCTAAATTTTTGCTTTTTCAGTGCTGTGACCTTAAATATCATGTGTAAATATTTGTTTTGGGGCAAAACCGGCACATTCACACAGCAATGAAGCTAAACATTGGAATTCCTAAAAAAAAAAAAAATATGATGATGAGTGTTGTAAAAGGGACTACAGTTTCTTTGACAACTATTTATACCTCCATCTGTCTCAATGAGACGAATAAAATGTCAGAAGAGAATGTTCTCCCTGAAAAAAATTAGGTGCTAAACCACAAAGACAACATAACTCAATAATAACTTATGACACTCTGGATGCAAGGTAATCAAAATCCTCCATCGCCTGGAAAAGCTCAACATCAGCACAACTTTGCAACGAGGTAAAAGTTTGCTCTCAACAGAATTTAACGAGCTGCTAACTGCCTAATTAAACGCTGAGAGCATATAAAAGCATGAAATATAGATAAGCTGGAAACGCTGCCTATAGCTCGGCGGTCCGTGCAGAGGAAGACCGTGATGTCTCCTAAAGCCGCAATCAGCAGAGCAACTAAACGGCGCCTCGTCCTCCGCCCAGCTGTGAACGTTTGATAAGAAAAGTGAGCACACAAGCCACGAACGAGACCGAGTCGCCCACCAACGGAGCAATGATTTTTGATTTTAATTTTTTTTTTTTTTAAGTTTAACATTGGATGAAAAGCCAGTGTTAATGCAGCGCTCCAGAAGCCCATGGCACTTCCTAGGACTTAGGGATTGGGGCTTTAACAGCGCTCGTGGTGTGACAGAAGGGGCCTCTCCCTCTCCTCACCAGCGGTAGCCAGGGTTGTAATTCCGACTTTAGCCGCCTTTATGACTCCCTCTCCTCATTTCTCTGGAATATGAAAACATCAGCATATGGCTGCCGACAGCACCGAGGCTAAGGAGTCAATTTCCCCTACGTAACATTGGGACAGGGGTGACATTCACTTCTGAACTGCCCCCCTGGCTCAAAAAAGGGGGACAGAGTAGAGACAAAAAGTGAGGCCGAGACAGAGCCACGGAGAGGAGACAGATGGTGAGATGCACAAGGACGGAGAGGTTCAGAGGCGACGGACGAGAGGGACAAAGATGGTTTGTTTCATGCACCAGCGGGTCTTCATCGCCTCTCTGTCTCAGCGTGCTCGGCGCGCAAGTTCACAGAGTTTCATGCGGCTACCAGGAACAGAAAATCTGTCCGTCGGCTGCCAAAGGTTCCAGCTCCGCTCTGTTCCTCTGAGCGCTCTTAAAAACCCGCTGTTTCACACCCATGAATTACACTATTTATGGCCCCGGTTGAAATGGGCAGTTTCTGGGCACGCCGCATGCGTGCGCCTCCGTTTCTGTGTGTGAGCGAGTGCTGGCGTGCCATGTGGCAGATGGGAGGCAATATGGCACACCTCTGCCCAGACAGATGTGGCACAGCACATCACAGCGGGCCGCGAGAGGCTTTCGGAAAACCTCGGGAACATCTGGACCTGTGGCAACCTTCGCCCCCCAGCCAACAAGCTAACTTTACCTAGCTGCTAGGGACCTGGGAGGAGAGGAGGGGAGAGGAGAGAGGCTCCCGACGTGTCCCCGCCATCCCTTACATCGCATCTTCATCTCCGGCGGCATTTTTGATTGACGGACGAGGAATCCCACCTCCCCCAGTGAGGGCTGTCAATCAATTGCTCCGTGGAGTGGAGCGCCGAGGCCAGTCCCGACATGGGCCTGTCATGGCCTGCTGCACAGGGGTACATTCCCACCGCTCGGGGGTCAGCGGCAGGCGGACTGGGCGGGGCCTCCTTGGCGAGGATGGCGAGGGATGGGCGAGAGCCGGCCGGGGGAGAGAGAGCGACGGGGACGGGAGAGAGTGCGGTGAATGGGACTTTCGGGGGAAAACGCTGGAAGAGGTGTCCGGGTGTATTCCTGCGAAACTGTGCTCAGACGTTCATGGTCCCCAGGGAATGAATCTTTTGCTGCCTCCAGCTGGTCAAAGTTTTCACTCGCTCTGTGAAATACCTCAACAGGTAATGGATGTCTTCGGCATTTTTTTTTTAGAGACATTCATGGTTTCCTGATGATGGACCCTCAAGACTAGCGTCGCCACGAGGCCGACATCAGGGGGTTTCTAGCGAAAAGTCTCAGCTGCCACTGGATGGAGCGCCATGAAATCCCCTTGCCAGGATTCATGTTCCCTTCAGGATGAATCATAATCACCTTGTTGATGCCCTGACATTTCCCCACAATTTGTCTCTCATTTGCAAGCAGCTGCCTGCAGGGTTTTAGTTCAGGAACGACAACGGCTGCCTGCAAGGAACAGTAGGAAATCGATCTTTTTTCAGATATCAAGTGCAATGTTTGTTTAGCGGAATTAGTTGAACACCCCCATTCATGATACATTGCAATAATTATTATTCTTACGACAATGCAGTTTAATGACCCCAAAATGTGGAAATGCAAAGTTTTTCAAATCTGCTGGATCCAAAACTAATTCTAAGATTTGAAAACAAGAATATGTGGTTAAGTCATTCTGAAAATAAGTTTCCCTCCTGCCAAGGCTGTGATGGGAAAAAAAAAGTGTTTCAGTGCAGTGTGTTTCGCAGATAATATTCAACATTAGGTAAACCATAATAACTGGAACAGCAACTGAAGCTCAATTAAACAATCAGAGAGCAATTTCACAGTAGAGCAGACAACAAGTAGGTAATTAGCTAACTTTCCAGGGTGAGGATGAAGAAAACAAATGTATTTTGTTTTAATGTATGTTGCAACTTACAGGACACAGACATTAGACAGCAGTGCGATGCACTCAGAAATGTAAAAGCTGTTGTCTTGATATCTTGCATGATTAATTAAATTGCAACGTGCGCCACTTCCTCTGTAAGATACAGGCAAAGTCTGTCATACTGTTCATTTCCTATTCAGTCCTGGTCTGAATAAAAGTGAGATTTCTTTTCTGGATATTTTTTTAAAGATTATATTATATGCGAGGACTAGACAATGCCGGTCCCAGCAGGGTCCCTACGCGAGTTAAGCACCAGCAACTTCTACATCTTGGCCGTGGTCAAAGAGCACATCGCTTAATGGTCTTATATTATTTCCCGCCCCATAAGGAAGCTCCTGTGGGAATAAGAACAGGCATATGTTGGACAGAGGTGTACTGGATGCCTATAGACTACAGGCCAGATGTCCTCCTGTTCTCAGAAAGCACAGTCAATATGGATCACATCCTCTCACTCCCGCTTCGAAGCGAAGCGTCCTGAACTTTGAGAAAAATAAGCCGAATAAACGCGGTCGTCAGTGATTTAGGGGCATGCAAAGACTGTCAGGGAAAAAGACAAAAACCAAACAAAAAGTTGGAATAAAATCACTTCACGTGTATTTTACAACCTAGAATTGTTCTATGACAATGTGTCAAGTTTTTTTTATAGGCACATGGGTCATTATTCATGTATTTTGTGTTCCTGGCAGTTTTATACTGTCAGATTTATGGCCGAGTTTGTGCCGGAAAAAAAAAAGGATACTATGCATTCGGGGTACGGGGAGTTTAAAATGTGACGACAATAATAAACCAAAATAATCGAACCCGAATCAACCTGGACTCCGGAGGATGAAGTCCCTGTTTCGCCTTAGTGTTTTTTGTATGAGGCAGAATATAATCTCACATTGCATCACAGAGGGAAAACCCAACCGACAGACGCCGTCCTCGGTTCCCTTCTCCTCAGCTCCCTCTCCCTCGCTCAGCTCTTTGAATAATTAGTGATGTGTGTCAATATTGTGGCCCATAGTAACCATATGGTGGGTGCAGGCAGACAGGCCATTGTTGGGAGCTGTGAAATATTGTGTATCCCTGCGAGGGCTGGAGCCAGCAGAGGCAGGAAGTGTTGTCGGGACTGACAGGGACATTGTGCGCTTGAATGGGCGAGTCCTCGGTGGCAGGGAGCACCGCGGACCCAGACAGAAAGTCTTGACCCTAGCGAGAAAGGCTGATTAGGCATGGTGCTGCAGGCCTCTCCTTCATCCACCCCCTCCGCCACCGCCACCACCACCACTACCAACCCCTCTCGTCCGCGACCCCCCCACCCCACTGGAAGCCGTTAGAGCCCGAGCAGAATACAACAACGCCACTTAACTCGGCGACGCCTTTTCACTGCACACATAAAAACACTCATATATTCATGTCAGGGGTTGGAGAGCAGAGGAGAGGGACGGGGGGCTCGGGGCTGCACAGCCAGTGTGTGTGAACTCGGGAATGATGAGTGTGCGCGCGAGTGCGATTTTGTGGGAATGACGGCGTAACGTAGAGAGCGTGAACCCAACGTCTGATCTAATGCCTCCTGAGCAGAACAGAACAGAAAAGAACACAGCAGATTTTTGACTATTTACTCTCAGCGGTCGACATGCATCGTAACTAAACGACGTGATTAGTGTGCTATGCAGAGGACAGATTGGAAATGATGCAAAGCTTTTGTTTTACAGTCTTCATATCGCCACAGTGTAATCAGACAAGCACATTAGTTCAGATTTAATAGAAGGAGGCCAACATTATGCTGTCACATTAACAAGCTGTGGAGTGCGGGGAAGCAGTGCATCCTAACACAACACATAGCCTTAAAACACCATATAACACCCCAACAAATATCTGACTCTTAACTTTGCAAACATTTAAATTCAGGAAATCCTTCAAAATGTCAAGGAGAGACATTCTATTGTGATACTTCTTTGGCAAACATCTCAGCTGCATGGCAAACACTGTATATTTTTATTAACCGTTTAACAAATTAAAGATATATATATATATATATATATATATATATATATATATATATATATATATATATATATATATATATATATTGCAGAGAGTAAAGTTCACGTCACTCACAAGATGCCGAATACATCAATGTAGCAATAAGGATTCAGATTTTAGAAAAACTGTACTGGACACATTTTAAATGATTGTGTGCAGTAAGCAATTATTAAAACTGAGCACTGAACTTGCAATAACTTTTTTTTGGGGGGGGGGTGAGAAACAGCTCATGCTCAGTGGAAAATTGTGAGGTTATGGATGGGGGAAGTAATTTTCTGTCTTATAAAACAAGCTGCGTGGCTTCAACCAGAAGAGTGAGTTCATCTGGTTCAGTTCCATTTCACCGTCCTCTGAGTCTTCTGCTCCTCTCGGCTCCATAACTGCCTGATCAAATACGAACCCCTCTCCTCCTCGTCTCTCCGTCTTCCTCCTCTTTCATCCCATCCTCCTTTCCCCTCTCTGCCAATTATCTCTCCGTCAGTCTGTCACACTTTGTAGTCTAATAAAGGCGTCCTAAATTGATGCCCATCCCGCCTTTATTCCCCTGATAAAGCACAACAATTAAGGCTCATGTCTCTTTGCTCAGGGCCTTTGATGGCGCACAAAGCTGCACCCAGAAAGAGGGAGAGGTGGTGGAGCTGCAGTCGTCTTAGCAGACAGCTCTCTCTCTCTCTCTCTCTCTCTCTCTCTCTCTCTCTTTCTCTCTCTCCCTATTTATCTATTTATCTATCTCCAAACCAATGTATGCACATATAATGCAGGTATGACCACATATAGTTGAAAAACTTGGATAAGAATCTGATGAGTTTAGACTTGACTTGACAAAATCATAAAAGACTTGCAGCTCGTCTTGGACTTCAGCCCGTTTGACTTAGAAAGACTTACATCCTCACTATGGTTCAGCAATGAAACAAGCAGATCTTGAGTGGGCCTTTTTCTTCCTACAACCAAGCCGGTCGAAGACTAAACTATGATAAGGTTGTTTTTTTTTTTCAAGGCACAAGCACTGGCCAATGATTGATGAGCAAAATCAGGTAAAAAATAAACACACACACACACACACACACACACACACACACACACACACACACACACACACACACACACACACACTGCACACATGGCAACAGCCTGAGCAGTAAGTCATAAAGCAGCAGTCTGAAAACTACGATTTTGTCAGTGTGACACAGATGAAATCTTTAAATGTCTGCGCTCTAAAAAATGACACCCAGGATCAAAATAAGCTCTGAGGTTTTCAACAAAGTGTTTTTTCGATTAAAAAGACTAGCAGCAGCAGCAGCAAGATATAGACTTTTATCTACCCCGCTACCCGCTATCCCGACTGATAAAACACAGAATGTAACATTAAGAACGCTATTAAAAAAAAGAACAAAACGCACCAGTTTGTTTTAACCTGAAAGGAAGCAGAGAATCTCTCTGAAGCGTGATGAAATCCACCGGTAGCGAAAGCTTCGCAAACAGAGACAGAACTGGCTGAATAATCTGCAACTGTACCTGCAAGAGAAGTCACCCAGAGGTATTTTACTGTTTCATTAGCATCTGATAGATTCATGCCCTGCAGGCCTGTGTCAGTAGGGTGGAGACACGATACATATTTGCTCTTCATTTTATACCTGCTGGCTTTTATCTCATTTTCTGGTTTCATGGGTTGTGATCAATAATTAGTAATAAAAGTAAAAGTACGCAAAAATTATTCATGTAGTAAATCTTTAGATTAGATGTCTAAAGGCAGTTCACTGTAAATGTTAAGAGAAAAACAGGAATCAGAGACACAAAGATACAAATTAAAAAGTAAAAACAAATCAAGTCTAAGGAAAATTCTAAACAGTTATGCTCGAGTCGGCTTAAGGTTTTAGCTTCTCAATCAACAAAATGTGCAGATCTCAACTAAATCTTTGGGGTTTTGTTATTTTTAACTTTTGTAACAAATGGTGAAAGTTGAATATGCATAGATTCAATAAAGAATTAAAACCGGATTCATATTTCATAGAATGTCTCTAACCCCAAGCTTAGTCATGAGAATAAAAACCTGATCTGATCATTTGAAATTATTATCTGAAAGTAATAAATAAATTTTTTTTTTTTAAATTTAAAAACCCCACAAATTTCAGGACTTTACAGCCAAGACTTGAGACCTACTTTTACTTGCAAAGCAATGACTATGTCTAACCTCTGACGCTTATGCACTAATACACATTGTACATGAAAACACACAAACTCACACTGTGGAGGCAAAGCAGTTCACACCGACCAGCTATGGAGCCGACACGAGACCCTACCTGGTATTTGGTCGCAAACAATAGTACTGGATCGATGAAAATCTGGACCTGAAGATGACGGTAGATTAAAAGTCAGAGGATAACAAATGTGTATAAGTATAAGATAATGAATGTGTGTAAGTTCACGGCGGTCCATCCAATAGTAACAAACTATTACAGAGTACAAGTGGGAACCTCATGGTGGTGCCAGAAAAAACACAAATATAATAGGATAATATAACAGGATCCCCAGTCAGTAGGATTCAGCCTCTGAGCGCCATGAACTTATGTACTTATTTAATCACAATCCAAACAGTGGTTTTTGATGTATTTTCACTGTGGAGCAAGAGGTGGATCAACCACCCGAACAACATTTCCACCTCTAGGGCAAATTCCACCGGCACTGGTCACACAGAAACTAGACGATCGGGTCGAGTCAGTTTCGGTGTGGAGGAGTCTGACAGTGGCAGGCGCCTATAGGTTCTATAGGTAAGTTTCTGTTATCGCTATATAGCCAGCCTTAGCCTTAGCTTATATAAAGCACGGGTTTAATTTCTGTGCACGGCTCCTGGTCGCAAAGCAAAACTCACGAAAACAAAATATCTGCAAGACTGATCCAAATATTTGACTTGAGTTCAACTCTAAACTTGACTGAACATGAAATATGACACACGTCTGTGATAAAGTATTCAAAGCCCGTGGTTCACTCCATTTCTTCGATATCTTCCATTTGCCTAGGCCATATCAGGGCCTAACCAATATGATGACAACTTAACCTCCTGAACTCGCACTAATAGAGAGAGTTAAACCGAAACTAGATTTTTACCTCCCTTTTAAGAAACGCTTTGCTTTTCTCCGTCAGAAAAAACCTCGTTCAATTTGGATTTTTATCGAGACTGTCTTTCCTAGAAAGAAGAAAGAAAACAGGATCAGTTGTTTCCGCAGATGCCCAGAAACGACGTATGTTTATGTTGAGTGACAAAGGGCCGTCAGAAATGACTTGTCTTTTAGTTTCACTGTGATGCACACTGTATACGCGTTAACTGGCAAAAATAAAATTACAATGCAAGAATCATATATATACCTGTTCATTATTCAGTCATCGGATCCTCACCATCAGAAAACCCCGAGTCTATTCTGAAACAAAACATTGTTTTCTATACTACACACCCTGGACTTGGAATAAAAGTTCAATTGCAAATGTTACCTTAATGCCAGACATTCAAACTCCACATTTAGAGCATGTTTTATGAAGGCTGTATCTGTTGTAAATTGTCCGCTCTGTTCCTCAGGCCCTATGATTTTTTTGCAAAACTGTACGTAATTGTCGTAAATTATTTATGCGACTCATATAATCTACTCTACTCCGCCATTTTGGCCAGGTCTCTCGTATAAAATGAGATAATGTATCTCGAGAGACTTTCTGGTTAAATGAAGGCTAAATGAACCTTGCTTGCTTAGGTCCTCGCTTTGACAAGTCAAACAAGACAGTGAGAGAAAACACTAGTGTCTCTGAAAGCATCGATGAGTGGATTTATATAGTGTAATAACATAACACAATACAAGGAGATTGTGTTTCCAGCTATCTCAGTCAGAGCTGCAGAAAAAAAAAAAATCAAACAAACTCTTGACTTAGGAACCAAAGTTTCTGTTTTTTAAGGAAAAGAGACAATTGTTTGGAAATGATTGATAAGAGCCTTGAAACAGCAAAATGTGGTAAACAATCATATTTACTCAGGGTATTTTAAATTTGGTCGATGAGGATTAAAGCATAGATAATTACTGAGTAAATGCAAAAACATTTAGAACAAAAAAAGGAACATTTAAAAAACACAGCATGATTCCTGCAAGAATGTTCAACATGTTACCTCTTTGTTTACTGAGTTGTTTTGTTTTTTTTTGTTTTTTGTTTTTTTTTGGTTTTGTTTTTTTTGCTATATGCCATGACACCAGGGGGTAAGCTGTAAATTTGAATAGTCAGTGGAAGTAAATGGGAAGGTGTGAAGGAAAGCAGAAGACACATTAAAATCAAGAGTAGCGCCGTCGCTATGGAAGACAACTGAAAATCATGTCTGTACCCTGTTATTATACCGCATCTTTTCACCAGAGATGGATGTGAGGAGACGTGAACACAAACTTTCCTACTCCAAGAAACACAAAACGATGTAAGACGAAATATCTCTCTGAATTATTCAATGTACTTTGAAAGCTGAACTCACCTGTTGCCTGTTCCTCTAATATTTCACAAGATCGTTCTGTGCCGTTAAAGAAGTAATGTACTTTTCTCTGCTTATGTGCTGCCAGATCATTAGGAAAAATCTCATTGTTTTGTGATGTTGAGCATAAAGAGTCAAGGTTTTTCTGGTAGCACTTTACTATGCTGGTGCACTAATATGTATCCATTAATGCTTAAAATGCATCATTAAAGCAAGTAAATGTTGCGCTATATATATAGACTGTCCGAGAGTTTACAGTCTGTTTTGTACGTTAGGTCTTTATCTGTAATTTAACTGATAACTACAGCTTTCAGATACAAGTAGTAGATAAGAATAAAATGAAAATACTTAGGTGAAGTACAAGTACCTCGAAAATCCACTTAAGTACAGCACATGAGTAAATGTATTCTCGTACATTTCACCCCTGAAACTGACACAGACACAGGCTTGTCTGTGGGTCGATGTGCCTTTCTTCCTCCTCTCTCGCTCTGATTGGGTTGATCTAAATTCTGCAGGCTGAGCCGGGCCCGTGGACTCCCTCAGCCTCAGGCTCAGGCTCAGGCTCAGGCTCAGGCTCAGGCTCAGGCTCAGGCTCAGGCTCAGGCTCAGGCTCAGGCTCAGCCTCCGGCAGCGCCAGCTCAGCGATATAGTTACCTGGGATGCCGGGCCTCGTGGGTGAGTAATGTTGCATTCACAAAAGCCCTGACAGCAGAAGTGTGGAGAGAGTGATGAGACCCCCTGCTGCCGTGTGAGCTGGCCTGGCCTCGGCGTCTCCTCTCTGGCTTTCTCTTTTCTGCTGCCCCTGAGAGCCTGGAGCCCTGGAGACACCCGGGTCCTGGTTTACCAATGGTCGCTTCTGATGCAAATGTTTGTAGCCGACTTGTGCTCAATTTTTTAAAACCAGGTCACGGAAAACTGATGTGTATGTTAGACATTAAGATCCTGCCCTATTGTACCATACTGTGAAAAGGAAAAAGGGTAATTATCAGTGGTGGAATCTAAGTACATTTACACCATGACTATACTTGAAGTATACTACCATACTTACCTGTACAGTTTTGAGGTACTTGTGCTTTACTTAGGTATTTTTGACTTTCTGCTACTTTATACTTATACTTCATACTTTATACTTTATACTCCTCTGCATTTCAAAGGAGGATATTACACTGTTTAGTCCACCACAATAATTCGACAGCTACAGTTGCTAGTCACTCACTACAGATTGAGATTTTACATGCAAAACAACAATTACCATCTAATTGTTATAGATCCAAGAGTATGTAAAGTACTCAAAATCAGCTCCAGCATTAACATCATCATGATCCTTACATGTCAATGCATTGATGATAATAAGAATAAGAATAATAACCTGATAACAGAAAAATATATAATACTAGAATAGTCTGAAAGAGACAATTCCACATAACAAGTATTATATTTTATGCACATTTTGATTCAAATATTCATATACTTTAACACAAGTAAGATTACTGGTAACAGGGTACCATTACTTAAGTAGAAGATCTGAATACTTCTTCCACCACTGGATATTATACAGAAACAGGCACCTAACTTAGATTAAGGTGGAATTAAATTTACACGGCAGAGATAAATACTTTGTTCTATTAAATTCTACTGACATTTTTTCTGGTTGCTTTGTTTCAAAGCCATAATTTTGCCTTGTCCACTCAATGTCAAAACCAGCCTCAAAAACCTACCATGGAAACCGATTTAACTGTTTGTTTATGCTCTGTTGTTTGAAGTTCTATTCCCGAGTACAGTTTACTTTGATGAGGATATTCAGAATGATGAAGAAACTAAGGAAAACCCATCAACTACCTTCGAACACAGAACCTCAGTGAAAATGTGTCCGAAAAGTAAGTGTGGTCAGTGTTTGGATGCTTCACACTTTCAGCCCTGTGTCTTTAAACGCTATGGTGACCCAACGCCACCAACCTCTCCTGCCGCCCCAGTCTTTGACAGCCTCTTGTGGTTGCCAAGGTAAGCGTCATGGCGACCATGGGATGGGCCGCGGGGCTCGGAGGGACGCCCCGCCGTGATTAGGGCGCGTGACATGATACTCAACAATCAGACACCATGGCAACCTGGCAACAATGCTGTCGATTCAGCAGCACGGACCAAACTGTATGAGGAGCTGGAGAGGGGCGACAACAGGCCTGTTGTTGAGTGGAGGCGGCGCAGCGAGGTGTTAGGATCAAAGGCTCGTACTGGATGAGGATGCATTTAAATACCTGCAGAGGGGACAAAAAACAAAAACAGCAGCTTGATAGGTGAAAAATATCCCAAAGTATTTCCTCTCTCATTGTCTGTTTCTCTCTGCCTCTCCAGTACATAACTGTTGTAGCTACTAGTTACCAGATTAAGGTGGTGATATTAAGATTTTACATATAAAAAGATCTTTTGATAAGCTCAAAAAAATAAAAAAAAAATGCAATATGTTGTTAAAGATTAAATCGGCAGTTTCCAAGCAAGTGGAGATGTGACAAGTCACAGCCTGTGAGTTGTCAGCAGTTCCAGTAAAGAGCAAATTCGCCCCTATACTTCTCCAATGGTTTCATTTAAGTGATTCAAACTTTCACAACAAAAGCAAATTTTAGAGAAAAGGAGGGGATGTCATTTAAATTTGTGTCAGAAATGTGTTTGTTCCTCCTCCCTACCCTATTAATCATCTCCCAGCTCATTTTGGAGTTGGAAATAAAATCTGATATTAAGAAACTAAGAAATGGGAAATCCCCAGGGGATGATTGATTCATCGCGGTTGTTTTCCGTGGATGTGTTGTCTCCTTTCTTTGTTAGGCTTTACAACATCGCAAAAGAGAAACATAAGATAAGAGTCTATGTTACTACAGTTATGATATCAAGACCAGGGATGGAGCAAAGGTGAATGAGCAACTGTCATCCAATATGTCTTTTAAATTGAGTGTAAATTGTCTGCAAAATTTCTCATGAAGCTTCAGGCTTTAACCCTGAAAGACTTTCCTGCCTGAGGAGATTAACAGTGTGTGATATCAGAGCCAGTTACAACTCAACACTGAAAGAGTCTTTTATCACGAACCAGTAGCCGTTTAGTTCAGACCTTTGGTATATTAAATGATCAGCATGTTATCCTCATCTCACATTCCCCCTTTTTTTTTTTTTTAAATGTTGACACTGGAGCATTTGACACGTGCAGTAAAAGCTGCAGACAAACCACTGCACAAGGCATCGCAACGTGTGGTGTTGATTTCAAAACACACGTTTGTGCTGATGATACATTGTTAGTGCCGTTCGACCCATGTCGTTCGTTAAGACGTGTGTTTAACAGCATCAAAGAGTGCGGAAAGTTTTCTGGGGACAAATAAGAAAATAAACTTATTCCTTTGAATCAGTTAAGCTTCTCCTCACATCTTAGTTCTGCTCTGTTCATTTGGAAAAAAAGATCAAGGTATAAGGTATCTGAGAATTATATAATATCAAAAATATAATGTTAGAACACTGATTTCAAAGTTATCTGAAAATAACATTTTCTTTAAACACGAGTTAAAGAGAGACAGCGTTGCGTATGTCATTGTATATGTATTTGTATTGTGTGTGATCACTGTAATATCATGTCATTGTTAACTGGCTTATTGTCAGTGAAAATTAGAAAATATACCTTTGAAAAAAAAAAACAATAATAATGCTAATATTTAGCAGATTTTACATCAAATGAATTTTCTTTAATTAACGGTTGAAATCTTCCTGCAGGGCCTGCTCTAATCAATCGAACACAACCTTTATCCATCTAAATAATCTCACATGCTTTTGTAAATTTTCTCTTTTCTGTTGATTCCTGTTTATTTTATGTAAGGTGATGTTATTTCTTTAGCATCTGTCAAAACACAGAGGTTATTCAAAGTGCTTTACATACAATAAGGCTAAGACAAAACAATTTGAAACATAATAGAAATGAAAATGAAATGAAAACTGAAATGCAATGAAATGTGATTTTTTTTTTTTAAATTGATGAAAATAAAATAGAATAGAAACACAAAAAAGGATAATAGACCCCAAATAGAGTTATGGAGTTGTTGCCCCTAAAGAAAATTAAAATCTATTTTCAGTCCAAAGGAAATGATTCAATCAAAGGCACAGGAGCAGAACAAAGTTTTTTATTTTTTTTTTTTTGTACAATACCTAGGTAGACGCCAGTATAACAGTTTGAGAGCAGGACTCATATTTGCCTTGTTAAAGCTCTGGTAGCTGCGTTCTGAGGGAGCTGAGGTTGTCTGATGGTCTTTTTTGGGGGGAGACAAGACCAGGGATGTTACAAAAGTTCACTCTGCTGGAGATTAAGGCATGAATGACTTTCTCCGAACCTCGTCTGCACATGAGGCCTCTTATCCTTTCTATTTGTTTGAGGTGATAAAACGCTGACTTAGTTACAGCCTCCATGAGGCTGCTGTGGCCCAAGACCTGAGTCTAAATGTCTGGTCAAAAGAAAACACAGAAAGAAAAAACCTTTTTCACGAGACACATTTGTTCAAGGCCTGGGTGAAGTGAAAGCACGACAGGAGAAGCAGGGAAATATCAACATAGATCCGTACACTATATTTACAAAGTAGTTACAGTGAAAAAGTGTGAACCATGAACTCTGATCTGCTTTTTAATTCAAACTGACTGGCTGCAAAAGAAAGAACGAAAGAAAGAAAGTCATCTACCAGGCCTACACTGCCACCACGTGGAAGGAGCGGGAACGTTTTAATGGTTTTACATTTCTTCTCCCTGCAAAACCTATTCTTTCTTTTGTAACATTTTGCCAAATAACTCTCATATGTTATGGCTCATATAAGCATCCAGAAGCAGGAGATTGACATTGACCTCTAAAACAATGGCTACTGTATAGATACTGGCTCATTAGTGAAGTTGTATAAGACAGAAATATTGTAAACCAGTAGTATAAAAGGTTAATGGAGAGGTTTCATTGTGCTAGACCTCAGAAAGATGAATATTTAGATAATTGTCTATATTTTGGTAGAGATATGTTAAAAATAATTATATAACCGTCCATAAGACACCTCCACATAAATTAGGCTGATGATTGTTTTTAAATCTTTTCAGTTCCTCAGATAATTTGTGAGAGAAGAGGACGCAGAAGACAGGGTTAGATGGAGGACACTGATTCGCTGTGGCGACCCCTAAAGGGAAAAGCCGAAAGGAAAAGAAGAAGAAGTTCCTCAGATAATTCAGGAAATGACATGGATGCATTTGGGTCCTGGATGATCTGAACCAGGGGCTCATCTGCCTCTGCAGTAAATGCCGCACCCTGGAAAGAGTCCTTCAGACTTTGAGCCCTTATAAGAATCAGCATCTTGAACTTATCTTTTCGATTAACTAAACCGATTTCAGCATGAGGAGTCTACTTACCCACAGCTGCAGCACAGCGGGAGATCTCATCCAGTTTTTCATCACTCTGCAGGGAACCGACCTCTGACTCCCTTCGAATCTGGATGCAAGGTGGGTAGACGTCGTCCACAAATCCAGAAATTTGCCCTAATTTACAGAGAGGTCAAGGTGGCGGGAGCAGTGAGTGACCTGGTGCAGAGTCTTAATATCCAGCTGCGTTCTATGAACTCAGTGATGCAAGGTGGGGGGGCTCCTCAGACTGCATGAGGCCTTCACCAGAGGAGAGAAGTCTTCCTCTGTGCGAGGAAAGCCAACACTCGTACTGACTGGCTCCCACATGTCTGCACCCCCAGGAGTAGAATATACAGCAGACAAAATATCGCTTCACTGTAATCAATGGTCAGTTATGGTTTATTGCAAAATTTGCATAATCAATTAATTTCAAAATTTCCTAAAGGATTTGTTCAAATATTATCAGAGGATCTACCTTTGGAGCTACTGAAGTTTATTCACAGTTTCGATTCTGGAGATGAAATTGTTTTGAAGTGTGTCCAAAACTGAGAATACAGTGACAATTTAAAGTCTTTTAATATGGCTTCACTTGCCATGTGTGTGATCAATCTTCATGAAAATATCAGAAAACATTTCTGTTTTGATCACAGTCGTGGGTGATTTACTTCAGGGTTTTGTATATAAATTTGACACGTGTGGTTTAGGAAGCTCGTGTTTGCATCATAATTTTTCTCTGCAGGGTTTTTCTGGCACTTGTGCTTCAGAAGTTCAAGAAACGTAATTTAAGTTGCAGGCACTAGAGGGAGCCTTCTACTAAGTCTGCACCATTTCCTGAGCTCAAATAAGTGTATAGTGTATGTACAGTCCATCTGAACTGAGGCCATGGGACTAATATCATTTCAAATAATATCAACGTAAGTTTTGATGTGAGGGAAAACACAGGTGCAACACTGGACACGGGAATAATCCCTGAAGAAAAGCCCCAGGCTGAAATACTTTGAACTCCTGCAGAGCTCCTCCATACCAGGCACGCACACACACACACACACAAACTTACACATACCGTACATTCATACAGTCCAAACATCTGGAGTTCAGAATCGGTCTTGGGGTTCTGTCAATGTTCCCTGACACGCTCTCTAAATTTATCGGGTCTTGTCATCACGTCGGTCTCTCATATTTCTGCTGGCCGATGGGACCGTCTAAGAATAGAAGAGCAACGACACAGATTAACACGGCTAGTATCTCTCTCCGCCTCACTCTTCTAAATAATACAAATTAAAATAAAAATAACCATTATAGTCCAGCTGTCAGTCTTACTGCCGAGAATCGCCTCCTTCTCTCTGTGTGTCTTTTCCTATGTATTTATTTTCTTTTCCTACCTTTTCCTATGTTTCGATAAACTGACCTCGCCCATTATAGAAGAAGGGGGAGAAAGGAGAGGAGCTCACTGAGGAAACTGCTGTCCAAATAAACAGTTTAAGACCACAAGAGTGACTGTGGGTCTTGATCTGTATTAGCAGTATATTTTTTGGTTGCGGTGGCAGTCAACAAGTGGTCAACACTGGGCTGCTGTATAATTCCTCTTTACCCTGTCAATCTGGACTCCTGGACCCGGATTCTGTCGTCTTAGTTTCCCAGTAAGACTTTCAAATACCCAAGTTTACAACCGGGAAATCTACTTTCCGCAAAACTTTACCTCTAACTAGGAAAGTGCACGGGACAGACAAGCGAGTCCTTCATTGACTTCGAAATGTCACATCTAATCCCAGGATGGAGCGGGATCTCCTGGATATGTGGGGTCTTTCCGCGGAGAGAGCGAGTGTTGATCCGGCACTCAAGAGACACCCAAACACAGACACCCAACTGAAACCCGACTGGCTGATCTGCAGGGTTATTTAGGGCGAGCTTTGAGTCCATCTTCAGTTTGCATATCCTTTTCATTTTTCCTCTGTCTGTGTCTCCTTAGATGTATTCAAATGTAAATTGACCGAGCTAATGGGTGCGAGTTTGTTTGTTAATGGTCACATCAGTACGAGTCTAAGTTGGAAAGATGAAAGCCTAAGTGTGTAACTTTGAATGCTTGCTCTAAAAACGCAAACCAAGGCTACCGACTAAAACACACCTACTTAAGTCACGTATCTCAATCAACTACTCAGCAAAAGCATCTCTATTACATGATTTTCCTCAGCAGATGGCGTTTGCTGACTTGTAGATGAACTGTAGATGTTTATGTGTTTGCATTTTTTCTGAGCAGTCTCAGGACTTCAGAGATACCAAGTGGGGTTCTTTACTTTCTTCACTGTTACATTTACCACAGTATTTTAATTGGGGAAAAAAAGGTTACATAAGCATGCATTTAGAAATAAAGAAACAGAAACAAACCAACACCAACGCATACTTCGTTGTCACAATTTCTATTGTAAAGCATATTTAGTGGTTTTAGACCCACATTCTCCAAACCCCTAAACCAAAGGCGAGGCCTCCACAGCCAGGCGGAATTTCACAAAGGATTACAAGGGCTGAGGAAAAGCTGCCTTCCTATTTCTGTATCTGTCTCTCCACAATGTCAGTGCAGCCTAATGCTGGGCGTGAACAGCTGGGAGAGTGTATCCAGTGAAGTGAAGAGCCTTTGCGACTCTCTGTTTAGCAGTCATCATCAGCGCGAGCAGTTAAAACACCATAAAGTTAGTGGGCGGAGGACAAGTCTCTGCTGCATCAGAGATGCCTGGCTGAACACAAGAGACAGGTCTTATCTTTATTGAGCTCAGTCAGCTTGTGAAAACAAAATTAACCTCCATCAAGGTGAGGAAGTGTGGTTCAGTGGGCAAATATTATGGTGCGGCTGCAGGAGAGGATAACAGTGAGCGAGGGAGTGAGCAAGCGAGCAGGGGAATAACTGAACACAAATAAATATTATATGACTGTCACATGTTTAAACAAACCTAGAGTCTATAGCTATTCTACCAGCTCTGTGAGCAGTGTTTTTGTTTTTATCTAAATGCCAACGTCACCATGCTTGACCATGTTGACTATTGTAGTTTGTTAGCATGCTCACATTAGCATTCACATTAGCACTAAACACAAACATATAGCTGAGGCTGATGGGAACGTCATCGGTTTTAAAGACATTTGACACGTCAGTGTCTGTGCCAGATTTCAGATGTGTGTCGCTCAAAACAACAGATCACAATCTCTATTTATTTATTAATCCTTCTTTCAATGAGTATTTATATAACAATTCATTGTTTTCTAAGATTATTATGAGCACCACCGCTTTATATGGTGCAGTGGAAGAGCTATTTTTCATTGTGATCAGTAGGGAAGAAGAAAATAGAATGCAGAGCTAAAAGCTATCACAGTGAAGAGGAGAGAAGCCGAAACTAAACAAAGTGAGTCTCAAGGGACACTGAGGAAGTTGATCCAATTTCCCGAGATTCCAATCTAACATTCTTGGGATGGAAATCAACAGTTACTCTGAAGACAAGAAATCGTGACCATAAGACCCAGTAGAAGTTAAAGCAGGGAAAGATGCTCATGCTGTGGTCATAAAAGTAAAGTTGCAGCCTCCAACGTACCAACACGTCTGTGAATGACTATCAGGTTTTCAGTCATTTTCTAACACAGAAAGGATAATAAATGTTGACCTCAGTTAGCTGGACATTAAACAACACAGAGACTATTGATCTACACCAAAAAGTAATAAATAGCAAAATACATCAAATGCATCCTGGTAGGTCAGTAATCCAAGATGCATTTCAACTAGAGACCCTTGTAATGTCTAGCTCAGCTCTCTACCCATGTTACCTGCCACAGCCCCAGTTAAGTAAAAGCAAGTGTGTCATTTAAAACAATTGAAATACACTTGAACCTTAGCTTGTGTTTTATGCATATAACTAATTTGAGATGACTGTTAATTTTATGTTATAGCCCCAAAAGACCGCTCTCTTTATCAGCCTCTTGCTATAAGTGATACTCACTTTTCTATATGAGAGATTTCATATGGATGAGCTCTGATGGAAAAAAGTGATGCAAGTTATTTCCATGCACTAACCAGGATTAAACAATATATCGATCATAATCAGAATTTGATGACAATCACTGTTTGCCTATGTTGTTTGTGTTGCCAGGGAGATGCAAATGTCAGCTAATTAAAAATAAAACACACCCAGACTCTCTTGACAATGAAACAGGTTTGCCGAGTTTTTTGATAGTTCATGACTAATTTATGACTTATGATTTGCACTAGCTTTAACTTATAAAATATTCATGTTAATGGAGGATTTGAAGTTTTCCCACAGTATTCACTAAAAAACATACTTAAATATTCTCCTCATGCTGTGCTTTATTGAAGGTGTGTTGGGTTTTACGCTGAGAAACAATCATGCTTTTACAGAGGCCCCATTACACTAAATGAAAATTTAAAATTTTCTTGTGAATCATTTTTTCCTGTATATACATTATGTTACTCAGCCTGAATTATTTGACATCTTGGTAAACAGGAGTTAGAGTAATCGTGGGTTTGAAAAGCACTTTGCTGTACAACACCAGCTTGTAGTGATGGACAAACACGGTCCATGGGATTAAGCAGTTAAAATCTATAGTACTGCATTTAAATGACACCATCCCAGACACCTAGATAACACATCTATTATTCAAAACAGGTAAGTTAGCAGAGTTCAAGCTTATCTATCGCCTCTACTTCTACGCCGGTCACACACATAAAATGGCTTTTTAAAAAATAAAAACAAAGATGTGAACAGTGAATTGGTTTTTAAATGAATTAACAAAGACGAACTAGCCATTAAAAAGTTCTTTTTTTGCTTTTTGCCATTAAATTTACCAACAGCTATCAATGAGCTAATCCGACAATGTAGAAATGTTAAAAACCTGGTGTTTCTCATAGTAAGTCCTGAAGCTCTCCCACTCCTGTCCGGTCAGTCTAACTTCTGGGGCAATGAGACATAAAAAGTACATTTAAATATATGTATAAAAAAAGATAAATGCATTTCCATTATTCCCATGTTTAAAAAAATAAAACAAAAAACTACTGTGGACATGAACTTGGTTCTCTGCCCAGGGCGATATTAGCAATAGCAATATTAGCAATAGCAATATTAGCAATAGCAATATTAGCAATAGCAATATTAGCTATATTATTGTATATATTAATACTTATCTTGAAGGGATGGCGTTTTTTTTGTTACGCCCCTGACTACAGGCTACTGGAAGCACTTTAATGTTGTGTGGTAGTTTACTTTGCAAAGAATACGCGCGTTTTTAAAACCGCGAAAACGTAAATAAGAGTGAAATTTAACGAAAAAGACAAAGAGAGATGAACGAGCCTTCGCGGTTTTAGCCGCCGAAGCTGCGGAAGCGTCGGGGGCGGCGCGAGCCGCGGCGTGAGAAGAGAGCGGCTCCTCTGACGTCAGCCACGTTAGAGTCCAGTAATCCAAGATGGCGGAGGTGAGCGGGTTGAGGAGCAGGAATCACTTCGAGTCCAGCCGCAAAAGCAGAGCCGCGGACGAAGGTAGGAGCGGAGGCGACCCCGCCGGGCCGGCGGGCGGCGGCGGGGCCGACGGAGGGGCGCGGAGCCGCGGCGGAGGGAGGGGGGGGTCGTAGCGCGGAGCCGTTCCCGTGCCGGTCGTCTTTGTCCTCGGCCAAACTCTCGCTTTCCCCCCCGTTAGCCAGCGTTGTGTTTTCGGTGGCGGACCCGCAGCGTCCCGCGGCTCGCAGCGCCCCTGGCAGAGCTCTGACAAAAAGGAAAAAAAAAAAACGGAGAAACAGAAAAATGAGAAGGAAAAACACGCAGCTTAAACCGAATCAAAGAAAAATAAAGATAAATAAAGAGAGAAAGAGGCGGATGAGGAATAAATGTTGACACTCGGCGCTGGCTCTTGTGTGTAAACATGGTCCCTCCGTTACTCGGGCTGAAAAGCTGATTCTGACCCGGATACGAAATTCAAACGCGACACCTGTCGGCTCGTTTCGTCCCGGGCGATCACTTTCAGCCGGGCCACGGAGGAACCGGCGCCTGGGCCACGGAGGAACCGGCGCCTGGGCCACGGAGGAACCGGCGCCTGGGCCACGGAGGAACCGGCGAACGGTCCGGGGCTCCTGGGCCACGGAGGAACCGGCGGCTCCACGGACGAACCGGCGGCTCGTCCGGGGGCTCGTCCTGGGGCTCCTGGGCCACGGACGAACCGGCTCCCGGGCCACGGACGAACCGGCTCCCGGGCCACGGACGAACCGGCGGCCCGTCCGGGGGCTCCCCCGCCGCCGAACCTGGCCCTGGTCGCGGGCATCGTGGATTAGCTTGAGCTGCATCGGTCGTGAACTTTAAAAAACAAACAGTCAATGTCGGACCAGTTGTCTTTAAGGGGGGTTTTCGGTCCACACACACACACACACACACACACACTCACACACAAACACAAACACAAACGACACGTACAGTATGATAATCTCCTCATCCCACTAATGACTCGGATATTTTTAAATAATCTATTATTAGTCAGTTCAGTTCGCCAGATGACTTATCTACGTAATTGCGAGGCTAATTTCGTCCTCTGAATATGCAACGAAATGCCCTGTTCTGCAGTGTGTATATGCAGATTTACAGTCGGATCAAAACAGGCAGTTGTTCAAAGGATCAGGTCACAATCTTACAAGTCTGTCCTGAAGAAAGCGTGAAGGTTCTCACATGCACAGTGGAACAGCTTTTATTTGCTCTAATCATTCCTCCTCTGATCATACTGGCCATTACACGATCCCTTCATTATGCACCTTCAGCGTAAATGATGGCAGACAAAGTCTACCAGCCTCACTACCAGTTTATTTAAAAGTTTAACTGAAGCTAATATAGGGATTTAGCAGTCTGAGTTAGACTAATTAAGTGGGTATGATTTGCAGTAATTACTTGATTAATTGATTGGTTGATCCATAGACAATTAATCGAAACACGGTTTTTGTTTTGTTTGTCAAGACATTTGCTGTGTCTAGCTTCTCAGTTACGAGGGTATTATACTTTCCTTTTTGAAAGTAAAACTAATAGAGACTTTTGTTATTACAGGCATTTTTAAATTTAATGATTATGTAGACGTAATGAACTGCTTGATCAAGTAAAAAAAAATGGACAGATTAATTTGGTAATGAAAAACGCTGTTCCTTGGAACCATAGTATGTTTCTAAATCGGGATATTTTTAGTGAAAAAATTCCCCATTTGTTACTTCCTCTTCACTGCAGCCTAACAGAGGAACCATCTGCGGGAATACACAGAGCAAATTTCACAAAAGTATACTAATAAGATTGTAAATGGAAAATATGTTTGTCTTGACTATCTCAGACTGCTGAAGCCCAATTAACTTGAGATCAACTTCAGCATACATTTGTTCTCAGATTGAGGACTTTGGATTTTGTCCCACATCACTTACACTGAAACAGGAAACAGGACGGGACTGTTTCCTGTGATAACTAATCAAATCTGTTTTGAGACTGACTTGAATGATTGTGAACATGACTTTAAATCACAAAAAATAACACATCACTCATTATGCTGGCTGTTCTTGCATAGAGGTCTATGTACTTTTAAGGTTTTTTGTTTTTTTTTTTTAAATCAGAATGATGGTTGTCATTCGGAGCGATTTCCCCCTCATAGCGCTGTTCTTGTCCTTGAACCTGTTTGTTTTTCCTCTAGTAGTATAGTAAAATATACTCTGCATTGACAATCTTTTACTAGCCTGTATGACAGAGAAATAGAACTTGTGAAAGGAAAATGTGCTCCTGCATACTCTCGGGTTTAGTCTGTTATTGTTACAATCCTCTCAATCTTGTCATGACTGGTAAGAAAACAGTAAATAGTCTGTCTCCAAGGCTAATTGCTTTGATATGGAGTCCCTTATCATGAT
The DNA here is from genome assembly GCA_016859345.1 of Istiophorus platypterus. NCBI lineage: Eukaryota > Metazoa > Chordata > Actinopteri > Istiophoriformes > Istiophoridae > Istiophorus > Istiophorus platypterus. Next base: position 8,111,986 of record CM029124.1, on the reverse strand, counting down.
AACCCTTTTGTCTACTTTCGTACAGGACAGCTGCCTCTGTGGCAACATCATTCACTTATTGCAGCTGCTCTTAATCTGCACTTTGTCCTTGGTCTGTTTGCCGCAACTGAACAGTTGCCCTCCTTGACTCGTGTCCAGAGAGGCCGAGTCATGTTGTCTTTTGGCTCTGGTGTGCAGGGAAGTCAGTGTACCTGCATCCTAATAAGCTACAGTGGAGTCCTTGCTCTCTTTCATAGTCTAGGCCTCTGCAGTCTTGTTCTTTTGACATAAAATAAACAAATGCTGCTTGGTCACTGAAAGGGTTTTCTTCTAAAATTGTTAAAATGCATAGGCTGGATGTCACAAAGCTAAAGGTGCATGTTGAAACCCTGCTCAAGAAGCTCTGGCACTAATGGTCAGTGTTGCAAAGTAGAGAGGAGATTTTTGCATAGATTGTCCCTGCTTTCCAAACCCTTAAAGTGCCAGTGTTCCCTCTCACGACCCAAATAAAAATTTCACATTTTGTAACCAACAGGCCATCAGCAAATATTTTTGCATAATATTGCTTGCTGAATATCTTGGACTACCTTGCTGTAACATATTTTCTTTGTATGATGTAACTTTACTCCCAAAGGTTTGTTCATTTCTTCATTTCTCCTCTAAATCACTTTTTAAAAAAGAAGCCAGAGACACTGCCCCTTTTAAAGTGTGAAACCTCCCATATTTAGACAGCTGCTTTGCTTTAAGTGGACCATGGCCTTATCAAAGTCTGCCTCAGATATAGTGCAGGAGTCAGGGGAAAGGAGAACTGATTTGGAACGCAGGGCTGAGATGTAGGCTAGCTTGCATAGACATGCAATATCCTTGCCCATGTATAGTTAAAGCTAGATGCCAGTCTGGACTGGAAGGGATGCAAGGCCGCTGTGTGTTCATGTGCGACGCTTTATGCTTTGTGTATGATGTACTGCACAGAAGCCTCATCCTTTAATAAATTGTGTGTTTGGGTAGGAAAACATTTAGGCTAGTTAATACCAGCTCAGTGCCTCTATAAGTAAGGTGGCTAATTTTAGTTATGCCCTCTTTTCCTGCAAGCTGAGGAGCAGGACGGTGCATTATCCACTTCATCATGAAGTGTAAATGTAGTCGGCAAAGCTAATGGTTTCTCCACTGGCTGTTATGTGTCCTTGCATGCTTATTGTGTGTTTTCTCTCAAGCACATTCTGCTGCAATACAGACTCCTCGCAGTCCCAGCAGAATAGTGTCTTTGTGTGGGCCCCCTCTGTGGCTGCAGTCTGTGCCACTTCATCCTGCTGAGTGCTGCTCTGGGCTTGATGGGAACCTGCACTGCCACAGATTGAGGAAATGTGCAGGGCTAATTTGTGTGGCGAGCAGATTACTACAACTGGCCAGTGCTTACAGCAGCTCTTCAGACAGAAGCACAGCATTGCCGCTGCCCTTTCACGAATTTGTAGTACATGCTTTTATATAGCATTCGTAGTGACAGGAGCTCATATCAATCCTTTGCACTTTTGTCCCTTTACTGGTTTCTTCAGATGGGTGATTTTTGCCAAATATTTAGACTTTATGTGGACATCGGTGATAGGAACAGGTCCTGTGCTTATCAAGGGTGGAAATGAAATTGGAAGCCACAAGTCCCATTGGTTTGCAGAAACCCAGTTTGAATGTGGTGACAGACACTACGGAGCCACAACTTAGTACAGCTGAGTGGCTGATAAGTTCAGTATTTGGGCCATGCATAATACTTCTTGTCCTACCTGTTCAGCAGACTCTCTGTCAGGTACATGGCCAAGTGATTGCCAATCTTAATGTGTACCTCACAAGTGTCATCTTAATCTGCAACAGAGGCTGATTTAGCTGTAAAGGAAGTGAGAAAATTATTTCCTTCTGCCCGGAACACATGGACCTATGCTAAACTGGGATCATCTTAAAGGCAGAACAGGTTTTGAATGATGTAGAGCTGCATCGATTAGTTGAACAACAAAAAATGTTTTTAAAGAGCAACTTTTTCTTTTTTTTAAATAATCAAATTGTCCTGTTTGAGGCAAAAAAGCCGAAAATGTTCTTTTTCGTTCCAGGTCCTCGATCATTAGTTGCTTTTCTTTCTCTCATGTTGTAGTAAATTGAATATTTCGGGGGTTTTGGACTGTTGGTAGGACAATAGTGGAAATTTAGAAGATGCCACGTTGGGCTTTGGGAAAATGTCATTGTCACATGTAGTCTATATATAATTGAGAAAATAATCAGCAGATTAATTAATAATGAAAATCGTTGTTAGATGTAGCCTTATGTTAATGCTTCCTAGAGATCTGTTGAACAGGTTTAGATATGAAAAGTTAACAACACTCTAAAAGTTGAGACGTACCATTCTTTGAATTTTTGGAATCGGAAATACAGTTTTGTCTCAAAAAATAAATACAGCTGCAGTGATTAGTCAATAGACAGAAAATTAATAGGCAACTGTTTTATCAGTAACTTGTTCTGAATCATTTTTGAGAAGGTTCTATCTTTTCAAGTTTTTTTTTTTCTGACTTCCTTAAACTGTGTGAATTAACTTAATATCTTTGAATTTTGGACCAGTGGCCTGACATAACAGGGTATTTTAAGATGTCATCTAGAGCTTTGGCAAATTCTGATTGATTCATTTTATAGACAAAACAAGTAATCAATAACATAATTTGCAGATTAATCAAGATAATTGTCTGATGTAGTCTTAAAACTAATGCTACAAACACAATCCATTATTTGTGGTTAAGCTCACTCACTAATGACAGAAAGGAAGTCTTTCACAGTAACATTTAAATGACCGAGAACACAAACGTGAAAACACCCTCCTTGTAAGTTCCTTTTCATATGTCCTTTTGCCGGCCCTTTGTAATTTTCAGTGCAGGGCTATTTTTGAGCTTGACCTAGATGAGTAGACCGGAGTGGGTAAAAGTATTTAGTCCAGCACAGGATGCTGGAAAGATTCCTGTCCACAATTTGACCCATTTAGGGCATATCTCTTTCTCTTTAACGCCAAACAATAGTCTTTTTCTCACATAAACTTATTTGGATAAAACTTGTTCCATATAGAAGCAGATTTTGGTCTTAGCACATAACCCTCCTCCAGATTCTTTTCTTCCAACTCACTTTATACTCATCGTCTGCACACTACCATGTGTTATCTAACAGTGTAATTTTGTCTTTGTCTCTCTACTTTGTCCTTGTTATCCAAAGGCTTGAGTGGCATAGAAGATGTCCCCATTTTTCGGCATAAGCAGAGGCCTCGTTTAGTCAAGCCCGAAGACCTGGATGATGAATTGCTTCCCAGGACCATGGCCTCAAACTCCAGTCTCACGCCCTCACCAGATGAAGGGATTCACGAAGAGGAGGTAAAGTGTTTATCTATTTCCTGTCACATTAGTGTCTATTGACAAGCTTGTATAACATGTCTAATGTAGCTGTAAGTAAGAGTCCCTGCCTCTCTCTCTCTCTTTCTAAACTTAATATAGAAGAAAAATATTTTTTACATATGGATCTGGACCAAAAAATTGTTAAAAGAACAAAGCCACATTTTAAAGGAGGGAATAGGTAAGAATGGAGATGGTCTAAATAAATGCTCTGTTTACCTTCCACTAAAGGCAATTAGGGCTGCAACTAGTGGTTAAATTCAATATTTATCAACTTGATAATTGTTTTCTTGATCACTCTGAGTTGTTTGCTCTGTAAAACACAACAAAAAGAAACAAGAGGAAATAAGTTGAAATCCATATTTACAAGAAGAGCTGCAAGAATTAATACATTTATTCAGTAAATTTGCCAAAGCAAGTAAATGATCATCATTCCACTTTATAGACTTTATAGACTTCAGAGGTACCTCCAGTAGAGAGAAGAAAGTTCCAGTGCTTTTAGAAGGCACTCTCGGGGAAAAGAATACAAATATTCCGCCATTTTCTGTATTTTATCATTAAAAATCCTTGAATTCTAGCCCTGTCTTTGCTGAATTTGTCCTTTTTGCCTCATTTTCTCCCTGATGCTTTTTTTGGCCGATCCCAGTGCTGTAATTTTCAGTTCGCTGTCTCCTCCATGAAACCTACCTTGTCAGCACAGTGTTACCACTTGAAGCTCTCACAATGCCTGGGAAAACCCTGATTGATTGCAAACTCATGTCCTCAGGCTGTGATAGAGGAAGAAAAGGCCAGGCCCATCCAGATCGTGCTGGCCAATGAGGATGAGCATAGCTTTGAGCTGGACGCTGGAGCGCTGGAGAAGATCCTGCTGCAAGATCACGTGAAGGACCTGAACGTGGTGGTCGTGTCTGTGGCCGGGGCCTTTCGCAAGGGCAAGTCCTTCCTGCTGGACTTCATGCTGCGGTACATGCACAGTCAGGTGAGATAAATAATATGTGATTTTCATATAGTTTCAGGGTATAGTTAAGTACGAAACACCTAATGTCAATTGTTCCTAATTTAACACTGTCTCTTTATAAGAATTTGTTTTTTTTTTAATCAGACCAAAATAATTTCCACTAAGAATTTAACACTCAGACTCAGATGATTTAATCAACAACTGAACATTATAGTCGCCAAAAATTAGACTTTATGGCAGAACATTTGTTTTTTATTGCATTAGACTGGGCAGCTGTTCTTGATCAGTCCAGATATTTGAAGCATATTTTTAGGCAATTATAGTCCAGTGCCGATGAGTTGATCTGACCTCATGATCTTATAAAGCGGTACACAGTGTCAGTGGGATTAGTAAAAGAAAGATTTTTACTAATTCTCCGAGGCCTCTGTTGGAAGCGTTTTTATATGTTCTCAGTAGCTGTACAACAGCTCGTCCGTCCTGCGGGGCTTATTATTTTGTAACACTGGAAGTCAGTTGAGATTGGGAAAACAGGTGGGCTAGATAAACGGGTACAGCAGATGAGATTACAACCACCACTGGCCTGTGTACCACAAATGTTACGGGCAAAGACAAGTGCTTCTTGTCGGGTCTCATACTCAGCCAGGTGAGTCAGATGTATAGTAGGGGGGAATGAATAGAATACATGTAGGGTGGTTTAACTGGTCTTAACATCCTGGGTTAGTGAGACTTGTACTGTTATATATTACTTATTTTCATAATGAGACTTCTATACATACAGCAAATAGTTTAATATTGTAATAAATTATGTTATCAAATAACTTTTGATAAGTCTGTCAGGTTTTTGGAGGGCAACCTAGTTTGTTTGACATAAGTATCAACAACCAGTCCTTCAGTCCTTCTAGCAGCAGCCCGACACACACAAGCAGCCAGGATCACTTTACGCTCACTTGCACATGCTGTCTCTAACACTCACACACATGCACACAGGAAAGACGGAGGAATGTTATGACCCTTTCTCACAGCTGTTGGGCAAGCATGACACGGGCATTCATGCAAGTCTGACCACATCTGCACATGTTCACATTTTTCTGAGACACTGGTGCCATTTATTCAGCCTGTGCTTCTTTATATTCGGTTGTACGTAGCAGTTAGTCTGTCAAATCGTATCTGTACAACGTTCACAGACATGATTTATGCCGAGTATTAATGGACCACAGGTATTTGTTTTTGTCAAATGACAAATTATCATCTTCCTCTGTCATAAGTTTGTGGTTAGTCATGCAGGAGAAATGCATTGTGATGTTGTAGTCAACAGGAGTCAGTCTTCGTGCATGCTTTGACTTGCAAATCGGGTATTTGCTTTTGAGGTTTAATATATTTCCCCTTTTGTGGTCAGTAGCTCTCACCACTTGTAAGCCAGAAATACCGATAAGGTAACAATGGGTTTTCTTTAAAATTAAGCTATTTTAAAAACTATTTTATTTTCTTTATTTTTTCTTGTTTTGGGGGGGTCTCAAATCAATATTTGACCAAAAGAAAACAGCCAAAACCTTTTGTGGGAGCTTTTATTTCTTTTTTTCTTTTTTCTGTAATACTCTGAGTGTTGAACTGCCAACTTTCATTATTTAAGTGTCTTTCTGAGTGATCTGTTCACACCTGTTACTGTGGAAACAGTACACTGAAAGATGAGTATGATGGTGTAACTCGTGTTGATTGTGATGCTACAGTGTCCTAATTCGTTAGATGGATAGATTAGCAAACTGGCGAACAAGCAAAAACCCCAGATTACAGACCTTTTATTACAGGCCTAATATTTACCCTAGTTAATGGTTACTAGAAGTGTGAAAGTGCTGATGAAATTTCACACAGGGTTCATGAACATTGCTGCCCAGACAAACAAACACACTTCTCTTTGGTGATGGTAATTTAAATGTAGTCGGAAACAATACACTGTTACACCACGTGAATCTGATATTAACAGCGCTCGGTGAAAAATGAAGTTTCCACAGGAGCTGATCTGAGCCCAGTACTGGTGGACCTCAGCCCATTGACCTCTAGCCTGTTTTTCACCCCCCCCGTCTTTCCCTCTGCAGCACAGCGAGTCGTGGATTGGAGGTGATGATGAGCCCCTGACAGGGTTCACCTGGAGAGGAGGCTGCGAGAGGGAGACCACAGGAATTCAGATCTGGAGCGAAGTGTTTGTGGTAGACAAGCCGGACGGCAGCAAGGTAGATAGTTTTCAAACAAACAATATATTCCTTAATGAGCTTCATGAGAAAATGCTGTAAATGTTGTCACACGTGTCTGAAATGTATTTTTGGGAGAACGTTGTAAATATCAGTTTTGTTGTCACATTGTGATGTTTACATGTATGAAAATTTAAAACCGATTCACAAAAAACAAACACCCAACGTGATGTACTAGATGAAGTTGGCAGCATATTCCATGTGTTGAATCTGGTCCCAACAGGTAGCTGTACTCCTCGTCGACACTCAGGGAGCTTTTGACAGCCAGTCGACCATAAAGGACTGTGCTACCGTGTTTGCCCTCAGCACGATGACCAGCTCTGTACAGGTGAGACTTACGGCATGTTTGTTTTTAGAAAATGTCCTCTTCCTTTCTGGAATGATCTACATTGTATGTCTCTTGTTGTGTTTATTGTTGTGTTTTCAGGTGTACAATCTCTCCCAAAACATCCAGGAGGATGACCTGCAGCATCTGCAGGTTGGTGTAATCTCTTCTCCCTCCAAGAAAAAGCAGCACCAGAATCTGTTACTGTATCCCCTGTTTTCTGATCAGAATTTGTTTTTCTCTCATATGTAGCTCTTCACAGAATATGGTCGGCTGGCAATGGAAGAGATCTACCTGAAACCTTTCCAGGTAGTGGCTGCTTCTGTTGACATGTGTATACATGCATATAATGGGGCCATTTGACCAACATTTGTATGGTCCTAATTAATGAATGCCATGTACCATTGAACATGCACCCTATCCTTGAAATTTAGCTGTTCAGATAAATATGTGAGTGCACTGCAAGTCATTTTTTCAATGAATAAATATAGAGGATCAGTAAATATCAATTAAAAAAAAGTAAAGATGATTTTTTTCTATATTTTGTTCCAGTAATCAGATAACATGATCAGATCTTAGCTGTAATTCTTTGTCCAGAAATCAAACTGTATCAGTATCAACAGGGTTTCATTGCTTCTCTGTGCTGCTGATTGTGTATTTCAGTCCCTGATGTTCCTGATTAGGGACTGGAGTTATCCCTATGAACATGACTATGGCCTGGAAGGAGGCAACACCTTCCTGGAGAGAAGACTACAGGTGGACTTTATTTGTTTGTTTGTTTATTTTTAATCAAGTTGAAAATATACTTCTTTCTTTTTTTTAGCACACAGGTTGTTGACAGAGGAAATATTTTTCTACCCTGATATTTCTACACATTGGTGATGATATTTCTACAACTGATCACACTGTGACCAAACCTTTGCTAAGCACAAACATGTCACTGTCTGCTCAGGTGTGTGCAAACTGCCTTAGTGCAACGTTTGTGTACACATTCACACATCGGTCAACGACAAGCAAACACTTTCACCGTGTACCGTGTATTTATATATATTTCTGTCTGCTGGCACAGGTAAAACAGAACCAACACGAAGAGTTGCAAAATGTGAGGAAGCACATCCACTCTTGCTTCTCCAACATTGGCTGCTTCCTGCTGCCACACCCAGGCCTGAAGGTGGCCACCAACCCATACTTTGATGGCAGGCTGAGAGGTACTAATGAATAAACAATGAAGAGTGATCGCTAAAGCCCACTTGAATGAAATGTCATGCTCCGATGGGAGAATCAGGGTGTGTGTTTTATGTGTTTCAGACATCGATGGTGATTTTAAGAGGGAGCTAGCCGAGCTGGTGCCTCTCCTCCTGGCCCCAGAGCAACTGGTAGAGAAGGAGATTGGAGGCAACAAAGTAACCTGCAGAGATCTTCTGGAGTACTTCAAGGTCCTGCAGGATTTAACTAAAGTCCAGTGGAATTTACACCGATAGGTCACAGGTTGATAAATATAAAGCCTCAAATTATAAACTGTACTGCGTAGTCTGCTGTCACAGGTTTAGACATTTGAGGGGAAAGAAAACTAAGAAAAGCTTTGGGATGAATAAATGACAGAGGATTGTGTTTTTTAGCCACAGTAGACTGATCCTGTAAACGGTGCCATACTGTAGAGAAAAGGAAAAGAACTTTAAAACCTCACTCATAAAGTGAAGACATAATGTAAAAACCAGTGACACTAGTTACCCACAGTGTTCTGCTTTTGCCGTCCAATTGTGATTTGGCAAAGCCTGTTTCTAAACTTACCATTTAGTTTGACAGACACACAAGTACATGTAAGTGCTTGTCACTATTAAAACCTATTTATAAAAAAACAACTTTCCCAGGACACACCAGCCTTGTGCCTCAAGTACTTGCCAAGATGCCAGAATATTAACAATGTACAGGAAACACTGGTGTGATACATGGTTTGTTTTACATTCCAGGCTTACATAAAGATCTACCAAGGTGAGGAGCTACCTCACCCAAAGTCCATGCTGCAGGTTTGTTTCTGTCTCAAAACTGTGGGATCTTAGTGAGTATGGGTCAAACGTGTTAGGTTTTGATTCTCATCTGCTGCGGTCATCAAAGATAACTTGAGTCTCATTGTCTTTTCCTGTTTCTCAGGCGACAGCAGAAGCCAACAACTTGACGGCTGTGGCAGGAGCCAAAGACTTGTACGGCAAGAACATGGAGCTGGTAAGGACATGTCTGTCTTTCAAAGTCGTCCTCAATCACAATCAGTTCAATAGCCCAAAGGTTGCCCAAGTCCAGGGACCTCCGGGTGTTGTTTGAAGGATAGCAGGGTTAAGTGATGGTCTAGTTTTAGTAGTGTTTACAGGAAGCTTGCAGTACACTAACAGAATTATTTAAATCATATAATAGCCAGTAAAAAATCCTGCAAAATTGGGATCTACTGAGTATCGTAGTTGCATGCTCCTGTAAAGTCTGAAACTGTCTTTTCTTTGTGTCTTCACCTTCTCTGTCAGTCACACACACTTCCTATCGTCACTTTTACTGACATGTCTTTACTTCCCAGATCTGCGGTGGGGACAAGCCATACATCGCCCCCGCTGACCTGGAGCGTTGCCACGAGGAGTTTCGCGAGCACTCTGTGCGTTACTTCCGCTCCGTGAAGAAAATGGGCGGCGACGAGTTCTGCCAGCGCTACCAGAACCAGCTGGAGTCCGAGCTGGACGAGGCCTACAACAACTTCTCCAAACACAACGACGGCAAAAACATCTTCTACGCAGCTCGCACACCTGCCACGCTGTTTGCGGTCATGTTTGTCACCTACGTGGTGTCGGGGGTGACGGGCTTCATCGGGCTGAACACCTTAGCAGCGCTGGCTAACCTGGTCATGGGCGTGGCGCTGCTGTCGCTCTGTGCCTGGGCGTATGTGAAGTATTCTGGAGAGTTCCGGGAGGTGGGAACGATGATAGATCTGGTGGCCGAGACACTCTGGGAACAGGTGGGTTGATGACGTGGGAGGTGAGAGGAGAGTGTGTATATGTTTGTCTGTCCCGGTGAAACCAGATGGTGAGAACAGATTGTGTTGAGGGAAATAAGTTATTTATAGTTATATATCTTTATATGACTTAATTTGTAACAGTTGTTGTTTCGGTATTCAGGTATTAGGATTGAGTTATATCTGGTCCTTTAAGGTAGAACTGATGCAGCTCAATTTTTTTCAACAGTAAAAGTCTAGTGGTTATGGAAAATGGAAATGTATTAGATATAATGGCAGCTGTGAGCTTATCAAAGATGTTCAATATGAGCATGTATCTTTGCCAAGTAATAAGAAATTGTTGTACTGAAAAGCCAAAGATAATCGTCTGTTGATTATTCCTTTTTAATTAAACATTTAGACTATAAAAAGTTAGAAAAAAAAGTGAAAAATATCCCATCATTATTTCTCAGCTCATAAGGTAATGTCTTCAAATTGCATTTTTTGTCATTCCACAATTCCAAAACACAAAAATTGTTCCATTCACTTTGATCTATAACGCAGAAGGATAACACAACATCGTTTCAGAAGCTGGAGCCAGCAAACGTTTTGCTTTGTGCTTGATAAAGAAGTGATAAATAAACGATCAGATAGTTGTTGTTGTTGTTATTAGAAAAAAAGTTCTTGTACAATTTTAGAATCATAGTGACAGGATCCAAAAATCATAACTAGAGAAGAGAAGGCAAAACACACTGTCCATTACTTTTATTTAGGACATTTCAGGCCTTCATAAGGCAAAATTCATCAAAGTGATCAGTTATGAAAATAGATGTCAGTTATCAGTTTACGGACACTTTTACCTCATGCTCCTATGTAATATTAGGGTAGAGATTAAAACCAACAATGCGTTGCACTCTGTCGATAGTGTTTGTTTCTCTGACATGTGATCTTAGGTTCTGTGTATGTTTTGTTTTGCTTCAGCTCTTTTTGTGTGTGTTTATTATTCTAACCTGTTAGTTTTTGCTCAGTTGGGGTTTAGCTTGAAGTCAAAGCTTAATATAACAGTCACATTAAGTTTTTAATGAGTGATTTCCTTATTGCTTTTAATTCCTCCAGGGATATAACTACTTAGTGTGTGTGTGTTTGAGTGTCAACGCCATTGGTTCCTCTCGCAGTTTTCTTTATTAGTTCGATTTTACTGGAAGTTCCCCTCGTTGCCTTTTTGTTTCTAGGTGTGAGATAAGTTGTCCCTCTGTCAGCTGCATCCCATCATGCACCTCACCGAGTCTAAGAACCATTGTTTCATTTTACCTTTCAGCACTCCCTCCACGCTGAAACACCGTCGGCACTTGATTTTAGTTTTCTCTCACTCTCACTTTCTCCATTCCCCATTTCACTTTATTTATAAATTGAGTGTGTGAATAGGGTTTGTGTTTCTGTCTGGAGCTTCATCAGTGTTTGGGATCCATCACAAACCATATCCGACTTCTCCCTCCTTCCTATGCCCCCCCCACCCCCCACCCCCCCACCACCACCACCCCCCACTGACAGAAGACAGAAAGGTGAGAGTTGCCAGCTCCCATTTATCTGAGCCTCTGCCTGCTCTTCTCCACATCCTGCCTGATTTCTTTCATTTCTTTTCTCTTTACTTTCTTCTCCCCCTCCACCTCCTGCCCCCAGTCCCCTTGCATTCTTTTTATTTGTCTGGTTCGAGACCAGACCCACTTTTCCCCACTCTATGTCAACGTTAAGATGTTTAAATTGTAAAAATCTCTGATTCTTCATCCTCTTTTCATTTGGTTAACAACAGAACTGCACCACAGCCAACACCTGGTAAGGAGTAGGACTGAGAGCCAACTGAGAAACTTATTTCATGGCTGGGATGTTGTCTGACAAGATCGTTGTCGTCTTAACTTTACTGTTACACACACAACCTGGCTACTCTGCTAAGTGATAGTTACCTCCCTTCAGTCTTCTCCTGCTCTCAGGTGAACCTGTACTGTGTATTAACGTAGCCAAAACCATTTATACAGTTGCTCTCCTTTTAGATTATTTTCAGTTTCTGTTGTCAGAAAACTGAATTAGTATAAAACGATGATATAATTGCCACCCATAAACACTGTATTTTAAACCAGAGGTCTTCCCGAGTGTGCTGCACCGATTAAGTCCTTTTAACTTGGACGTCATCTGACAATCTGATCTCATCTCTGCTGTGTATTCAGCTATATTAAAAGTTAAAATGAACAATCACAGGCAGTTAAAGCTTGTCATATTTTTTTATTATCACACAGCCCCCGACACTTGCTGGATGAGCCTTGTCGGCAGATTTACAAACCGACTGATTTACAAACTCTGGATGCTGTTTTGGAAAACCTCAGTTTAGAGGCGATGTCGGTCGCAGCCTGGGTGGAGTTCAGAAACGGGAGGAAAGACATGTTTACCAATTTATTTTTCTCAATGTAGATGTACTCTTAGACACCCCCCCTACTTTTGTATCCTCTTTCCCCTCCCAACTATTTGTCCTTTCTGCTCCAGTGTCTGTCTTTCAGTCAGTCCTGTTCTTTGTTTAACTCTCCCGTGCGTCCCTGCTGTCCTCTTAGGTGCTTTCCAAACTTTTGGAGCCCGTCACGAGCCGCCTGGCGTGGCCCGCCTCTCTCCTCCGTTCATTCCCATCAGGAGCAACACTGGGACTCAGAGTTCTGACTCCGCTCAACAACAACTACAAGAAGACTAACTAGCTGCTCGCCGACTGGCAGATGAACGTTCTTCTCAAATCAAAACTTCTGCAGTTTGCCTGCTTCTGTATTGTTAATTTTCAGTCCAACGGTGCTGGATTCTTAAACTTTAACCTCCGGGTGCGGACACCGGTATCCTCTGAACACTGACAGGCCAGAATCATCTCAGGACCTCGAGGACATGGAGCCTGCCTAAACGGTTTTTAATAATGATATTCTGATCAATGTGGAACGGATAGTGGCTTTCCTTTTTTTAATTTTTTTTTTTATGTTCTTTTCAGTTGAAGAGGTTTCGTTCAGTTTTGTTGTGACTCTGGTTTTGTTTCGAGACGCTCGCCTGTCTGTGGTCAGCATGTTGGACACATGATGTTTCTCCTCCCTAATCTGCTTTCTTTCAGTTTTTTTTGTCCCCTTTATAGACTGTTTTTAGAGGAAATGTCTTTATTTGTTCTCATACGAATCTGTCTTTTTGTCCATTTTGTCCTCTCTTCTCTCCTCTGTCCTCTTCTGCAGGTCTTGAAGCCGCTAAGTGAACATTATATGGAGGATAACGTCCGACAGACGGTGGTTAACTCTCTCAAAGCCAGTTTGACAGAACAGGGCTCGCAGCACACCAAGTTAAAGACTCACTGACGCTCTTCCTCATCCTCTTCCCACTCCTCCTCCTCCTCCTCGTCTCTCCTGTCATGTTCATCACCCCCTCCCCTCTCCCACCCACTCGTTCAGCGTGTTCAGTCCTAGAACTGTGGAACTAGATCAACACCAAAGCCGACCCCCTCTCCCTCCCCCTAACCCACAAGCACCCACCATGACATCACTGACCCGTTTTTACATGAGCAGCGTGGACCTGTAGGCTCGCCATCAGTACCGCTCTCCATCGCCCCCCAGTGCCTCAGAGCAGAAACTGCACGTTCCCATGAGAGGACCGAGCAGAGAAGCCGGCAGCGTCGCCTCTTGCCAAAACAGGACCTGAAGGAAGGTCATCTTCTTCTGTGTGCCACGCTGTGATAAATGTTGTAATGCACACTGTAGGCTTAGACACACACACACACACACGTATGTACATATGTACGTTTTCTGGTAGCAGACTGCACTTGCTTCAGGACTGAGCTGTAATTCAGGGAAAATTGACACCGCTGTGGGCAGCTGTTATCAACAATGGATGCAAACTGAAACACTTCTCAGTACATTTAATTGTTTCGTCTTACAGGCTGGACAGTTCAGAGCTCAGCTTACTTTCTCCTCAGCCTGTCCAGTAACGGTTCCTATGAGCACAAGTGACTAAATCAACAGAGAAAACTGATAATGAGGTGATTGCTTTGTCAATGAAATCATAAACACGATTTTATTGATTCCACTGTAGTAAAAGTAAATCGATGTTTTTTTTTTTTTTCATGGACAAGCTGGACAGGCTATTTTAACTGTTAAATTTACGGCCTGTTCTCTACTGGCAAATTGATCTGTCTCCTCCTACAAATCTGAAATTGAATAGATGAGTACAGGAAAACAAGGACAGCATATACCAGTAGTTCACTTGCTTGCCTCCATTCATTCAGACACTAAATTTGGGAGGTGTGTTAACCAGGTAAAATTTGTATAAACTGGGCTCAGGTTGCTTCTAGACAAAAACCTCTGCACACATCTGTCTTTCCCTTTAATACTTTGTGATTGTAATAATGAAGAGAATTGTAGGAAGCCCTGGGCCTCTCAGCTTTTTTTGTCTGTTTTTTAATTTTAGAACTGGCGTGTTTTTATCTGGCGTTTAGTATCCTGTAGCGGACCTGCCAGTGCTTGGCCTTCTGCATGGTGTTGTAGCATTAAACTAGCTAAGAGCGATTAAAGCCCAGGTACGTTCAGGTAGCCAGGGAGGGAGGTCATGGTGAACCATGTTCTCCTCCACTGCCTCATTAAATCTCTCTAGCTCTGGCTGCTTCCCCTTTGCGTTTCTAGGACCAGTAGGCTGTAAGTTTGATTCTTGCTTTTGGGAGTTAAGAGATGTAGATAAAAAAAATTTGTTCTTTAAGCTCAAACTCCTATTAAGGTAGAGTCTGACATTTTGGAAAATCTGCTTCTCCGCTTTCCTGTTGAGATAAATAAGATCGATGCCTCTTTCGTATCTGTAGGTTGAATACCAGGCAAAAGGCAAAAACTGCTTTGCTTAGGTTCTCCCTGTTTTCCACTCTTCATGCAAAGCTAAACTAACTGGACGCTTCCTGTAGCACTGTATTTAACTGACAGACATGAGAGCGGCATTAATGTTCTCATCTAACTCTCAGCAAGAGAGAGAGAGAGAGAATAGGTGTAGTTCCCAAAATGTTGAACTGTTCCTTTTAACTGACAACAGCTTATTCATATCCACTTTTTTTTTCTCCTTAACAAAGAAATAAAGACAGTAATCTAAATCACCAGACTCTCATCCTTCTCTTCAGTGACACATCCATCAGAGCTGAGCCTCCAACAGGAAGCTCGATAAGAAACGATTTCCTTACAACAGGAACCCGACTCCACAGAGAAACCTGCCCCCCCCCTCTTTTGTTTTAATCGTTGACTTTAGTTAACACACTCGCAGCCGCATCACATCAGTCTGAGCTCTTTTGCATCGATTCCATCCACGGTAATTTCTCACCTCAAGCACCAGTCTGGGCCTCTCTTGTTCTGTATTACAGATGGGGCATGTATGTTGAATTAAATATTTAAATAAACTTTGTATACTTTTTTTTTTTTTTTTAGCGAATCAGTTGACAGTGGCCATTTTTATTTACTTCTCTTGATCAACTTAACAGTCTGTGGTTTGTTTAGAGAACGATAAGCTGCTGCTGTAGGGTTTACATTAGTTCTCTCCACGGGGATGGACGTTAATAGAAACACGTGTGAATATTTGGATTCTGATAGGAAATTGTTTTAATTGTGACGAGTGGGTTGGAGACTGTCTGTCTGCCTTTTAAAGATATCTCTGGTAATTTATTTTTGAATAAAATGTTTACCCTAAGAATAAATCAATGTAATTCTCTTTGGCTCCTTTTTGTTTTCTTTTTTTAAGAGATTATTTCTATTTATCACATCAGTTTAACAACTTTCTAATGTTTTTTTCTTTTCCATTGCTTCACACTTTTAACACTAGCTTATATCTCGAAACCCATTCCTCTTGTATCTAAAAGGGTTTTGCACAACACTGAACACGTTGCATGTATTACACTTCTGCTGCAAGAATAAGAGGCAGCCTGTTAAACACAATGAATCACATTTCTTAGCACAGTCATTTTACATGTTTTATGTGGGAAAACATAATTGAACAGTCTATTGTGCTTTTCATAGTCAAGGGATGAAAATAAAATATAGTAGAAATGTGTAAAATTGTTCATACATTGTCCCGACTCTGTTGTATCTGCATCGTTATGACTAAGACAAAGTTCTTTTCCCTCTGGTCTTTGGCTGATATTAATTCTAGCATCTTTGTACGAGAACCCTAACTGTAAATTAAAACAAACTATGTTGGCAGTATTATATTCAGCCCTGAGTAATGTCTGCAGGTAATTCCCCTCGGCTTGCTCAGAGTTGTGTGCAAACGTTTTGGCAAACGACGGGTTTTTGAAGTGAGAAGTTTTGCCATTTATAAAATCCATGAAATAAAAGGTGCCAGCGCACTCAGGTTCATTTTAATGTGTTTGCCGCAGAGGCTGCATTTAAAGCAGCACGCCTTGTTTTGTGACCTCAGCGAGTCATTCTATGTGCTTGTATTGCAGTTGGTTTTTGATTTGTAGATTTCTTTGTGTTTAGGCAACGGAGGAAAAGCATAATGGGAAGCTGGAGAAGGGCTGTCTTAATTCCCCATATGTAGTATTTCTAAGCAGTATATAAACCTGTAATAAATGGTTTATAAGACACTATAATGCCATTAGAAGATATGTGCATTTGTCAACGTTTGTAATTCCTCTTGTGGGCACCTGAGTGGCAGTTTGGGTATAAACAGATTATTGTTAACATAGTAAAACAAAGCTCTAATTATAGAAACTAATCCTTTAAAATGGTCATTAGCTTAATTGCAGCCTGTTTTACACCATTTAATACATTTGTAAACTGTTACCCTTGTTTGGTCCGTCTATACGGAGGAGGAGAGCTTTTTTTCCAAGCAGCGTTAAGAGCCGCTCACTCGGTTGCCTTGTTTCCTAAAGGTCAGCGAGAAGTCGCCGAGGAACTTGGAGAAAAAGGCTGCATTTTTCTGTGACTAACACAGAGGCATTTTCATGCATCCCTCTGGACTGTTAACTTCATCATTCAGTCACATGCAGAGGAAGCACAAGGAAAAAAATCAGATGGTATCAGCTGAGGGACGCAGCTGGTTCGAACTGTGCGTTCACCTGAATCAAGCGGTGGTGGAATATAACTCATGTACTGTGCTGAAGTACAAATCTGAGTTACTTGTATTTCACTGAATTTTAACCAGAATTCACAGAACTGTTCACTCCACTGCAATCTGGTACTGGTTACAGAGTTAAACAAAAAAAAATGTGAAGAGTTTATAAAATATGATGCTGTTAAAGATGAAAACTGTCAATTAGTTTTGTTTATAGAAGTTGAACTGAAACAATCTGGACTGAATGAATTAACCAACTGAGAGATGATTAATTGCCAGCTGTTTGACATTATTTTGCATCAAAAATGACAAACACTTCATGGTTCCAGCTTCTAAAATGTGGGGATTTGCTGCGTTTTCCTTGTTATTATTCAAATAATTTAGTTTAATGATGATAAAATAAATACTGGTAAACAAAACCCCACATTTGAAGGTGTCATTTAAGTGAGAAATTCACAATATTTTTTGAAGCTTTAAAAAAAAAACAAAAAAAAAAACAATCAGAATAGATGACTTTTACTTGTAATGGAAAAATATCAGTGTGGTGGTGCAAGCACTACTCCTTCGTCCACCACTGGAACTAGAGCCGTTTGTGTCAGCAGTTACAAGTTCACCTGACTAAGCCGCTGTGTCCAGATGTTTCACATTCACGGGACGAAATCCCTCATTGTCAAATCAACTTGAACCAGTGTTTCCAGACATGACCAACGGGAGGCGCCAGATTCTTAAAAATACACCTTTATTTGATCACAGAACTATTTTAAGCTTCGGTGAGTAACATTTTAAATGGTCCATGCCGGACTCCCATACCAAAACACTGGGTATGGGAGAACAGACCAACGTTGTGCTTTTAAACAGGCTGTTAGGTTGTACGCAGCTGGTGTTATGAATAATAGTGTGTACAACTAAAATAGACTTTAAAAAAAAAAAAAAAAAAGGCATTACAGGGCCACAATATGCAAAAAGACAAAAATATCACACCGACAGGCAGATGGCCCTGACACATAAAAACAAAAAACAAAAACAAAAACACTAAAAACTACTTCTGGTATAAAACTTATTTTCCATGAACATGGTCTATGGGAAATGGCACAGATTTCACAATACATTTTGGTAAAGTCTCCTGTATATTTCATCAGGGAGACACAATATCAGTAGAAAAACTTCCCATGTGAGCTCAAAATCTAGACAGAAAACACGACCTCCGTTTCCATCTGGTGGATCACGTCAGGCTGAAGCACCAGCGGATGCTTCCAGACAAGACAAAACCGAGGCAGTCGCAAAACTTCCGCTAAAACTACGGGAAAGGAAAAGTTATGAATGCTCGCTAAGAAAATTTCTATTCAGCAGGAAGGGTTCCAGACAGTAAGTGGCCCAGATTACCGATTAAAACCTCGTCTTTAGGATTCAGTCCATCCTAACGTTCAGTCAGAATTTACTGATTTGTTAAGGGGACCCTTGCAAGAACAACTGACCAGAGTCAACAGGGATCGAAGTGGTTTACAGGTCATGACAACCCCCCCGCCTTTTCAAAGTTCACCATTTTCCCACGTTGTCTTTGAGTATTTGGCTAGATCAGAGTTAGAAGCTCCAACAGTCCAGAGCGATGTGACGCTCGTGTTTCGCATTGGATGTGCAAAAGGGTCACGGTGGTGATCAGTTAGATGCAACGATCAATGTAGACGAGCCGAACACCAGGATCTCAGAGCCTCTCGTATGAAAATGTGTCAAGACTTTATTTACACACCATCGTAACTTTATATAGATTCTAACGGATGTGTCCGTTTCAAAGAAAGGAAGTTATAAATTTTATCTTTTTTTAAAAAAAATCTTGTGCAAAAAGAACGTTTCATACATGGGGCTCTAGGATAGTGAGTGTACAGGCCGTCTTCATTCGCTGCCTGGCCTCAAGATTTGGCAGTTTTCTGACATGTGAGAAAATTTTAAACACACCTTGAAGAATTTCTTCACGAGTCCACTAAAACTGATTTCGAATTTTACACTCTTGATTTTGATTCGCTTGTTGAGTTTTAACCTCTCTGATCAGTGGTATTGATCGGAAAACATCCCCGAGGAGAAACGAGCTTGGAGGAAATAAAAGATGCTCAGTAACACGTTTCAGCTAATACCGTTGCCACGAATCGCCGCTGTACACGTCAGAAGACCAAGGTTCTCTAGTCTTCCTGTCTGCTGTGCCCGCTCGGTCGGCGATTGTTGTACAGGATCGCGGCTTGTCCAGTTGTAGAAAGGTTCTCCTGTGAAGGGTGGTGAAAGGGAGAGTTGCCTGGGGGGGGGGGGGGTCTACTCTACATCTACTGAAGGTTCTACTGATGGTTTTAGATCATTGCGCGGAAAGCGAATGAGACTGCGGCACCCAGCGCCAACCCGAGGGACAAGAAGAAGGCCATGATGGCCCCCGCCGTCTCTGCCTCGTGCTTCAGCACCTTCCTGGATGGGGACAACGAGGGAGGGACAAAGTCGTTAGGAATCACCTGGTCACTGTTAAACACAATGGTGTTTGTGCAAGAGCATTGATTAAACTCTATAATCACTTAAAAGAACGGTGATTTCGCATGTCTTGGATGTAAAGAATTTTACCACGTTCTATGTTCCATTAAACCCCTCCCCAAAAAAACCCTCAGTTTTAGAGGTGGTGGTAGGAGTATGTGAGCTTTTCTAAGAGCCGCCCCCCCTTGTGTTTATGCTAAACTGGGCTAATCTCTTCCAGGCCAATACTTGAAAGAGCACCCTCCCCGATTCCTTTTTCAAAACTCAGTGCCTACATTGCCCACAATGCAACACGGCTGCCAACATCTTGGGCAGGGATCTGGGCGTGATCCACCGAGTCATCTGCCAAAGCTAACACTGGTCTGTGTGCACACCTTATGAGCGTACTGAGTGTGCGTGTGTGCGCTTGTGTGGTCCTTACTTGGGTCCGAAGCACATGCAGAGACTGGCCAGGTATCCGTTGGAGAAGGAGAAGACGATCATGAAGATGATGTACCAGGCGTCGTGGCTGAACAGCACGGGGAGGTAGTAACGAGGCTGGACGTTACACAGCATGAAGAGAGGGACAAAGAAAACCCTCAGCCCCACCAGGGCAGGAAGCCAGATACTGTCTTTGCCCGGCTGAAGAGAGACAGACAGACAGACAGCAACATCAGCCACGTGGACAGATGGACGGACAACTCCAATTGATAAAAGCACTGACATACTTCTGGGCGTTTTATTTCCTGTGTGTGTCACAAATTGCTATGGATGCTCTGACGCTGTAGGAATCTCCAGAGTACAGATATTTGTGTATATCTGTGGATAAATCTGTAGATATAGTGAGTTACATATGTCTATTTTTGTCTTTCCGTCAGTGGGGGCGGGTATACAACAAATACTGGATGACTGAATAGTGTGTCAACATGTAAAGGAACTACAACATGGTGGTGATTGCGTAGTCATTTAAGTTATTTATTATCTAAATCAAGAAATATTGTGACAGATTCCCTGGCTTCAGCTTCCCACAGGTCGGGATTTGCTGCTTCTCCCTTTTTATATGATACAAAAGTAAGTCGTTCAAGGGCATCACTGGTTTCTGGGGATATGTGATAGACTAAATCGCAAAAATATAAAAATAAATAAAATCACTTGACCAATCAGATCATCGTATTACAAGCAGTAAGTGATACAGTCCTTTGGCATTTTTATGTGGTATATCCAACTGTAGATATACTAAAGCTTAAAAAGAAATAATCTCAAAAAAATTATATCCATTCGTGTTTAATGTCAACAATGCTTTTTTTCATTTTTTTTTAAGTTCCTCAGGTGAAGTTTATGGGCTCTAAACTATTTTTCCTATGTCAGGTTTTGAGTATATATTTTGAACGCATCGCATGGTAAAGGTGAGCTCGGTGACGAGCTCATTTCTTAATGCCCTCTCTATTCATTTAGGGTAATCTTAGGAGAAATAAAGCAGAGGACGTGAACTGACCAAACGACCTGGAGTCACAAAGCACCTCATTGGAAACCGTCAGGATCCTGATCAGTCGTATGTGATGATGATAAATAAACTCACATGGTCCTGGAGCAGCTGACTACTGTTATCTACACTAATACCAAGAGGCTGCATTCCAGTGCGGGTCAGACCACGTTAACTCTGGATGTCCGGAAATCAACAAATTTACAAATGAGTCTCGTTTCCTGCCAAAGATTTAAGAGAGCTGAACTCATGCTGTGCCTGGAAAAAGTCAAGCGAGGAAAAACCATTAGTACAACTATGACTGTGTTAGTGTGAGGAAAATTACCTGAAAAACTCAATTCCGTGAATAAACAGAAGAGCAGTATAGAAATGAGACAGAAATTTTTTGGTAAAAATAGACACGAGGCCCAGATGTGTAGCAGGCTCAATAACATGAGTAGCCAGACGTGCCCATATGTGACGAAGGACTGGCCTTCAAAATGCCCGATTACTCATCTGTGACACCAAAAACCACTTCCTTTACATAGCACACACACACACACACACACACACACATACAAACACACACCCACACAAACACCGCAAAAACAACCGGCTGATCTCAGCAACACAACTCCTCTCCTTTATTTTTCACCCTGAACACTGCGTGACTTAGGTTTTTTTTCCATCCTTCCTGTTGTGTCTCGTTTATTCATGGGTAAACATTTTTCGCAGCCACGGCTCCAATTAAAATGTCAACAAGTGGGTCTGCTCTCTGTAGCACCACACACCAGCCAGACAACAGCAGATCAGACTAAATATTTCGATGTGGTCAGTTTGGACGGATAAGGCAAAGGGTTTGTTTTTTTTTTAATAAACAAGCGCGCTGTCACTGGATTGACTTCATTACTACATAAGTGTACATTCTGAAATATGCTCCGGTGGTTTTGTAGGGTCCTCACCAGTCGAGCCTGCCTGTAGCCACAAGGACCTGAGACTTCCGGTCAGTTGTTATTGAATTTCGCCTGCATCGGTCAGTTAGTTGACGGTTAGTTGGGACCAAGCCTGTGAAACGCTCTGAATAAAATAAGAGGAAGCCCAAACCTTCAGCCTGGACCTTCATAATCCCACCTCTGCACCTGAGGGCCTGTTAATGTTAATGGCACCCGACCAATGAGCCATCCAGCTAACTTGGGGTTCAACCAGGCTTTTTTAGTCATTGTGCGAGCTCACAATAGCTGCACAGCTCACGTCCAGAGCAGGGAAGAAAACCCGAGCGTGGGGGCGAAAAAAGTCTTATTTGTGTTTAACTGACCCACATACAGACGGCCGTCAGACTCCTGCCAGCCCAGTCCATCAGGTTGAAGAGCAGGAAACAGGACACAGGAATAAAGTAAATATCTGAAAAAAGAAGCAAAGCAAACAAGCTGCTGTTAACGATGCCCAGAGTGCAGATGTCCCCGCTTGAAAGAAAACTACGCTTACACCGCAGAGCAAACCTCTGTGGGTTTGAGTGGTGGAGCTGAAAGTCTGTAGCTGTCTCCTTCATGGGAGGATGGCAGCTGCTGTCGCTGTGGATTCACAGCTGTTATTCCAGTTGTGACCCAGAGTCACAGCACTGAAAGGATCAAAAGATGCAGAGAATCCTCGCGAACCGCTTTTGTTGTTTTGGTACTTTTTTGCGCTGCGACTCAGATCGTGTGAATCCAAGCCAAGACAACAGCTTCTGCGCTTCATGAGGGAGAAAGCTGCAGAATTTTTCAGACCTACATTGCAAGATGATTTACTTAGACAGTTTTTCAGATGTCCTTACATACAGGAGATACTATATGCTCTTAAAGAATTAAAACTAATTTCATTATTTTTACAGGCAGCTCTAAAAATTCATGATTAAGTCTTATCCACAGCATCCATCCATCTCATCATTGCCTGTTGGAGACAGTTTTTACTTTTCAATGATAAACAGTAGTAGACGTATTTCTGATAATCTCACGACTCATTTTCCTTAAATATAGAAGATTTTCGTGCCACTCTTTTGGTCTGAGGTTAGGATTAGGAAAAAAACAAACTACTGACCAGGAAACAAAAAAAAGGTTTATTGCCTAATGAATTAGGGGAAAACAAACTTGGCAGTTTGCCCTCTGAAAGATTATCAAAGTTAATGCCCTTGTAAACTGTGTGAAAAGGGAAGAAGTGGGGACTCACTCCAGGCGCCTCCATCTGACACTGTGGACTTGACCTCCACGGTTATGGCTGGGAATGTTCCAATGGTGACGGTGAAGATGAAGCACACTGACAGAGCCATCACCCAGATCTGATTAGACAACAGGACAAATGTTAGCAATGATATCTAACCAGGTTAATTGATATATTACAGGTGGATGGTGGCAAATAGAGGAGCTGGTTATGGGATGTTTTACGTGACCGGACGACAGGCTGCAACATCTACACACTGATCTAATGGCAAGACGTGAAGTTTTATCAAATCCCAATTTTACAGCCATGCACACCGATATATGCTCACTCCTTTCTAAACGTGAGAAAGTCGTTTCACCTGTTTGAAGATGTTAAACACAGACACGCTGGGTTTGACCTCGTCCTCCGTCAGACTCAGCACCGGTCGCTTCTGTGCTGGACTTTCTGAGGAAGAAACTAAATAAACAAACACCTCCCTATCAATATGTTGGTCAAGTGACACATGGAGTGTAGGATATCGTCCCCCTGTTTGAGTGGGTGGACACATTTCTCTCAGAACAAAACACAGTTCCAGTGGATTTGGCTTTTGCAGCAACATAAATAATAAAGATGGTGCACATCACACTAATTAACTGGTTTGTGAATAAATTGTATCATTTATTATTTATGACATTGTAATATATTTGCATGATAGACCACCCGTAAAACACATAGGCAACTGTGTTTGAAAATGTCAGTCCCTTTGATAAAAAGGGGGGGAAACTACCTTGTGTACATGAAAACCCAGCAAAAATAAGTAGAGTAAAATTTTTAGGGTCATTTCTATTAAAAAATAAAACAAAACAAAAAACTCCAATCACGGAGCAAAAAATTATTGTCTGTGAATTGCTATGTTTAAGTGTAAGCTAAAGATTTATCTTGACAGAATATGCCAGAATATTCAGAAAATGAAGAGCCATCATCTCAAATTAAAAAATAAACAAAACTAGGTCATAGCCTTGTGTATAGCTGGACCGCCCTTTGTTTCACTCCTACTCACTGTGCTTACATAAACAGTTATTTAAAAATATAAATAATAAGTTTACAATAGAGCTGTTCTCATCTACATGTTTTTTTTTTCAAGTTTGAAACAGTGACTGAAACAAGGCCCTAGATTTGTCACTAGGTACTTATGAGAAGAGTTGTTAAAAGGGTGTAAAGAGTTGGTAAATCTGGCAACAAAGGTGCAAATTAGCATCACTGCCTGTACCCCCCCCGCCCCGATGATGCGATGGAGTGTTTGTGCCAATTCATTTTGTGTGAGTAATGGCCAATGTTATGAGTTCACCACAAGGTCAGTCAGACATGTGCGCTCATAGGGCTCCCCCACAAAGATTTCTCAGACAAAAAGCTGAAAAAATAAAGAAAAGATGGAAAAAAAAAGATCTGGTATTTTTCAATAGCTCCAGGATGTTTTGAACATGTTTGTTTGTTTGTTTATTTATTTATTGTTTGTTAAACCCAATAAACATAATATGCAATTTTAAATGCTGAGGTAAACCTAAAACAAAAGACATCTGACATCAGCTTCAACTTCCAATAATGCAACTTTTAATTAATAATGTCTGGAAACTGCAACCTGAGTATCTGATCAGACCTGTGAGCACAATGAATGTACCTTTTTTGAGTGAGTCCATCTTGTTCTCCTCATCAGCAGAGGGACTGGATACATTACTCTCCATGTAGTACTGGAAAAACTCCTGTGGAACAAAAACAATAATGAGCCAAGTCCACTGAATAGAGCAGTAGATAAGGGGACAGCATGTTCCCTGAGATGCAACAAATTCTCACTATCAGATGTGTTTCCTATCTCTTCACAGACTGTAGACACTCACTTATCTAGACTTTACAGGCTGCTAGCCAAAAAAAGTTAGTTTGGGGGGGGACATTTGAAAGTGGTTAGGAAAGAAATACCCAATAAAAACACTAGGAACTATTTAACTCTGTAAAACAATGTATAGCTTAGAGAATTTGTGGTCTTACCATCCTGGGCAGAGTGACGTAGGACATAATGGCCAGGAAAACAACAACACAGGCCGTGATGAAGTAACCAAAAGCACTGTCCTGCAGGGCCGATCCAGCTGCAGACCAGGACAAGACGCATAGAATCATTACCGTTTTGAAGACTAGTAGCCATTTAACTCAGCTTCAGGCAAATATCCTGCTGAGTCGCTTTCAGTCACTATTCTTCTTTTGAAAACACACTTAAAGTGTCACCTGTTAATTTTCGTCAAATTGATGTTTTCCCCAAGCAAAACCTAAACCCTATTTTGTTTACTATTGAATAAGGTAAAGAAAAGACTTGTCTGTGAAAATTAGGGTGTGGAACCAGCAACTGTTTATCATTTTTCCTTGATAAATTACCCATTGAATGTCTCAATAGTTGCAGATTATTTTTCCATTGACAGTCAGCAAATTTTTACTCTTGATTACTTTGTTGGTTTCTGGCTGGCCTTTTACCAAAACTAAATTCATTTAAGACATTTAACATTGACTGATATTTGTATGAATGTGTGTGTCAAACTTTTGTTTGATAGAGGAAATAAACCTGTTTGCTGCAAAGTCTAAATCCCTTTCACTTCTTATTTTATTTTTATTTTATTAAGATTTTATTACAAATTTTGCAAGAAATGGGAAGTCATATTTCTAGAAACAGCATCATACTAGACAGGGGAACATGCAGTAGCTTTGTTGCAACTTGTCTAGCACTGATGCTACCTCCTAGAAAGTTGATACACAGCCCTGATGAGTCTGTTGTATTGTACGGTGTTTATTGCTAATACTAATGAAAGAGGAGGTGTATCAGTGCGATGTGTGTTAAACGTACTAGCCAGCGCGCAGATCATGGAGAAAGCAGCGAAGGTGCCGGCGAGTCCCTGTCCACTCATGATTGGAGTGGTGTATGAGGCAGGCAGCATCCCTGCCAGCCCGAACAAACTGCCCTGAAGAATCGCCCCGAATGCTGGGCAGGGACAGAGCAAACAAGACCGGGATGTTTAAGAATTGGTATAGTTTAAACAGTCACCATAAAACAGAAAGAAACAACAACAACAACCACCACCAACATCACCACCACAACCATTAGAAACTAACAGCTACCACAAGCAGAGAGAGAGATGACATCAATACTGAAAACTACAAGGAGCAAAGTAAATGTTTTACATAACTGTTATATAATCACTGCCTCACTTATCTCTTTACACAAATCCAATGGGGCCTTTTAATACAAACTTGCATCACACCACTGGATCACAACCTCTTACTCTGCCAATTCAGAACTTAATTAGCTGCAGAAACCATGTAATGTGTTCACATAGAGGAATGTGCCAATGTTTATATGAAAGCTTCAAGTTCAGGACCCCCCCCCACACACACACACACACACACACCCCACCCCCTCTAAATCAAACACGATGGGCTGTTCCTCATGAGGACCTGGGGGTCAGGACTGGCCCAACGGGGATAAGGAGGGGGTGAGCTTATCCCCGCTGATCATGGAGACATTGTAAATAAACAAAAACAGTGAGATTACAGGACTGTGTTCTGAAGCTCAGTGTGGTACAACATCATGTGTGTGCATCCATATGAGAGGGATTTTCCCAGCGCAACGGGTGCAAGTGATTTTGATCTCAGAGGGAGAAGACACATGGAAATAATCATTTGCATGAGTTCAACGTGGAATTGAGGTAAGGGCCATCGTTTAAAAAGTGCAGTCAAACTCAGAAGTCCTGCAATAGATCTACCTTCATGAAGGCAGCAATGTTTAGGCTTTTTTTTGTTTGTTTGTTTACAAGAGGTTTTGATTCAGGGGAGATGTTCTTAAATATTTCAGTCCACTCTAACTGATGTAAATGGAATCTCCTGTCAGGCTGCGCGAGAGCAGCAATTTCTAAGAAATCCTGACACACAGAGTGAAAACAAGATAAATTTAATTTTACTCCCATTTACCCATTTACTCCCAGAGAAACCACTGGCCAATCAGAGCTTTGTAGGCAAGATTAAAAGGTTGCAAAAAGCTGCATTCACGAAAAATACTAACAGAAAAAAAAGTGTGGATTAGAAAGAGGCATCTGCACGAGTGAAACATTTGTAGTTAAATATTCGATGCAGCTACTTCTGCAACTTCTATGTTGACTGAAAATTACATCTGTGGGCTGGATACATGATTTGCTACTTATTGGTTGGGGGCAAAACATAACAAAGTAAGACCTTTCCCAACAAGAAATCAGCTAACATGAACATAATGTCAAACTAAATGAATAAAGTCAAAAAAGAAAGAAAAGAAAATTCAGTCTGATTATCCAGCTAAATATTTCCTAGGATACATTGTGATGTCAAGTAAACTAGTTCAGAATGGGTTGTTAAGTCTCTGCTGTTGAATACTTTTATATAAGTTGGAGTTTTCTTTTGAGTGGGTAGAGAGACTTTCCCCAGAGTGGCAACCAAACTATCATATCATCATTATTACTTAAGTATTTAGAAACTCACAGTTGATGCAGATAATTTTGATCATAGTGAGGGTGAAGAAGGGCAGCGGGGCTATGTCCACCTTGACCAACACAGCTGTCAGCAGGAAAACCACCAGGATGACTGTCAGGCTGCCAGAGATACGCAGCTTCTGAGGAATCCTGACACACACACACACACACACACACACACACACACACACACACACGCACACACAGAAATACAACTTAAATATCCACTATGACAAAACCAGCACCAAAACACCAGTCAAGAACGAGAAAGTAAATTTCAACAAAAAGTGGGAGAAAAACAGGATATGTTTCTAAGTCATACTGGAGAGAAAAGAGAAGGGAAATGTTGAAAAGCGGATGATTCATTGTTGAACCAAAACATTTACTGATCATAATAGACACAGGGTTATTACTCCTTGGAGGAGCAGAAGTCATTTCACCAGATAAGTGCAGGATATGGAAAATAGAGACGTTTTTTTAGTTCGGAAAAAAAACCCAACAACAACAAAAAAAAAGATGTTAAAAGTAAATTTTAGCAAAAAAAATTGAAAGAAAAATAAGAGTAAGCAAAAAACAGGGTATGTTTCTAAATCTCACAGTAGAGAAAAGAGAATTGTGGAAAGTGGAAAGTGGATGATGATTCATTGTTGGGCAAAAATATTTTCTGATTGTAATGGAAAAAAGAAAATAGAGAAGTTGTTTCAGTTTGCAAAGGGGAAAAAAGGTCAGCAGAAATACAGGGATTATGTTGAGGAAGAGAGGGACAGCAGGGGAAAAAAAAAGAGACAAAGTTTGTAAGAGAAGCAGGGGATGTAAAGAAGGAGATGGGGGTGAGGCAGAGAACATAAGTAGCATTCCAGGATGTGTTTGTGTAGGGGAAGTGTCAGCCGTGGTCGGGGTCCACCCCAGAACTCTCTCAATCCGACTCTAATTAAAGCAAACACACTGAAGGAATGCAGACACTTTCACATAACATGATCACGTTACCTATAATGGCGTGTGGTGACCAAGGGATAAGCAGGATTGTAGGCAAAAAGAGCAGGAAAGATCGATTTCTTTCTGTAATAAACTATCAAGTGGTCGCTACCAATCTTCTCCAGAGACAAGAGCGTATAAAGTGGATTATAATCGCTGTGTCAAAAGGCTTATGATCTTGTAGGTTATATTTTGGCCTTTTGGTCTTAAATCATTGCTTCCTGTAGGTGGGGAAGTGCACATGCTACACACAAGACTACCAGTTATATAAATCTACATAGGCAGTTTTGTTTCCCTCGGCGTGAGCTTGTCAGTTTGCAGCAGGGGCAGATACCTCTGGTGTATGAAGGAGTTGAGGCAGGTGAAAATAAGCAGAGGCACCATGGCGCACAGCGTCATCACGTTGTTAAACTTGGACTCCAGCACGTTGCGGGTGTCCCCGCCGTCCAAAGTCGTGTTAGACGTCTGATTGGAGGACAGGTCGGTGGGTGGGTCCTTTAGCCTGCTGGTGAAGTACTGGGGAACAGTTGCGGCGGACAATAAATCAGTGAGTATGGAGTCACAAGTTTGTGGCAAATTTCTCATTTCAGTGAGGGTGGAATAAATATTTTTTAAAAAAGCCCACCTCTCAATATAAAACAATTCAAGTGCACCACAAATTATACAGGCATGTCTACACCTCTGTAACAAGAACTGTTTCAATGACAACTAAGCTTTCATGAAGGGATGGTTTACTGAAGGACTGTTGTATTAGACTGCACTACTTCCAGAGAGTTGTACCCAATAAACTGCCAACTGAGTTTCTTAAAAATTAATTTATTAATGATTGAATAAAAAAATAAAAAAAAAGGAAGTTGCCTGGATTAAACATCAAGAATTTAAAGCAGTAAAAAAAAAAAACACACTTTTAAGTTATAGAAAATAGCTGAGCTCACAGCCTACAAATGTAAATGGCATGAGAATCTGTCATTTACAGGTCGTCTTATTTGTCAGCATACAGCCACAAAAAAAGCTATTTTTATCAAAGTGGCCAGTAACCTTTCCTTTTTCAGAACAAATCAGTGCTATAAGTCATTTGAGCTTCAACAGAAATCTCCCCCTCAGGGTGCGTCCATATTAGCTCCCCCTGGAAAATTAAACTGAAATTCCACATTTTAAGATGTTAACCCTTTAAGACCCCAAAAGAATGACTGGGGATTAGAGGGGTTATACCACTACAATGTCAAAAGTACCTAGCTGGAGTCAGGTCAGCCATCCTGGGTGGAACGAGGTTGTTTTGGAAAGGAAGTTAAAAAAAAAAAAAAAAAAAAAGCACCCACTGAGTAGAGTTCAACTAGTCACTAACCGTAAGGCTGCCAACAGTGCACCCTTTCATTTTCAGTCTGTCTGTCTGTGATTCCGAGACGAGATGCATTATCCAGGAAATATTCTCATGTTCAGAGGATGAATCATCCTAAAACGGTTCTTAATTTACCATTGTTGCCGTCATGAAGAAATTCCATGGCAGGAGGGTTCCCAAACCCAGGATGAAGAAAATGATCCATACTGCATTGTATCTGGGAAAAGTCAAAAGGAAGTTCACATCAAAGTACATCAGTGAAGTCATTCAACTTATCGTAAACTAACAACTTAGAACAACTCACTCATTCATTCAAATCTGGTCTCACATCTACGGAAGCGGAAAATGAAAAAACATTGACACAAAGAGTTTCCTTTGTTTAATAAAGCGCATCCTCTACCTATCTTGAGGTGCAACGATGGCTGTCATGGCTGTTGTGAGTGAGGTGGAGGCACGTGTTCAGTCAGAGGTGGCTCAGGGTAGCACAGAGCCTGAAATGCAAAGATAACACACATGTTTTCAACACTTCAAATATCTAAACTACGCTGACCAACATTTTCTTTTATCACCAGGAGCCACCTGTCTCTCCCTTCTGTCATTTATGTAACATTTTAGAGGGGCACTTAAAGTATGGACTGACACAGTAACTTAATAATGGGCTGCATAATGTGATCCCAACAGAAAAAAAAAAAATTACACTAAACAAATTCAGTTAAAACTGTCAAGTCTGCCAGAAATGTGGCGCATACCAGCAGCAGTGGTAGAAAACCTCAAACTTTACAGTCGGAATAACAACTTGGCTCCCTTGTTTTTGTTATCTAGGTCATTACAGAGAGAGGAAAAAATAAATAGCCGAAAGTGGTCGATCACTCAAACACATGTTTCAAGGGAATCTTGTCAGTTTTATGGCAAGTTTGCAAAACACTTAAAAAAAAAAAATCACGAGACAACATTTACAAGTTTTTAAAACAGATGGAAAAAACATGACGACTTCTAATCCCATTTATCCCTAAACAGAAATTGCTTTTTCGAAACTTACTTGCAGCAGAGTTCAAACAATGGGATTTAAAAAGAAAAAAAAAAAAAAAAGTTAAAAGAAAAAAAAAAAAAGAAGAAGACTCCTCTTTCCTCTGGTCAGACGCACAACGAAGGCGAAGGCTGAACCAGCTCTGCATGCTTCATTTATACCATACAGAGGTTTAGGAGGTTGACACCCAACTGTCTGCTGTGCATTAGACCTGCCCCTCTTCGCATCTCAGTGTCCGTCCCTCTTCCTCTTACCTCAAAACACTCCGTTCTCCTCCACCCAACTCTTCCTACACATTTTTCACATTTACATTCCAGGCATGTGTGATGCTCTCCGGCATACAGACGTCGACTCCCTGATTTCTGTCGTTTCAGGCGAACGATAAGTGCTGCAGGGGTCGGACCCTTCCTTGAAAAGATTCCTAAGGGACGTGAGCAATCAACTCTAACCGCTGAGATGAGGACGTGAGGGGCTGTTTTTCAAATTATATTGGTCCAAAATGTTCTTGAGTCTCCCACCTTAACGTTCCCATCTGTTCTCTCCTCTGTACAATCTCCTCTTTTCACCCAGGTCTTCTTAATTTCTCACTTCATTTCCCCCCAGTTTCCTACCGTCTACTAATTTCTCACCTCATTGCATTGTCTATTGCTCCCCTGCCCTTTATTGTCCTACCTTTTCATACGATCGTCTGTCTGCTCCCACCCCTAATTTTTCTATTTCATTACACTCCCAACTCCACACTATATAGGCTCTCGCTCCACTCCTTGCAAATAACTTTTCCTTTGGATCTGATGGTAGATGTGCTCAGATTGCTCTGTGACACCTTCTCCAAAACAGAATAACTTTTCACAAGATGCTTTTCCTTTAAAAAAAAACAAAAAACAAAACCCACATGGAAAAGTCAGGTTTTCTCAGTAATTACATGGATCACCAGCACTTAAATGCCATAGCGCTAAATAAAATGCACTGATGTGGATCAGTCACCTGTTGTGATAGGTAATTTAAGTTTTAAAGGGGACGCTTTGGAGTTTTTGACTACTGGTAGTGCTATGGTTCTCAGATCTTATGATTGGGTCCCTGTTTTGTTTTTTCTCAAGCATGAGGACACGCACTGGTGATGCGATCATTTGCTACCAATGTTTACACACACAGGGGAGGGAAGAAAAAGAATGCTAGTGAGTAAACTGGATGAAAACAATGCAGGTTTCAGACATTTAAGGAAAAATTTTAAATATTTTATGTGCAAGGAAATGCATTCAACACATTTGTTTAAGGATAACCACAACGTGTGTTAGTGAGTTATACCCTATGTAAACATGACTTATTTGGATTACAAGGAAACCCCGCGGGGCACTTTTAAAAAAGCGGAAATCAGACATTGGACAGCTACAAACTTCGACATTTTCCAAGCAGTTTTCCTTAAATGCATTGTTCTAACAGCCAATCATGTTGTTAAGCGATGGATATTGGCAACCTGATCCATTCATTCATCACATAAGCTAAAACATTAGACTTGCATGTATGATTTGACTGGATATAATTTCAACAGAGTAGATTGTGTTGGGCAGCGCATACAAAGCGCGCTGTCTTGTTTCCTTTTGCTGACAGATATGAGGAATCCAATGGTTGATCTGGCTGGTCATGAGTATACCCTCAGCAGGGACAGGGACTGCTCTATATGAAGGCCCGTGCACGTGCGCGCAC
This sequence comes from Istiophorus platypterus, assembly GCA_016859345.1. Taxonomy (NCBI): domain Eukaryota; kingdom Metazoa; phylum Chordata; class Actinopteri; order Istiophoriformes; family Istiophoridae; genus Istiophorus; species Istiophorus platypterus. The sequence goes on along the minus strand of CM029124.1, from coordinate 8,079,301 downwards.
ACACACGCACACACTCTACAGCCTATTAAGTATCATGCATCTCAACCATACCTGACAAAGCCTGGAGTCTAACTGAGGAACCACTGTCTATGAGAAAGGTCTGTATCGCATGTGAGACAACAACAAGTCCATATGTGCCTGCTTACGCAGAAACCTACCACAAGACCGAGCATACACCATGTGAATTAAAGCTAGAACCTGACAGATAAATCAGCAATCGGCCGATTGGGCCGATCGCCCATCGCTGATGTATTAGTATGTGTTTGGTCGAGTATCTTCAGCACACAGATACCGGCATCTGCAGACATAGTTGGTCCAGCAGAGATACCTGACAAGTCCATTTTTCAAATGTGCAGGGTTCCGCTCAGGATATATTTTGGTAAAAAATGTGATATATAGATATATAGATATATATTTATATAAAACCATGTGGACTAATTGTCACTAGTTGTGTGTAAAGCGAGTGCACCATTACGAATGCCTTCCAGGAGAGTCTGTCTAAAGATGGGACCAATTTTCACCATATCTAACAGTAACCTCTTCCTCCCCTCTATGACAGCTTGCTTTTCACTTCGCGTTTGAGTGTGACTGTTCAAAAAAAACAACCAACAACCATCTCTTTCCGATGTAGCCAGACTACATGTCATAGGAACTTTTCTATCTTAATCCAGCCCCGAACCCCAAAGTAGCTGTCAGTATTCAACTCGCCCTGCGAGCCTCTTCTGTACTTTTGCCTTGACAATGCCTCAGCCAGTTGTGAATAGCCTTTTGAGAAACCCATAGTCAGATTAGTATTTTACACATCTGTCTTCTTTTTCCTCCCTTCCGCCGGTTGTCATGACATAGGTAAATCTCACATTACCGCTCATTCAAGGCCAAACTTTATTATTGCTGGTGGTTTTACAGACACACACTTTAAAAACACACTTGTGTAGTCATGTCCCAGATTCCTGTATAGCATCCCTCTCTCAACCTAACATGTCACCGAGCGAGCCAGCTGGCAGGGGTTGCCTGGCATTGACATGGTGCCCACCAACACACACACACACACACACACACACACACACACACACACACACACACACACACACACACACACACGGGCACTTTGCAGTCTGTAGAGCAGCACAAAACTTCAGTTTGGCATCAGCCTGACACTTTAACTGGTTCACCTCTTATCGACATCCAACTCCAACAATCAGCACTCCAATGGAAAAAAAGAGTCATTGTTATTCACTGTTTCCTTCTATGTCAATGTAAGAAATATAGTTCAACCTTGCCAAAGGGGGGCAGTTTAAACCAATCAGTCTCACAGGGAAAGTGCTCCCGATTGTGCCTAAATTTCTAACACTGACTTGAAAAACCTGGTCAGGTCACACCACAGACTTTTTTTTTCTTAATTTCATTTTTTTTTAAATCTCGTGTAGCGTTGTAATTAGGCTAAATGTAAATTTCCAGCTGGAGGCTCCTTACAATGCAGCCCACTGTGTTCCCCACAAGCATCTGCTGGTGGTCAGGTGATCGCTGAACTTTATTTCACCATGTGAAACCTCTGCTCAAAGTAACAGCATTATGGAAAACGCATTTGGCATATTTTATTACCACCAGGTTGGCCTGTCAATCTGTTTTAATAATAGTGACTTATGTTTCTATTTTTTTTTTTTTTTCTGGACACAAATTCTATCCAGAAAAAAAAAAAAAAAATACAACAATTTTAGCATAAATGATGCCGTTGCCACCAAAAAAGTAGTAATTCCTGCATACAGGCTTATTAGGGCAGCTCCAAGCTCAACTTTTTATTTCAAAGATGCACACTGAGGAGGAGCTAGGCTCCTTTGTTGCTGAAATCAAATTTCTGTATTTAGGAAAAGTGTGACCTGGATGCACAGGAAGCTCTGAGCTAAAACTGTTGTTCTTTCTAGTTGCTGGCAGGTGGGAAAAAAAAACAACAAAAAAACAAAAAGGTAGTGGGTAACATCATGCGTCACATCCGCCCTGCCCAGGCCAACAGTCAGGACTGTGGTGACAGGGCGAGCATAGCACAGGGAAGTGGACAAACCAGGAGAAGGGAAAAAAAATGGGAATTTCTTTCTTTTCTTTCTTTTTTTTTTTTTTTTTTTTTTTAAGTGTGACATATCTTGGACACAGGGTAAAACCTTAACAGAAAGGGACAGGAGTACATTTTTCTCATCTCACTGGCATACCTCTATAACAGGCTCGCTTTATTCCCAGGGTAACACACACAATAGTTTGATGCTGGTCATATGATTAAGGGAAGGAAGACTAACCCTTTTCCTCAAGGTAATTTCCCAGTGCTTATTGAAGATGCAACCTGTCAAAGTCATAACAATTTCTCCGCACATTATTAGACTGAAGTGCCATCCTAGAAGTAAATGAATAACAAGGAGGGGTTTCTTTTTATTCCATGAGTGCTGATGTAGTCCATTTTAAACTAAAATATTACTACAGGCCTGCCAAGCTCATGGTAATGTCAAATATCTAGGATGTAATCTGGCAAACGGTGCAAATTTGTGGCCACAGCAGCAGTCGGCAAGTATCATTTGCATTTTCTTGGTAAAAAAAAGTATAAAAAGCCCCTCTGAGTAAATCCTGCACTTACATGTTGTCTACACCATTAAAAAGGAAAGATACTACAGTTCAACTTTTAGGGGGAAATTCCCCTTGGCTCAACACTAAACCATCTCTTCAAGGCGTCTGCTTTATGCAGCAAAAGCAGAGATAATGCAATATCTCAATACTCTTCACTGAAACCAGCCCAGTCTTAAAAATTGTTGCATGGATCTAAGACCATTAAAAAAAAGCCTCGCACGCACAACTCAAAACCGCACCGTGATGATTTATATGCTATTTACATCTGTGCCCGAAAATCAAGTTTCCAATTTCACATCGTTCCTAGAATGACCGACGCAAACATGAGACAAAAAATTCAGCTCGCTCAATGGCTCGGTCCGAGAGAACGCCCAGTTCATTTAGGCTGGAGTACACTGTTACAGCCTTGATTCTGATTTCGCCCGGCGTTTCCGCCTGCTCATCTTTCAAGGACGGTTTTACTGACTCTGTCCTCAGCCTGTCTGAAGAGAACAGATTAAAAAGCTCAAAACAGTGGAAGAATGGAGGAACATGTGGATAACTGTTAAAGACAAATACGTAAACTTCTCTCAAGTGTTAGATCATTAAAAGAAGCCTGTGAAAGACATGAGCTACCGGGTTAGAAATTTCAGGCTAAATTTATGCTTCACAGGAAATCAACCAAAAATAGCAACAAAACAAACAAACAAAAAAAACTCTAACAACACTAACTGGACCTTTAATCTCTGTGAAGCTGGGGTCAGAATTCTAATCAGACCACAAATCTCAGCCTGAGTCTCTTCGGGTACACAAAGAGATGATGCCAGCTTCTCCGTCTCTTAGGGGAAATGTTCTCATATCAAATAATGAGAAAACAAAAACAGCTTTTTTCCTTAGTGGATAAGTGGAAATGAAATAAAACAAAGAAACACACAAAGAAAAAAAAACAAAAAACAGTGAAGTAGCTGCCCGGGATAAGATGAAGAGCCTCTTTGCTTCTGTAGCTTGCAGCAGTTCCAGAGTTGGCTACAGGTTGGATGGTGCCAACTTAAAACTCCAGCACAATCCACATTCACAACAATCCCACTTTTTACTTTAGAGAAGTAGAATATCTAGTGACAGCATACAACTGGTTCCATACTTTTATAACTAACATTACTACCTCTGGGAGGCAAGAGAAAATATCTTTAAGTTTAAGTTAATTAAGTTCAGGACTTTATAGCACTTTTAATGCCTTCATAGAGGCCAATAAATTTGATGGTTTTGAAGACTAAGACGTACGGCTACACAGATTACACGATTTAAGGCTGTGTTTTGCGCAACTTCCTTCCAGACAGAGGTCTGTGACAGAGGTTTTCATGCTTAGTAAAACTGGGGGTGTAATCAGGGTAATACGAATAAAGGCATGAAACAATAGCATAGGAAAAGGGACACTAATGAGACACTAATGAGAGGGGCACAAAAGGCAAATCCTGAGGAAAAACTTTGGAAAGAAAAAAAAAACAAAAACCCAAAACATCCATACCACAAGAGGAGGGAGAATAATGGTCTCCGAATCCATTGTCTTCACCCTGACCTACCCCCTTTACGCCCCAAATCATTTCCCGCCACGCTGAGACGGAAAGAACAAAGCCCGTCTCCAGCTGCCTGTCTTTTCAGTTCAAGCGGTCTGGATAAATAGCTGAGCAGCGAGCTGGCAGGGGCGACTCCACTTACCCCCATGTCTACACTACAGTCACAGCGACGGTGGTTTAAATGAGTAAGACTGGGGGGGCGGGCATGGTTTGCATACTCCCTCTGATGATGATTCAGTTTAGCCTGATCTCATTTTCGCACGTGGAGCTGCCACCAGCCAAAAAGGATAAATGCTTTATTTAGCCAGCGTGGACGCTAATAAACGACATCTGTGTCTGGCTCTGAGCCTGGCACCGCTCAACTCAGCGACTCCCAACAGGTGGGGGGAAACTTAAACACGGCCACTCCCGTAAAACAGATGCTCATGTTCACCCAGCGGTGGGCCGCCGCCGCTGTCCCGTCAGCTGTTCGGCGCAAAACAAAGCCCCCATTCTGGTGCGCTCTTCTCACCCTGCCCCGGGGTCAGGACGGTCGCAAATAGCACCGACACGTGGGTCCCAGAGGGAAGGCAGGAAACGCTCGCCCGAGACGTCTCTCACCCTTCGACAAGATTTCAGACCACCACCACCACCACAGAACTGTCCCCCCCCACGCCACAACAAGTCCTGCGACGACACGCACAACTCTAAGTATCACAACGCAACCGAGTTACCCGCGGCACATTCGGAACAAACGAGCGAATACAAGTGACTTGAATTTGTGACTTACACGAGAACAGATTTCACCCACAATGCAGCAGGAGCGTCTGTGCCCACTATCAAAAACCGCACTTCCGCTTTGAGTCGGGCTGACACGCTCATAAAGCCTTCAAGTGACTCTTTTCTTAACTTTGGCTGCTGCTGTCAGATCCTGTGATGCAGCCAAACGACCACGTGCTGCCTCTGAAATTTTTCATTAAAGCTTGAGGTCATGCAAGTGCCCCCCCCACCCCCCCAACCACAGGCAGCACAAGTCATGTGCCCCCTGATTTATCACCAGGGTGCAATGAGACTGAGGAGCTCGGTATAAAACTCAAGGCCACTTCATTGAATTTACAACCGCAACCGTTCATAGAGGGCTTTCATTTGATGGGGCAAGACTCCCATCACAAAAAAAAAAAATATGAAGCAATATTAATTTTTATGGATTCGGTATTATTGAATAACAAGTTGAACCAAGTCTTCTGTGTGCCAGCTTTTCCAAAATAAGGAATTTGTCCCTTTTCTCCATTTATCTATTTATTTATTTTTAAATCAATGCAAATCGAATATTCGCTGTTGTTGGGGCCATTTGAGCGCCTCGCCTTTGACTTCTGGAAAAACCTTAACCTGCGTTTTTCCACTTTCTCCTGACAGGTCAACGCCCAAACGATTAATCGATTAATCAATCGATTATTTTAAATATATAAATAAATAAATAAATAAATAAATAAATAATCAGATTATTACTCCAGAATGAAACTAATCCCTGGTTGCAGCTCCAGGGGACATAATTTGGTGATTTCTGTGGGTAGAAAACGTTTAAATTAAAACAAATTAAGCAAATTTTTAAAAAATAATATTTTTTAAAAAAGGGAATAAATTGACAGTATGTGTTTTGCCGGTGATGATAAAGCTCATCAACGGCCTTTCTAGCTCCCAATTACACCCATTAGGCAGCTGAACTGCCCCCAGGAGCGTCAGCGGCGCAGCGGAGCGACCGGAGCGGAGGGTCGAGCCAAGGCGGCGGGATCGACCACGCTCCGCGTTGGCGCTAAATTTAATTCGACCGGCTGCGAGTCAACAAAGGAGCCACGCTGCCGTCCAGCGCCGGGACCGTGTCCCCCGCGTCCGTGTCCCCCGGGGGACAGCCCGGGCTCCTCGGCCCCGTCCGGACCGCCCCATCGCCGGCCGAGCCCCCGGGGGACCGGGCGGAGACGCCGCCCGAGCCTCCGCGTCGCCCTCGGACGCCAGGTTCGCCCCCCTTTCCGTGGGGGTCGGTCCCCGACAGCGAGTCGCGAACAAAGAGGGCGAACGGCGGCGGACGACCGGGGGTCACGTTTCGGCGCGGACGAGCCCGTGTGTGTCCCCGCTGGGGCTTCGACCCCACACGGGGGCCGACGGGTCCTACCTTGGCATCACAGGCAGCGAGGTCTGGTGGCGTCCGGTCCCGTCCGGTCCCGTCTGTGTCCCGAGCTCCGGGGAACCGCTCAAACAACCCCTCGCCGCCGCCTTCAGGCGCGCCTCGGAAAAGGCAGCTTCGCAGGGCTTCTTCCTGCGAACACGATTTCAATTAAGGGCGGTTGAAACACGCTCACGCACATGTATATAAATACACACTTGTGAATCTTGTAAGAGACGCATAAAAAGAAAAACCTTGTGATCGCTTTGGCTGTTGCACAGATTCTGGTTAACAATACAAAATGATGTAAATTATCATGTATACATTGAGTTGCAATAAGGCCGCCACAGGTGGGGGTGATGCACCAGCGGTTGGCTGTGAAAAGTGAGCTACAATTAGCCCTATGTAAAGCAGCTGCAACATTAAAAGTGATGTACACACCGGTGCATCAATAATCACAAGACAGTTAAATTATATACGTTATTTTTGAGCCGTCCTGCAATAATGAGCACGTCTGACATCTCGAGTATGTTTTCGTGTAAGTTTCCAGTACAAGGATTTTTAGTTCTAACAGAGTTTTTTTAGGCTACTTAAGTAAAAAAGGTCTGGGTACGTATAAACTCAGGGGGCGGTTTATTCGACACCTGGCTAAAACCAAAGCGGTCCAACATGCCAGTAAATATAATATCCAACCTTCACGATGGTTATAATGTTCAGGTTTCCATTGAAATTGTTTTAGAAAGGTTTGATCCAACTTTGTGATCACTTCGGAGATCGTAGTTTGTGGTGCCGCTGAACTGTATTGCATTAGTGCAAAGACATATCCATGGGAAAAGGGGGGAAAAAAAGTGGGGATGGAAGATAAGGGAATGGAAAATAATGGAAACCCCTTTTCTGTATAATACAATTCAGTTCAACAGCACTGCAATCCACAGCCCCCGCGGTGATCATAAAGTTGAACCCACACCCCTAAAAATTCAGTTTCGACAGAGACTGAGCACTACATCAACCAAGAAGGGATGATTTATCGAAGCACCGTTGTGTAATACCGCCTCAGTCTCAGCTGCCAATCGTTCAGTTTCCGATCGCCTTGAAGGCATCGCCGGGCTCGGGGCTGGAGGAGGAGGAGGGAGACATTAGCGCGTGGTCCGCTGCACGTTACCCTGTGGACGCGTAGGGGCCCGCCGGCCCCCGGGAGGCCCCCGAACCGGCCTCTGTGGATGAGCGACCCCCTGTATTGACACCCTATCCGGGGAAACATCACCGGCGTCGCCAACCGGGAAGGGGGTGGGCGGGTAAACTGTCATCTCGGACCCCGCCCCTCCCTCCTGCCTACCTGTCCCAGCCAGGCCGGCCCCTCCTTCCCCGCCGACCTGCCCACCTGTTTCCCATCAGTGTGTATCATTTGTTTGGCAACTCGGCATCTGCCAGGTTGTGTCTGTGCCGTGTGCGTCATCCTGCCAGTGCTTTGTTCTCGGCCGCCTGTTTTGATCCCGTTAGTGTTTTTAACCTTACCTGTTTTTTTTAGAGGTGGGGGTTGCCCCTAGCCTCTTGCCTCTTGCCCCTTGCCCCTTGACCCTTGACCCTTACTTCAGCCTGACCTTTTGCGAACGTTGTTTGCCTTCTTGGGACTTTTCCGTTTAGTGAAAGGTCTTTACATTTTACATCTGCTTCCCAAATCCTACTCGTGGATCCCTTTTCTTTCTGAGAACCAGTCTCTTATTTAACCAGTCTTCTTATCTAAGACACATTTGCAGGCTACTCAAATAGCCTTTGTTAGAATAGAGGGCGAGTCGCTTCTTGAAGCAGCAGAGGAAGATGGAGTTACAACCACTCTTTCAGCGAAGCCGTTTGCATCAAATTGGCCAGAAATAACTTTCATTGACTGCTCGTGTTGTGTTTGTTCATATTTCCCCAAAAGCACGATCAAATTACGCTCCGATTCTGCATGATACAACAAGTGGTACATGTGGTTGATGAACCTTTTGAATGTTAACTGTGTTTAAACGGCCTCCGGCATTCAGTCAACAGCGAGGAAATACTAGCAAAAGAAAGGAAAGACAGGGTTTGCCTGGGGTGGCTTGTATTCAAGTAACTGTGGTAAAACTGAAGGAGAGAGCAACGGTTTTCCCAATGCAAAAAAACTGTTACAAATATTGGATGAGATGGAACAAATGGTCTCCTTCAGGGAAATGTGCAATCACTTCATGTTGTTGTGCAACGTGGCGTCCTGCCTTTAATGTGTCTGAAGAATAAGACAAAGTAAACACATCGCCAACCTCTCTCCCGCTGCTTTTGCAGAGCAGCTTGTTCTCCCGAGCGACCGCGAGAGCTGACACCAGCGCTCGGTTTCGCCGTCACGCGCGGGCCCCGACCGAGCCGCCGTGCCGAGGCCTTGTTTACCGCTTAGGCTGTGTACGAGCCTGGAGCCATTAAGTGTTGGTCCCCGCTGTTTGCTCGCACAGCCGCGGTAGGTTCGTGGTCATCCACACCCTGCCCCCCCCCCCACGGGCTAAAAAAAGCCTGCTGTGGTTTTGGACAGAAATCTTATGTGAAGGAGTGTTGGTCTGTCTGCTTCCTCACTAACCCAAACCCAAAGTGGAAAGGCTGGGGCCCACAGACTGAGACAGTGAGGACTGAGGGACTTCTGTGTCTCTCTTGAAGACACAGAGCTACACTCAATTTCCATCTATGTCTTTTATTTCCTGTAGTTGAATATGTCTTTCTGCTACAGCCCCCCCCCCTTCTCTCTCTACTCTGAGAGTTTCTGTGTTTAGCCTCAGGCTCCTCTGCTGGTTTTGTTTAGCTAGAGGAGAAAGTCGGTCGGCAGCGTGTCGGTGAAGAGGGCACAGCCTTGACTGGGTTTTTCCAGGGAGAGGACATAGACGGAGAGGGTGGAAAATGAGAAAAATAAGAGAGAAACAGTGAGGCAGAGATAAGGATGGTTTCATCAGACAAACAATGAAAATCCGAGCAGAAATGGGAGCGGAAATGCAAGAAAGAAGCCTGCGGATGATAAAAGGCCAAGCGAACGTGAACTGTGGTCGCAACTGTAGCTCAACAGGTGCCTGTGGGACCGAGGTCTTTGCCGCTCAGTGGGGTCGCGTGAGGCCTGCAAAAGCCAAACCAACCTTCCATCAAACCCATGCTTTCCCACAGTAGCACGCAACACACACTGTGAGGCGGAACCTGGAGGAACCGTTCCTTTCCAGCGGCCTCCTTTTTGTTGCACGGTTGTAGGCATTTCTATTGTCAGACAAAAATCTTATGTCATCAAATCTTCACTTCCTGCTCACCAGACAGCGCCCCCCCCCCTGCCATTTATAGAACACAGGTTCACAAGCAAATAAACATCATACATGTCTAATTCGAGAATATCCTGTGAAGTCTGTGGCATGAGAGGCGAGCTCGGGGAGAGGTCGAGGGCATGACATGAATGGGCTGGAAGTGGCTTTCAGACCACATACCGAGATTTAAGAGGACAACGGTAGAAAAAGGAATTTCAGTGGATGGCCTCTTCAACCCCTGAACGGCTCGGGAGAGACAGAATGAGTGAAGTAAATCCCACTCGGGATTAAGAATTTCAAGACCTGACTCCGTTTTGGAGGATTAAGGTTTGGACTGAAGCGAAGAAGACAGGCAAACGAAGAAAAAGAAAAAAAATCTCCTCAACTCCCCGAGGAGGCCCGCGAGAGTGAAACGCCTCCCCATCTTCACATTCGGAGCCCCCTTCGAAATTCCCAACGGAGTGGGAGTTGTCAGAAGGGGTCACGAACTCCTATGAAATCTCTAGCACGTCGGCTGATCCGCAAACCTGCCGCTGCACAGACAGTGAATTCCTGTCAATCCAGTGGTTGCATTTAGGGACAAGGGTGACACTTGAGACAGTCCATTATGGGATTCACCTCTTTAGGGTGAGTCCAGCAACCTCACCATCGACATTTGGTGGTCGGCTGCTGGCATTCTTCACCCAAAGCCCTAAAAACAACATCTGACTTTTATTTGTTGATCTCTCTCCGCTCTCGTTTATCAGTAATTTGGTATGTGGCAGATGTAGACACAGGCTTACATTTCAGCTGTAAACTGACCTAAAAAATGAATAAACCTCGCCAAGTGTATTTTAGATTTAGTAGCGTGTAACTGAAATGTTTATGGCTCCAAGAATTTCACATGCATCCCACCACGTATTTTAGGCTTGTCCTGTTTTTGTTTTTTTCCATCAATCCAATCCTCATTATTTGTTTCAGTAAGGACAAACAAGTATGATCATTCATATGGCATTAATGAGATGATGCCAAACAGACCATGGGATGAGGCATGAGTTCGCGTAAATCATTTCTGACCAGCAGCGAGTTCTTGATCTGCCTCCAATGGATACCCATAAAATTTCCAGATTATACAACGTTCTGTTCTGCATATGACGAGGAGGACCGCGTGAAGGCGCATTCCTCTCATGTCTGTGCTGTTAATGTTTGAATTATGCGTATGGTTGCGGCGCTGTCCCGATGACGGGGGGGTCGAATCCAGAGAGAGCTGGCGTTAAACCCACACTTACTTGGGGGGGCTTTGACTCTCTGGCCTCGCTCGGATCAGTGATGTCACAACAGGTGTATTTCATCATTAATGAAGAAGTTAGGGTCTCACTTAATCTTTTTTCCTTACTTTGAACCACCACATCCGGTTCACTGCGCAGACTGGAACCTCTAATTAGATACTCTGGTGAAGTTACGAATGCACCCCCCCCCTTTAGGCCCCGTCAGTCCCTTTTCCCTCCATATGCTTGTGTTAGCGGAACACAAATAGATCCTATGGACTTATATCATTTCGTTAATATTTCATGGATTAATTCGAGTGTTAGTTGATTTTTTTGTATTGAATAGATCTAAGTTTCCGATGTTTAGCACGTCCATGATGATCTGGATGGCATCGCAGTGGACGATACAGTCATACATGATATGTCAGATTTACCGTACAGCTTAAGCATGCGCGCGTGCCTGTGTGTGTCTCAGTGCACACATGTTTACTCGAACATGGGTATGTTTCCATGCAATCAGATATGTTTTCTCTGCAAATGTACCTTGTGTTCCCACATGCATAGCATCCCCTGTTAAATCAATTTCAGGACATCTGAATTCCCTGCTGACAGTCCCAGCTGTTAGAATACTTCTGCTCCTGTGTAGACTTTGCCGTCACCTGACAACCATCTATAGATCTACTCTTCTCCCCGGTGATGTCTCCCTCTCAGTCCTGTTAAAAGGTCGCCCTTATCAGCTCTAATCCTGGCCCATCCACTTATCTTATCAAAGGCTGTAAGTCATCCTGTCCGTCCATCCTCATATAGATAATACTTTAACAAAGGTAACAGAGGGCAAGCCCTTTCTCTTTCTTTGTTTTTAAAGAATTTGGAATGCTGCCATTAACATGTTTTCTGCGGTGGGGTAATCTTCATTTGCATCGGGTGTGACCATTTGAAATCCATTAACCAATTGTTCTCTCTATTGCTGCGTGAGACAGCACCAGCTGCTTTTTCCAGTTTCACTGATACCAGCCCATTGAACCTCAAATTTTTGCCTGTTTGTTTGTTTGCTTGACTCTCTGGAACCTAGAGACCATCTGCTGAAGCCATCAGATCTACAAAAAAGACATGCCCAAGGCTATTATTATACTATGTTGTATTATTGAAGAGAACATCAAGAAAATAATAATAATAATAATAATAATTTTGTGATTAATATATTGATGTTTAACAAGGAGGACAAGATGTAGAGGCAAACTGCCAGAGTTGAGTATTTTTCTACATTAAAATACAGTAAATCACCATCAAAGGGTTTTTGACCTTGAATGCTTGGCAGCCTCATTAGGGTTCAATTAGTCTGCAGTTCCATTGACAATGTGTTCTATGGATTATCCAGAGTGTGTGTGTGTGTGTGTGGGGGGGGGGGTATTGTTTATGGAAACACCTTGCTGATGACGTGAGGCCCACAAATAAAATTCCATTCATCTCTGTTATATTAGGGTGGAGTTAGGCATTTCAAGACACATCTCATTACCTGAGCATACATCCAAAAATAGTTAAAGAGTACAACAGCAGTGCATCAAGGTCAAGTCTCTGTAAATAAAACCTTAAAGAGTCTTGAACTGCTCTGTATTAAAAGTGCCCGACATAACCTCTGATATGATCTGGCACTGAATAAATAAAACTATAAATTCAAACTGAAATTGAAATATTATACCTAACACACATTTATACAGAGAGGTCTTGTAAAAAAATCAGTACTCTCTCTTTTATTGAAACAGACTTGTGTTAGCTCGTGTTTAGATCATATTTCCAACCATTTTACAGGAGTCTTATCATAACTTTAAAGGCCCTGCACACCCACACACAGGTGTTTTCACTTATTCAGAATGTTTAAAGCTGTGCCTGGATGTGAGCAGAGTCAGAGATTACATTAAGACACCATGTCCAAATAATAATAATAATGATATAAGTGGTAGATGTGTAAGGCCGTGCAGGGCCTCCCTACTCTTTCTCTTCCACAAATTCGCTGTGAAACAGCTCTGAAAGACAGTAACACATTCATTATTCTGTTCCTAAAGTTTTCTGGTTGTTTTTTTGTTTGTTTGGTCGCTTGTGTGGTTTTTAAACCGAGGTAAAGTCATTTCAGAGGCTGTCACCAGGTCCCTCTGCTGCAAGTGGCTTTGGACATGGTTGTGTGACACGCATATGATTGAGCGAGGTGCATCTGCCACACACATGTCAACAACTGCATGTGAAACACGCCACAGGCCGAAAATAAGGGTCGCAGAGCGCATCAGTCCCACCTTTCTACCATGCGACACCCAATAGTCACATTATAATGTTACTTCTACAGATATTTCACTTTGATAGAAAATTCCTTACACAGAAAAAGCTCTCGAGTCGACTTCAGGTCAGAGGTGTGTGTGTGTGTGGGGGGTATTGTTTATGGAAACACCTTGCTGATGACGTGAGGCCCACAAATAAAATTCCATTCATCTCTGTTATATTAGGGTGGAGTTAGGCATTTCAAGACACATCTCATTACCTGAGCATACATCCAAAAATAGTTAAAGAGTACAACAGCAGTGCATCAAGGTCAAGTCTCTGTAAATAAAACCTTAAAGAGTCTTGAACTGCTCTGTATTAAAAGTGCCTGACATAACCTCTGATATGATCTGGCACTGAATAAATAAAACTATAAATTCAAACTGAAATTGAAATATTATACCTAACACACATTTATACAGAGAGGTCTTGTAAAAAAATCAGTTTTTTGTACTCTCTCTTTTATTGAAACAGACTTGTGTTAGCTCGTGTTTAGATCATATTTCCAACCATTTTACAGGAGTCTTATCATAACTTTAAAGGCCCTGCACACCCACACACAGGTGTTTTCACTTATTCAGAATGTTTAAAGCTGTGCCTGGATGTGAGCAGAGTCAGAGATTACATTAAGACACCATGTCCAAATAATAATAATAATGATATAAGTGGTAGATGTGTAAGGCCGTGCAGGGCCTCCCTACTCTTTCTCTTCCACAAATTCGCTGTGAAACAGCTCTGAAAGACAGTAACACATTCATTATTCTGTTCCTAAAGTTTTCTGGTTGTTTTTTTGTTTGTTTGGTCGCTTGTGTGGTTTTTAAACCGAGGTAAAGTCATTTCAGAGGCTGTCACCAGGTCCGTCTGCTGCAAGTGGCTTTGGACATGGTTGTGTGACACGCATATGATTGAGCGAGGTGCATCTGCCACACACATGTCAACAACTGCATGTGAAACACGCCACAGGCCGAAAATAAGGTGCAGAGGCGCATCAGTCCCACCTTTCTACCATCGACACCCAATAGTCACATTATAATGTTACTTCTACAGACATTTCACTTTGATAGAAAATTCCTTACACAGAAAAAGCTCTCGAGTCGACTTCAGGTCAGATGACTGCATCTCAGTCATGGCTCTGTTGCTGTTGGAGGGCTGTTTTTAGTTGTGCACTGCGTCCCTGCATGGCTACGGGGTCATTATGCAACACAATGAAAGGTGAAACCTCAGTTTACACATGGAATCCCGACAGTGGTTGGTATTTACAGATAACAATAAACAGAGCACTAAAAAATTCTGGCTTTAGGCAATGGAATGTCTTTTAATCCTATTTTTGTCAATTAACTGATAAGTACAGATAAGACACTTCTGCGAGTGAGGTCTGTCACTTTGGATTAAAGTGGCACTGGGGAGATTTTTGAACACCGGTGGTGCTGTGGAGCAAACATATTGCTTTCAATGGAACAGAAGCTCTCTAAAAAGATAACATCGGACTGCGGAGGGTGGTAACATGCATTGTATTAAAGGTTAGTACTTGCAATACACAGAAAAAGGTAGAACTGCAGGAATAAAAGACGAGAGATGACCACTAGCTGATTTAACAATACATTTAAAAACAGGCTTTGCAGATGTTTTATGGGGAGGGACATTAATGCATTATGTTTGTAAGGCCTTAAAGGAGTATTCCACTGATTTTAAACATCAAGATCAGTTTGACCATCACAGACAATATGACTTAGCCCAGTTTTTTTTTTTTTTTAACAGAAGTCCTTTGTTACAAACTTGGACTTTGGCATTTGAAAGACATGGGGATCAGTTGTTCTCATAGTAAATAAATATAAGATACGTTAAATATGTAAAACCATACCAAACTAGACCAACACTGAACGACACAACATAAAACATATCCTGACGGTTTGAAACCAAGACTAAAGAAAATTGTTGACTGTAGACAGATTATATATCAATAAAAATTTAGGCGGAGTGTGGCAGAGACCATCGGGGCTCTTGTGGTTTCAGAGTTGTAGGTCTTAAACAAGGTCTGCTTCCTGATGCACTGTTATAATAGATGATGTTTGAACTTGTCAGTGCACAGGAGCAGGCAGGAATTACAGAGTTCGCTGACTATAGCCTGAAGTTAAGCTGTGGTTGCCATGAAAGTAAAGCAGATGAACCAGGTTGATATAAGCATCAACAAAACCAGAAATCCTTAAAAAAAAGAGGGTATGAATGTCTGCTTGTGAATTTATGTTCCATTAAAAATGTGTCCAAAATGAGTGTGATGACTCAAACGTAATATATGGCCTCTCTTGGATATACAGTAGCTAGGTCAGCAAGGCTCCTTATCTGACAAGGAGGATAGAAGCATTATTCCTGCAGCTGTGCAAATGTGAATAAGAGAGCAGGACAAACACACATGTACTGTTCCTCCAACTATGACTGAATAAATAAAACTTTTTTAGAAAATGGTCGATGGTCTTCGCAGTGTTGCTCTCTCTCTCTCTGTTTCAGACTCATGCAGATCTCAACTTTTGAATCTGTCCTCTAAAAAAACAACAAAAAAAACAAAAACAAAAAACAAACCCGTCCGTGCAAGCAGCTTATCACAACTCAGTGAATTTGTTTGGTTTTTATGAATACAGGAATAACCGTAACGGCATCCAAATCACCCTGAAAAGACTCCAATCCTTTTCAGCCCTAGGCTCCGTCTCCGTGTGTGGTCTTAGCCCCTTTCTCACACAACACAAACTTCCCAAATACATCTCAATATCGAAAGCGGATCTGACAAATGTTTGCTTTTTCGGAAAACCACTCCTGCCAAGGCTTGGTCAGCAGCACGTAGTCTGAAGGGCCGAGGACCTGGCATAAAATACTGTCATTCTTCTGAGCTGTCAGCAATTTTACGGCATCACCACAAACCCCTGTCAACAAGTGTAACATTGGTCAGAAAAAACTGCAATTATATACTTCGCCGACTCTTAAACCTTGACCTCGATTCCATTGTTCTCAGCAGTGAACTCCTCTGGTGCACCGCAGGCCAGTAAAGCTAAACATACAGAAATATCTCTGCAGCACAACCAATGACAGCAAACAAGACAAGCTCTGAACCGAAGTGGCGTTAAGCCTGATAAAACAATGCCGAGGAAAAAATTGGCAGAATCCGATATCGTGTTTGTCTGTCAACTTTGCAAACTCTCAACATGGGTGTGTCAGAATCAAATGGCATTGGCCCAAGGCCACCGTATTCCCAGAGACTCAACAGATACACAGTACCATTGTTCCGTCCCTCCTACAAGAAAATGAGACACCTCTCCATTATCTGTGGACATTCCAAAGTGCAGTTGATTCAGATTATTTTCTGAATACTTTATTTACGTTGCATGTTTTGAAAGCCCTCCACTTCATTCTGTGTAGGAGGTTCATCCTTATGGACAGCATGCAAACGGCAACCAACATAAAGCCACAAAAATGATGATGTTCCCATTTTTATTTGGAGGTTTAATCTGATAAACACATGTTTCTGATTATTCCTGGGAGTTTCCCTGAAACATGCCTGAAACTGTATAAAATCTCATCCCCTCATGAAGAGGCTTTCTCACCCTTTCGGTCTTTACAGTATACCACATTCTTTAATTGTGAAATATAGTGTATCGGGGTCAGAGGTTTGATGTGTGAAATAAATCAGTGCAAACATTTGGTGATAAAAGCCAGATTGACCCCAGTTCCCCTCCTCTAAACTCAACACATTCATATATATACGTGTATTTGTGTGTGTGTGTGTGTGTGTGTGTGTGTGTAAGTGTCTATAAGATGCATTATTCCAGATGTAAAAACAAACCTAAGCTTATTTACCTATAGAAAGTTAATGAGACCACATTCCAGTGTGTTTAAACTAAACTGTTCTATAGCAAGATTTATTTTCTGAAAAAATATGCTCAAAGTATTATAACTTTTCTTTTTTTTTTACATCATTATTCGATTCAACCATCCCTGCCTCCTTCATTCCCTCCATCATTTGGGTCTCAGGTAAGTTTATGTGTGATAAAACGACATCCTGAAAACAAACTAAACATCTGGGGGGTCGGATCCATAGGCACAGGTTAAATTAACAGACAGAAAATATTAGCACTGAGAACAAAGTGAATCATGAATGTACATCACAAATATTGTGTCATATCTAGTAGATACTAAGATGTTTTACTGGATAACTGAAAAATAAAATCCTAAGGATTCATCCTCGGGGGAAACTGTGAAGGTTTTGCTTTGGGGTTTTTTTTTCTATTTTGACATTTTTTGGACTAAACAATAAGAGAATCAGAAACGGTCCGAGGCCGATGGGTGCGGCCCATTAACATATAGCCTGCTCTTCTCCTCTGTCCTGTTTTCGCCCTGCCCTTGCTGACGACCTTGCACGCCAGAGGGCGTCTGGTCTTTACGCACTGGGACGGGGTTCGGATGAGCCAGCCCTGGTCACCTGGTTTCGTTCCGCCGCTTCATATTACCTTGCTGCATGCTGCCGCTGGTGTCTGGTTTTATTTGGATAGAATTTTCTAATTATAGTCGCCTGGTAGTCTCGGGACACAAGGTCCCAGTAGGAGATCAAGTGTTTGAGAGGGACACAAAAAGGGGGGGGGGTGCAGTTCAACCGGGTTGAGACTGAGGCAGCGTTGGGGGCTGATTTGAAGGAGGTTCAGCGTGACACCTCTGACCTCTTGCCCCTGACCCCAGCTGTAGGACCTCTTCCTTCTCTAGATCTGTCAGCTCCCATTTAATCGATTAATCTATCTCTTTTTTTTTAATTTTTCTGAGTAGATGACCAAAGGGAGTGGGGGGGGGTACTGCTGATTTTGCACATCCAGGCCAGTTTGCTGTGTAACGTCTTGTTGCATCTGGAGGAGTTTTGTCAAGTCTGAGAAAAATACCCCCCCCCCCCCAAGATGTCATAGCGACATCATCAGGGTTAATGACATAAGATAAAGAAAAAGCTGCAAATCCTAAAGTTTCCCTGACAAAACAGGGGTGAGGCCCATCGCTTGGAGAAAAGCGGCTCTTCTCAAGGCACCAGGGGGCCGCCGAGGAGCAGGGAGCTTCAAAAGCCATCAAGCACACGTTTGGAATAGTGCCTATGTGTGCGTGTGTGTGCGTGTGTGTGTGTTTATATGGTACAGTAGTGGTTTTTAGCTCAGTGGGGTCCATTCTCGGAGCTCTTTCATGCGCCCCCCCCCCTGCCGCGCCGTGTGTGTGAGGGGGATCTATATTCTCACACTGTTGCCCGCTGCGATGGCCTCAGCTCGGACCGAGCACAAGTCTCTGGAGCCTCTGGAGTCCAAAGGCGAGGATGAGGAGGAGGAGGAGGAGGAGGAGGAGGAGGAGTGGGGGTTGGTAGTGTGGGGGGGGTGTCTGCTTTCAACTTCCTCCGCAGCTATCACAACAACAGCGGATTACTGACAGAGGCAGATAATCCAAGTATAGCGCACCGAGGGAGCAGAGCGCGCACACACGCACCGAAGCCGTCAGGCACCACACGTCGGGTACTGGGGCCAAACAGTTTAATCAAAATCAGAGAGGATGCTCCGGGTTACACATCAGCTGACAGCGCTCCAGCTGCGGACGTGATGGACCAGCCACGTCCGGGCAGCGCGCTGCGACTTTGACCATTTGACCTTGTCCCCGTCTCTCCAAACTAAACATCGGCATTGTCCAGGCTGCTCAGCGGAGAAAATAACTACGTGCACTTTGTGAGCATCCCGTATAACCCCTTAAGCCCGAGCCCACACGCCCCCCCCCCTTCCCTAGTACCTCCCCTCCCGGCTTGTCACGGCTCGGTATTTTTGGCAGGAAGTGTGTCAGCAGCCGTTCACTCTGCTTTCGACGTGATGGAAAAACAAAACCAAACAACAAAACAACAACTTACCCTCATGCAAACCAACCTGCGATGCCCTCACACGTCGGGTCGTGGGGGGATGGGGGGGGGCAAAACGCTCATGCGCAAACGTCTGCAGCAAAACTCACCTCAACAGTCCGCTTTCGTTTGGTTGGCACAAAGAGAGAGAGAGAGAGAGGAGAGAGAGAGACGGGCTGGGGGGGGGGGTTGACAGGGGTGAGGGGGGGGGGTTCTCTGACTCATCCGAATTTCCGACAAATAGCAGCTGATTTCTTTGGATTTTTACGCGTCATAAAGTCCAGAGCCTCGTTCTGCATCAGAGTCGGAGGACAGATGCAACAGAAGTGGGACATGGCCGTCGATGCCAGTCCCTGCTGCGGCGAAGGGGGCAAAGGGGGAAGCGTCTGTCAATGAGCCTCCTGTTCAAAAACACTTCCTGCCTGGTGCTTCAGGTTACTGTTGAATTTCTCTGCACCAGACCAGCCTCTCCATCACTGCTGTGGGTGCCTAAACGCAACCACTAAAGAAAAAGATATGCTTTGGTTGCCATTAACAGATAAAGTAAAGAAAAGAACCATAATAAGTTGCCAGTGAAACTTTCGTGGCTTCGAGTGATCAGCAGTATAAGTATAATTTTGTGTGGAACAGACAAGGGGTTGAGCAGAGAGCACAGACAGTGCCTCGGACGAAAATCCCATTAAAACGCCACTGGGTCACTGGTGATACAATAGTGAAGCCTTGAGTTTCAGCCTTGCGATTCAAGGGATAAAAAGCAAGCGAGATCAATATCGACGTTTATTGAGAATCAATCAAAACGCAACACCTTCATATCAGGTCGATACAGATGCAGGAGCTGGATCTTCTCCTCGTGTCCACTGGTGGAGTCTGAGGATGGAGAGAGAGACAGCAGGTGGATGACTGGATCACATTCTGGGAAATTCCCGTGATTGTTGTGGTAATGGGGAAATGAGTGGTGCAACGATTAAAAAAAAAAAGAAAGAAGGAAGTGGTCAGATAATCTTATAACGCTTTCTTAAGAAAAGGAGAAAGAAATCTCTTCGGGGGAATCACGTAGTAAATGTGGCCTTCGCCCGAGGGTCAAAGAGAGGCCGTGTTTTAAAAGCTTGCATCCCGTCTCTCTGTTTACGTTCCAGGCCGAGATCATTTTGCAAACCACGCTGTATAAATAAGGTTGTGGATGACAAGCGAGGCTTCACTCGAGCTGGTAATCGGATCCGTAGCGGACCAGTGTGCGTGAGGACGTATAGGAGCAACTGCGCTGGAAACGCCGCCGCGGCCAGAAGCGCAGCGGCGGCAGCCGCGTCGCTCCTTCTCTCTCCGCTTTCAAAAGCCGAGCCCCTCCGTGCACGAAGGGCCCTGGGAGGTGATTTATATCTGCTGGGGTGAGCAATAGGAAGTAAACCACAGGGCAAACGCATCACCTGGCCTTCCTCAAGCCCTCCCCCTCACACACACACACACACACACACACACAATAAACCATCTTTGAGTTTACACCATGATTCTAGTCGCTGGAAAATAAAAAAAATTAAAATTAAAACAGAAATCCTCATTAGTATTTGAGCATCTGTCCAATAACTGCACCCCCCCCAAAAAAAACCCCATTACTTTTATATACCCGTCTGACAATGTGTCTTCCCACACAATCCCACATTTAAACAGATGCGTGAAATGCCGCAATATGACTGCGGCGACGTCCCACTTCCATTGCCCAATATCCAGTTTTATCGATGTGTTTGCGTGTATGTTTCACTTTACGGAGGATGTCTACCAGATGTTGGCAGTCCTCCTCCACGCTAAAGCAGAGGCCCCCGAGGATGGGCCCCGTCAGACCTCCTCCTCCGTCCGTCTCTGGACAACCTCCAACCCGGACTCCACTTGGGTGTACTTTTGGATTCCCCTCGAAGACCCGAAGCTGGCTCGGTCCCGCGCAGACAACTTCACCGGGCGGGCAGGCGAGTAACTCAATGACCCAGTTACGCAACCGAGGGCTAGTGGAATTCCTGATGATCGCCGGGTGCCAGCGAAATTCTCCGCAGCAGCTTGTATGTGCGAAATGCACACCTCTAAAACACACACTGCGGGTGCAAACGCGTGCACACACACACACACACACACACACACACACACACACACACACACACACACACACACACACACAAACACACACAAAAAGAAAAACTACCATGTAGCCCCTCTTCTCCTGTGCAGCTTGACCCACATAAAGAAAATCCCTTCAGATCCCTTGAGTAAGTTTCACATAATTTAACTCAACAGAAGATTAACTTCTTGCCCTGTTATGTTTTTCTTTTTTTAAGGGGGGGGGGTCTTTCAAATAGTTCTAGTTTGGGTCAAATACAGACTATACAGACTATATATACAGACTATATGGCGCAGTGATCCAACAACACACTGTAGCCCAGACAAGTCTGGTGTATAATCTAGAAGTGATTACAGCTGAAAATCCCCTAAAACATATCATCTGATTAGATTTGGGTCACCGGAGCGTCTTTGAGGCTAGACGTGATCTGACATGCAGGGCGCTGGATCCTGGGGTCCAGGGATCCAGGGTCGTTCTTGCTTGTGATCCTCTGTCCTCAGGGGTGGTTGCATAACCAGATTAGGGTAGTTGGTCTTGGGTTTGAGGGTCATCGAGGCCCGATCAGCTCTTTAGCCCTACAATCTAAAGTCTAAACCGCCTGAAGCAGCTTCCCAAACACAGAGATTCCTGAATGAGCTCCTGCTCCGTGTGAGAGCTGGAGGCCGCCTGGGAACGATCCAAGCTGGGCCTTTCAGGCGTCCGTCGTCCTTCGATCGGACCACGGCAGTGATAATGGAATGGCTCGAAACATGGTGATTGTGTGATGTAATATTGGAGCTGATGTTTTTTCAATGAGCCCGAGAAGTAATTAGCAGCTGAAATAAGAGTCTCTGAACAAAACTGAACCAGCTGCCTGAGGAATGAGAGCTCCGGACAAAGCATGGAACCTGTGGCTAAAGCCTTTGCAGGGGCAGCTTCTTCCGAATGGAGATGTTAAAAAAACAAGATTTTGATATGCTATGATCTTCATCTTGGCTCCCCTTGAACTGAATTTCCAAACATGTTTGCAAGATATGCAAAATGTCACAATAATAACTGTGTTAACTCATATCAAATATTTTATACACTCGATTCCTGTGATAAACACAAAGCCAAATGGTGGGAAAAAAATTCTTCCCTTCTCTCCTTCTCTGGAATAACTTTACCTCATGTAAGAAAGTAGTAGTTTGTGTAGATGCACTGACCTGCTGGATAGATAGATAGATACATACATACATACATAGAGGGATCTGCAGTGCCACCTACTGGTAAATCATATTTCTCTCTGACCAGACCTGCATCTAAAATAATTTATCAATCAAACTTTATTTGTGTGGTACCTTTCCTACAGGTAAGTGCAGTTCAATGTGCTTTTCACATGACTGACCAGCTGATAACAAGACAGTTCAAATGTATTCAGTGAGGCAAATGCACACAGTAATATGAAAATTACTGGTAACCAAATAAAAAGGATTTAAGAAATAACAATAATAACAATAAGGTAAATCATTAAGTTTGCTTTTAAACATATCAACAGGTTCAGCTGGCGCGTATAAACATTTAATAAACAGTTCATAACACTTGATAACATCATTGTAAGCTGATATAAGTGTTAATAAATGTATTTGTAAATAACTGTAACTCCTCCTGTGGATGTAGGTATGATTGACAATATAGTAAAACACATTATTAATAATATATGTCTTTCCAAGAGAAGTTAAGAATTATTTACAAATACTGTACACTAATCAACACTTAAAATGTCCTGTTAGCTGCATACAACTAGGGATAAAATGAACTTCGGACACATTTTTTTGTTGTCTAATACTTTTGGACCACAGACTCAGATGACATCAGACTTCAGGAATGAAGAAATTATGCCAAAACCTTGTTTAACATCCCCTTGCCCCATGAGACCAGTTGTAATCCCTCATACCCGTGTTATACAACCACCACATGTCCCGTTGGAAGCTTAAATCAGCACTCAAATGCATTGTAGAAAATCCAATCCCAACCAGCAAATTAAACACAAAATGTATCAGGATTTCATCACTTTCTGAGTCATATTCACAGATGCATGGGAACTCATCTGCAGCATGAATGCAAATGCTTCTCCAACCACACTGAAAGCTGTGGATGGCAAACTCCCTAATAAAGATGTTTTTCTGATGTCAAACAACTCTATTAAAATTGTTGGCGAAAATAAAATAATGAATGACACACAATTTTCACAGTAACCTCTGGTTGACATTAAAAGTCTAATAAATAATGGTAAATGGTGGTTCTTAGTGACCATCTCACAGATCATTATAACCCAACTCTGTAGCTCTAAGGTGATTTCTAGCCTCTTTTAGCTTATTGTTTTGGTTTTATGCCCAAAAGTGAACTGGTTCAGTCGCCATGCTCTCTTCAACCTTGCTTCCTGCAAACCACAGACAAAGTTAGCAGCTAGCTTGTGAAAGTGAAACATAGCAGCTGAACCATATCAACTGTTTTTCCACCAAGAGGAAAAAAAAGAAACAAAAACGCATCTTTAAATACTCAAATACAAATTTAATAAATTAGTTGTTGTTATTTTGTGCACTTAGAGCTATTTTCTCAGTAGAGAGCAGGTCCCCTGAACATGAAAAATGTGTGACTAAAGGCAAGGAAACAATTCAAATTATAAGAAGATTATCATTTCCAATAATAAATGAGCAATGAATGAATATATACTTGGATTAAACTGAGATTCCTTAAAGGAAACATCAAATTTTCCCTATTATTAGTATCAAATAACATAGTTCTTAACAGAAAGCTCCCGAGGAAATTATTACCAAAATACCAACATATAATCTCTCGTTAAACAATTAAGCACCCAGCTGCTAAAGTGTTCAGTTTTTATGTGAATGAGACAACTTGCTGCCTAAAACTTAACTTAATAAATCATAGATAATTCCAGTTTTTTCTTGTTTAACTTCTGCTAATAGGGATTATGACAAAGACATTGTTTGTTATCTTGATGTTACCAGCAGTGTTATTTTCTTAAAACGGTATACTTTACAGGAAGAAAGCATATTCCTGTTAGTTGTTAATGAGCAATGATTTCCCGTCAGAACAAAGTTCATGTCAACAATGAAGGGAACCATACTGTAAACATCAGGGCCACCATATCTCAAACTGCTACAAGTAAAACGCTGTTCTTAAGTTGAGATAAAAGTGTAAATAATTCCCTTTTACTGCGACTGACAAACTTCAGTCTATTTATCAAAATTGTTACTATTTAAGTCCAAAATTAAAGAGAGCTCTGTGGGTCTTTTCAATTTTTTCCAGAGTAGATCCCAGATGACTGCAGTATAGTAAAAAAGGTGAGCACAAACCTTCTGAGATGTGTTTTGGAATTACTGTTTTTTTGTTTACATTCTTGTCCTTTTTAATGGGATATGAAGGATTTTCCACCATTTTTTTTTTAAAAAAAAAGCTTCTCTCAGTACAAGAATTTTTTTAAAAAGAATAACCAATATGGCAGATATTGGTTAAATTGTTGTCTCTGACTGATTGTTCCTCTTCTGAGCATACATGTTAATAATCATTAATTGCTTAACAGTTGCTCTCAAATTTTAGTTAGTAACACACACTTACCTAAGAAATATACTCCTGAATTGCCTCATTAGAACATTTTTTAGTGTGAATCTCAGAAGATTGATAAATATGGTACTGATTTGATGGGAAAAAAAAAATCAATGTTTCTGAGCATGAGTCCCTAAGTGGTACTTTAGGTGTGCGCTCTGTAGAAACCCTTTGCCGCAGACATCGCACCGGTGGGGTCTCTCGCCTGTGTGGCTTCTCATGTGCTTCCTCAGATGTCCGCTGTGGGTGAAACTTTTACAACAGTAAGAGCAGCAGAAAGGCTTCTCGCCCGTGTGAATCCTCATGTGTATCTTCAAATCTCCTTTCCGGCTGCACTCCTTCCCACAGACATGGCACCGGTGCAGTTTCATGCCGGTGTGGCTGGCGATGTGTTCAGCCAGAGCGGTGGTGCTGTTGCAGTGTTTACCACACACGTGACAGCATTTTGAGCCCTTGTGTGATTTGAGGTGCACATTGAGGCTTTCGTTGGAGTCTAAGGTCATTCCACACACAGCACAGAGAAAACCTGTGTCCTTTGAATGCATGCGAAAGGCATGATTTATCAAGTGATGATTGGAGGAGAACGATTTCTCGCACAAACAGCAATGATAGTCAGGTGCAACTGAAGTCAAATGAGAAAACTCTCTGGAGGTGATAATGGAACTCTGGTTTTGTTCTGTCTGTGCTTGGTTTGACATAAAACTTGCAGCGGGTCTTTCATTTTCCCTGCCATCTTGGATCCTCTCATTCTGGATGTGAGTTTGTGAGGACGGAAATGAAGCGAAAGATAGCATGAACTGTACGGTTTTTGCTCCCTGCAGCTCCTGAGATGACTCCTCACTTTCAGTGTTTTGACTCTGGGGTTGAAAAGACGGCTTTGTGTCCTCCCGTTCGTGCGTCTCCGAGACAGATGAATGAGGTAGATATAAGACGTCACCATCCTTAAACTCTCGAACCTGCTCCTCCTCTTGTTGCTGACCTGTCCAGAGCTCTTGAACTTCCTCTTTAATGTGTCGAGGCTCTGGCTCCGTGTGATCGATGCTGAGCCTCGGCTCTTGTTCACGGTGCTGCTCAGGGGGCGTTTCCTCTTTACAGATGGACGACTGAGAGAGGTCTAGACAAAAAGTAAAGAAAAGGACACTTGTGCAACTTTCATTTTCTTATTTCTTTATCAAAAATAGTAGTTAGTTGGCAATGAAATTGCTCTGGTTACTTGGGATGGGTTATAATCATCAAATTTACAGTTTATAGAATAAATGTTACATTAATTATTCTATAAAAAAGAAGGAGGATTTTTTTAAACAGCAGCATTTTTGATTCAGGTCCAAGAAAAACGGAGGGAAAATAAATGCCACAACTTTGAGTAATGTTCTAGAAAATAAACACACATGATGTAGAGATGACAAACCTTTAACTCAGGCTATAGTTATTCTGGTCTACTCTGACAATTACATATGTAAATAACAATAATAACAATAACAAAAACAACAACAATAATAACAACAAACAAACCTTTTTTGTGGTTTGACACAAATTCTAGCAGCAGACCCCTGAGGCGCTCAATCTCCTGCTTAGAGCTCGAAGCCTCTTCCTCATATTTCTCTATTGTTCTTTCAAAAACCTGAAATATTTCCTCGGCTGCAGCTGTGAGTCGCTCCTTCACGAAAGCCCTGAGCAGCATCGGAGCAGACATTTTAATATCGCTGGGCCGGAGGTTTGCAGGAGTCAGCTTTCGGTGGTGTTAGCTGCCGAGCTAGGGAAGTAGCAGTAAACAAACCGCAGGACGCATGTCAGGTCTCTGCTGCCCCCTGCAGGACAACGGCGGCGAGTAAAAGTACTGATACCGCTCTGTTAAGATGGACATGAAATATTACTCGAGTAAAATTATGTATCTGAGTATGCAGAACCATACTGAGTACGTTAAGTATGATCAGGAATATATACTTAACGGAGTACTCAAAGCAGAAGGATTACCCTTGAGTATTAATGATATTATTTATATTGTAGTATTGTGATCATTTTCATTTTAAAATGTTTTCTCGACTACCTGGAGCCCAAGGGTGACACCTTCACAATGCTTGTTGTTTTTTTTTTCCCCAACCACTTTTTAAAACCGTAAAATTTCCAAAAAAAACAAATAATAAAAAAAAATGTTTAAAAATAAATAAATAAATTTAAATGATGAAAATCAAAATCAGAAGTGGCGTTTTTACATGCAAACTGACCAAGACAAATAACGAGAGTAGTTTACTTTCAGTTCGTTTTTGGCCAATCGACCAATTGTTTCAGCTCTACTTGTACATACTGTTTAGTAGATTCATCAGTAATAAAGCACAATATTTTATAAGCTCTTTGTATAAGTCCATCTTACAGACAAAATGTAATGAAGTAAAAACTAAAAACAATAATGCTCTCAGAAATGTGGAGGAATAGAGGTATAGATTGTAATGAAAAGAAACGTCTCAAGTGCAAGTTCCCCAAATCTGTACTTACTGTAAGTACATTTGTTACTGTATTTAAGTAACTTTTTTTTAATTAAGGCCAAAATAAACTTGCAAAACTGGGGAAAGAAAGAATCGCAGTTATCGGAAAACAACAAATAACAGAAAGCCTTTCAGATTTGTGAAAGGCTTTTTGTGAAAGGTTTTCTCAGTGAAAACATAAAAGAAGTGACACACGAGGTTTGCGACCTGACAAGCAACCAGAGGAAACAAGATACAGCTCATTGTCACCAACGCAAAAAACATGAAATCAGCGTTGCTTCAAAATCATATGACTTTAACCTTGATGTAGAGCACTCCTCTAGTCTGAACCAAACAACGCCGGTGTGAAAAGCCTGCAGGAGTGACATCAGTTTGTTAACAAAAGGTTCTTTTTAAAGGGAGCCTGAGTCGTGACCTGTGCCAACTGCACCTTCTCTCTCGTCCACCCACTTGACCATCTGTCCCACGCTGAGCTCAAAGGAGATGAAAGGGCAGTCGTGATGTGAGCAGTTCCGGGCACAGTGCATCTCATTCCACAGCAGGAACATAGAGTCTGCATAAAATAAAATAGCTGGTATGACTGAGGATTAATGGATCATTAGCATTTACTCTCTGTTGTTTTGCAAACATTTCTTTTTATTGTGCACTCAGAAAATCATTGTGTTCTATCATTTTTTGTTGCTTTTTGCTTCATGTCACCTGTCTGTATGGGGCCATTGTTAAGGAAAGAGTGTAACCATGTTAAGTTGGCTTAGCTGGAGAAACTGTTTTAACATATTTCTCCATACAAGGGGCAATAGGGCAGTTCCTTGCAGGTTTGATCACCACCAGAGGGAGCCAAACAATTAGAGATAAAACACATCTAGAGTAGTGTATTTAATTCAAATGCCTGCTGCCCATTTGGAGAAAACAAGGCAGTGGTGTTCAAAGTCTATTTTATGGTCAATGATATACAATCTACTGTGGTTTAAGCAGTGACATGCTAGTGTGTGAAAATGTTAACTAGAACAACTTCTAATGCTTAAATAAATGTTGTCTACTCTCTCATATGTAGAGGTATTTGTTGTCGTTTCTTTTTTTTTCCTCAATGTGATTTTTTTAATTGTTTTTTGTTTTTGTGTAGAACCCAGGAAGACTATCAACAATTTTTTTGTGGAAGCTAACAGGGATCATACTAAAGAATAAAGCGCTCAAATAATGAAATGCACTTTTTGAATATAAAACGCCAAAACACAGGAAAAACATTTGATGACACATATTGGAGAGTTTTGCATCATCACTGATAAATGCTGAAGGCCTTAAACTTGTGTCACCACCTTGAAATTTGTCATTCCTTCTCTTAAGTCACCTTCAAGATATTTGTCTGCATTTGCATGATCTGAAATCTAATTCACTCCCACTGAAAACTGAACTGGGTCTGGACTTATCTCTGAAGTGACACCATGGTATATTACACTAAACTGTGAGAAGTTATGCAGAAACCAGGCCTTATTTCCTGTGCAATTGTGCACGCAAAATGATTTTTAATTGACTGCATCAATATGGTGGAAAACCATAATGGAGCAACTGCAATGACATGAATGTGATATCTATCCTTAATTAATCTGTTGTTTGGTTTTACTGAGAACAGCATGTGGGAAAAGCTTTTGTAGAGAAATCAATATTATAGTCAAACAATCAGGTGGTTCTTTTTTAATGATTTCTTTTAGTGTATCACTGTGTTGTTCTGTATGATTCAGGGATGGATGGTTAAAGAGGTTAAATACATAATTAGTCCATCAACAGAAAATTGATAACAATTTTGATAACTGATTCTACATTCAGGTCCATTTTTCTGAACAAAAATGCTTGTGATTTTCTTGTAACAGCCTCTCAAATGTTAATACTTGCTAGACACATTTTCCTGTAACAGCAATCTCAACATCTTTGTGTTTTTGTCTGTGAGTCAGATAAAACAATATTACTGTCAGACCTACTCATGACAATAATATTCACTGGGTGTAGTCTCACAGCTCTCCTACAGTGGAATAATCTTCGCTTGCTCAAGGTTTTTCTGTGTGTCGGTTAATTCACAGACAGGAAAAAAGTATTGAACCACATTCAAAAAAACACAACCTAAAACGAATTAGCACCATATAAACTGAATATATAACAACCAATATAAACTAAAACAATAACAGTCTTCAAAATGGACTTTGACACAGAGCAGGGCTACGAGATGGAGGATGGAGCCCACCGAGGCTTATATTGTACTTCAGTTGTGCAAATAATGATGATAATAATAATAAAAAAGATAGAATTAAAATATGTACACCTAAATGATATGGAGTAAAGACTTTTGCCCCCCTCATCTTTTTGCCCTTTGGCTCTTGGACATTACAGGATGTTACACTCCCTCAGTTTTCTACACACTTTCAGAGTGAGAGCGTGACCAGAGATCATCAATCATCGAGATGATTCACCTGCTATATGATACCAGAAACCCTTTGTGTATATAAAAACTATGCGTTTTGCGTTTTATCGTTTCATCTCATCCTGATCGGGACTGAAGCTGCTCAGGTTAATTTGTTTTGTTTTGTTTGTTTGTTTGTTTGTTTGTTTGTTTGTTTGTTTCTCTTCTCTCTCTCTTCACTCTTGCCCACGCCGATAGCCGGTTCCGACCGCGGCGCGCATGCGCGGCTCCCTCGCGTCCAACGTTGCCGAGGAGTGAGACGTCCCCGAAGTTGGTTTACGACCCGACGGCTGAAGGCGAAGCTGAGGGGAACTTAAACTCAGTTTTAAACCCAATTAAAGATTTTCTGAAACCTTTATTTATTTTGCTTATGAAGGAAAAGCAATGGCAGTTTTCGCCGTGTTTTCTCCGACCACTAAATTAAAAGGTGAAGTGGATCTGGTCTAGATTGGGGAGGGGAGGGTTGGAAATAACTGGAGTTTCCCTTATTGCGTTTTTAACAAATAAAACAGGCGGTTCCACTAAAACCGAGAGGTTCTAGTTTAGGATGCTCACGTCGTGAAGACGGAGCCCTGCTGTCGTTTCCACCCCCACCACCACCACCCACCGCCTCCTCCTCCTCCTCCTTTAGCCGTCCAGCTACAACCCAGCTTCGGCTTCGCTGCGCCCCCTCGGTCCGCCCCCGTCTCTGCCGCAGCAGCCGAGCCCGCCGGGAAAGGGCGCACAAGCGTAGACGGACCCGGGACCCAGCGGAAATGTCGGACAGCGGGAGCCAGGAAGCCGCCGGGGCGCCGAGGGACGGCGGCGGAGGCGGCCCGGCGAGGCGGACGCCCCGGCCGGCCGTCGGCAACAGGGTGACCGTGGTGCTCGGGGCTCAGTGGGGCGACGAGGGGAAGGGGAAAGTTGTGGATCTGCTGGCACAGGACGCGGACATGGTTTGCAGATGTCAGGTCGGTTTAGCGCCTCACCACCCACCGCCGCCAACCACCCGCATGCTTCATCCACTCGTCGGGTGTCTGTTACCGGGTTCAGCTAGATAAACGTCCAGGGAAAAGAAAAGGGAGAGAGGTAGAAAAACCCCCGCCGCGTACCCGCGGACGCCCGGGGAGCTAACGGCATGTCCGCTAGCTAACGAGCATCACGCTCAGGTTGCTTCTCCTTCTGTTTCTTGGTTCCCGGTGTTTTTGCTAATGTCACCTTGAGTCCCCGCTAAACGACAAGCCCCTCACACCTTCAACGAAGCCCCCGACTCATGTGTTCACGCCGTGAGGTAGCTGAAGGCACCTTTTATTTATTGATTTATTTATTATTATTTATTCTGTCCGAAGCGACCGGCTGCATCACTTCAGACCGGGTTAACACCGCTAGCAAAAGAAAGAGGAGGAGAGAGAAAAAGACGCGTTGACAGCGGGTAGAGTTTCGGTTCATTCTGGCTGATCGGTTAACTAAGTGTGGTTTTTAATTAAAAAGCCCGTTTGATTTCATTCTGTATCGTCTGGGATTGGGGTAATTGCAGTATCCCGACGCTGCATTAGCTCCGCTATCTGATAAGGCACCGTTTATTGGCGGGTTTATAAACTGCAACTAATTGTTTTATTAGTGGTGCATCATTCACCGAAGCGTTTTAGATCGGCAGTAAACGGAGCTGCAGCGATTAGTCGATTGAATTTTGACTCATGGTTGATGAGTCGATTCACTACTTTCTAAAGCTGAAACACTGAGTGGATGCAGATATTTCCTGACTCCAAGCTCCTGCCTGTCTTTGTCGTATATCATTGTTCAGTAAGTATTAGGGGGAGTGTCTTTGGACTTCTGGTAGAACATAACAGGACGTTTGATGCCAACATCGGTTCTGCAAAGTTGTGTTGATCATAATTGACAATTTTTTTTTTTTTAGACATTTCCTGAATAAAATAGATTGATATATTGAAAATAATAATCAGTTGCAGCTATATTTATAAGCCATTGATAAGAACAACTTTTTGCTCTCCGGGTTGTCAAATCACTTGGCTTATTGATGATATTCGGGTCTTCAGTAGGAACCGCTGGGCTTTGGGGAACAACGCAGACAGGACAGGGAAATAAAGAAGCATTAAGACAGGAACTAGCACATTGTTGATTTTGGTCTTTTCAGTGACACTGTTGACAATTAGTAAAACAAACTTTATCCCAAGCTTATTCAAGCTTGAAAGACGTAAATAGATATCATAGAAAAACACCAAAATGTTCACCTGATTATTGACCTGTCTGTGCGTTTTTGTTTATTTTTTCCTGTCGGTACAATAAAGTGTTGTCCTGATCCTGCAGGCTGCACTTGGAGGTACCCATATAAGGTATATATTCACCATACAGTGTCCTGCTTAGGGGGCCCATACACCACCTTATCATTTCAGACAGGCTGGGAGGAGGCATAGTGCAAAATAAGACCACTGAACATATAAAGTATATGTATTGATAACTAATCCATAACCATGTTAGAGTATACAAACAGCTGTTACGTCTTGCCAAAGCAAGCCTAACACCAGACTATAAGGGGTGTGTACATTGAAGTTTCCTCTTAAATGAATCCTGGAACAATCCTTTATAGGCGCTGTGGACTTATTACTCATGCAGCATGTACAAAGAGGTTTGTAGGTGACTGTCCACTTGATGCCGAGTTGTTATTTACCTTCAGTGTTTGAGCACATGAAATGTGACTGTTTTAATTTTAACCTTATCAAGGTCTGATTTTAGTAATATCAATGTGACCCTTTCCATTAGCGCTTTATCTGGACTTGGTGAGCACATGGCCTCAGTAGCTCAACTCCTGGGGCTTTGTGTCAAATTTGCATGCACTCCTGTTTCCTCATGCAAAACGGGTGCGTTGGAGAGTCTGAAAAAGGTGTGAGTATTTGACTTGTGGCTTTTGCTACTCTTAACCCACTTTGTACTTGGAAGATTCCTGTCCCTGATCTCCCTGCACAGGATTAGGTTAGACAGTGAGCAAAAGCAGTTAAGGGTGGACTGCCTATAATGAAAGAAAGCTGAAGTCTGGTCATTCTGTTGAGGAAGGTCATATTTGGTCTCTGATGTAAAACTGTATGCAGCTTATTCAATCAAATGTCTGGACTTAAAAGGAGAGTAACCTTATGGCCGAGCATGAGCTAATATCTGGGCAGCAAAGCATTTGTGAACAACTGTGCTGGCTTTGTGTTTGCGCAGCTCTGTGGACTGCTATTGATATTTTTTTTTTCCTAGACTTCAGATACTCACAGCTCTGAGCGTCCCAGTAGTTTCTGCTGGCACTTTGTCTCCTGTAGAGTCTGTGCATGTACTGTAGTGAAGGAGTCTTCTGACTGGGGAAACAAAGTTATTTGTGCAAAAGCAAAGCAGGCATCTGCAATGTTTGTGCACGACTCTTACCACAGGTTGGGTTTCAGTACTTTTCAGTGTTGATGCATATGTTGATTTTAGGGTGACATGGAAAATCAGTTAGCCAACATTTGCTTATTTAAACATCCAGCAGTTACAGAGCAACGTTGTTATTCATTTGCAGCTGCATTCCTGGCCACCTGATGAATTTAAGCTGATTTTTTTTCTCCTTTTTAGCCCTATATTGATCCCTACCAACTCCAAAGGGAAATATCTGGCTCTTTATCTGCTAAATGTTCCAATGTGCTCACCAACTAGATCCTAACTGTGTCTGTCTTTTATGATAAAAAAGAAAGAAGCTCCCTGTTGCATCAGAAAATGATGGAAGGAGGGCAGTGAGATTGAACCTAAACAGTAAAGTTGTGGCCCGGACAGCTAACAATGAGCCAAAGGTCACTACAATGCACCGCACAGCTGAGAGGAGCTGCAGATTCAGGTGATAATTCTTTGTAGGCTCATCACTATAGGAGCAACCCCTTTCACATTGTCATTTGATATATTGACATAATAAGATATCGGTTATGGCCACTTTTAAAGGTTTGAAATTTCCTTGAGAAATGGGATCCATCACGGTTAACTTAATATGTTTTAAGTGTTTATTATGGAGTTACACTGACTCTTGCGAAAGATTAGATTGATCTGAAAAATTGGCTTACTAGCCTTTGTTCAGAAATGCATTATTTTCAGCATTTTCTCTCCCCCGATAATTCAGTCTTTAGCCGAGATATGAACTGGGCAGAACATGTTTCATTGCGTCAGTGCTCTTTGGTGGACAGACAGTCTCTAAATTATCTTTGACATTTGGCATTTGGAGTGGCAGTGTCAGTCTGTCTGTTGGCCCAACACTTCCCATCAGCCTCACTTAGTGCTAAGAGGCAAGTCCTGCTGACATTTAGGGCTGCATTAAACTTTTCTTTTTTTTTCAGTCAATTAATGTGATTTATTTTTGTGTGTGTCTTTTAAAATTTAATCCATTGGTCTTTCCATGTATTGCTTTGTCCAACCAGAAGCCTGAAACAAAAAGATAATCTGTTTACAGCCATAGAAGACTAAGTTAGTTACTATTCAACTATTAAAATTTAAGAAGCCACAAAAATAACAGAGTACCAGAGCTTTAACAGTAATTAACAGATTAAATTAATTATGTGAAAAGAAGCTGTTTGGATAATTGATTATTCATTTTGAATAATCATTGTAAAGCAAAAATGGCAGCTTCTCGGCTGTTAGAATTTCCCACTTTATCATATGTGATTATAAATAAAATCTTTAGGTTTTTGACTGTCAGTCAGACAAAATGAGCAATTTCAAGATGTCACTCTGGCTTTTGGGATATTGCCATGTGCATTTTTCTCTTCTTTTTGATGTTTCGTAGACTAAAATTGATTAAATTCAGAGGATAACCAACACATTATTCAAAAGTGAAAATTATCATTAGCTTTTGCCCTTCCACCAAGGCAGCAGACGTGAAAAAGTGCCCCACTTACTGGCAGTGGTCCTGCACAGCTTCCTGTCCATACATAACAGTGCATGTGTGTAGGTTAGTTGGGGGCTTGTTGATGTGTGAGTGAGCGGTGAAGTGCTGGTGCTGATAGTGTTGATCTTTTTATAAATTAGGCTTCGCTAGCAGTCTCGCCCTGTGTCCCTCACAGTCCGGACCTCTAAAATCCTAGAAGCACCAGTTGGTAGCTGTGTGTGTAGCTGTAGTCGATATTTTTAGATATCACATATCCATATCATGCTTCATCACTTAAAAACACA
This sequence comes from Istiophorus platypterus, assembly GCA_016859345.1. Taxonomy (NCBI): domain Eukaryota; kingdom Metazoa; phylum Chordata; class Actinopteri; order Istiophoriformes; family Istiophoridae; genus Istiophorus; species Istiophorus platypterus. The sequence goes on along the minus strand of CM029124.1, from coordinate 8,044,462 downwards.
AAAAAGGAAATGGTGTGTTTGTCCCGTAAACTACACAGAGAGACAGAATGAAGTAATTAAAAATGTACCAAAAAAAAAACAAAACCTGTATCTCAACGGACCATAGCAGCTGACACGACTGCTGTCAGCCTTAGTTAGGCTATAAAAAAAGGAAAAATGAGGGGTTATGGTTTATTATCTTTGAGGTAATGTATTACAGCATACATCTAGTAAATGCACTCAGTAGTGCGCAGACCTTTGCCAAGGCCACTGTCACAGAACATGCACCAGACTTCAAGGGAAAAATTCAAATAATAGTAAAGGATTCAGGTCTGCCCCAAATTATAATGGGCTCTCCCCTGGCCCATGCCCCATCCATCCATCAAGCTCAGGGCAAATTTGTGCAGTAGTTTTTGTGTAATCCTGCTGAAAAATAAACAAACTACCAAACAGACATGGGTGATTACATAACCTCCTTGGTGGAGGTAGTGAACACCTTACTAGGAAGAAACACATCTGTAAACATTGACTCTGCTATGCTGTGCTCAGTGAACTAGTATGTTTCCGGCAGTGGACTGGCTGAGCTCTCTTATGCACAAACTACCTTATACCAACACTGGAAATAAAATACCTCTAGCGCCTATTGACTGTTGAAAAATACCAAAATGGATATATATCAGCAGTTAGCTTACATCGGCTGATAAAATCAGTCTTCAGTCAGTCTTCAGTCAGGCTTTAGATAAGCACACATTATATATCATGTACAGAGGTCAAACCCGCCTGCCAGAAATACCCACATACCTACAGATCTGCCTGCATGAAATGGCACACAAAAGTAGCCTTGGTTTCTTTATTAACAATATTTAAAGAGCATAGGTAGTTGCCAACATCAGGGCTTGAACCTGAGACCTTGAACCTATTCAGCAGGCGGTTTCTGTCCTCACCGTGGCACCTTGCTGCTCAGAGACACAGTGTGATACACAACAAATGAGTTTGAAATAAGATAATGAGCAGACATTCAATCTGGTTCTGTCAGACACAACAAAAGTCTGTAACGGATTGTAATAGTAAAGCAAGGGACTTTTGCAGAAAATCTGCATGATAAAATTGAAACACTTGATTAATTTATTAATTGAATTTTTTTTCTTTTAAGCAAAAATACCAAACATTTGCTTCTTCCAGCTTCTCAGATTTGAGCAGTTGCTCCTTTTCCTTTTCATACTTGGTTAACATTGTTATTAACACAATTTTGTTTTAGACTTTTCAACAAGATCTGAAGAAATCACAAAATATTTGATCATAGAGCTTTTACGCTGATTAGTGACATTTTATAGTCAAAGCAATTAATGGATTAATCACGGTCAAGGGATTAATTTGATAATTAAAACTCACAAGAACAAACAGAAAATACAGAAAACAAGGAACAACACAAAACAACTCGTGAGAGCTTTGAGAGGAAAACAGAACAGCGAAGTGGCGAGATGTGAAACCGAAACCATGTACTGTAAGTTGCAGTAGCGATCCATTGAGCTGAGGGAAATAATACTGAAAGCTTTTCTGTGGATCAATGAATCAGTGAGCTACTTCCAACGTCTGAGGCGTTGTAGCCATAATTGTAACCCATATCTGCAGTTTCTTATTAAATGAGGGCATATTCACATGCCGTGTTAATCCCTGGTCAGGAGTAGGGTCACAGGTCCAGAACAGGTAGCATGCCTTGCTCCATTAACACTAACGGTAAACTCAGGCTTTTCCCAAGATTCTTCCTTTTATTATTTAAGATGTACTAGATAAACATTCATCAGTCTTTCAAATGTCATTCAGATTTCATACTAGAACCTCCATAGATGCATTCATCTCTACTTTGGACCTCTTATTGTAGTCTCAACACAGAGGTGATAATATGTGCTGCTATAGCAGTGCACAAACCACAGTACACGAGCAGGTGGCTGATTATCAAAGGTTGAGTTTCACGTAATAGGAATAAGAGGCTGATCAGGGACTGTATGAGAAATGGAGTTAGGTTCATGGGGGGGGGGGGGGTCGTAAAAGTATTTAAAAAGGAGAGGCCTCTGCCCCTCCATCTGTTCCCCCCTCTCCACCTTCAGGGTACTGCTATGGCCAGGAATAACTCCATGTGGCTGAAGCACATGCTAGGCTTGATTTATATCCACAGGCTACAGCATTAGGAGCACGTCCTGGTCACAGGACGGCCTAAGTTGAACTGGCCCCTCAGGTAGTGAGCAGTGACGCAAGCTACAGAGGCATGAATGGATCTGCAGCTGCGTTATCATCACAGGAAAAAATAACGCCAGATACGTTGCTTAGCTCATTTGCCCCTTCCTTTTCTAAACTTAGTTTTACGAGCCTTGCTTTTCACTGCTAATATCCTCCTTTGTTTTTTTTCCCTCTGTTCATAAGTTTATTAGCTGCAGAGTGTAAAATCGCTGACTCTAAAACAGCATAGGAACAAAGCAGGTCCGATCAGGAAGCAGGTCAGAACCTACTGTTCCTTTTCTAGGCGCCACTCTTGGATTTTTATCTCCATGGTCAGCTGTGCTAAATCATCTGCAAGCCTGTATGTTTTATGCAGATTAGCACCCAGCACACACATATTTTCAGTGTTAAATACAGTCCGTAGTCTTTGTTCCCATTGAGCACTGGACATGTTCTAATATTCAAACTAAATCAGTGTGAAGTCATGGTTCAGTATTGAAGAGTCCTTTTTTTACACCTTTTTAACATTTAGCTTGTGTTACTTCTATATCCGGATGGTTAACTCACTTAATTAACAAGAATGGGTTTGTGATTGTCTCTGAGAAACATCCGAATAAATGCATGCACTGTACATGATTGCCACTGTAACTAACAAGGTGCCCAAGGTGACATCTTCAAATATCTTGTTTTGTTCCACCAGCAGTTCAAAACCCAAAGAAATACAGTTTACTAACAAAGAAAAATATCAAATCCTCACACCTGAGAAGCTGGAAGTGGACTAACATAATAGTTTCAAAATAATTCCTTAATCTATCAATAAATCGATTATCAATTAATTGTTGCATTATTAAACATAACAAAACTAGTAGAGTGACTTATATTGAATGTCTCCTAATTGTTTTTCTAATTGCGTTTAGTAGAATAAAAATGAATCTTTTTTTATCAGGTCTTCTCTTTTGGGGCTTTAACAGATAATAGCAGATGAGCCACAGAGTTAAAACTGTGAGATGCATATTAAAGTAAAATAAGTTGCAAGTTGTCATTCGTCATCCAAGTGCAGCTGCTTTTTTTTTTTTGCCAGCAAAGTGGTAGCACGTCATTCCTCCCGCTACATATCCTTTGCTGGAGTATTATTAGGGCTTGTGGATATGATTCTAAGGTTTGAGACCTTTACTGACTATAAAGTTTGTCCTAGATTTTTTTTTTTGTTTGTTTGGTTTTTTTTGTTTATATAAATGATGGGACAGGAAATGCCCTCAGTTTTTCGGTGCAGGGACTCGTAGATCTTTCACGTAATATTCAATCCATGGTGCCAACACTTCTTATGACAGATGGCAGCCAGCTGTATGTATATTTGCTTTTTGGTACTTGCCCAAACTATTGCGCGTGCCTTTCGGCCCCGCCAAAACAAAGTTGCAGAGCCTCCATTAGTCTCATGCCTCTCTGTGTTTCTGCTTGTCTCTTCCCTGCAGGGCGGCAACAACGCGGGCCACACAGTGGTGGTCGACTCAGTGGAGTACGACTTTCACCTCCTCCCCAGCGGCATCATCAACCCCAAGGTCACTGCTTTCATTGGTGTGTAATGCCCACAGATGCAAGCACGCAGAAACACTTAAATTCACATTTGTGCAATCTACAGAAACACACAAACACTATTTGCTCTCGCACAATTACACACAATTCCAAGGCTATCTTTTCTCAATATTTTCTTGATCGACAATTTTTTTTTTTTTTATTTGTTTGGTTTTTGTTTATATAAATGATGGGACAGGAAATGCCCTCAGTTTTAATATTCAATCCATGGTGCCAACACTTCTTATGACAGATGGCAGCCAGCTGTATGTATATTTGCTTTTAAAACAAAGTTGCAGAGCCTCCATTAGTCTCATGCCTCTCTGTGTTTCTGCTTGTCTCTTCTGCAGGCCACACAGTGGTGGTCGACTCAGTGGAGTACGACTTTCACCTCCTCCCCAGCGGCATCATCAACCCCAAGGTCACTGCTTTCATTGGTGTGTAATGCCCACAGATGCAAGCACGCAGAAACACTTAAATTCACATTTGTGCAATCTACAGAAACACACAAACACTATTTGCTCTCGCACAATTACACACAATTCCAAGGCTATCTTTTCTCAATATTTTCTTGATCGACAATTTTTTTTTTTTTTATTATTTTGCTTGATGCTCGCCATCGCTTTTACAGCCACCATTTTGAGGACTGCTACAGCAAGTATGATCAGCTTGACTCCGAGCCAGACTGCAGGCTCCACTGCATCCACTCATCTGCAGTAACTTCATTAGCTAATGGCGTCTTTCTCTCTGGCTCCTAAACCTCCACACATCTGCATGCATAGCCGTACGATCTTTCGATACTTAATCGCGCTTGTGCTTTTTCCTCTTTGATATATGACACATTAATGTTACTTCTTCAGGCTCAAACACTTAGAGGGATTTGGAGCAGAGTGCTTCAGATGTGACATGCAAATGAATCGAGGGTGTCTCAGCACATTCGCTGTGCACTATTATTATTTTCATAGTTTCAGTCTTATTAATGAAAAGAAATGGGACAAATATTACAGAAAACACTTTATTACAGTGCAGTACAGTACAGTTTTTTTCTTTACTTCCTTTAAGGAACTGCATGATCAACTATTCAATTGTGTTTTCTCATGATTTTTCATTTCATTTTTTTTATCACAAGAAGCCTTTTCTGAGCTGTTCTTGTTAAAAGGCAACCATTTACTCCAGGAGTACACACTGTGCAGAGCATTTTTATAACAATAGGTTCATTTAGTTTTAACCCAAAGGGCCCAACAGCTCTGCGAGGGCTCTTACTCTCTCCGCTAATTCATGCGCTTCACAATGAACTTTACTGGAGGCATAGACTTCAATGCAGTGACTGAGCTGAGGTAATTACTTTTGGTTTCCACTGTAGATGTGATCCATTTCCTCTCTCGGGTTTCGAGATCACTATTTCATTTTTGTTTTGGTTTTTGTTTTTGTCTGTGCCATGTAGGGTGGACAGTGAACTGGATTGTCATTCGTGCTATGCATTTTCTCATCACTACTGTCCATTAACAGCTGTGAAAGGATTGTTTCTCTGGGAACAGAGACCAAACTGGAAATATACAGCTTAGCTTCTGCTCCTTGACAGTGCCGTTTTTTGTGCATGTGGGTGTTTTTATGGATGCCAATATGGCCTGTCAGTCAGTCAGTCCACCACTTTGTTCCACATTAAAAATATCTCAACAGTTACTTTGACATCTGTGTGTCATTGGCAAAGAAAATCTAGATTGCTCTTGCAGCAATACGCAAGCATTTATTATTATTGCTGTTACTTGGTAGTGCGTATTTTTCAAACAGTGAGACAGAAGAAGAGACAAAGATTGATCATTTGTATTCCTAGTGTTATTATAATTAATTTATTGTCCCAGTATGGACACATGTCTCTCTTTATTACACTGTCACTCGAGTCCCTGTGTATAAAACTACATTCATGGCCTCCAGCACTCCTAAGCTACAAATGGTTTATATCTGCGTTTCCCACATTTACCCCTGCAGTGTTATTGAAAGAGTGTGTTTTGGTGGGTTTTTTTTTAGTCTTTTTTCCACATTTCTTACATTTAATCTGGTCAAAGTAATTACCACACCTCCTCCACTTAATGCAACCTAATTAAAAAGATAATTAATACCAGCTATCTGAACACTCCTGTGAACTGGCATCATTCGGGCCAGCTCTATCCAACAGAAATACATCCTGTAAGCTGTACAATCGCGTGACAGCCTGCAAGTTACAACAAAGGCAGACAGAAGACTGTGTTCATTGCATACAGATGACATCTGACACGCAGCTGTTGTGTCTCAAAGGAAAAAAAACACCTTATACTACTAAATTGGAAAACAAAAGTCACAAAATGGCAATCCATTCATCTGTAGTTGTATTAAGGAAATGAGTACATTTTATTGCTGCAACTAACAATTATTTTCATTATCGATTAATTTGCCAAGCATCTGTTTGATTGATGGTTTAGTCTATGAAACATCAAAAAAGACAAGAGCGAATTCCCAACCCAACTTTGAGCAGAAGCAGAGCCAAAGTGGAGGTCTCAAAACAACTTTTTTGTTCAAACACATTTCCCCACAACCGCAAAATATTCAGTTTTACAATGAAATATGGCAAAGAAAAGCAGCAAATCCTGTCAGCCTAGAGGCTTCAGTCAGGGAATGTTTGACATTTGTCACCATTTTTGCTTGAAAAATGACTGGAACGAAGGCAAAAAAGGTTGCGTAACTCACGTTGAATTGTGCCTAAAAAAAGTTGTCATGAATTTGTATGAAACAGCTTCCTCTTTTGACGCAACCATCAAACTCAGTATTAATCTGTTGTTTTTTTTGTTTGTTTGTTTGTTTTTTACCTCAGGCAATGGTGTAGTGATCCACCTTCCAGGACTGTTTGAAGAGGCAGAAAAGAACAAACGCAAAGGAAAAAGTGAGTAGTGTACATTTCTATTAAAAAATACGGCATGTGACAGGCAAAACTAGATTGTGTTTTCATTTATGGTCTGGAGGCTCAAAGTGTATTTATGTGTGTAGGTTTAAAAGACTGGGAAAAGAGGCTGATCATCTCTGACAGAGCACATATTGGTAAGTCCTACTAGGTTTGTTGTTGTTGTTTTTTTTTTTTATCTTTGTGTGAATGTTTGTACGCATGTAAAAATGCGTATGTGTGCATGGATGTGTGATGAGCCCTGCTTTCTCTGAGGTGTGTGAGAGTGTGTGTCCCCTCTCTCCCTCCTCCGCAGTGTTTGACTTCCACCAAGCTGTTGATGGCGTTCAGGAACAGCAGAGGCAAGAGCAAGCAGGCGAGAAGTAAGACACCTGTTGCCTTAAAAATGGCTTTGACACACACACGCACACACACACACACACACATACACACTCACACACACACACACTCACTCACTCACTCACTCACACCATGTTCACCAACCTGGAAGTCGAGTCATTTTCCCAGACATATCGTGACTCTTGTGAGTCGCTGTCAGCACCAAGTATAGCGCCCATAGACTTGAATATACATTTTGTCCCATGATCAAATACATACATACATACATAAATTACATCACAAGACTAAAGCAGGTCATGGATAAAAAAAAAAAAAAACATCAGTTCTTGATTTAGCACCAACATACAACTAATATGACCACCAACATATTCACATTCACATAATAATATATCTGTTTTTTCAGAGATAATCTTTAATTAAGATGAAAAAGAAAATCAACATTTAATCCCATATTAAGTTGCACACACATTCGTCTTCACATTCTGTCTGTAAATAAATGTCTTTCCACATGCATATAATCTGAGCACTGCGCTGCCTGGAGGCATCCTCAGAGAAGGTAGAAGACAGAGAGAGTATCAGCCCTCGAGCAGGTGAATTTTATGAACAGCAGGCAGAGGCACTTGCAAAGCTTTGTCACTAAGAGACTGGAAAAACCAGTAGGTTCCTGTTCAGGGTCACATTTTTTCAGCCTCTTTACAAGGACAAGTGTTTCATGAAGTGAAGATCCAGGTATTAATTTTTTTTATTAATTTCACACCATTTAAAAACGGTTGTTGCGGTTTGTTTTTTTTCCAAAACATTATTTGCCTTGGCAGGTGAATCATATCAGTGAATGTGTGGAATGTTAAGCCGAGTCTGAGGAGCGGCCCTGAATACTAAGCTCCAGAGAGACCAAGTGTATTCCTATTCAAAGCTGAGTTGTGTTTACCAGCTCAGCAACCAAAGCCCCAAACACCCAGCCGGCTACTGTGTGCGTGCGTGTCTGTCTGTGTGTCAGTGTGTGTTAGAGAGAGAGAATGCATTTTCACCAGGGCACAGTCATTTTAAGCTTTCAGCAGATTGCTAGACAGGCTGGTGGATATCCTGCTCTGATTCTAGATTTAAAGACTATTATGTCCATCAAAAAAATAAGCTTAAAATATTGGTTTTGTACTAGTGATCTTAGTTTTGTGTAAAAAGTAAATAAATAAATAAAAAATTAAAGTTTGTATCTGTTAACTCTGAAACTGTAAACAGCTTTTAGGCTGTGGAAAAAACTGTGGAAAACTGTGGAAAAAAAAGACCACTCTCCAGCTGCTAGCTAGATAGATTCAATCTTACTAATTGGTTTTACAGAACCAAGCAAAATGAACAGATCATTTACTTAAGAACACTTGAATATGTATTGTATAAATATGTATAAACCTTAGAAAAGTTGGTATTAAAGGGGAATTGAAGGTGAAAGCTTAAAAATGTGAAATTCAGGACACAAACTTGAAAAACAATTTACAGATTTCAAAGAAAGATAATCCTGCAAGCACTGACTTGGTACAGAACTCTATTTTCAACCACACTTTTTTGAATAATATATTATTCCTTATAGACTAGCCAGAATTTAGTCTGAAGTCAGGTCTGAGTCATAAAAACAAAAGGGAGATTTGCTGTCCTTTTTAGTTCCACTAAAAACAAACAAAAAGTAATAGGTCACACTTAAAGGTTTAGTTGGTGCATCACTCAGATCATTCACAAAACCCATTCTTGTAGTTGCTATAGAAACATCTACACAAACAAAAACAGGTTTGAAATATCCTTCGTTACAAATGCATGAACGACAGGAAACAGTGGCTCCTAATCCCTAATGTGCCAAATGTACAGTCTGCTCATTTTACTGCAAAAAACATGACTGATTCCGTCTGTGCCCTGAGATCAGTGCCACATGCTACGAAAACATGTATGTTCATTATAAAGATACACCATGTTTGTACTTCTTTTTCTGCACGTGTTTGTGGATCTGCCCTCTCTGTGAAAAAGTGTAAAAGCATTTTAATTTTTGTTGCCACAATGCACTGTTTTTTTGGTTTGTTTGTTTGTTTGTTTGTGTTTTAAAGTTGTTTTTCTGCTTTTGACAATTAAAGTACATTTCGTTTATACTTGCTGATACTTATACTAAGGTAAACTTTTGAATGTAGGGGTTTTGCTTTCATTCTTATTGTCACTTCTACTTAAATGAAGGATCAGAGTGCCTCCTCCACCCCTGGCAACAAATATGAAAAATGTATTGACTTTTCATTCATGCACTGAGAACCCAAGGTGATTTGACACTGCTCATTTTACTCAGGCTGCTGCTAATGATGAAACTGAGTAACCACAGAGGATCTTTGGTTATTTTTGTTCAGTAGTTTGCATGTGGAGAGAGAATATTTGCTGTGTCAATCTTTTCTTTTAATAGGCCGAGTTACGAGAGCTGTGTCATATGTAAATGGTTGACTAGTTTTGTAAGTTTGTAAGTCTTGTAAGTTTTAAATACTTACAAGTGATACATCAGTGTGAAGATATGAGGTGTCTGCTACAGACTACAAAGATGCCGTGTTGAATTTCCGCCTATTGTCACTTGATTGATAACAGTATGAGCACTAGCTGGTTTAAGTGAGGTTACACTGTCACTTGTTTTCACACAGTGCTCAGTTAACAGCCCTGTCCAACTCACCAGTCTGTGAATTACTGTAAGCTCTGTACGTTTTATCTTAGAATCGTTATCACAGTGGCAGAATGCTCACATGAGCTTTTGATCCTGTAAGAGCCCATGATTTTCTTTCAAGCTAAAATTACTTGATGGTTACTGTGTCCGGAGGATTTCACGGTAATTAGGAAGAAGGCATGATGAACCCTGAAACTGTGAAGAGGCATGTTGTAGATCGAGATCACATGTTAAATGCTTCTTCTATTTTTATTTTTCCCTCCCTCCTCTTTCGGCCCTGCCCAGTCTCGGGACAACAAAGAAGGGGATTGGTCCGGTGTACTCGGCCAAGGCTGCACGTAGCGGTCTCAGGATATGTGACCTGCTGGCTGACTTCACTCAGTTCTCCGAAAGGTCTGTTCCAACAGTACAGGATTATATCTCTGGGGCTCTAATGAAATCTGTATTTTAAGTAGCTTTGCTCAGTGTGTTAACGATAATTCTCTCCAAAGACCAGGATTACTAATTAATTAAAGTCTGTGAGTAATAATTTATTCCATGCCTCACCATGCCCCTTTCTATCGCTGGAACTTTTCCTTAAACCAGGGAACTCATCAACTGTACCCTCATTTCTTCCTCACATCCCCTAGCTCCATTTTTTTTTTTCCAAGAACCTTTGAAGGAACTCAGAGCTTTGTCTGCATTTTGAACAGAAGAACGCAGCTCTAAGCATGGGTTCAGACCAAAAAGCAACCCTAAGATAAAATAAAGCAAGCAGGCAAGTAGTTTTGAAATGTGATCCAGGAGGTTCCAGTTTGAATAACAGTTTGTTGAATTTAAAGGATTATAAGATGCCACAACACTGCACAGTGGTTTGTAAAGCTCACAGTCTTGCCAGATGACATCATGTTGCAGTCCTGTGTCTTTTTTTGTTTTTTGCCAGAGCCCTCTGCCTTGGCATCCCCACTGGATCGCAAGACTGGCCTCTTTCAAATCAATGGCAATTTATCTCTTTAAGAAGAACATCTCTGTATAGGAACAACTGACATGTGACTTGATGACCTTGCCACTATGTGGCAATGGCAAGTAAAGCTGCAATATAAACCAGCTGTTGTCAAACATATATCTTAAACAGAGATAAGGACTATAACCAGCTGTAACCTAATCCCCCTCACAGCATCAGGCTGGGCATGGAGACTGTATCACACAGCAAAGAAAAAGGTGCAGACAGGAAAAATCATTTGAGGAGGGGGACGCACTGGCAACACTCAGACCAAACAACACCTTTGTTATCTAAATAAAACTGGTCATTCAGTCCTTAATCTGCCAGATCTTATGATAGAGACAATACTCGCTCTTAGACGCACACACACTACACAAACTGCAGCCTTATTAACTTGTCTTTGCAGCTGTGGTCACTCTTTCCTTGTAACTTTACATGTAACACTACCCACCTGTTGGCACTTTTTCCACAGCCACACACCATTTAGAGTGTAGTACAAAAAATATCTTTCCCCTTCATTGGTCTAGTTTGCCTTAATCTTCACAATTCTCAAGATGTTGTGGAAACACAATCAGGAATCTCCATGAATGGATTAATGTTACCTGTTACAGGTATAACGTATTGGCCAAGCAGTACAAGGTTATGTACCCCACTCTGGAGATCGACATAGAGGGAGAGCTGGTCAAATTAAAGGTAATAAGAATTAAACAGAAAAATAATTCTGGAAGCATAAAATCTTCATCTGGGCAGTAACTCATCTTGATGATTTTTAGGACTACGTGGAGCGGATCAAGCCCATGGTGAAGGATGGCGTGCACTACATGTACGAGGCTCTTCACGGTCCTCCTAAGAAGATCCTGGTGGAAGGGGCCAATGCAGCACTGCTGGACATAGACTTTGGTCAGTGCATGTGTGTGCGTGTGTGAGCGCGCATGTGCACCGCAGTTAACCTCACCTTACATTTAACTTGTTTAATTCCATATATTTTCCAATTGACCTTGTGATATTTAAAGCAACATCTTTGCGCTAACCTGAGAATAAATGTCATTTCTATTTGCAAAGCGCTGTTCGGTGCATCTACAGTCACCCTGTGATGTTACCCTGAAACACTTAAGCTTTGTGATGCTTTTTACAAAAGCCTGCTTGGAGGTCAGACTAGGAGTGACGGTAAGTTTGCTAACTGCTACTGACGTGCTCTGGCATCCAGGCTTGACGTGCACGCTCACAAGTTGAAACCAATTCAAAAGCCACCTGACTGTGCATGAGCACGTAGGCACCCTGTATCAGCAGTCTGTCAGTCAGTCAATCAGTCTAGCAGAATTACTGGGCAATCATTAAATCCATAAATATCCTTGAAAGGCTGATGTTTGAAAGCATGACAGTTGCATTTTTACTCTCAGACAACGACACACCAGACTAAACATACTAATTTTTTTAGATGTTGTTGCTGTAGGTGTGTCGCTGTATTAAACCAGACCCATCAATCCTGAAAGGCGCAGAGTAGATTAAATTGCAGTTGAGGAACATTGCTGATTATTATCAAAACACTATGCTTGTCACAACTCTGTCAGGACACAGGATTCTCCACACAGATGAATAAACGACCTCTCTTTCTGACTGGCTATATCTGTACTTGATTAGAAATCATTGCAAAAGTCTCAGTAGCATCAGGCCTGAACTTGACTGTATCATCCATCTTATCGAGACTTTGGAATTTGGGAGCATGTAGCGTTACATTTTTAGCTGTAGAGCACTTCAACAGGAGACATGGCTGCTGATGGACACACTGGCTGCTGCAGACACAAACCTATTCTTCAATTACACAACAGACTCGTGAAACACTGGGATGACCTGCATGTGGGCAGCTTCCGGCCTCTAGGCGTGAAAGGCTTGGTCCTTGTTTGGTTTGCTTTCATTAAAATAGTTGAAACCCGCTTTCTAAAGCACACCATTTTTTGAATATCAGAGGTAGACAGGATTTAGTGTTCGTGTCAGTCTGTAATTGTTTACATTTTGTGGAGCCATACCCGATGATGGGTTCGGACTGTGTTTTGTTCTGTCAAAAGGGTGAGGTTCTTTATTTTCAGGCAGCCCAATTATGGAGAAACCAGTTCTGTCAAAAGGGTGAGGTTCTTTATTTTCAGGCAGCCCAATTATGGAGAAACCAGTTAGCCTCAAGTAAAACTCAGTCACAGATTCCCAACTAGGTATTTCACCTAATTTAGTGAACTTGCGAGTTTTGCACCAGCAAGAATATTCAGAGGTCTAATAAGGTGTCTAATAAGGTGTGTTTTCAGCAACCTGAAGTAGTTCAGAAGTCTCAGTTTTAAGAAAAGCCTGAGCTGGACCAGTTGGCAAAATCAAGCTCACAGAGGCAGCTACAGTAGTTTTAAAGTACATTCATTGCCCTGATTTGCTACAAAAACTCTACTCCTCTGAGCCATAACTGAAGTGAATACAGACATAATGCATTTTAGATTTGGCGTGACTTAATACTTTCGGGGTGATTTCAAGTCAGTTTTATACAACACCCTCTATCCATAGATCTGAGAATCGGATATGGACCCCCCCCAAAAAAAAAAAAAAAAAAAAACTTTTAACAGGGGAAAATGGTAGAAATCTCGATCTTCACCCAAAGAATTATAGGAACTGTAGTTGTAACAGCATGATTATCAGATTATCATGATTATCATATAAGTAAGAATAAGAAAAATAGTGGGTGGAAAAATCCATTACTATCAAATTTGTTCATATTGCACTAGAATATTTTTTCTTTTTTTCTTTTTTACTTTACTGAGACTCTGAGGCCTATCGACATGGAGAAATTGGGGTCAGAGGGAGCCTTGGTGGTACTGAGGGAGGCAATAGTCTCGAATTTTGGAATGACCCTATAGAACAAGGCTTTGAAAACCTCTGCTCCGGACAAATCCTCCATCATTTCTTTTCTCCAGTTGCATGTTTGTTCAACCTGCATCTGCAGTTTCAAGAAAAAGTACAATCAGGCTTCGCTCCCCGTGTCATTGTAGGGACGTACCCGTTTGTGACATCATCCAACTGCACGGTGGGCGGCGTATGTACGGGTCTTGGCATGCCGCCTCAGAACGTCGGGGAGGTTTACGGTGTCGTCAAGGCGTACACGACCAGAGTGGGCATTGGGGCGTTCCCCTCGGAGCAGAGCAACGTAAGAGGACACGCACAGTTTCTCACAACTCCCATCAATATGCAGACACGACATTAGAACATTAAAGCTGACTGCTTTTAAGTCCAGTTTTTAAAAAGGATAAGTTTACATGTGGATTTAGAGGAAGATGATTTGATGGTTTACGATATTTCATATACTGTAGGTACAACTCTTAACGTGACCACATACTGTAAAGGCTCAATCCACCTAAGTACAATTGAGACCAGGGCTACAACAATCATTTTCATTACTGATTAATCTGCAATTATTTCCTCTACTTACTGATTCATTGTTTATACCATGTCAGAAAATGGTGTAAAATGCCTGTTAAATTTTTACACAGCCCAAGGTAACGTCTGTAAATGTTTTGTTCCGTCAACAGTCCAGATTATAAAGCTATTCAATGTACTGTCATATAAGACACAGAAAAGCATACAACTCTCACATTTGAGAAGCTGCTACAATCAAATATCCACCGTTTTCCTTAAGAAAAATGACTGAAATGATCATTCAAATATCAAAATTACTGTCAGTTGAATTTCTTTTGATTGACTAATTGATCAATCATCAAATTGTGGCAGCTCAACTTGAAAAATCAAGAGGACTAAGGGGAAAAAATGTTCATCCACACCTCATACTGTCGACCTGTTCATGTGATACTCACCTTGTCTTCATGGTCAAAACATGGTGTGATGACTTGAGTAGTTTTGTTTTCAAACAGCGCCACCCAGAGGAGATTTTGCTACACTGCCACAAAAATCAGTCAGAAAACCTCATATGTTACTGTCATTAAATCTGTTTTTGACACATACTCATGACTGAAATTGAAACCTGAATTGAAGGAGGGGATGTTGAATATTTTAGATGTGTGATGCTGATATATTCTGATACAGGTATATTCTGATAAAAATACATTCAGACATTTACAGGAAACTTACATGAAACTGACAGACAATCTGCACATGTTGTTTTTAGGAGATCGGAGAGCGGCTACAGACCCGAGGGAAGGAGGTGGGCGTGACCACAGGCAGGAAGAGACGATGTGGTTGGCTGGATCTGGTGCTCATCAAATATGCACATATGATTAATGGCTTCACTGCGTGAGTTTGAAGTGTTTTTATTTTTGCATTCAACACAATTACAAATATATTATATATTTTATTATTATTATATATTACCAGGCCAGGTATGTGCAACCTCTGTCCTCATTGTAAAAGAGGAAGGGAGAAAGCTCAAGAGTCCCTTTTTTTTTTTTTTCTTTTTAAATTAAAATAAAATCTAATAATAATATTAATAAACTTTATTTTAATATCATCTGTAAAACAATGTTACAAAGTTCTTTGGAATGAAAAAACAAGAGTAAATATCCAAAAGACAATAGAATAATTGAAGAAAAAATTTGGAAAAATTTGTGTGTGTGAGAGCAGATGATTTTTCGTTGTAATTCAATGTAGGTCAGTTTTTTTTCTGATTGGTTAATTGCTGTTAATATTCATGCTGTATCTATAAGTTTGTGAGCAGGGTGACCCGCCCTTTTAGTCGTCTAAAAGCTTTTTCCCCTCTTCTCTTTCAGCTTAGCACTCACCAAACTTGACATCCTTGACGTGTTCAAAGAGATCAAAGTGGGCGTAGCGTACAAAGTGGACAACACAATTATACCTCACTTTCCAGGTGAGCTGGTGTGTGAATGAGAAGCTCTTCCTGAGTAAGCGTCATCTACTTTCTTCTTCATTTTTTTGCTCAGGATAAACAGAATGTAAAGACAGCGCTATATATCCGTTTTCCCCTCACAAATAACCAAAAGTGCTACTGATACGTAGTCGGTTTCATCCAGTGTCTCCCTTCCCGGTGATTCACATTATCTTTTTTTTGTTCGTTTGTTCTTAAATTAGTTCTAAACTGATGTAAAAAAAAAAAAAAATGGAGCTGATGCATCTCTGCCTTCAGTCGATAGTGTCTAACAACTCTTTGGCCTGTCTCCACCTTTTCCCTCTTCCTCCAGTCTATAAGATTTTTTTAGATAGAGCTCGAAACATATTGATCTGTTGTCATGGCTGTTTGATCGCGATGTCCTGTAAAGCTAATGGTGTGATATCACCCCCCCCACACACACACACACACACCTCTTCTTATTGATTCCTTGCCAGCCAATCAGGAAGTATTGCAGCGTGTGGAGGTCCAGTATGAGACGCTGCCGGGCTGGGACAGCGACACGTCGGCTGCTAGGAGCTTCGAGGAGCTGCCCGAGAACGCCCAGAAATATGTCCGCTTCATTGAGCAGCATGTTGGAGTGCCTGGTACGATATTTCGCGATAGATTCTGAGAATTTTGCGTGACCGGTCTTATTCTGTCCAGCTACTATTGTTTTTTTTTTAATCCCAATACAGTTTTAACAGTATCATTTTTAAATACTTGCTTTCTTTGCTTTCTTTGAGTGCCCTGGTTTCTTGTGTGCATGTAAATTTACTGATTGACACACAGAACCGAGAACCTGGGACAGCCAGTGCTTTAGAGAAATGAACGCCCACCTCTTTTTTTTTTTTCCTCTGTTTCCTTAGTCAAATGGATCGGAGTGGGCAAGTCTCGGGAGTCCATGATCCAGCTGTTCTAGACAGACGGTGGAGAAAGACAAGCAAAGGATACGCACAGAGGCAAATCAACTTTACCCTTCTTCCACTCACACCCACACACAGCCTGCCTACCTACCTACCTGTCTCAACTCTCCGACAGAGACACGACCATCACGTCTGTCCTTCACACCAGTGTATCATCAGACTGTCCCATGTTACAGACCGGACCTCTCTGGATCAGACTCCCATCAGACTCTGCTTAAACCTCTTAAACCTTAGGCGTTCCGTGGTCAAGCCCCTCTTTAATTTGTCTCTGTTCACATCCTAGCCACTTATTTCAGACATGCTACCCACTCGGCTACACCATCTGCCATCAGGTCTGAAAGAGGACGTGAGGGAATGGACTCAACACACTAGGGGGATCACTGCCCGGAGGAACTGTCCACAGGTGTTTGGTTGGTCAGACTTTGTTCAAGTGTATTTTTGTTAATTATGCTGTGTTTTAAATGCGCTGTGCCAGTCCGATGTGAACCATTTAATGAGATGAAATAAGTTTTAACCCTGGCACTTTGGACTATAACTGCTTTATGTTTTATTCTGCCGGGTATACAACACATCCTGACTTGATAAAGGGATCCTTTAATATTTTAAATGTGTCCTCTTGTATTTGTCTTTTCTTCGTCAAACAAATGTTAAAGACTCATTCTGTTGCCTTGTCATTCAACCCTAAAAAATTAGCTTTGAAATTTTTTTGTAGCAAGCGACTGCTTCCGCTGGACACTGCCGATGTAATGTCGACGTACATCTTCCCGTGCTGTGAGGAGGCTCGTGTTTTTTTCAGTTTAAATTTTAGCAGGTGAGTTTTCCATGAATCTGCACAGAGAGACTGTCGTAACTATCACTTTTTCAAATGAAAATCACATCATTAGCCCGATATCTGTCCAATCACATATTCATTCATATTCAATTCACGCCATATGGGATGGATGGTAGAGATGAGAAATGGTTGTAGTTGCGGAATTCATATGAGATTAAAAAAAAAATACCGTGCATAACAGTATATTCATTAAATTTGAGTTTAATTACATGAACAGTGGGCTTTGGCTGTCCATGTTGTCCGTGCTTCAGTTTATAAAGTCGGGTCTTAGCTATCAGTAGATTCTCAGCTTCCCACTTGTACTTACCAACTGGATGCTGACATGAATGTTATTTAAAAGCTGTAAACGCAATTCAAAAACTACACTCACTTTTACATGACATCAATGTGGCGTTGGACCAGTTTTCAACTCCCGCTGGGATAATTGTCAAAAAAAAATGTTTCATAGGCACGATAGTTTTACCAATTTTATCTCAAAAGTAATGTTCCCGATTTTTAACTCGAATTCATTGCCCGATTCTTAAAATACTCTATTTCATAGTACTGGAGGCATTGTTTGTTCTCTGAATTTGTTCGTGTTATCAAATTCTAATCAATCATACATGAAATCATAAAACGAAAGGGTTTGATACCAGAATTGTTTAATAGAGTCCATATTGCTGGGAAGTATTTAGTCAAATGATCAATATGAAATTGTGGAATATATTTGTCAGAGTCAATTATACATAATGTTTATGTAATCCATCTCTTCTCTGTTGACCTAAACATGATACTCTCATACAGTCTGAACTATTTCTCTCAGGACAATCGGTTAAATGTAATATTATTAGTAGTAGTAGTATTATTGAATGTATTAACAACCCTGACATAGACTCTCAACAACTTTAAATTGCTGTTGTTGGCCCCCTGGTGATGAGTAAGAGGGATGAAAACAGTGAACCTGGACCATTCAATCATCTCTGCTCGTACCCTCGGTATCCGTGACCTTTATATCTCCCGTTTCCTAAAACTCTCCTGCTGTGCTTATTGCACATTAACCCTTTACCTGATCACACTGCCAACTTGCAATGATTCCCCTTTCAAAAAAACCTTGGCATCTGGTTAAGACTAAATGAAAGTTTTAAGCTATATACACACAATATACTCAAAAAAATACTAAACACATGTTGTGCCAACTCTTTGTTTTATTTAACCCTTGACATACAGTTTTCCCCTTTTTATTTAATTTTTAAAAAATGATCATTTAGATGATATTTTTTTGTCTTTGGAAACATTGGGATCTCCACTGGAGTTTGAAATAAATATATCTGTGGGTTTGAACAGTGTGTTTGGCAGCAGAGCGTGAGTTTGTAGCATTGATCGGGGTTTGAGTAGTAAAACACACACAACTCCAAATTCAGTATCAAACAGATACACATTCACAACCAGCAAAAACAACAACAAAAAAAAGAAAACCAGAGTAATCAGAGAGGGTTGTAAGAAAACTGCAAGGTTCCACAACATGCACCTTCGTGTGCTCCAGTGACCGGGGATACAACGGAAGTTTACCAGAATGAGCCTGTAAAGAAACAAATAGAGAAACTCAGCATTCTTGTGCTTTAAAGAAAAAAAAAAAAAGACTAGAAATTTTTTAAAAAATTCAAATTTCACCTCTTGAGGAGAAATATCTGGAAAGAAATACGTGTAACAGATTCAATGTAATTTTTAAAACACATCTAAACGATAACCATCTAAACTGTTTATGGTGTTTATGTAGGAATGATCTGTCTCCTGATTCTTTTGATATCTGGGTGGGAAAAGGTGTTGGTGCTTTAAAAGAAAAAGGACAAAAAAAAAAAAAGTTCTAGTGTGTTTCACAGCATCTTGTTTATTGTTGAAAAGTGCAATGATTATTAATAAAAGTTTTGTATGAAAAGTCTAATTTGGCAAAATTTAAATGTCTCAATAATCCAACTCAGAGAAGACAATCTAAAAGTAATGGCTACAGTAAAAGGAACATATTTATTTCATCAATAACAGAGAAATACTGTATAGTTAGGAACCTTACTTAACATTTAAATAAGTATAGATGTAATATAGAGTACAACCACTTTAAAGGTAATTGCATAATGGAAAATGTCCACACAAACATGATGATTTTTAATTCCTTTTGATACACTTCCAATTAATATAGGCACATTTTTGATCACACAGCTGGGTCACTTTGCTCATACGGATTTTTTTTGTCGAGGTTGTGTTCGAAGTTTCACTCTCCACAAACACCACAAAAATTTAGACAGAGGAAATCAGCCCAGCTCCCGTCCACCTTCTGGCTAGTGGTGATACACCGGATATTCTGCCAGGACCTGAGTTAAATTTTAAAAGTCTCATGCAGATATATAGTTGATTGATATGTATAAATAGTCAGAGGGTTACTTTTCTCTGAATTTGTGAGGGAAACAAGTCTATCCACAAATATTCCCAAATGTGACTTTGGGAACGGTTTTCTTCCTGAGCACTAGAGGGAGGCATTTGACCGCGGATGACTGTGATTGCTAAACGCTGGTTAGTGAGCCGCCTGCGTGTGAGGTCGTCGGTTGGCCCTCAAGAATCTTTTAAGGAAGGTTTCATGAAGACGCTGAGAAGGCCCAAATGGTCACTGAAAGCCAAACCAAGCCGTACGCAGAATTCAGTGTTTCCATTAGTCCCTCTGCTAATTTTACTCTTAATACTCTCGGTTGGCTTTGACCACAGCCTCACCTGCAGCTCATTTCCCTGCCTTAACCAAGCTTCCTCCCCCTATTTGACTACATCTGAATGCGCCAGCAACCTCCGAGAACCCTCCCTCCAAACACACACACACACACACACATGCAGAACTGACCCAGATGCATCAAGGTTTCGGGGCTGGACCCATATGAGAGTGCCTGATTTTTCCATAAACTCAACAGTCACTGCCTCTTGTACCAAACTCCACAGCTGTCCGGAGCGGGTCGTCCTGTTGAATAAACCTTGTCACCTTGAAGCACACACACACGCACACACACACACTGGTATCTGGCATGAAGCCTAGCCTTCCAAAGTATTGTCTGACTATGTTGATGAGAGGCAGGACGCCGTCACAGCGGGCCGGAGGGCACCGCTGCCCCACGAATTGGGTCGGAGCTGTGCTAATTTTATGACCACACGCCCCTCCCTCCTCTTTACCCCTCATCATCTATCACCCCCCCCCCACTCCCCTTCTTGCGCCGCTCGTCCAATCCTCTCCGCCCTCCAAACTCAACCTCCGTACCCCACCAACAACCCCTTCATCCTTTCTGTGCGCTGCCCCCCCCCCTCCTCCTCCCCTCTCCTTCATTTGAATCCCACAGTGAGGCCTCTTTGTGCAGCGGCTGCTGCTGCTGCTGCTACATTGTGCTGCAGAGGGAAGCACAGTAAATGGACAAGCAAATGAGTTTTGTCCTTTAGCCAACTGTGGTCCTAGGGACACACACCCTGTGATGTGCTCATCTAACGCACACAAACATGAACATTCAGGCAAGGATATGTGCACCCTTTCAGGACGCTTTCTGCCTCCTTTAAACATTGAACTTCTTTCCTTTGTCTGTCCATGACCTCCGACCTGGAAACAAAGGCCTCTAGGAGAAAGGAAAACGTAATGACATACAGAAGAGGCTGCACATATCACATCCATCATGCTGTCTTTTAATCTGCTCTCCGCAGCTGAGTGTGTGTGTGTGTGTTTTTCTTTATTACTTTACTTTAGTATTTCCCTGTTTCTTCATTTGATCTTTTGTTGAAATAAAATATTGATTAATGCAGCTTTAACCTTTTACCAGATAAAAAAAAACCCACTGAGACTGAACAGACTAACAAAATAAAACAGATAACACAAAAATATGCCACAAAACCTAACGAAATTGAAAATCATTTGAGAAATCATAAGGTGGCGTCTGGGGAAAAAAAAAACAACCTCAGCGTACTTTAAAACCATTATTTTGAATGGGTAAGAATAATCTAAAACTATCAGACAAAACTCAGCCAGTTTCTACTACACGAGCAGAGAGCAAACAATTTCAAATTCACAGGAAGAGACAGACGTTTGCCATTTTAAATGTAACTGTTCAGTTAGCTGTGGTGCTAATACTTAATGAGGTTTCTCAGCACATGTGCCGTAGTTAAAGGGATTCTTCGGCGCTTTCGGAGACTAATCTTATTCACTTTCTTACAGAGGGTTAGATGCGAGTATTGATACCGCTCGCTTGTCTGTGAGGTGAATATGAAGCTACAGGCAGGAGGCGGCCAGCTCGGGCCCCGGGAGGCCACTGCTCTCAGCCGGGAAACCATCTCGCACGTAAGACCCCCGTAAAACCACAGCTGGGATTTAACATGTAAGTGAGCTTTAGAGACGCCGGTGGGCAGATTCTGTTACCTTAGAAAAGAGCCGGGCTACAGTAGCTGTTCCGCCATGTTCCCTGCCTTTATGCTGAGATCCTGGCCCCAGCTTCATACTTTAGGTAAGAGTGGTACCCCTCTACTCAAATAAATGTATATCCTGGAATGTAAAACTATTCCTTTAGGCCCCAGGGGAGACTTTTGTCATGAAGTCTTGGGTTAATGCTGGAAAAACTGTCAGTCATGAGTTCACCCCCCCCCCCCCGTGTTACCTCCCCTCTTCCCTCCCCGTTAAGTTGGTCTGACTTGTGAGCAAAGGTCAACAACTGGTAGCACTGAGGTCACGCGCGATTTTGTTCGGGCAGCACATCTGCCACATTTTCATACATTCTCACATTCGAATGGGACATTCCACAACCACAGCACAGTGAAAATGAAAGTCTGGCATTTGAAATGTAGTTGTTTTTCTTTTTTTTTTTTTTTTTTTTAACTGGAGCTCAGAACATTTTGTTCTTTTGCTTGAGGCCTTGACTCCTCGCGGTGCCTGAGCCACAAAAAAAAAAAAAAACCCAGAGAGAAGATTAAAGGTCGGGTCAATGTCAAGCTTTTTTTTTTTTTTCTCTGAAGCTGGCAGGTTTTTCCTTTTTTATTTATTTTTCAAACGAAATGCGGCACCACATCCTCCATTTCCCATGCCTCGTCAGGCACCACCGGTATGGTTAAAGGGTCTGGCTCAACCCTGGGTATTCGTGAGGTCGATCTTAGGTTGTCCCTCAGCTCTGTACCACCTCTGTAGTGCTCTCGAGCAACCCAGTAAACCCATTCCCTGGTCTGTCCTGCCACCCTGACCTGTGACTCTAACCTCCCTGAGGAATGTGTGGCTATAAAAGCCCACAAAAGTTGTTTTTACTCGCTATCTCGCTTGACCCTCCTTCACCTGCTTCGGTTCTTCTCTCCTCCTCTTTCCAGCGACAACCCCCCCCCCCCCCCCCCCCAGGCCTCTGAACTGTGGCCACTCTGTAAAAGGGCCCATATGCAGCAGATGTGTGACGACCGACACTGTTAACAGCTGTCGGCTCTTATATCAGCTCCTGGTAGGTCTCAAACCCCACTTGCCGACCTATATGTCCTCCGAAACAACAATCGCCAACAGTTGCAGCACAAACTTAAAGGTTGAAATCCGGCCTGACAGAAGGCAAAGTCATAAGGGGTTTTTTTTTTGTTTTGTTTTTTTTTTATTGCACAAGAAAAATCAATAAACAAATGCAAATGCAATTCAACCCTTTTCTTTGCCGTCTCACTGGCCCCAGCTTTAGCCTAAACACACAGAATCGGCCAAACTTGGATTCAATCATTAGCCATTGAATCTGTCAACTGATTTAAATATGATTCAAATCAACAATCAAATGTTTGTTTGTACGTTTGAATAAGTACTCAAGTCGGAGTGCAGGTTTTTCAAAGACTGCCCTTGAGCAATGAGAGAAGGCAAGAGTTTCAGCTTGACCATATTGTGGATATACCGTAGCAACTACTTTGGTACTGTGCTATATACTATTGTTTATAGAAAATCCCAGGAGAGGAGCGGTTCAGAGAATTAAAAGAATATCCTCCTGTGTGGAGCACATTGTTATTCCCGCTTTAGGAAAAATAGTTTATTGCACCTTCTTTTCTCCAGGTTTGATCTCTTCGCCCCTCTCAGCGTTGTGTTCAGTGCATTTGCGTGCATATTATTCTCTGCTTTTTTTCTCCCTATCTTTGAAGGCATCAGAATACCTAAATAAAAAAAGTGCACCTTCCTCCTAACCGTCCGACTTGGGGGGGGGATTTATCACTTTTTGGAAATTTCAGAAACTGTCAGTACAGCGTCCTTGCCCGCTAAACGCAGTGCTTTGATTTGGGCAGTGCGGAGGTACGACAGTGGGCAGGATTTGAACTTCCATCCCTTTTTATGGAAGAGGTTGCATGCATCAATACCATGAATACATTTGAGGGGAGACTGTTGACAAAAGTTTGCAGCGTAACCTTTATTTGTGATCCATCGCGTGTCCTTCTCTTTGACTTCCCTGTGAAGTGTGGCCACTGGTATCAGCCACAGCACTTTTGCCTTTAGGCCAGTTCAGATGACACTTCATATGTATTAGTTTGTTTCAAACATACCCCCGACTCTTCTTCATCTAACCTCATTGTTTCGTTCTGGCATCCTGCTCAGCATCTGGCTGCTGTCCAAGGCCTCGCTGCCCAGCTTTGGCGACTCCTTTCTCAGCCTGTCACCCCCCTGCCGTCTCCCTTCCCTCTGCTGAAAACTCACTCATGTCTGGCCTTTCCTGCCGCCCGAATCCTTGCCTCCAACCCCGCTCCCGGCCCCAGGCTGTAGGCTTCGACCCCGAGGCCCGAACTCGATTCCTACCCCGGGTCCCAGCCTCCGGCCCTGAGCTTTTACCTTCTCCCAAAACCCAGCTGCTGTCACCTTCCCAGCCGTCCTGCCCAGCATGAGAAGCCTAGCAGCTGTTGATCAATGGGCAGCCTGGGCCAACGCCTGCCTGTCCCCTCCCCTGACCTCCTACCCTTACACATACACACACACACACACACACACAGACACACAGACACACACACACACACACACACACACACACACACACACACACAGATGCATGCACACACTCCCCAGGGAGGCAACAGATGGGGGTCAGCCAGAGGAAAGGGGTGTGGTGGGCTACAAAGGGCCGGGTTAGGTGTGTGTCTGGTTCTGTATCTGTGAGTCTTTATGTGTTCGTGGAATAGCCTATCCCACCGCTAAGATAGGCAGATTCACGCATGTTTCTGCGCGCGTGTGTGTGATCTTATGTGTGTGTTTGAGGGGCTGTGGCTGGACATTTGCTAGCCGCGCGTCTCCAGTATGGACAGGTGTTGGTGTCAGCAGTGTCCAGACTCATTTCGGCAGCTGCTGCCAACACTTTTCTCCCCCGGTTCTCTCCTCTCATGTCTCCCTCCCTCCCCCCTGACAGATGTAGCCACACCACCACCACCACCTCTCAGCTTTTTATGGGCCCAGGCTGTTTTGACTTTAAATATTTGCCCAGGAGGCGCTTGCTCTGTTTGGTTGAGGAGGGCTTGAAGAAGGACGGGACGGGGAGGACAGGGGGATGGGGGGGGGGCAGGCTCACAATCTCATGCACACACACACACACACACACATATAACCATTTTCTCTGTGTAAGAATATGTACACCTATGTTGCCCCCCTCTCCCTCCGTGTTTACACATGCACCTGTATAGACTTAGAGCTGGTTTTGCTTGTTTTTGTCTCACCAGAATAAAAGCCTGTTAACAGACAAACTGCTAACAAAGAAAAAAGAAAACAGTTCACCAACTGATCTGTGGCCCTGATGGTGAAGATCAACTGGCAGCTGGGAAAAACACCAGAAGCTGATAGCTGACGGCAAATGGAAGTTTACAGAATTGGGATTTCATAGCACCTCAAAGAAACGTTACCTGGAGAAAGTACAAATATCTAATGGGAAGTTAGTTTCAGTGCGTGTTGATAAAGTTACTTCTAAACAGTAGTGACTCATTAAACTGAGATACCAACGCTGTGGACAATTTTAAGCATAATGATGATTAATTTATCAGTAAGAATAATTGTCTAAGAGGGGGTTTTAATATGGTAAATGGACAGTTCAGACAATTATTAAAGCTGCACTTATCATTTTTTTAATGTTGACAATCTATCAAATGGCTGCAATGTGAAAGCGGCAAGCCCAGAGAATTATCTATATACATGTCACTCTCTTTGGCATTTTAGAGTCTTTTAGCTAATTGTTTTGGGTTGTTTTGGGGTTTTTTTTTGGCAACTCTACCATTTACGGTCCACTCTCACTACCCTCATCATGCTCGTTTCAAGCAGCAGCAGCTGGCAGCTGTTTTCAAAGAGAAAATAGATCAGTGATAAATCCACCGTTCGCTACCTGCTCAGAGCCGAGCAGCAGACAGACACAGTTGGCGACTAGCTGGTGAGCATAGGGGAGCATTTAGCACCTGAAGAGCTAGATATTTCCCTCAGGAGTTGGTTGAAACAAAAACCAGAGTTAAAAGATAGGGAATTCTGGACTGGTTTATTATGTGGCCAAAGACACAGCTCCAAATGAAAGATATTTTAGCTCTGGTTCTGCTTGATGAATGATAATAATTTTATGTCGGTGTTGTGTTTAGAGCTTGTCCTGCTGGACCAGATCACCAAAAAAAACCAAAACAAAAAACAACCTAAATAAATTAAAACACTTGATACTGCTTTAAAGAACATTTCAACGTAGTCTATTTATTCATTTCTACCAGAAAATTTAATTTTGGCTGCAGGAAAGAGAATTTAATTAATAGCTGCACCTCTGGTCCTCATTTTCATATTTTGGACATAAACAACAGCAGAAACACCGACAGGAAAAAAAAACAACTATGCATCGACAAACGCTAATCTCAAGGTGACACATGCGCCGTAGAGTGTCGCGTTTTTCCAAAAATCTCCAATGGGCGCCTGAAGCGTCTGCTTGTGATCCATCAGAGAGAGAGAGAGAGAGAGAAGGTGGAGAGGAGCGAGGATATAAAAGAATGATATGCAGTTGGGGTTTGGAGTTGAAAGATAATTAGAACAGCAGTGAAGGATTCTGCTGCTGATCCCAGAAAAACCACCTCCGCCAGCTGGGTTCAAAGTCCAGGAGGGAGGAAACACAAGGAGGAGAGAAGACGGAGAGAGGGCCACAGGAAGGGAGAGATTTGGGGATCTAGCAGAAGAGTGGTGGAGCACACCTTGTTGTGCCATCTGGGCCCACTCCCCCAACCACAAACACACACATCTCTCCTTCCCCTTCTCCTCCTCCTTCTCCCAGCCCATTAGGACGGAGGATTAAGGTGGTTGCAATTACAAGAGGCAGCCAACGGGAGCGTACCTGGCAATACATTGAACTGTCCGGAGGAGGGGAATGGGAGGGTGAGAGAGGGGAGGAGAGGGAGGCAGTCTGGGAGGGAGGCGGCGGAGGAGAAGTAATGAATGAGATGGGTGGGAAAGGGAGATAATTGGGAGGAAAAAAAAAAAGAGACAGCACAGGCACACGTCAGGATTGTTGTCATAACAGCAACGGGAAACTTTCTTCGCCGCCAGCTCGGCCGACTCGTCCTCAGAAATGGCAGAGTGAGCAAGGGAGTGCCAAACAGATGCTGGTGCAATTGCTGCAATGCCTCCCCCCCCACCTCCCCACGCCACTACCTCTACCCCTCGCCCCCCTCCATCCACCCAGCCACAGCCAGCCGGGGGCAGGGGGGCAGTGGGCTGGGGTGGGGTGGGGGGGGCTACGGCTATGGATGGCGCCCATATGGCCGCAGCTGATGGGGGTGATTGTCGGTATTGTTCACTTTGTCAGCGATCCTGGAGATGAGGGAGAGAACTAATGATAATGCAGAGTGCAGATGTGCTCCGGAGCAGCCCAGTCGTTAAGCAACAACAGCTTGTGTTTTGTGCGTGTTTGTGTGCGTGTGTGTATGTGAGAGAGAGAGAGAGTGCACATGCATGTGTGGACTCCAAGGTTTGTGTGTGTGTGTGTGTGTGTGTATGTAAGAGAGAGAGAGAGAGAGAGAGAGAGAGAAAGAGAGTCACAACCACAGCTGCTTTCCAGCCTGTCTGCTTTCTTGAGAAGACCCTCTGTAAGACCTACTATATGCATACACACAAACTCACAACTATACATGTCACATGCACTCACACACACAGCTGTCGGGTTTCTTTAATGTGGCTCTGCACGTTCATTCAGGCAAAGTGATTCCTGTGCATGACGTGCAGAGCTGAAACTTAGCATGTGAGGTCGTTTTCAGTGTCATGTGAGTGAGAACTCCCTGAGCTGATGGAGAGTTTATAGTTCTTTTTTTCCTTTTTTTTGTTTTTTTTTTTCAAACAGCACGGTGGCCTTTACCAATTCCCTCCGTCTACTCACAGCAATTGTTTCTGAATTCTAGGGGAGTATCGATCAGATACACTGGATTAGTATCGATGCTGATGCTCACCCCATTAGGTGGATCGGGTATCGACCGCGACTGATCCGCAGTGAAATGAGTTTCCTTTGCCCTTTTCAGACATGGAATATGTGACATTGTTGGCCTTGTCAAGTTTTTACGTTCATGTTCCTTTGACTTCTTTTAGCATTGGCAGACGTGCAAAGACCGTTACAGAACAGGCCGTGATACGCAGGCATCAAACAGACAAGATTAGACTTTACAGGACGTTAGATAGAATGTATGAGACGCTCTTAGTCTTGTAAAAGCTGTCTGGTTATCTGATCCTCAGCATGAAGGGAGAGCAGCTCTCTTATCTCCGCGTTGGACCAAATTATAGTCATTTTGCTTAATATTTTGCCTTGTGTTGTTCCTCAAAAAAATCCCCCCAAATTTTTATTTGTTTGCATGTTTGCAGTCCAACCACTTCCAAAACCTGTCTGGGAGAAGGCTGCGGCTCCTTAAGTGTTGCTTCCTGGGCTGTTCTGATTTAGATATTAGAAACAAAACTTTGGCGCAAGTTCATTGAGGAACATCTTTTCTCTAAAAGTCTGCCTTTATTCCTTTACAGGAGATTGTCTGTTATTTCCTGCCCTTGTATTTTCCCCTTTGATTTCCGCTCACCCACGCTGCCAAAATCCTCACGTTCATAATTCTGACGCCACCGTACCTGAGCGGTGATCTTCCTGCCTGCGTTCCTCGAGCCAATCGATCCCTGGATGCAGTTCTCTAAACATCGCTACAGTTTTGTCGTTCCGTCTTTTAGACCTGCTGATGTGCAACCCATCACTGCCTTGACCCCCCCAGGATGTCTGGAGAGACTCGACTGGAAGTTTCCATCAACTACATGAAGGCTCTACTCCATGGGATCCCGTCCTGTCTCCTATCTTCACACAGGTCTGTGACTTTTGAAGATGCTTCACATTGGTGGAGTCTAATCACCTAAATCCTTGGTGATTAGACTTCCTGTTGTAACCTCAATAGCATTTATTCTTACACACTTCCAACTGATCTCTCCCTATTGAGCACTTTTTTGTCATAAGTTACATACATTACACCGAGTCACTTATTAATTTATTTAAACTATGTTTTGAGTGCCACGGCATCTTTTGGCCTCATGCTATCTTACATAAAACCCAGGGCTGAGGCATTGGAATCAGTATCAAGAGAAAAAGTAAGTTCAGTGCATCTCCACTCGAAATCGAATGTGCTGGCCAGCTGGGACCTTTTTGTGTGTAGTTGTTCCTCGTATCCGTGTGTGTTTCCTCCAGGTACTCCAGTTTCCTCCTACAGCTCAGAGACTTGCAGGTTAGATGAAAAGGAAACCATAAATTTGAGTTGTTGTTTGCCAGCCCTGTGATAGACAACCTGTCCGGGTTGTACTCACCTCTCACTCGATGTGTGCTGCCAGCTCGGCGAAGGATAAATATGTACTTTAAGTAAGTGGAGTGAAAGCTTCCCTCATGTCTGTATTACTGCAGATTTCTCAGACCAATTGCTTAGATGTAGGAGGATGGAAAGTGGCTCATCAGGAAGGATCCTTGAGTTTCCTCAGAGACTTTCTGGTCGTGGCAAAGCCCTCATGCAAACCGTCGTCACAACTGATAATCCACGTTGATACTGATGTAATTGGATAGATCGGATACCAGCTATTCATGATTTCATGATAGGAGAGAAATAGTTAGATCAGTGCATCCACTGGGACACTGAAGAACATTCAGCTCTCACAAGCTGTTTTGTAGCTGACCCTGACCTTAGGTTTTCCTTTGTTAGAATTTCCTCCCAGACTCACATATTTCACATTTAATCATGTTTACTGATTGTGTTACTGGTGCCCTTTGTCATACAATGCATAAGCCAAGGAGTCTTGGGCAGTTTTCTGAGATCCTCTTTCTCATGCTGCTTTGTATGAATTATTTTTTCAGGCCTCAAGAGGTCAAACTATCCAGTATTTTTCAAGAAACAAAACTAAGAGTTCGCAGCTAGCAGCTCATTGAGGCTGTACTCAGCCAGCATAACGTTTACCATGCTTAGTGTGCGTTTAGCACGCTGACAGTCACTGGTTTGGTGATGAGGCTGACGGGAATGGCATGAGATAGGCTTGATGAAAAGTCAACCAGTCACGAAAATGATTACAATTCACCCTATTAGTGTCTGAACCAAATTAGACAGACTTTTCAATCAAAACAACAAATGTGAACCAAAGTCAGGGTACACTGCAGGATGCTGTGCCGACCCATCCACTGAAACCAGAGGAAAAATCGGAGGATTACCAAAATCTGTAATATGCATCCTCTTGAAACCATGAATGTCAATATTTCCGATAGTTAGGACATTTCAGTTTGCACAAGAGTGGCGGAGAGGCTGGCTGACACGGAGCCACACTAGCGGCAAAGAAAAGAGAAACGTCATTGAAAAAAACCTATAGTTTAGTGGAGCAGAACTGTGTTTTTTCTTTTTTCCTATCCTGTCTTTTTTTTTCTATCCCATGGTACCGCCTTGAGGGCTCCCGACCGCCTATTTGGAAACTACAGTCGTACATGAAAGGAGCAGACCTGACAATATAGCGTCGTATTACATGGTGATGAAACTGAGGCTGGTTAATTTGAATTCTGCTGAATGTGTTTGCACAGCGGCAAAGTAAGGAAAATAAAAAAAAGAAAAAAGAAAGATGCGATCCTCCTCCTTCTCCACTTCTTCCCCATCACCATACAGATGGTCCCAAGCTGCCTTCAATAATCCAATGCACAGCCATGCCAGTACACCCCGGGCTACACCCCTGATGCTACACTACTGACACACATACATACAGAGACAGTGCCAGTTCCCTAGGCAGGACCCCTGTCTCTCTAGCCCAGATTGGATCGGTTTGGTTCAGCATGGAGCAGTAACACTGGGCCTTAGGGCTCTACATGGGCCTGCAGGGTCCCAAGTTGGCCTCAAGTAGCTTGGGCTACAATGGAAAAAAGCTCTGGGGCGTGATTGTGTTATCTTTTGATGACGACTATTAGTAATATTACACAAGCTGGGGTGGCCAGATGTTTTCGGTTTCATCATTTTAAGCCTGGTCATCTACAGGCACACACTGACAGACAGGGATACAACACACAGAACAAAAAAATACAGAGAGAGAGAAGCAGAAGAGAAGCAGTGAGAGGTAGAAGAGCGAAAAAAAAACTTAAGAGGAACTTCTTAAGAGATAAAAGAGAGAGAGACGGAGAAGACAGACGAGGAGTTTTCACGAATAGAGCGGGGGGGAGGGTGGATGGAGGGTGAGGGAGAGGCAGAGGGAGATGGAGGGACGGGGGAAGAGAGAGAAGCAGGACGGATGGAAAAGGAGGATGGGTACGCAGAGGGAGGGATGGGGGGAGGGATGGAAGAAGGGATGGAAGGAGGAATGTGACAGATGGGTCGTGCCTGGCCAGAGCTGGGAGGGAGCGGAGAGGTTGGCATCACAGGGTGAGAGAACACACACAAACACACACACATACACACACAATAACTGCACACACACATGCACGTACGCCAGTTAACTCATCTCCAAGCACATTCTCTGCCGTCAGGAGTGTTTTCGATGTCTCTACTTGTGTTAAGAAAACGTCGACCATACGACACATCGACAAATAAACGCCGCCGCGGACATGTCTCGACATATTGTTTGCATAAATTTGGTTCCTGCTCCTGAAATCAGTTCCACATAATGGCGGGATAAGACGATGGTTCAGCATTCTGAGTCTAATTCCTGCCTTCACGTCGGAATTTCCCAAAAGTACAGGCACACGTCAGGATTGTAGACACTGAGATCGTCTTTGGGATCAGCCGGACAGACATGACCTGAACCATGCGAGACTTCATACCGTCTATTTTCACGTTGAGGTGAAACTCCAGCAGTTGTATGCTGTTTTATATGTCGGCGTCGGGCAACGTCTGAATTAAAATTGGTTGGACTAGAAAAAAAACCATGTCAAGTAAACTCTAATGATCTTTATCTTAGTAGCCAAAAGAGTGAACTTTCTAAACTTGCCTCGGTTATTATTGTATTGTAATGTACCGTATTGCACCAGATTGTATTGCATCTCCCTATAGTATCGTATCTGTGCCGTCCAGCTCCAGCTTGAATGGCGGCGAGAAGTAGAATAAAAGGTATCGGACTGTAGCATATGGCAGGACATTGAACTGTTTCTGCAGCATAGTGTAACGTATTGCATTGCATACGCTACATTAAGCAACGTCCAGGAATCTTCATCTAAGTAACGATAAGGCTAAACTCGTCTCTGTCTTTGTTTCTCCCCTTTGTGAAAGGTCAGAGTTTATCATTGTATCATAATATTTAACCATCATCTTTTTTATTGTATCATATCTTATCTAATAGATCAGGACCAGGGAGAAAACACTTTTTTCCCTGTATATTAAAGTTCATTTTGTGGGTGACGTTAATAGTTTGTTTTGTTTTTCATAGTTATTATTAAGTTGTTTGCAAACTGCCTGTGAAATATCTATTTGTGGTTATTTTAGTTGTTGTACTCTATCCACCCCTTATGTGTAGACAAGGTTTGAGCTGCCATTGTACCAAATATGTTCCAGCTTGTGTCATTTAGTTTGGTCAGTTGTTCTAGTTCAGTTGAGTTCTCCTATATTTTGTGTCCGGTTCTGCTTTATAAGTAAAACCTAGATTTTAAAAATGGAATCCTGGGTCCTTGCGCTCACACGTAGAAACGTGTTTTTGCTTTCCTAGCTTTGTGAAAATTTAGACATATGTGTTATTATGTGTTTGATGATTATGACCAGATCAAATCAACATATTCACCTGCCACTTTGTTCAAGATCCACTGAACCATTTAACACTGAGCTGAGGTGAGAAAATACCTGCCTCTCTCACCACATCTCATCGTTTTGAACTGTAAAGTTACAGTACATGCAGCCAAGAAACTTCTCTAAATGGGTCAGGAAAAACTCCAAAGTTTCATTCCAAAGTTTCAAATCTTAAAATCATATTGAGTTAAAGGTTATTATAAACCGACAGAGAGATGTAAGACACATACTGCTCCTTATTTTTGCTGATTTGAAAATGTATTGCAGCTTGACAGCGCTGTGACACATAAAATGCGACCGTAAATTTTGTGATTTGTTACACTCCTGATAGTAAGATACAGCACACGGCAAAAGGAACATGAGCTATCACCCAGTTTGTGTGTGTGTGTGTGTGTGTGGGTGTGTGCACGCGCATGTACCTTTCATCACGTCTCCACTGTGTTTCAGCAGGAGGAAAGATATAACGGCAAGAATGAACTTCACTCTTCAACATCACAGCTGGCTCACTGCTGCTTGCTTGTTATGTGTGTGTGTGTGTGTGTGTGTATGCGTGTGTGTGTGTGTGCATATGCGTGTGTGTGTTTTTTTTTTTTTTTAGTGTGTGTTACTGTGTTTGTGGTTTCGAGGGCGTGCGTTGCTTGCACATATGTACAACTCATCAGGCAGGTGCAGCAGATGTCCAGCACACATATCTCACTCACTCTCACACACACACACACAAACACACAAACACACACACACACACACACACACACACACACACACACACTCACACACAAACACCATCACACACATACGTGCAGTAGCACCGTTATCATCTACACGGCAGCAGCAGCAACAGCAGCAACAGCAGCAGCAGCAGCAGCAGCAGCAGCAGCAGCAACAGCAGCCCAGCAGGTTGAGTTAGTGACACTAAAGGACCCCCTCCCTGTGTGACCACGTCAGGTCACCATGGTGATGATAAAGTGCTGAGTCGTGCATATGTGTCCTGGTGCCAGCAGTTTCCAACAACACCCCGAACACGCCCTGGTAATGCCTCTTATCTGGCAGACACACACACAGCTGGGAGAGGATGGCAGAGGGGCAGAGCAGGTTTCGTTTCTTTCTGCAGGGTTCCATTGTTGCTGTGACCTTAAATCCACTTATTATGGCTGTTTATGCCAGATACATCTTCTTCAAATGGATCCCTCTGATTGAAAGATTTATGTCTCTCCATCCTCTTTTCCCTTTCTCTATTTTTCTACCAATTATGTCAATAGTTTGTGGCTGCTCTCCTTCCATACAAGAATCACACAAAGGACAAGTACTGTTCAATCCCATCGTAGCACAGCCCTAAAGAAAGACCAGCTGGAGGCCTTTGTGTGTGTGTGTGTGTGTGTGTGTGTGTGTGTGTGTGTGTGTGCATGTGTGTTGTGTGCTTGTGCCAGATAACAGGTTATATAAACCTGTGTTCTTCATGTGTGTGCGCTGTATGACATCCTTATCTCAGTTTTTCATATATACGTAGATATATGTATTTATGTTACATAAATGAGTGTAAATGTTTTTGTTTTTTGTTGGTTTTTTTTCAGGGGGGGGGGGTGGGGTACCAGAGGAGGGTTATGGGTAAGTAGTATATTGGGCCCCCCCCCTTTCACAGAGACACACAGATATTCAAGTTCGAGTAGTGTTGCCTTTTGTTTTCAGTAGGGGGGAGGGTGCAGTGGGTGGCTGGATGGATGGATGGCTTGCTGGGACACTGTCCCTCCTGATTTTCCCAAAAAAAATATCCCCCCCTTTGCCTCCCGCTTCCAGTCCTACCCCCCCCCCCCCCCAGCCCCTGCCCTCCATCCCCAGCCAGTGTAGTGCCACTGTATTGTCTGCTTGCAGGCGGGCCGCTTGTTGCTTGCCTTCTGTCCTGCTGTGCTGAGTGCCTGACAAAGGGGCTCTTTTAAATATGCAGACAATTCTTGATCACTTGCACACACACACACACGCACATGCCCTCCCCCCCACACACACACACACACACACATGTTTGTCCCTGCCTTCCTCTTTCTCTCTCCGTCAATTCTTCCGTGGCTAGACCTGGCCTGGGAGCGTTTCCTTTTTCACAGTGAATCAACAAGTCTCAGACATGAAAAGGCTACAGAAGGCTTTTCTGCCTGATAGTGCTGTATAAGCTTTGAATGAATACTTTGTGGAGAGGCAGTCCTGTCAAGGCAAAAAGCTGGAATCTAGTTTGTTGTGATTCTTGTGACGGGGTTTTGTTCTTACTGTACATTTAACCAGCCTCTTTTTTTTTTTCTTTATTCACAAGAAAAATCCATTATGAGACAAAAAAAACCAGATAGTCTTGGGTGCAACATAAAATCAGCAGTCCTCGCTGTGTGAGTTTTCGTGACACATAGTACAAAAATGCACCGTTACTAGAAGTTAGATGCACAAACACGAGTCTGGTATTCTCTAAAAATCTCAGCTTTTAGATCCGTCTTGAGCGGAGTTTTGGAAGTCGCAACAAAGTTATGGAGAATGCTTTCTCAGCCAAACCTGCAGATGTCAGTTTAGAGAGGGGGACGAGCTGGAAGCTGGTTTGAAAATAAGACACAACAGTCGAACATCAGGACACTTTGAAACCACATGACACTCTTCTCTTTATCTCCTCCTCTCCCCCCCCCCTCCCCCCATCCCTCCCCTGGTACGCGAGCCCTCCCTGGCAGCTTGGCAGAGGCCGCTCACGCAACGCGGCAGAGTGCAGGGGCCCGGGCCCCAGACAGGAGCCCAAGCTGGTCTCAGCCTCCCAACATGTTGAGCTGGCCCGCCTTGGGCACAGCCAAATGGTTCTGCAGCTGCCCCTTTGTCCCCCTTCCTTAAGTAAACAAAGGACAGAAACAAATTAATGACCTACATTCACAGCAAACCTCGCACGGCCTCCTCGCAGAGAGAGAGAGAGAGAGAGAGAGAGAGGGAGAGCGAGAGAGAGAGAGCAGTTGTCTACAAGCAGATGTTCAGTTACAACACTGCAGATTGCAATTAATGATCACCAAGCAGCGCATAACCAAAGGATAGCGTCGCAGCGTTTTCTACAGCAGTTATCATAATGTCTGCTGTCTGTCTGAAATGATGACTGAGAGCAGCGATGAGAGCAGGTGCCTCAGAAACACCGACTTTTAAATAGTTTAATAGACATCTCCCAAAACTGTAAAACATTTAATAGTAGAATAAACACATCTCAAATAAATGCTCGCCTTCAACTGTAACATTAACCACATCTAGCTAAATAAACGTAACAGTAACGGATTGAAAAATATTTGCAAAGATGTTGGAACTCTGCCTGAAGTGGACAAGAAGTTGTTGGGTTTTTTTTTTTTCTTAAATTACTTTTAAGTTTCTTACACTAATATTAGGCCTTCATCAGACAGAGGACAATGTCATAAAGATTAGGAGCGAGCTTATCGCGTGAGTGTGCGTTGGGGGCTTACTGAAGAGACCATCTGTGGCCTAATGAGCGCTGCTCCTTGGCCTCTGAGTGCAAGGGCTTTTAATGCATCTGTAAGAGCAGGTTTACTGAGCAGCAAGACATTAGCTAAAGCTGATTTCTTTACTGGAAAACTGTACTTGAGGAGCTTTGGCAGGAGTGATTGAGTGTGTGTGTGTGTGTGTGTGTGTGTGTGTGTGTGTGTGTGTGTGTTGCGTTGCGTTGCTGGGCCTTTGGATCCCAACATGCTGCTGCACATTTTCTTCTAAACTGCAGCCAATATATCGGGAATTGTGCAGGCACGCAGAAGAACACAAGGAGACCCCACACACACACACACACACACACACACACACACACACACACACACACACACACACACACACACACACACACGTACACACATACAAACACACACTTGTAGCAGGAGGAGGAGGAGCAGGAGGAGGAGGAGCAGGAGGAGGAGGAGCAGGAGGAGGAGGAGCAGGAGGAGGAGGAGCAGGAGGAGGAGGAGCAGGAGGAGGAGGAGCAGGAGGAGGAGGAGCAGGAGGAGGAGGAGCAGGAGGAGGAGGAGCAGGAGGAGGAGGAGCAGGAGGAGGAGGAGCAGGAGGAGGAGGAGCAGGAGGAGGAGGAGCAGGAGGAGGAGGAGCAGGAGGAGGAGGAGCAGGAGGAGGAGGAGCAGGAGGAGGAGGAGCAGGAGGAGGAGGAGCAGGAGGAGGAGGAGCAGGAGGAGGAGGAGCAGGAGGAGGAGGAGCAGGAGGAGGAGGAGCAGGAGGAGGAGGAGCAGGAGGAGGAGGAGCAGGAGGAGGAGGAGCAGGAGGAGGAGGAGCAGGAGGAGGAGGAGCAGGAGGAGGAGGAGCAGGAGGAGGAGGAGCAGGAGGAGGAGGAGCAGGAGGAGGAGGAGCAGGAGGAGGAGGAGCAGGAGGAGGAGGAGCAGGAGGAGGAGGAGCAGGAGGAGGAGGAGCAGGAGGAGGAGGAGCAGGAGGAGGAGGAGCAGGAGGAGGAGGAGCAGGAGGAGGAGGAGCAGGAGGAGGAGGAGCAGGAGGAGGAGGAGCAGGAGGAGGAGGAGCAGGAGGAGGAGGAGCAGGAGGAGGAGGAGCAGGAGGAGGAGGAGCAGGAGGAGGAGGAGCAGGAGGAGGAGGAGCAGGAGGAGGAGGAGCAGGAGGAGGAGGAGCAGGAGGAGGAGGAGCAGGAGGAGGAGGAGCAGGAGGAGGAGGAGCAGGAGGAGGAGGAGCAGGAGGAGGAGGAGCAGGAGGAGGAGGAGCAGGAGGAGGAGGAGCAGGAGGAGGAGGAGCAGGAGGAGGAGGAGCAGGAGGAGGAGGAGCAGGAGGAGGAGGAGCAGGAGGAGGAGGAGCAGGAGGAGGAGGAGCAGGAGGAGGAGGAGCAGGAGGAGGAGGAGCAGGAGGAGGAGGAGCAGGAGGAGGAGGAGCAGGAGGAGGAGGAGCAGGAGGAGGAGGAGCAGGAGGAGGAGGAGCAGGAGGAGGAGGAGCAGGAGGAGGAGGAGCAGGAGGAGGAGGAGCAGGAGGAGGAGGAGCAGGAGGAGGAGGAGCAGGAGGAGGAGGAGCAGGAGGAGGAGGAGCAGGAGGAGGAGGAGCAGGAGGAGGAGGAGCAGGAGGAGGAGGAGCAGGAGGAGGAGGAGCAGGAGGAGGAGGAGCAGGAGGAGGAGGAGCAGGAGGAGGAGGAGCAGGAGGAGGAGGAGCAGGAGGAGGAGGAGCAGGAGGAGGAGGAGCAGGAGGAGGAGGAGCAGGAGGAGGAGGAGCAGGAGGAGGAGGAGCAGGAGGAGGAGGAGCAGGAGGAGGAGGAGCAGGAGGAGGAGGAGCAGGAGGAGGAGGAGCAGGAGGAGGAGGAGCAGGAGGAGGAGGAGCAGGAGGAGGAGGAGCAGG
Organism: Istiophorus platypterus; assembly: GCA_016859345.1. Classification (NCBI taxonomy): domain Eukaryota; kingdom Metazoa; phylum Chordata; class Actinopteri; order Istiophoriformes; family Istiophoridae; genus Istiophorus; species Istiophorus platypterus. The sequence goes on along the minus strand of CM029124.1, from coordinate 8,006,568 downwards.
AGGAGGAGGAGCAGGAGGAGGAGGAGCAGGAGGAGGAGGAGCAGGAGGAGGAGGAGCAGGAGGAGGAGGAGCAGGAGGAGGAGGAGCAGGAGGAGGAGGAGCAGGAGGAGGAGGAGCAGGAGGAGGAGGAGCAGGAGGAGGAGGAGCAGGAGGAGGAGGAGCAGGAGGAGGAGGAGCAGGAGGAGGAGGAGCAGGAGGAGGAGGAGCAGGAGGAGGAGGAGCAGGAGGAGGAGGAGCAGGAGGAGGAGGAGCAGGAGGAGGAGGAGCAGGAGGAGGAGGAGCAGGAGGAGGAGGAGCAGGAGGAGGAGGAGCAGGAGGAGGAGGAGCAGGAGGAGGAGGAGCAGGAGGAGGAGGAGCAGGAGGAGGAGGAGCAGGAGGAGGAGGAGCAGGAGGAGGAGGAGCAGGAGGAGGAGGAGCAGGAGGAGGAGGAGCAGGAGGAGGAGGAGCAGGAGGAGGAGGAGCAGGAGGAGGAGGAGCAGGAGGAGGAGGAGCAGGAGGAGGAGGAGCAGGAGGAGGAGGAGCAGGAGGAGGAGGAGCAGGAGGAGGAGGAGCAGGAGGAGGAGGAGCAGGAGGAGGAGGAGCAGGAGGAGGAGGAGCAGGAGGAGGAGGAGCAGGAGGAGGAGGAGCAGGAGGAGGAGGAGCAGGAGGAGGAGGAGCAGGAGGAGGAGGAGCAGGAGGAGGAGGAGCAGGAGGAGGAGGAGCAGGAGGAGGAGGAGCAGGAGGAGGAGGAGCAGGAGGAGGAGGAGCAGGAGGAGGAGGAGCAGGAGGAGGAGGAGCAGGAGGAGGAGGAGCAGGAGGAGGAGGAGCAGGAGGAGGAGGAGCAGGAGGAGGAGGAGCAGGAGGAGGAGGAGCAGGAGGAGGAGGAGCAGGAGGAGGAGGAGCAGGAGGAGGAGGAGCAGGAGGAGGAGGAGCAGGAGGAGGAGGAGCAGGAGGAGGAGGAGCAGGAGGAAGTGCTGGGTGGACGTAGATCTTCAGTAGGTTAAATGTTTTTGGGATTGTATTAACGCTTGACATTTATTTATTTATTTATTTATTTATTTATTTATTTATTTATTTATTTATTACAAAAGAAATTTGTGATACAGGTTTAAAAAAAAAAAAAATGGTAAAGGATTAAAGTTTTAAAACTATAGCAGAACAATATACAACAACCTTAAATTAAATAACTTTTCAACAAGAGATGTTTTAAAGACTGCCAGCTAGATTTAAGAAAGAATTCTATTAATAACAATAATAATTATTATTATAATAATTTGTAAAGGTCTTTTTCATTTTTAGAAAATACTTCAAATTGATTGGAAGTGAAAAAAAGGAGGCTGTGCATTGCATGAGTGCCATCAGTTTGTCTGTCAGTCAGTCAGCTTTCCCTGAACACACAACACCAAAGAGTTTAACGAAGGAGCGCCAACCACACCTCCATGCCAGAAGAAAATAAAATTAATACACACAAAACTCACTCATACACACTCACGCATGTCAGGTGAAATTTTTGCCAGAGTAGTGCAGTATTGCACACACACACACACACACACACACACACACACACACACACACACACACACACACACACACACGTCTGAGTGAGGGGAAATGTGGAGCCTTCACTTTTCAGTTTCGCTATGTCAAATGTTTTTGGGATTGTATTAACGCTTGACATTTATTTATTTATTTATTACAAAAGAAATTTGTGATACAGGTTTAAAAAAAAAAAAAATGGTAAAGGATTAAAGTTTTAAAACTATAGCAGAACAATATACAACAACCTTAAATTAAATAACTTTTCAACAAGAGATGTTTTAAAGACTGCCAGCTAGATTTAAGAAAGAATTCTATTAATAACAATAATAATTATTATTATAATAATTTGTAAAGGTCTTTTCATTTTTAGAAAATACTTCAAATTGATTGGAAGTGAAAAAAGGAGGCTGTGCATTGCATGAGTGCCATCAGTTTGTCTGTCAGTCAGTCAGCTTTCCCCTGAACACACAACACCAAAGAGCTTAACGAGAAGCGGGGAGCGCTTCGCCAACGACACCTCCATGCCAGAAGAAAATAAAATTAATACACACAAAACTCACTCATACACACTCACGCATGTCAGGTGAAATTTTTGCCAGAGTAGTGCAGTATTGCACACACACACACACACACACACACACACACACACACACACACACACACACACACACACACACACACACACACGCGCACACACACACACACACGCAGCAGAGAGATCAGTGCATATAGACGCAGGCTTCAAATGCTTCATCATATCGCTTCAACGTCCAACAGAAACACATTCGGTAACATTCTTCTAGGAGCCCAGCGACAGACCTATGACGAGTAGAAAAAAAAAAAGAAAAAAGAAAAATCCAACTTCTCACCGTCAAAAGTGTAATGTTCAAACATTTTCCCCCGATGCAAAAATAAGGGGGAAAAAAAAACAACCCCACAACTTAAAGGTTTAAGACAAAATCAAAATTTCATGCATTTTTTTTTTCCATAGTCGCGAGAATAATATTCAGCTTTCCAACAGACCGCACCCTGGAGTAGTATTCACAAAGAAAAGAAAAGGAAAGCCCATCGTCAAATATTTGATCAATTACAATGTGTACAGTAATACAGCAAATTCACATTTTATTTTAAAATATACAGGTTTGGACGTCATGCAACAACAGCAGGTCCCATTACAAAAAAGTAACAAAATAATAATAATAATCATTAATTTAAAAAAAAAAAATGGTAAAGGATTAAAGTTTTAAAACTATAGCAGAACAATATACAACAACCTTAAATTAAATAACTTTTCAACAAGAGATGTTTTAAAGACTGCCAGCTAGATTTAAGAAAGAATTCTATTAATAACAATAATAATTATTATTATAATAATTTGTAAAGGTCTTTTCATTTTTAGAAAATACTTCAAATTGATTGGAAGTGAAAAAAGGAGGCTGTGCATTGCATGAGTGCCATCAGTTTGTCTGTCAGTCAGTCAGCTTTCCCCTGAACACACAACACCAAAGAGCTTAACGAGAAGCGGGGAGCGCTTCGCCAACGACACCTCCATGCCAGAAGAAAATAAAATTAATACACACAAAACTCACTCATACACACTCACGCATGTCAGGTGAAATTTTTGCCAGAGTAGTGCAGTATTGCACACACACACACTACTTCAAACCATGTGTGTGGTGGTATCAACTTGTGGTGATCACAGTACCCGTTTAGTGTATTGTAAGGTTTTTTCACTTCAGTGTGTTCGACCTGAACTCCTGCAGTGGTGTTTGCTGTCTGTGGGACTGGGACCGATACGCTGGCCAGCGTCGGAGTGTTGTGTCTGAGATGACACACAAACAGAGCGAAAAACTCTTCAAAAAGGGTGAGACATTCTCACTGGGAACCATGTCCTTAGATGCAATGAAAACCACCAAACAGAACTTACGCCAAATAAAAATAAAGAGTTCAGAATAAAATAGAATAAAACAAAATTACCCCAAACAGCAAAAACAACAACAAAAAAAAAAAAACAACTCAGTAGTAACATTTTCATGTGCTATTAAAGTGCAATTGAATGAGATTTTGCGACACACAAGAACATGACTCACTTGAACCCCCGAATATCAAACTTTGCCACCTGTCTTCACCTCCCCAATCCTATCTGCCTTTCTTTCACTCTCCACTTTCTTTCCCTTTATCGAACCCAGCAGTCTGTTTCTACTTCCACAGTTCCTGGGAGCTGTCCTCAATCGCCCAATCCCTGACATTGGGCAGTGCCAGTGGTTCGCTCTTCACTGACAGCGAGTTGACCAGTTCACAATGGAACTTGCGGATGTGTCGGTAGAGGTCCCCGGACTGCGTGAAGCGCCGTTCGCACCACTTGCAAGCGTGCGGCTTCTCGCGCGTGTGCACCACTGCGTGGCGGCTAAGGTTGTGTGAGTACTGGAAGCTCTTGCCGCAGGTGGTGCAGGTGTAGGGTTTCTCACCAGAGTGTGTCCGCTCATGGCGCTTCAGCGTGTACATGCAGGAGAAGGTCTTGCTGCAGATGGTGCAGGTGGGCACGTTGACGTCTCCAGCGGGCTTGGAGCGGATGCCCTCCTGCTCCCTGAAGTGGGAGCTGAGGTGAAGCTGGAGGATGTGCGGGGAGGGGAAAACCTTGTTGCACAGCGGGCACATGAAGATCTGGGTGTGTTGAGCCGACAGCATGTTGGAGACGTAGGGCAGCAGGGAATTATCCATGCTGGCCGCCTCGGCCTGGGCGCGCTCGTTTTCACCCCCCAGTATGTCCTCGTCATCTCCTGCGGCTGGAGGCTTCTCCTCCCGCTCCAGCTCGGAGGCCAGAGAGGCCTCTCGCAGAGCGGACAGGTGTGCTTCCAGGCCGAGCCGCCGCTGGGCTGACAGAGGCCCTCCGACCCCGTGGTGGGTCAGGCCCCCGTTGGCGCTGGGAACGGTCGCCTTGGTGATGCCGCTGTGCTCCATTTCGTAGTCCCCACCTCCCAGTTCCTCTTCCTCGTCCGAAGCCACGCCCCTCTCCACCTTCACCCTCACAGCCAATGGGCTTTGCAGGCTGTCTGGTGTAGCTGCCCCGCTGAAATAGGACTGGTGGTGGTTACTGTGGTTGCTACCGGCCATCGGCTTGACCGACAGGTCCAGGACACAGTCAGCCGCATCATTTGACACCCTCCTGCCCCTGTGTCCTCCACGGGAGCTCACGGAGCGATGGGACCTCTGGGAGAGGGATCCAGTGGAGCTGGTGGGGCTGCCGGCCGGGGAGAGCAGCTTTCCTCCCTCCCCCGGCCCTTCCCCACCCTGCGTCTCCGCCTCGCCGTGCCCTGGGCTGGTTGTAGCCATGGCTGGTGTCCCTGGTCTATCTGCAGACGGCAGCCGAAGCCACAGCGGTCCACCCTCGGCCTTCCCCTCCTCCTCTTCATCACTGTGCAGCAGGTCGGCGGTAGCTGGCCGGCCGGTGGAGCCATCTGAAAGACTATCGGCCTTATCAGAGCAACTGGACCCACCGTCGTCCTCTCTGCGCGTGCTGTCTGCCTCCGCCGTGGCCTTCTGCTTCAAACGTTTCTTACACACTTTGACAATGTCATACATGTGCAAGTAGCTGGCCGCTGCCAGCACATCCTCTACGGGAAGGTCCTGGAACTGCAGCTTGCCCTCATACATGAACTCCAGGAGCAGGGAAAAGGCCGGGGCTGTGACAATGTCACTGTTGAGATGCACCACGTCTCTCTTGTCCAGCTGGTCCTTGTAGAAGAGGTGAAAGTACATGCTGCAGGAGGCCAACACAGCACGGTGCGCACGGAACTGGGCATCGCCCACCAGCACCGTGGAGTCACACAGGAAGCCCTGGTGCCGTTGCTCACTCAGACACTGGAGTAAATGTCTGCTGTGGTCTGGGAACTCCATCCTGCCGTCCTCATAACCTGCAGCCGCACAGAGACACAAAAGCAGAGTCAAAGTTAGGTACATCTCATAAAAGACTCAGTGTATCCATGATGTCAGACTTGAAAATTCTACCCTGTGTGGGTTTTGAAAGAAGTTTTGCAAGGATTTAACAAACTGTTAAATAAAATATGTTTCAGTGAAGGTAAAAGCACAAGAAAAAAGGAACACAAATGCAGACAAAAAATAAAACCTCCAAAAGATTATCTAAATAGAGACACATTAGAAACAGAGAAATCCTGTGTCTGTGGGAAAATTTTTCAGTATCATTATATTGTTTTAATCATCACTTAGACTTTTGTGGTTACACAATTTCTGCAAACAAAATTATCTTAAACTAGTCCAATTAAAAGAATAAAAAAAAAAATTAAAAAATTAAAAAACAAAATAAATAAAATAGAAATGCAAGAGAGAAAAGACATGCTGAAAACAGAGAGGAGAAGACTTGTCGACAAGCAAGCGAAAGAAACATAAAAGGTGGGAAAAGGAACATTTTTTAAACCATATAAAAAGTATATTAAAATAAGACAAAAAAAAAAAATCAACAAAACATGCTGTAAAGATCCTATATATACACATTATACATTATACATTAAATATATATATATATATATATATATATATATAAGTCTTTTATAATCTTTTATGCTTTTAGGTAGTGTTGATTTCCGCTTTTTTTCCCTTGCAATCACAATATGAAAATAATTTTTTTCCCTCAAAAACAACATGCCTAACTGTAAAGTAATTTCACTAAATATTTATTTAATTTAGAACAGATAAAAAGAAAAGGGGGAAAAAGAAAAACTGAAAAATAAGAATAACCACCAATTCAGTTTTTACCCAGGAAAAGACTTAATCTCAGGTAAACCACTAGCGACAGAGTCTTCTACACTGTCTCTCCGTTCTCTCTCTCTCTCTCTCTCTTTATCTCTCTAACTCCTCTGCCTGCACTCCTGGATTGTCGCTGCTCCTACGCTGGTTATTTTTATTAACCCACTTTGGCCTGGCCTGGCACAGCCCTTTTAGGTAACCGGCTTTCAGCTGCTCACACTGTCCCCACGTACACAACACACACAACACACACACACAGACACACAACACACACACACTTAGCACCAGCCTACCTACCAACCACCTCCACAGGCTAAGTCGAGCAGGAAAACTGCCCAATTGAAATAGCACTGTCGAAAACAAAACAGCTTGTCCCTTTTTTAACCTGCGAACACCAGCTTTAGGAGTGAGATTAGACGAGAGGCGAAAAAAAGTACAGAAAACCTGCAGCAATGCTCTTCAGGTGTGAGAATTTATCTAGTCTATTAAAAAAAAGAACAGCTAATTAGGCAAGATTTCAGACGACAAAAGTCAATAATGAGAACAAAATCTGTAAAATCATTAAGTCCCACCTGTTAACCAAGTCGATTTGTCCTGCCTGAGAAAATACATTGGTCCCGCTCTGCACTGTGTTAACCACAGCAGTTAAATCACCTCATTTGAATGAAGCTAAACTAAGAATGTCAGTGGGTTTGAGTCCTTGTGTGTGTGTCTGCGTGTTGTGCATGTGTGTGCTCTCCCTATGTCTCGTTCAGACTGCTTTTAATGAGGGGGCTTACGGGGACAAGGGTGTACCACCTCCCACCTCTCCACACCCCCACCCCCACCCTCGCTCTGTCCAGCCAAACCCCTCTTCCACCTCCTCCTTCCACACACACACACACACAAACACACACACACACACTCTCCGTCAGTCACACACTTCATTCCCATCTGAATCTTACAAGCAAAACCCCGCACATCCGCCCCACAGTAGAAACTGCCCTGTTCCTCAACCCCCCCTCACCCCATCCCACATCCCACCCCACCCTCCACCCACCACCCAGAAGAGAAGATTTACAATACAATCACTGTAAGTGCCCTGCTCGTCACAGCATCAATCCTAATCCTTAAAGATGGCTAAAAATAAAGACGGCGGTGGCAGCGTTGGGGAGGGAGCCGTCGGCGGAGGCTCAGGAGGGCAGCAGCCCGTCACCCGGCCCACCCGGCCCCGGTCAGCCGGCTCAGGCAGGGGTCTGAGAAAGAGAGACACAGAGGGGCAGGGAGGGAGAGGGTGAGGGAGAGGCTGGGACGGCCGGGGAGGGAGGCTTACCCACATCTGATCCAGCTGACGGGGGCCATATGGCAGCTGCTAGCCAGATAAAGAGATTAAGACTAGGAGGGAGTGCGATTACAGCTGTCTAGCCAATTCAGGCAGCTCAAATCTGCAACTTCTAAATTAGTCTCCTCTACTCCAGCCGACAGGAGGGGAAAAAAGTGGGTAGAGTCGACCGCACACGCTTTCAAGTAATTTTACAGTGGGTTAGATTTAACTGAAGAAAAAAAAAAGGTTAGATGATTTGGATTAAGTGACCGCTGACTCTATTTTTGCTTAAAGTCTCATGTTTTCCATTTAATTAACAAAAAAAGGTTTATCTATCTTTGCTCAAATTTAAACTGCCTTAATGGCTTAATTTCTTTTTTTTAATTAGTGTGATTTTTTTTAAAAAAAGCATTACTTATAATAATGATTTCACCTCTATTATAATGACTGAACCAAATTTAAAGTTATAACAGTCGTAACTTTGCTTTCAGTTAATGAGTGCCCTAAAAAAATGCCTGACAGCCCAAATAGCAAACACAACTCAAAACAACAGCTGAGTTTTAAATGCAGCTCTCCAGACTAACAAACTAGAAAACACAGCAGAGTGTTCCCGGACTGCAATTACTCCTCAGACAGGCAGCACCAACACGAGTTTACTACCGAGGCACTCACCAGCAGTTTCACACAGCGCTCACACTGCCTTGACACACCGGAGATCCCCACAACAAAACAAAATAACTATTCCACACTACCCCGGACTCTCCTGCTCCGATACCTCTGGCTCATACACACTAATGCAAACAGACACAGACACACACACACACACACACACGCACACACATAAAACAATACCTGCAGCAGTATGCATCAACTTGATTAACTCCACTGTAGCAGAATAGCTGGGCTCTCTGGCTGGCTGAGAATGGCTGTCTCTCTTTCTTTCTCTCTCTCTCTCTCTCTCTCTCTCTTTCTTGCTCTTTCTCTTCCTCACTCGCTCTCTCTGAATCAATGAGTGGGTAGAAGAGGAGAGAAGAAGAAGAGGGAGGCAGGCAAAAAAATAAAAAAAAACCACGCTGTTCAAACTGCGAGGGACAGATGCAAAGTGGAGGAGATGTTGGAGGGGGAACGAGATACCACCTCCCTCCTCCTCCTCCTCCTCCTCCTCCTCCTCCTAACTGGCGCTGATCGGCAGCCACAAACACACACCCATACACACAGACACACACACACACACACAGCACTAACTCTCCCAGGCTGCCGCTGAGACTCACAATAAAGGACTGGGGAGGGGTGGAGGCGGTGGAGGGGATGGAGGAGGAGGAGGTGGGGTGGATGGCAGCCTGTCAGCTGCTCTGACATCATCCTCAGATGGAGATGCTACCTCCAGCTGTGCTCTTTCTACAGCCATATGCTGCCTCCTCTACACTCCTGCCACCAGACTCCTCTTTCATTCTAGCAACACCACGCAACTTTGTCTCTCTTTCTCCCCCTTATTCTCCCTCTCTCGCTGGGAAAAAACATGGGTCTACTAAATGCAGTGGGATGCTGATTTGTTTTTTTTGGGGGGTGGGGTGGGTGGGTGGGGGTGGGGGGGTCACCCACCAAATCAAGCAACCACAACCACCCACTCCCACCAAAACTATCAAAGAAAGCAAAAGTTAATAAAATACAAACAGAGGATCTGAGGGAAAAAAAAACTTTTTTCTAATCTTTTTTTAGTGCTGGAAAATTTTTTTTTTTTCTAAAACCCTCCCATGTTTTTCTCTAAATGTCTCCTTCCACTCACCATAAACAAAGGCCAACACAGCACATTTGCAACTGACAGACATACGCAGCTGATATTGTTTTCCACTTCTTTACGGTTCAGCGCCGCTGCCTCTTCTTGTATTCATTCATTCACTCACTCACTCATTCATCTATGAGTCCACCCCCCCCACACACACACACTCTCACACACACACACACACACACAACCTCTTTTCTTGTTCGGACCCTTCGGACAACTAACATGAACAAAACAAAAAATGAAACGAGGAAACAATGGAAACAAGTCATGAAGAAAGGAACTAACGAGGGCAATTCCTAAACAAAAAGCCTTTAATAAGCCGGTGAGAAAACTTATTACAGCAGCATTATTTTCGCTTCCGTTCTGCTGAAAGTCTTCCCGTTTGGAGCGCGTACGTTTCTACCTGTTTTAATATATCCTTTATATCTGGGTGTCGATAAAGTTCAAAAAAATTGATAATACACACGTTGAAATACCGTCGCCTCTTAATATCACAAGATAAATAAAGCCAACTAGGTTTTATCCCAGCCGCTCATATACGTCCAGGTAAATTATGGGAAGGTCAAAGTTATTATTCACATGTGGAGTTGAGCAACACACATTATTTATATGATAGTTAGAACGTTTCTGGATAATAAAAGTAAAAATGTACTTAAATCTGAGGGTTTTTTTTAAAAAAATAATAATAATTTGCTTTACTTGAACTTCTGCTTTCTTTAATAAGCTCAGGTAAAAAAGAAAAAAGAATATATATATATTCCAACCTGCTTTCAGAGCCGGAGACTTTTTATATTTCCCAAGTTTAAACTTTAATCAACTTCACCGCTGGAGTTTCATTTGGCGTCTTTTCTAATCACCGCGGTCGCTGCACAACACCGCGAACCGCCGATGCGCCGTTTCAGCCTCTGTCTCTCCACACGACACGTTTTAATATCGTGACAGTGCAAATATCCCACACAAGCGAACGGCCTGATCGATAAGTTTGATCCCAATCAGACCCGATCGGCTCCTCACTTCGTTTTCCTTTTTCCTTTTCTCGTTGCAGCGGCCGAAAAAAATTGTCAACAACGAGCGTTTGCGAAGCTTTTTTTTTTTTTTTTTTCTGGGTCCGGCGCGGCGGAAAAATTAGCATAAAAGTCAAAGTAATGTCGCCGCTGACGAGCTGCGACCGGAGAAAACTACCAAAAAACAACAAAACACACACGGAGGGGGAGAGACGAGACCGCCGTCGATTTCTAAACCGAGGAGACACAACGAAACGGACACGGATGAAGACGAGGACACACACACACACACACACGGGGAGAGAGACGGGGAGGGAGAGACCGTGACCCACGCAGCTAGCTATAGCCCGACCGCCGCTAACAAAAGTAAAGCGAACGGGCGACAACATTGAGCTATTTACAGTTGTTGTGAAGGCCCCGGTGCTATGACAACAGCTGCTAAAACACCGCGGACACGGAGCTAACGCGGCGGCGGTGAGTGCGGGGAGACGACGCGGTCATGCTAGGGAAGGTTTAGCTACTTTTCCCCCCCCTCCGCGAACCTCCCTGTCCCTCCCGAGCCTCCTTTAAACCCGGACTCCGGTATGAGGAGCAGCCACTTACAGACAAACCGGGTTCAAACGTCTTCGCCGCTTCCTCCGTCCAAAAGAAATCGACCCCCCGTTTTTTGTTGTTTTTTTTTTTTTTGTTGTTGTTGTTGTTGTTGTTGTTTGTTTGTTTGTCCTCCGCAGACGAAACTAGAACGACTTGGGACTAATTTCCATGGCAGGCTGGCCGTGGGCGAGCGGGGCAGAGTGGACGGGGGAGTCTGGCGCTCTGCGGTCGGCCAGATGTTTCCGAGCTGTTGCTGCTCAACTCGGGCTGAAAGGGGGAGAGAGAGAGAGAGAGAGGGAGAGAGAGAGAGAGAAAACAGAAAAAAAAGAAAAGAAGGAGGCGAGTTGACTGGCACGGAGCGGAAGCCAATGGTGCCGGCGACGAGGGGAGCGAAGGCAAATTGGAAGCGGCCCTCCGACGGAGGAGAGGAGAGGGAGGGATGTGTCTTCTTCTTCTTCTTCTTCTCCTCCTCCTGCTTCTTCTTCTTCTTCTTCTTCTTCTTCTTCTTCTTCTTCTCTCGCCTCGGCGGAGGTTGACACCGGGCGACGACGGCGGCGGCGGCGGCGGCGCAGCAGCAGCTGCACACGGCGGGGAGGCGGCGGAGAAGGCGAAGCTGGGCCGGGACCGACTGGTTCCGCGAGTCGGGGAGGAGGAGGAGGAGGAGGAGGACTGGCGCAGCGGCGGAGAGAGGGAGAGAGAGAGCGGCGCGGTGCCGCCTGGGTACTGTAGTCGGGCCGGAGCAGGAGGGGCGGGGGAGGGGGGGGGGAGGAGGGGGAGGGGGTGGCGCTGTCGACGGGGGCGGAGCTGGTGCGGGCAGGTGCAGCACCTTGACAGGAAGAGGCCCCCCGGTTGGATTTCACATGACTACGGATGAAAACCTAGTAGCTTAGACCGGGGCTGGGCTGTTTGGGCAAATAGATAAATGAATAGATGAATGAATCTACACCGGTTTAAATCCCTGGAAGGAAACCTGCGACGGCGCTTCCGGAGGTATGAGAGCTCGATCCGGCCGGACCGTGGGTGGAGAGCTCTCCGCCAGGGCCCCACACCTCGCTCGGCCGTCCGACCGACTGACCTCTGGGGGGGAAAAAGAGCCGCAGGACAAACGCATCTGGAACTTTTGCTAAACGGCTCGTTAGAAAAACGAGAAACCCGTGACCCTTTAATGATGTCATACTGAGATTCATACCAGCGAACCTCATGACTTATTGGAAAGTGATAAACCCTTAGTACATATTAATAGTTTACCAACATTTATAACGGTGTCATGTCCGAGTAGAAACGCGGCCTTCATAAATTTATCACCATAAGAGATGTGCAGTTGTAAATGTTAATAGGCAGTTAAAAGGGCATCCATTTATCAGATGATAAGTGGTCAAACAGTCTATTGGAGGGGGTCTCCCTGATGAATCAAAGAGCTAGAAAGGCAAGCAAAGTGTCATGTAGGTGGAGGATTTCCCACAACCTGGTGCTCGAAAAGCTCGCGGTCACTTATGACTTATAAGTGACATATAAAGCATCAGTAAATGATTTATCAACATTATTAAATCCATTAATTACAGCCTGTAAACCCTTATAACCCTTTTACCCCCCCCACCTCACCCCAACTATTTTTTTTAATCATGGATAATTTAAATAATCTTGTAGTAAATGGTTTCATACACACTATAATTTAGGATAACTAAATGGAGGCTGCTATATAAGCAGATCATGACCGACAATATCATAAAATGCAGCTGTATTAATATAAAACTTATATATTCGAGTACACCCCTCTTATAAGTTATTAGTGGAAAACTCTTAGGCCATCATGTAAATCAACCTAACCCTCTGCGCTTTTCTTTTGCAGTGCTACCGTGCTGAAGCAATTGGTCAAATAATCGATTGGTTTGTCACTTAAAATCGCAACAAATCACTGAATTTGTTTGTCGAGCAAAAATGTCAAACACTCTCTTGTTCCAACTAAAGGCGATTCGTTGCTTTTCTCCTTTTTTAGATGTTGTTTTCAAGTCAACATCTTAAGATTTTGCTAATTGAAGCGCCAGACTTGAGGTTAATTGATGGGCGATTGCCTTTTTTGACATTTAATTGACTGCATGATGAGTTCATTAATCATTATGAAAAAAGATTCTTCCAAAAACATTATAAACAAAAACCTTGCTATAGACACACGGAAGATAACCTCCCTTTTCAGTCAGTACATGTCTCAGTGGTGTCTGTCAGTCACCTTTGGCGTTGATCACAGTTTATATGCTTGGCTGCCTTCAGTTTTTGTGATGTGCTGTCAGATTGTCAGTCTTACCTCTATGAGTGGAAAGGACGAATCCTTAGTGAAAACTCTGTGAATATGGTGAAAATGTAGTTGTGGGAAATGCTTTCTTTTTTAAATCTGAGAATAGAGGCAGAGATGTTGATTTACTGCACTTTAAACGTGATTTGCCAGCACATGTGCAGATTATACATCTTCAGAACAAAAAAAAGAGATGAGGGGATAAATAACAAAATGTTGTTTTGAAGTAAGTAATGTAGGCCAAGCGGTGACACTACGCGCACTGGGGTGAGTAGACTTCTGATAACTGTAACAGGCTCCTGTGCTTGCTGACAGGTTTTAGGTCTTATTATCGTGACTGACACTTTTATTGTTGACCTATTACTCTCTGTACCTTATGAAGCAACTCCAAGGCAATGTGTGGCAAGGCCAGTTCAACCAGTAAGTTCCAGTTTACAATAAACAGGTTGCTGCTTGCATTCACGCTGGACTGGTCTGTTCCTTCACTAACAGCTGACTTTTGGAAAAATCCGATCAGGCTGTTGACTTACACATGGGAACACCCCCCACCCCCCCGGTCTATCTACAGTCTTACCTGAGATTGTGTTTTCTCACATATCTGCCTTGGGTTGATTTTTTTTTTTTATACCTGTCTCATGAAGTATGTCATTTGCAATGTGAAGAGCGGCAGAGCTGGAGACATTTAGGTTGAAAGCTGTCTAAATGACTTCCAAGAGAAGGGAACAACAAATCTAGGACACAGAGCAACATCAGCAGCAGTTTTTTTTCTCCATGTCCGGAGAAAAAAGGACGCTTGTATCATGATTTTAAGGAAAGGGATGCGTAAGCGCTCAAACCACTGTGTGCACACGGGGCACTCGAGGGACTTACAAGTTAATTGAAAATAAATGTGATAATTTGTGTGTGTGTGTGTGTGTGTGGAGGGAGTGATCCCAAATAGACAAAATAACTCATTTGTTACAGTTAAACATTACTGCTGATCAGATGTTTGACTCTGCTGCTGTAAAATCCCTTGTAAGAATGTTAAAATATCCTCTCAGATGTGGGTCACTGGGACAAAAACCTTTATCGAACGTCTGTCATGGGAGCCTTGACATGAAAAAATTTGGGCGGCTCTGGTTGCCTGAGTGAGTCTGTGGGCCTATTTGCATCCCCTAAACCTGTCCCAGTAAACTAATTGGCGTTACTAATAGATGGCTGGATGAACTGCAGCCCTGTATGGTAATGAATTCACACGATCCGGTGTCATAGCTGAAGGACTTGTTAAAATGCAAATGAATGATGACCCTGTTATGTGTCTATCAATTTGGGGATCCACGTTATTAGCGCATTACAATGAGCCCCTTGTTCATGCACGGAAATACAATTAGGCCCACAGGCAGGAACAGTGCAACAGAACAGCAAATTGGATTTAAGGAAAGACTTTTAAAACCACTAGCTAATTTGAGTGATAAATATGAAGCAGTCAAACCATTTTGAAGGTAATTGCAGATGTCACTGAATATTAAGTTCCTTTTGTTGGAATAATTTTCTTTCATCGCAAAGGACGTCATGATGTGAGGCAGACTCACCTCTCCGTCAGACGGTCTCTTTTGTAGCTTGTATACGGTAAAGAGGAAGATGCACCTCAGAAAGCCTTGAACGTATTAAAATCTGATATGTTACCTGTGCCTGCGTGGTAGAAAGCCTCAGGAGATCGCTGTGCAATTTTCTAAACTTCTTTCACTGCTCTTGTATTTCCCTCTCTGATCCACATATTGTTTTGCCACGGACAAAAGCCAGGATACATACTAGTATAAGTGTGTATGTGTGTGTATGTGTTTATGTGTAGGTGTGCGTGTGTGTGTGTGTGTGTGTGTGTGTTTATGTGTGCGCGCGTGTTTCTGTGCTGTGCATGTGAGCCAGAAAAGCAGAGCCAGCCTGATGTTTGAAATTATCTGCACTACTATTTCATTCTCCCTACAGCTGAAAACAAAAGACAAAGCAGAAGGGAGCCAGGAAAAAGAAAAAAAATAGAAAAATCTAAAAAGATCAATATGTAGAACAGAGCTTGTATTCACAAGTGCACTGCGAAGTTTTTCTCGTTATTTTAGATTCAGTTTTCTTTTACCACTCAAAACTGAGAGGAAATGATTTGCACCAGTCCACACATAGTCTAATTTATTTAGAAGGAATCGTTCAAACATTGACAAAATGGTTACAACTGTACTATGATTTGTTTGTGTCTACTTTCCACCTCTGGAGGTCGCTGTAGATCCCAACTTTTACACTCTAACTCCCCCTCTATTCATTTCAACGAAGCTTTGTAGACATGGCATTTTGATGAAAAGAAATGTTGCCAAAGTAGAGGGAAAATGAATAATGCATTTAATGACAACATAAAATATAAGAGATGTACAGGGCATGAAATGAAACGACTAGTTACTGAGAGAGAAGTTGTCAGATTCACAGAAAGGAGGAGGAGGGAAAGATTATGTGCATTTAAGTAAAGTATGTGAAAATTCTTCCAAGTCTTTCTTTCACAGCATAATTTGTTTTACACCCCCCGACTTACCTCTGTAACAGTGGTGTTCCACTGCAGTACCTATCTCTCATAAAAGTATATGATGATACTAATATTGAGCTTTTTATTTCCGCCCCCTTGTAGCAAAAAATCTCAGTGATTTTTGTTTGATTGTTTGTTTGTTTGTTTGTTTGTTTGTTTGTTTGTTTGTCTTCCTGTCTGAAGCAAAGAAAAAGCATTTTGTGACTCTGGCAGAAGAAGCGATTCCGAGGAGAACCTCCGGCCTTCCCTGAGACGTTATGCCTGCTCATGCTTCACAGGTTCTGCCTTTACTTGCCAGCATTAATTATATTTTGCTTGTCAGTTGGTCCTTATATTCAAAGGTGTGTAGCACAGACAGCTGCGTGAAAGCAACTCTTCAGCATCTGTGAAGAGGCATTTCAGATGATCATCATTATTTTCCTACTAAAATGCACCATACATGGTGTCTCAGGATGCTTTATCAGGGATTTCTTTGTTGTCAATACATTTAATAAAACATTTTAAGGGCACAATCGTGTATTTAACCTATGGTATGTTTGATGTAAAACCCCTTCACTTCATTATGTCTAAAATAATTTACAGTTCTTCTCTTCAGCTCTTCTTTTACTTTCAATTTTCTCTCATATATCTTATCTTTCCCTGCACATATAAATATTGTTCCATCTGTTGGCAGCTTGCTGGGAATCTGACCTTTTAAGTTACCAGTAAATTTGGGGATCAAGATGTTTAAGCTTATTTGCCCCTAGTGTGAACCGCTCTGAATGAGTAAGAGCTAAATTTTCTAAGTGAAAATGTTAATTTGCAGCAATGTCCCGTCTGGTAAATTGTTTAGCTCAGCTTCAAAGCAGCAGGGGGGCGAAATAATGAAATAAACTCATAAAAAGCAGCTCAGGGGGGCAACAGAAAACGCAGCATCCAAGATCATTATCTCACATCTTTGACAATTTCTTGAACAACTCTGACTGATTCGAGCACAGAATATAAAGTAAGTTTGTTGTATAATTAGTGGACTTTGATGTGGTCTTTTTATTTTTTTTATTTTCTTTAGAAAGGTTATCTCCAGTCTGGGGCTGGGTGATATCACCTGTACTCTACTCATCTTTATTCCTTTATTCAAGAGCCTTCCAAACTTGCAATAGTTCTCTATTTCAGTATTTCCCACTGCTTCTCTCATCATTGCCTCTAAATGGAGGCATGCAAGAGGGGAGACACTCTGGGAGACACTAGCTGGATGACAGAGGAAGAGGAAGGTAAGGTTGGGGGGGGGGGGCAGATGTTTGAATCTCAGCCCTGGGGCTGATGAGATTAATACATCCCCCAAGGCACAGGCAGAAACTGAGAGATAGAGAGAGAAAAGGAAGAAATGTCTGTTAGTACAATTGTCTGCTCCTTTTCCTCTCTGTATCCCAGACATCCTGATGCTCCCTTTTTCTTGCCGAGATGAGCAGGTGAACCCATTATAGATCTAAAAGCCCCAAATACCCCCAGGCCCAGGCGCCACTGTGAGAGAGAGTAAGTTTACTGGCATGGAACAGCAAATAAATATTCCCAGGTATTTCCATATTTTGTGACTCTTTCTAAAAAGTACTTTTATTGCTCTACGAGAGCTGTAGTGTTACATTTTACAATGTTTTGATTTTGCGAGTCAGGTGTCAGAATTACAACATTATACTGGAGCTTGAAAAAAAAAAAAACAACTTCCTGTGCGGGATTTTCTTTGTCGTAGATGTATCCTATTTCACAAAACTCAATGGCGTCTAGAGGGATTCAAATAAAGGAGAATGTCAGCTTAAAATTGCAGAGTAACACACCATACTCTATAGTAAACACCTACAACCCAACCCACCTAAGATAATGAGACACTTGTACCACAACTCAAGCACAAACTTTTCGTCTGTGTCAGAACCTCCAAGAAATATCCGAGCGACTTTTTTTCAGCTGATGGTGGGAGGAAGCCCGTCCATATACTTTAATGATCTGATCATCTGGCCCAGTGTGGCTGCAGTTGTAGGCGGTCTGGAATGCAGCCATTTTGACTGAGTGTAAAATATTCATGAACTATCAATGGTAGCCCATCTGACTGGCTGGGGAACAGCTGCTGGGTTTCTGTGCCTCTAGAGGTGCAGCATCTGTCCATCTGAGGAAAGTGGGTATGTGTTTGTGTGAGTGCATGCTCGGCTTTACGTGCGCGCTTCTGTCGGTGTGTGTCTGTGCGCATGTATGCCTTTCTACACACGCATGTGTGTATGACAGCACACATTCTGATGCACGTTTGTGTGTGTGTGAGTGCGTGTGTGTGTGTGTGTGTGTGTGTGTGTGTGTTTGTGTGTGTGTGTTCATATCTCAGGGGGACTAGACATCAGGAGAAACAACTGTGTATTTAACTTGCTTATCTCCAGATGGTGGAGGATCATTTTAGAAATGATCAAAAAGCGAGTCTCGGTTTTAACAGGATCTGTGCTTGTCAATCAAATATCAGTCTCTCTCATACACACACACACACATACAGAAGGCGAGCGGCACTGGTACAGTCAGCTCTGCTGTCTGTGTGATGTGTTAAAGTGAATGCATCTTAAATACATCTGACGTCCCTGCCATTCTATATGTATCTGTTTGTGTCCCTCCCAGCATGAGCACATCACAGCTAAGCATCTATGTGTGTTTGTGTGTGTGTGTGTGTGCGCGCGCGTGTGTGTGTGTGCGTGTGTGTGTGGGCTGTTCACACCCGTGCGTGTGAAGCTCACAGAGAGCTGTGCAGCTTTGGCTGTGTCTGTATGATGGACATCTGGAAGCTAAATTGGTTAATGGCGCCTCCAAGCCAACAGCCAGCCGTCCGTCCCCTTGCTGAGCTGAGAGCGTGTGTATCCGTGTGATTGTGTGTGTGTGTGTGTGTGTGTGTGTGTGTCTGAGTCTGTGTCTGTGTGTCAGTGTGTTGCTGTGTGTGTGGGAGGCAGGATGAAGTGGTGGGGGGACTCTACATCTGGCCAGCCATCCTGCCACAGACAAACACCCCTGCTGGAAATTTATGAGCCTTCCTTTCCAAATTCATTTTTTTTTGTATTATCTTTAGAGTACACTCCAAACAAAATCAAATTTGTTGTGTCACACAGGCAAACTGCTGCGTTTGAGACCATAAAGAAGCATCGAATTTGGCTCTGATCACCACAATCCATATTTGCATGCAGCTGAGTTCTACTACTTTTAATGCAGCTTGATATTTATAGTACCTCTTGTTTTGAGGAACTTCAACTAATGCCATCTTTCACTGGCACTCTGAAACTCACATCGGTCTAAGAACACTACTTTTTATTTATTTTATCATTATTGCACTTGTACAGAGTGAACAGGAGAAAATAAATGAGAGGAATAAAAAAGAAAACAAATAAAAATAAATAAGACTGAGATTCTACAGCCACGTAAGTGGCTCTGTGAGGCTGTTTTTGAGCACAGCAGTGCTTTAAGCTAAATGCTAATATCAGCCTGCTAACATGCTCACAGTGACAAAACATTAGCGCTGCTAAACACCAGCATCACTTCATCATGCTAGCGTCCGGCAGGTTAAATGTTCAACATGTTCACCATCTTCGTTTAGTCACTGACAATGAGAATCAGCACTGAAACCAAAGAAAAGGTGTTTACAATTCATCCTCTGGGGAACATGAACATCTGTACCATGGTTCATTGTAATCCATCTAATCAATTTTGAAATATTTCAGTCTGGACCAGGATGGCGGAGTGATCGGCAAACGGGTCACACCTAGATCCACACCTAAAAATATAACATCGACTAATAAATTACGAATATACAAAATATAAAAGACAGTATAATAAACATGCATTGACGAAGAAGAAATACTCATGAATACAAACAATATATATGGAAAAATAATAAATGCGTAATCATGAAATATACTGCACACGTCACATCAATTCCTACTTATTCGAGGCACGCTGTTCTTATACTCCTTATAGTCAGTTTATAACAGTAGAGAGTCTAAGCAGAAACTAAAAGTAGATGGAGATTGAAAATAACCGCAGCTCGAAAGAGGAGCCAGCCAGGAAGGACAAGAAAGACATTAAGAGATTAAGAAGGTGAGGCCAAGGCAAAATACAATGAATAACGGGTGAATTAGCAATACTGGGAGATGGACTCATATTCAAAAAGTAGCAAGAATAGGGCAGAAGACTCAAATCTTCCATCATTTCTTACAGGAACAGTTCCCATGACAACATACGTTATTGTGATATTACTGTGATGAAACAGGTTGAATTATTGTCAAACGTGTTGGGGGGGGGGGGTTATAATATTTCACCTCTGTATGGGTATTATAAACATTTTGTAGCAAACATAAATAACAATAAACACCAGAGGAAAAAACCATGACATAACACTTTTCTGTAGGTATCTGAATAACACTAAAGCAGCTATGGCAGCCAGTGAACCGCAGATAAGTTTGTTTTATGGGAGCTGAAACTGCTTGAGCAGTTCTTGCATACAGTATAAGATGTTCCTTGGTATATATGGAGACAAATTGCTCCTGTTCAGAGAGTAAATTAAAAAAAAAAAAATTCTAATTTAGCGGTTTACTTTTATTTTTGAAAATACACATGCTCTGAAAGGAGTTTTATTTCATGATATGTTCTCCTGCTAGAACCCATTACAAAAATCACAGCTCTGAAATGCCGGATATGGAAACAGTGAGGCTTGATCTGTGCAAGCAGAATACATAAATACAAAAACACAGAGAGAGGAGAGTAAGAGACACTAACATGGGCAGAGCTGTAAATAAAAACAGCCGCAGCAGAAGCATTACAGCAAAGTCTTGGCCAAGAGTGCACAAACAGCGGTGTGATCTCTTCAAATCTTTATTGTAAGATCTCAGAGATCATGTTGAAGTGAAAAGCTCTACTGTAGTCTCTTCCCTGGTCTGTCTGCCTGCCTGTCTGTCCGTCTCTCTTCAGTCCAGATGTCAGAAGAACTAGCCAACAGCTGCGGCAGGAAATGAGCCCCTAGGCAGTGAAAAGGCTAATACACTTCCACACAAAGGAGAGAGACCAAAACAACACATGCACACACACACACACACACACACACACACACACACATACACAGATGAACTCAGAAGAAAGCAAGTGAATAATGAAAACTGTGCAGGGGATGATGCAAAAAGTTTGCTCCTCCCTGAAACCAAATTAGATTCTTTGTCTATGTGTTCGTAACTACGCATTACCATGTTGTGCCAACATGTAGCGAGTGGGGATACTCACTATAAACATACCCATGCAATTCAGTACTTTTGCATGTCTGTGACAGTATTCACGTGTCTTTCTTTTTTTTCTCCTGGATTCATCAGTTTTTTCTCGGAATGTGTGTATGGGCAATGGTGTGCCAGCCTGCCAGCCTGCCTGCCACAGAGCCAGCCCCCGAGCCAGCGGGAACATTTGCCTTGTGGCTCCAATTCCCAGGAATGCCTAACCTGCGCCAGCTGTTGAGAACATGTTACCTGTGCCAACAATGCGCCAGCTCTGCCCACCGCATCAGCTACCACTCTGTCTCCATCTGGGTGCGAGATTGAATTTGTGTGTGTGTGTTTGTTTGTCTGTAGCTTACTGTATCTAGCACTTCCCACATCTGTATTTGTGCTTGCATCTGTGTGCATGAATGCACAGCCTCTCTCTCTCTCGTGTGTGTGTAGTGTGCATGGTGCCGATGTGTATATGAATTTATGGATGTTCCTAATATTGTGTGCACTGTGTGTGTGTGTGCATGTGTGTGTGTGTATGTGTGTATGTGTGTATGTGTGTATGTGTGTGTGTGTGCCAGCTCTGGTGTGTCTCCATCTGTGTGAGCTGGGCCTCCCTTTCCTGCATCTGGAGCAGCATTGAAAAGGCTTTCCAACAAGGCCAATGGCAGCCAGCCTGCCAAACAGCCCAGATGTTAGTTCTGTAAGCCTCAGGCTAAATGGAGGGAGCCGTACTCTCATTATTCAGGGCTAGTAAATTGCAACCATTTTTCAGCAGAAGAGAGAAGGAGAGACATCATAAAAGAATAAAAGAGGGGGGAGGTTAAGAGTAAGAGATAGAGGTATGGAGAGAGACAGATGAGAGTGAGAGATGACTTCACGGAGCTCACAGAACAATTATAACAAATATAATATGAGAAAATCAGATTAAATGCCACTTTGATGAATTACCTGTGTCAAGTGTTGTACATATCAAGCCTCTGCAAGTTGATTTTTGCACAGTGCAGGCAAAACCGAAAACCAGTGGCTCTCTGGAAATTAGGAAATGAATCTAAAACCTTTTGAAATGGCGACATTGTACTCACGGAGTAACTTGCTGAGTTGTGGGAACACAGCAGTATCGCGGAAAGGAGGTCAGACTGGACAAGCACCATGAATCATAGACATTTTTCAAAACCAGTAAAGCAATAAAACTGTTAGCCTGCCCTTTGCAAACATCAGCATTTAACTAAGTTCAGGCTAACCTTCTGTAACTACCATAGGCATATGTGCAGAGTTTTCCTGAGCAGTAAGGGATTATTTCAGACATTTCAGCAGCACTCACTTTTGGGTTTTATCTCTGACTAATGTGGTTTAGATAATCTGGCTAAACTGTCGTCTTATTCACAAGCTGTTCAATTATCTGAACACTTGCATCATCGTGCTCTGAAACCTGGCATTTTCATTGGTGAGTGTAATTCACAACCGATAGAAATGATGGCCACAACTACAAAAATAGGCCGCAGCTTGTACTGAAATAAAAACAATATCTCTCTTTAACAATAAGTGATTTGTAAGTATTTGGCTAAAATGTGTAAAGCCATTTAAACCTGCATTAATTGATTTCTATTACCTCTTGAGTAAACATACCCTTAAAATACAGAATTATCACCTTACAGTGCTGATATGAATAACATGTTAGCAAAAAGTTACCTATTTAAATAACCAGAAGACACATAATTATTCATTTTTTTCTGGCCTCCTGATTAATATTAGTCCACTATTTACTCTACCTTCAGCCCTGTTTTGGTCTCCAAATCTTCCAGAGGGAATTATGTAGCTAAATGCTCCACTATGTTAAATCAGCTAGGTACCGACTTTGTCCGTCTGCCGTTTGGTGCTGTCCAAGTAGGGTACAGTGGGTTTTAGGGCCCTTTTTTTGGCAACAGCTGCCTGCTGTGGCTGAAAATGACGCTGAGATTTAATCAAAAAGGTAAAGTTGAGGTCCAACCAAATGAATAGGCTGAAAGACGTTAAAGTGCTCTGTAGAGCTGAGGGGGAACTACAGAGTTTGGTAATAATTTCCCATGGGTTAGTCACGGCGAGAAATTTTCATTACACATAGTCTTTGCATCATTTTTAATGTAAAAATAGTGCAGCTTTGAGGTCAAACCACCTAGATGGACCGATACAGACATTTATCTGCCACCAACAGGGGGGTAAGTGTATGATTAAGTGTGTGATCACAAAATCCATTATGGAAATTTTTGGTTTGGTTACTGTTAGGTCACCACTGTTTTCCACACAACCGTAAGCCGATATCCTCCCAAAATATTCCTCTGGTAAACAGGAAGGAGCAGTTTTAGGAAATAAAAACAAAACGTGTTCATTCATCATCAAACAGTAGGACGCAATTAGCTTGATCATCTGGACGGGTGTAGCTGTGTTGATAGGGCAGCCTTGGCTGAATGTGTGTGTACGCATGTGTGTTGACTACGGTAACCACAGAGGTGGCATCTGCCAGGGCGCTTTAGCTCTGTTTGTGAGATCCATGTGCGTGGACTTCCACAGGGCTTAGAGAACATCCGCTCCCCCCCATATGGTGAGCTGTCACTGGGACGACAAGGGGCTGCCCTCCCCTGTGTGGGACCTCCAGCCAGCCATCAGACTGACTGAGTAAACAACAACTGGACATGGGGTGATGATGCTGTATTTGTTAGGGTATTTTTGGGTAGGACATTATCTCCTAAACCAGTGATGAAAGACCACAGATGACATTAGTTTAATCTATTTCTCATGTGAATTACCTCGGTCATATGTCGGTATTCATGCTTCAGTGATATCTCAAAATCTGTTTATCTGTTTTTTTGAAAAACATTTTTGTGAACACAGTCCATTCTCACAGATTCAATCAAAACAGATCTGAGTTCTGAATCATTTCACAGGGGTTAAATGTTAATGCCTGATATAGGTATCAGATGTGACTGATATGATTGAGCTGGATTAAAAAGGCATATAAATGATAAAGATATACTTTTTTTTTTAGCAAAGAAAATGTCACTAAAAAGCTGTGAATTAGTCATAGATTCTTCCCACTAGTCTGCAATGACTAACGTGACTAAACACAGCATAGGACACTGCTGGGAAATGCAAGTTGCTCAGAGAAAACATGACTGAGAGACATCTCCTCCTATGACAGATATCTTTCTCACATCTGTCTCTCTCCTCCAAAACACAGATGTTACACAGCAGTTTTTTCTGAGAAGGAGAAGACAATTCCTCCTGTGCCTCCCCTAGGATTGAGTAGCCTGGGGAAAATCACATTTGTACATAAAGTGTTAATGTGTTTCTCTGAGCAAGAGTTTGTGTGTGTATGTGTGTGAAGACAAAAGAAAAAGGGAGACAAAGAGAAAGAAAAATGTATCTTAAAAAGGAAGTAAGGCAGGTACAGACCAGATATAGGAAGTGCCGGGACTGGGAACTGGGGGCCCTTGGGGGCCATTAGAAGCTTTGGAAGTGGGTAGATGTGTGTGTTTGTGTGTGTTGGGGGGGTTGTTCTGCTCTATCCTCTGGCTGTGCTCAAACTGTGTGTGTTTTTGATGTTGATCTCACCCAGTTGTTGGAAACCCAAACACAGTCTGTGCACCCAGATGTTGACAGATGTGCTGTGTACACACTATCTTCCTCTGAAAATCACACACACACACACACACATACACACAAAGACACACACAAACACACACACACACACACACACACACACACACACACACACACACACACACACACAGAGGAGAGACAGTAACACATATCCTTCCTGTTCTCCCTCTAGAGACAATATTCCTGGCCTGCATGAGACATTCTACAAATTCCGCAATATTTCCAAAAACCAACCTCGGCCCCAGTGGTGAGCTGCTGCACTCTTGAGGGACCTCTGTCCACTGCGCTGTTCCAGATGTTCTATAAATAACTAAAACATACAGAATGTGCCTCAGCCAGATGTGCTAAACTCACATGCTTTAATCTCAGGGAAAGATGGAGAGAGAGAGAGACAGACAGACAGACAGACAGACAGACAGACAGGCAGGCAGGCAAACAGCTGGAGCCTTCAGTAGTGCTGAAACTGATGCAGCTCTCCCTAGTGGCCTGGAGTGGTTTCTGTACACATGCAGGTGGGTGCAGGAGACTGCTGCAATGGTTTGGAGTGGTGGGACAGTCAGGTGTCATCTGTCACAGATTGACATGGTAATGACGTTTTAGAGTTTCAGCTGTTTTTTTTTTTTTTTAAGTTTATCCCGTCATTTCCTTTCCAGTCCTATTTTGCTACGTTATCCTATCATTTTCTGTCCTACCTCATCCTGTCCTGTCCTGTCCTGTCCTGGCTATATGTGAACCTATCCTATAGGTACAGGACAGGCCTATCTTACCCTATCCTATCCTATCTGTCCTGCTCTGTACTATCCTGTCCTGACCGAATTCATATTGTAGTGTTCTACTGACCCCCTACTGACCTGCCCTTGCCCGTCCTATCCAATCCTACCCTATCCTAGCCTGTCCTCTCCTTCCCTATTTTGCCCTATTTCATTCTGGTCTATCCTGTCCTGTTCTGTCCTGTCGAGTTCTACCCTGTCCTTGGCCTATCCTATCTTGTCCTATCAGATCCTATCATATCCTATCCTACCCTGTCTTTCCCACTGCTCTCCACGGTTGTGTATCTTGGCTCAGTCTGTCCAATCCCATTACTCCATCCTAACCCGTCCTATCATGTTCTATAGTAGGCCCAATGTACCGGATGATGGCTTCTCTGTTCCTACTAATGCTGTGTGCTATTATACAGCACCTGGGTGATCACATGCTATCAGGAAAGATTTATGGTGCCTTTATACATCTATTTTATACATCTATTTAGGTCTAAAATCTTTACTGGGAAGACAAGATATTAAAGAAGAGGGGAGTAAATTAGGAAAAAGTATATTTATGGGGAAAATGGCCATCAGCAAAGGGTCAGATTAAACAGAGCAACAAAATATTTTCTACTGCCCAAGAAAAAAAACTCATTGTTTACTGTGGATGCAGCCTCTGAGAACATATTATCTCTACTCCATTTTTTACGAATATGTGTTCAGCCATGTGTCAAGGTCACACAGTGGCAGCCCTCCTCTGGAACAAAAAGAGATCAAAGTTCTCCCCTCCCTCCCTCCCTCTGTCATCGTCCCACTGCTTCACTGACTCGACCACTGAGCAGAATCTGCACTGATGGCACCCGGTGGAACTCCAGCATGCAGCTGGAAGAGAGGAAGTGTGTGTGTGTGTGTGTGTGTGGGTGTGTGTGTGTGTGCGTTTGTGTGTGGGAGAGAGACAGAGACAGAGATGAAGAATTCACATGCATGTTCATGTCACACAGTCTGCAGCCCAGAGATGTTTGCGTCACTGGAGTCAGGATGGAGGGTCTGGCTGCTCCATCAGCCACACGCAGGTAACATCTGTCTGAGAACCGCATACCTAATACTGACTCAAAGCATTTCTCATAGCTGACAGTAACTCATAGCAGGTAACACAACGCATCATAACAAAGTGGACCAAACTCCTCAACTGGCTCCTCGCAGTGTGCCCAGTCGTAGTATACACGACCTTAACCTCACCCTGAAATATACGGCCTCGCACTCAACGTCAGCACCGAGAGCCTATGACGTTAGGAAGCGTCAGGGCAAACCCAAGCAGTAAATCAAGAGACTTTACTTTGTGGCTCAGCTCTCTCTTTATCACCATGGCACAAAATAATTCCTATGTTACTGCTGCCAGGCAGCGGTCAATCGCATAGCTGTGAGGTTTTAGTTGTAAATAATCCTGCTGTCATATGCTATCACAGATATTGGAAATGCAGGTTGCCAATGTAGACACTGCACACAGATGTCCTCTCGGGCCATCATTGCTAGTAGGAGCTTCGGAAGTGATTTGCATGTGATTTTGTCACTAAACTTTGAATTCTTCATCATAAACATGTAATCAGAATTTTGCGTTAGAGAGCATATCTTTATTAATTGCTCACTGAATCTATTTACTATATTTTGTTGTGTATATTTCCTAATATGTATCAGAGTCTGGAGGGATTGAGTGCAGTTGTTTCATAATATGCAAGTGAGAAATCAAGACTAGGAACTTTAAATTAGCATCCATTACATCGGCAGGGAAATGTAGTGACAGCAGAGATTCATAAAAATGTATGTTGAGCGTGTTTTGTGTATGCGTGTTATCGAGGACTGGAATACACTGTGTTCTTGGGAGTCTGCAACCTGTCTACACGTGAGCAGACGGTATCCAAATTCACACAGATTCACACAGATGCACACAAACAGACACACACACACACACACACACACACACCCTGCATAAGTGATTATGTGAACATATGCATGGATACGAGAACATAAACAGGCCAGCAGACAAAGACATGGGGGCACGTATGTACAGACAAACACCCACATACACACCAACATAAACTGTACAAAACTAGCCGTGTCAAGGTCTAATGTACAGAACTAGCCTTGTCTTCTCAGTCGCGCACAGTGAGCAAGTGCATTGATATATTTTTACAATATACTGGAGAAGGACAAAATAACAGGAATACTTTACAGTGTGGTGCAGTCAAATACAATGGCCCTGCAAGATGTGATGCACTTTTGAAGCTACTACTTGAGTGTAGAATAGCTTTAACGTTCAGTTTGTTGACAATGCACCAGACGGGTGAGGATTACATATGATTACCAACAACGATAGCATGGCTGGTATTATTTTCACCGTGTGAGTCTGTGTGTGTGTGTGTCACCATGGCAAAATGTGGTCATGGACAGACCTAATGTAGCAGGAACTACCACAGAGGTGGTTTTGAGTAGTTTCATGGGAGTTTATATGTCTGTCTGTCCATTTGTCCGTGGACAGATTTACTGCTATAGCGTCAGAGCCGTGCAAGATACAATTATAAAACTTTACAGGCATGTAGTTGAGATCAAAATGAAAGCCGGGTTGGAAACACGGGCATGGCCGACACATGAGCACATGTAATAGTGATAATGACTACGTGTACACATGGGTCGGACAACAACATGTTGATTGGACTGGACTGGACTGGATTCACAAGATGGCCTCCAGGTGACAGGTTTGAAGGTGTGGTTTGTGGAGGTGTACTGGATTTCACTAGGTATTCCCTTTATGTCATCCGAGCCCTTGTATCATACTTATGTGATGCGTGGAATTAATTGGCAGCCAAATATTATGTTTCTATAGTAAAATGAATCCAACTTAGATTTACTCTACGCTCTTTCTCTCTCGGTGCATCAACATGGAATCTGAAGCAACAATATCATAAAATGGCATCAAAAATAGTTTATTGGCTGGAAGTTTCTTTAAGTATATAGATAAATACAGATGAATTTTTAAAAAATCTATATCTATATCTATGTATCTATCTATCTATCCATCTATCTATCTATCTATCTATATATATATATATATATATATATATATATATATATATATATATATATATGGTCATCTGGTACTCTGCAGACTACATTTCACACCTGAGTGGAAAATAGGTGACCCAGAACAGAACAGAGCAGTGCAGAGCCGTGCTGGACCATACTGGCTCCCAAGCTGTCCTGCTGTACAGCACACCTTCAACACCGAGGCTGCAGCTGCTCTGTCCTGTCTCGTGTGTGCTTTTGTGTGTGTGTGTGTGTGTGTGTGTGTGTGTGTGTGTGTGTTGTGTGTGTATGTGTGTGTGTGTGCCTTTCCTTGTGTGTATATATCCCCTGCTCGGGGTCTGTCTGACCGCAGCTGTCCCTACCTCTATGCAGGTCTCCGGGGCGAGGCTGACCCCTCTCCTGAAGCCACTTCAAAGAGACCTGGGATGGGCTGAAGGGGTACAGGGTGCTGGGCTGGCCAGCACGGCTGCTGCTTCCCTAGGCTTTGGGAGCTGGGGCTGGAGATGAGTTGGGGGGGGGGGGGTTGAAGCAGGGTTGGGTGTGTTGCAGGAGGTGAAGGGAGTCCCAAACATGGTTGGGGGGGTATGTGTGTGGCAGGAGGGCAGAGATAGGAGGTAAGGGAATGGGGGTAGGGATGTCGTTATACTCGAAAGCTGGAAGTTTATTTCTGTGTGATTGTGTGTGTGCTGTTAAACCTGGACAGACCTCCTGTGCTCTGGTGTATCTTTAGAGTATCAGGAGTGTGTGCGTGTGTGCGTGTGTGTGCGTGTGTGTGTGTGCGTTTGTGTGCGTTTGTGTGAGACTCACTCGGCAGCACACCATCTCACCCACAGGGAGTCAGGGGTCCAGCTTGGTGAGAAACTGATTGCACTGTTGGATCGGGGGCCACCGTTGCATGAGGGTCCCGATGGAAAAGAACAGATTACCGGCCACACACACCCACACTGAATGAAGGACAAAATGCTATAACTGGAACACCTGACGAAATGGTGCAATCTGGTTCAACAGCCCTGAAATAAGTGCATTTCTGAAGCTTACAAATCTTATAAAATGACAATCAGTGTTTTTTCTGCAAATAAATCATTGCAGAAACCATCAGAGGAGCAGATCAACCCTCTGGTCATTTTGGAGGCTATAGATCATGCTTTAGTATTTGTATTACTGGTTTTTCGGCCAGGCTGGCACCATGACCCATGGATGACAGTCTCGATCTGTCAGTCGGTCCACCACTTTGGGCCAGAGTGAATTATGTCGTCAAGGATTTGATGACTTGGCATGAACCTGTGACCACTCTGGGATTTTTCTGAGAAGGAATCCTAAAGACTTTGGCGATTTGAGCATGAATTCATGTCCTCCTCAGGATGAATGATAATATTGATTAATAACTTTGATAAACCTTTGTGAGCATGCTGCCATAAAGTTGAACCTCAAAGAACCTTTGTCATGGCTGCGGACTCTTGTTTTGTCCACAACCTGAATGTACACTCACATGCTTACTCTTACGTACAATATTTCATAGGTTATATTCTTACATGCACCTTTCTTTTCCATTACCACTCATCTCACATCGTATATATATTATGTACTGTTCAGAGCTTTTTCCCGTCCTTTCTTTTCAATGCACACACACACACACACACACACACACACACGTACTGTATTTACACACACTGAAAATCTAACAAGCCTGAAGTTCACAAACATATGCTATGTGGTGCACTTGTGTGTGCGATCATGCACTGATAAGCAAAACATACCTAGAGGTTCTCACCTTAACATGTTTTTCTCCTACAGCTGATGTGACTGACTGGACAGACTCACTCTTCGCTGCAAAGACTGTATATAATGATGCCTCAAGGGAACCCAGAAAATAGACTAGAGCTCTGATTATCTAAGATCACTGTTTATCCAAGTCCGTTTTGAAATCAAGGTCATGTACAGAATAACATATCAAAGCCTATAAATGGAAGAGAAACAATGTGAACCTATGGTTTTTGTTTTTCATTGGTTCATGCAGCACAAATCCTATAAAATATATATGTATCTATATTCTATATTGTATCCCATTTGCATTTTATTCTGTCTGTGAATTTAAAATTTTACTATCATGTCATATTATTACAACATTACAGTCCACGGAGAGACATAGAAACTCTTACCATCTTCTACATTTGTCCTTATTCTAAAATCATTTGTCACATTATTTTATATATGTTTGTTGGTCGATCGGTTTGCCTCTCTGGTCCAGACTGTCCAAACGATAACTGGATGGATTACCATGAAATGCTGCAGAGATGGCCACAGTGCCCAGATGATCAGTTCCACTGATATTGGTAATCCTCCTAATTTCCCCTCTAGCGCCACCAGCAGGTCAAAAATGTTTATTTATACTTTGAAATATCTCTACATCTCTTTTATGGATTGACCCAAAAATTTGCCACATTCAAATTTACCAGACAGTGTATTCCAACGACTGCTTCATTGGGATACTCTACTTCTTCCCCTTTTGCCACTAGGAAGCTGACATGTGTGGTCTTGAGTGAAATGTCTCAGGAGCTATGGATTGCTAGGAAAATGTGGTGCAGACATTTGCCCCCTCAGAATGAACTTTAAAAACTCATCATTTTCCATCTAGCACAATCATTAGATCAGAATTTTTAATTGGACAAATACCTGCAAAACTAATGTCATTTCTGTCAGCTTCGGCTGTATTCTGTTTATTGATAATCAGCAAATGTTGCTAACATGTTAAATGAATTGTGAACACAGTAAAAATTATATCTGCTAAACCCCAGCATTAGCTCAAAGCAGTGCCATGCCTACGTACAGTCTTACAGAACCGCTAGCATGGCGTATATTCTTAATCTTCCTCATTCCTGTTATGTGTTTGCACATTTTCTACTGACAGATCTACTGACAGATAGAAGAGTTGTCCTTGTGTTATGCTTAGAATTTATCAATCATTTTAAGAAGTTGTTGGTGTTTTTTTATTTAATTTTTTACATTAATAGATTATTTTATATCTAAGTTGTCTGTTTGTGTGTGTGTGTGTGTTTGTGTCAAAGAGACACGTCTGGCCACAGCAATGGCAACAGAAGGTCTCCCCTGTGTTGCCTGTTTCCTTTTCAAGCTGTCTCCTCACCCCACCTCCACTGCCTCCCGTGCACACACATATAACCACACGTGTGTGCACGTGCACGTGCACGCATGTGTGAACTTACAAACACACAGACACACAGACACAGACACACAGACATAGAAAGACAGACACACACACACACACACACACACACACACACACACACACATACACACCTTCCCTTTGCTGCTGGTTTCTGCCTGCACTCCCCCTCTGCAGACAGGGCTGTGAGCAAAAGGCCAGCTGATGGCAATATGTGTATGTGTGTTATGAGAGGCCAGAACAGTACACACATATATTATCTGACACGCTAGGTCCACCTGTGTCTGCACTCTGTGCACAGCCATGGCCCCATACCTATACCCTCTGCCACTGCCGCCCAGCTCCACGCGCCGCACCATCTGGGGAGACAGACAGACAAAGAGAGGAGGAAAGAAGAGAGAGCAGATGAGGGATGGTGTTGATGTGCCAGAAATATCAATTGTCCCATAGGATTCTACCTTTAAATATAAACCATTGTATCATTCTCAAATTAAAATATTAGCATATTAATCATATAGTACTTTTACATGCGAAAAGATACAAGAGGAGGAGGATGCACTCTTAGGTTCCGAGGCTTTTTGATGGCCAAAACTATTCTAGGATGCCCAAAATCACCCTTAACAACATTAAGTGACATAAGAAGGCAGCTGACCCCCACTGGCTTGAAACAACCTGCACAGGAATTCAAAAAATGCATTGTATCTACAATCTGAGCCTTAAATGCCCACTGAACAATTTGGTTTACACTCGACTGATCAGCTGTTGAGAAGAGATTTCAGTCATTTGCTATGCAGCTGTGTGAACCTTCCCGCTGCAAACAGCATTTAACACACTACAGTGTCCTAATGTGAAGGGGCTGTACGGATTCTTGACCCTTCCGATTTAAAGTTAGCTGTTTGCACAGTTGCTCAGAAACCACAAACTTTCTGTGAACAATAAACTTGACGATATATAAACAACTATATGTGGTGATAAAAGAAAAAAATCAAAAAGAGAATTTCATAATTCAGTATTTCTCTGCAACATGAACCTCTCCCAGAATCCTATTGGATTATGTTTATCACACAGTGCAAATTCATCACTGCTTCACAGAAAAACTGTAAACCTTATGGTCAGAGTCCTGCAACACATCTGAGTAACCGGTTAATGAATGAGTCCACTGACAAAAAAAATTTACTCCAATTTTAATAGATGAAATATATGGATGTTTGGGCTGCTGATCAGAATAAGTGAGCCATTTCCTGTAGAGCCATGCTCTGTTAACTTTTAAAGGGGAACTCCACCATTTTTTACAGCTGTCAGTCACAGTTATGTTATGAAAATTAAACGAAGCCTTGTGTGACCTTTAGACAGGAAATAACTCATAAACAACTTACAAAAGTCTGAAACATGACAGGGGGCCTGACAATGACACTTTTTTTTCACAAGAGCAACAAACTTGTGGTTCACTGGTTTAATCTTGTACATTGTACTGTATTTTTAAAAACTACACCTGCCAGATACATTTAGTGGAGTAAAAAGGACAATATAACCTGAAATGTAGTGGAGCACAAGTGTAAAGTAACATAAACTTTAAATATTCAAGCGAAGTACAAGTACATCAAAATTGTACCTTAGTTCCGTATTTGAATAAATATAGGTTGCCATCACAGCACTTGATCAGAAATGAGCCATCATTAGTTATTAGTAACACCTGTGTTTTCGTGGGGATTTTCATTAACACTGTGAAACTAGGAGGCAACTTGTTCTTCAGTAAACATCTGTTGACCTGAAGTGAGAACTTTTTTCAGTTTTTTTCCATCGTGGTGGACCTACTACTTTTACCTAATAGCCAGAGTGGGTTTGTGAAAGGACCTGCTGGGCCCATGCCCAGGGGCCCCCTGAGCCCCCGGGACCCTGGACCTCTGTTTGAATTAAGAGATTTCCTTTGGAAAGATCGCTCAAATGACTAAAAATATATGCAAAATTACACCAAGGAGATGCAGAATGAGCATGAGGTGTAACAAAACAACTAAAAGAGATGGAAACCAAGTACAAAAAGATACAAAATCACCACAAAGAGATTCAAAATGAGTATGATGACACACACAATACTGACACATGCACAATTAACCATGGAGAAAAAAACAAATATAAAATAACCACAGAGATGGAAAGTAACCACAGAGACACTAAATGATTTAACAGAGAAACAAAACAATGAAACAGAAAAAGAGATGCAAAAAAAAAGAAAAACCCCAAACAACTTAAGAGACACAAAACAAGTAAGAGATGCAAAACATGTGCAGACTACCACAAAGACACTCAAAATGAGTATGACTAGATACAAAATACTAAAAAAACACATGCAAAACAAGCAGTGACATAAAACGAAAGAAATGCAAAGGAACCACGGACGCAAAACAAAGATGCAAAACCCACAACAAAGAGCAGCAAAATGACTAAAAATATGCAAAACAAGTAAAAAGACCCCCAACGAAAAAAGACAAACAAAGCAGAACAGAGACTAATCAGCGGGACTTTCACTTATGTAGCAGGCGCTGTGGGGGGGGGGGGGCTTTTTGCATGTCTGTTGTAAAGGGGGGGGCCCGTCGATTTATAATCCATCCATGTCCACAACCACAAGGCAAAAAGGGACCGACCGGTTCTCAGACGTCCCACAGCACGACCGGACCCAGAACTCGGACCCGGTCCAGGAGGGGAAGGAGGAGGGAAGGGGGGGGGGACCGACACCAGACTCTCGCGATGGTTGGCGCGGCGGCCGGCGCGGACACACACGGGATGTTGGGATGGGATGAAGCGGAGGAGCCGCGGGCGCCGAGCCGGGAGCGGTGAGACCGAGGACGGGGACGAGGCGACGAGGCGAGGCGGTAGGAGGCGGGTGTGTGAGAGAGAGAGTGTATCTGCCATGTCCGTGTGTATTTGTGTGTGTTATGAATGGGGGGGGGGGTTGCCGTTTCTCGGGATGACGTCACGAGCTTTTCTCTCCCCCCCCCCCTCCCAGAAAGTCAAAACAACCGTTAGCTCCGGCGGCGGCTCTGGCGGCTCCCTCCGTCCGGGACACGGCGCTCGTCTCTGCGTCCCCCCCCCCCCCTCAGCTCAAAACAAACAAAACAAAACAAAACAAAACAAACAAAACTAAACCAGAAAACAACAACGGGGGAAAAAAAAAAAAAGTCCAGCGTAGCTTTACGTTGCGGGCTCGCGAACAGCAGGTGCACGGGGATACCACCGCACCTGCCGCTACAGGTAACGCCGTGAGCTAGCCGCGCTGTTGTGACCGTAAACACGGCACGAAGCTCGGCGGAGCTCGCTAGATAACGTGGTTCTGCTGCCGCTACTACTTTCTTTTCCTCTTTCTTAATTTTTTTTTTAATCACCTATAATGTCGGGATAACGTCGGTAAAAGCGGCGACGGTCCCGCGGTTTGCGGGTCATGTTGGGACCGATGCTCGGTGCTAGCTTAGTGTGCGTCCCTGTCTCGGAGAGGGACAGTGTCTGTGTCTGTGTCCTTTTCTTTGTAAGATCTATAACATGCTACGGGTTTAGCAGCCGGTTAGCACCGTGACGCAGATGATGCAGTGCTGGTCACTGTGAAGTGGTGCAGTGTAACTAAGTGCATTTACTCAATTGCATTTACTCAAGTACGCTATTTGACTTTACTTGAATATTTTCCTTTCATGCTGCTGTATTCATTTCTCCTCCACTACGTTTGCATGGCAGCTTCAGCTTCTCCAGTGTAAGGATGTTTTCTCTCTGCTTTCTCTTTCAATTGTTTTGATCCTTTTTTATTGGACTGTTGTTTGGGGCTCTGTGTAGTTAATCATCTATTAATCCTGACAACAATTAGTTTCAGTTCTGTGTATAAAATACTCAAAAAAATAGCTCCACCTCAACCAACAATAATACTGCTCAGTGAGTAATTTTACTTTAAATACTTTAGGATTATTTTGCTGCTAATACTTTCGTAGTTTCCCTGAAGTAAATTTATGAGTGCAGGGTGTTCTTATGATCTGTCACTTTTTAAAAAGTATTACTAGCAGTGTGTCTTCCCCACTGACTGTGTCATGCTCATGAGCTCATTACTATCAGTAGACAGGTTTCAGTATGACAAACAACATTTACATGTACACACTCACCCCAAGAGCCAAACAGACTCACTACATGCAAAACTAAACTTTTGTTTGGCAACTGTATATCAGGTTGACTTTAATAGCTAAAGTAGAGAGAGACGTGTGTGTCGCATATTTTGTTGTACTTTTTTATCTCATTTATTATTCTCTTCTATGGACTACACACGTAAGTGCTGCAAATAACAATTATTTTCATTATTGGTCAATCTGCAGATTATTTTCATTATTAGTCAATTAATTGTTAAGTCTATAAGATGTGGAAGAATGCCCTTTTTTTGTTTATTAGTTTTATCCAAATGAAAATCCATAATCCGACAATGTTGACATTGCATTGAAATAAAACAAAGAAAAGCAGAAAATACTTCTAAAATACTTTTAGAAGCTTATACCAGCATATCTGGCAAATTTCCTCTAAAAGTGACTCAAACAACAATTGGCCAATTAATTATCAGAGTAGTTGACAAATTGATGAAGCATTTGGTTGGTTGTTTCATCCATCGGTTGCATCTATGAATATTGCACTATAGTGACCTCCTGTCTTTACGTGATCGGTCTTAAAGAGGAAAACTTAAAATTTTACATGTTTTAGCCCTTTATATGTAGTGTGTCCTGCAACTTTCAAAAGCAGACCGTAGGTCTATAGATTGATTCTCTCTTTCCTGGAGTTCAGTTGACTGTATTAATCTACTATAATGCTCTGCTCTATTTACTGTATGTCAAAATTATATAAATATTATAAATTATAATAATTATAAATATATTATATATATAATATATAACATGCAATAATATAGTTCCAGACAGTGTTTTGTTTTGAAATAGTTATTTGTGTGCTAATTGTTTGTCTTCTCAAGCGTTAGAGACAGATGAAATCAATCAGAAGCCTGAGTACATAAAAACTTTTGAGGTAGACATCAATGATGACACCCAAGGTGCATTCCAGCTTAAAACATCCAATCACTGAGTTTAAAATTCTGCTATTTGCACTGCTAACAGTGGAGATAAGCCCCAGAGAAAAGTAAGAAAACAATCTGCTGCTTAAATCAATTTACTTCCAAATTCAGGGTAAATTTTGGTGCAGTCTTTTGTAATGACAAAGCGTTTTAAATTCCCATTCAGATTCACACATCCGATTGGATTCCTCTCCATGGCAACGGTGGCAAAGGCTCATGAGCATTATAGTATTTAGGCCCGTCCAAAATGCCAAAATCAAAGATAAACGTGATTGAAACAATCCAAACCAGTGGCCACAACATGGAAACATGGCACTCTACCAGACAATGAGACAATCCTAGGTCGATGTTCAGTAACACGACAATAAAAACTGAAATGGGGAAAATAGTTATTCCTCAAATCTATTGAGGGGCAAATCTATAGCCATGCAGTGTTGTTTCATACATCCAGGCTAATAGCAGGGTAGCTGACTTCCTGGTCCCTGCCCTCAGTTTCCATTTTTCTCCATCTCTCTCTTTTTCTCTCTCCATATCTGTCTCTACTTCTGGTGATTGTTTTTTTCTTTGCTCACTATCTCCCTGTCCTTATTTCCTTTTTTCTTGTTTTTTTTCCTCTGTAATGAAATATGAAATAAATGTTGTCTGGCATGTGCTTCCCCTGGCCTGGTTGGTTCATCAAAGCAGTGGCTATCTCCAGGGCAACAGCTGCCCTGGTGACAAGGGGTAGCCACTGTCTGGATATTCTGCTTCTCTCCTCTACTCTCCTCTCCTCTCCTCTGCACTCTTGTCCTGTCCTGTCCTGTCCTGTCCTGTCCTGTCCTCCACTAAGTGCGATCAGGGCCATGCTAGACCAGATTAAGGTTAAAGCTAACTGAAGCTTCATTGAATTACACTGCAGTGTTAAAGCTTAATCCAGAATTGCACAGTGCCTATAAAAAGGATTCGATCCCCTTGGATGTAATTACTAGGGCTGAGTATCATTATATTGTTTTCTAAATCAGTACTAATATGATAAACAAGTTTTTTTTTATCAGTGCCAAATCATTTCATTTTACCTCACACCTTAGTTGTATGTAAACACTGTTTTAAATATAAGAGGCTAAACCTTGAAAATATTGATCGACTTTTATAATCAGTATAACAAGCCTGATAGAGACTGGTAAGGGTGCCACTAACATTTATTTTTCGTGATAGTCTGATCTGTTGATTTATTTCTGCAATTAATCATTCAGTTTTAAAATGTAAGTGAAAAATGACAATCACAATTTCTCAGAGCCTAAGTTTTTCTTATGTAAGCAGTTTTGTCCAACCAACTGTCTCAAACCCAAAAATATAATTAAATTTTCAATTATATAAAACTTAGGCGAGCTGCGAATCCCAACATTATGAGAAGCAGGAAACAATAAACGATTTATTCATTTATTTATTTTTTAATTAAAAGCTCCAATAATTACTAGATTATCACATTGTTGATGATCAGAGAGTTAAAACATGATCGAGATCTTAATTTGAGACTCCTAAAGCATATGTACTTGTTCTTGGATGAGGAAAAATCCATCCATCTACTCCTTGTCAATCCTGAGTAATCAAGCCCATCCTTTTGGCAACTAAATATATAAAAAGTACAAAAAAAAGTGTCAAGTAAGTAAAAACCTGAGCAGAGTACTGCAGTAGCCCTTGTGACTTGAATTTGTTGTGCAGTACTTACTAGTCTGCGTTTTTTTCACCTGGTTTCAGATTGGTCACTATTCTGCTGCCTCAACACACTAGAGCGTGTGCATGTGTGTGTGAGTACATCTGTAGGTCTTTTCCAGCCTTCATTTTGACGCCGCAGTCCTTCCAAGTGTCCGCGGCAGTGCAGACACTAGCTGATCTGAATACTGATTTCCAGCTAGATAGCTACGACTGCTAGCCTCTCCACTGTTGTATTGCTGTTCTCCATTCAAGCTGAGCAGCGTAGTGTTGTTGCGCGTTGTGTAATACGGTGTAGTAGGGTGCATTTGAGGTGAACACGGCAGCTATGCAGGGGGGGTGAGACGACAGGGAGTTGCAGAGGAGATTTGGGCAGAGAGAGTGCGAGAGCATCCCTAACTGCCGTTGTTGCTATTTATAGCCAAGCCCTACTCTACAGTCCTGAGATGCTCTTCCACCTCCCATGTACAGACCTCATCCTCCACACATACACACATGTTGACAAAATAATTTGACATGCAGAAATATTGTGAGCACAGAGAGGTGGAATGGCTTCTAAAAAAAAAAAAAAAAAAAGATGTATGAATGAATGGGAGGTAGAGCTCAAGGATGTTTGTTTGGCAATCAAGGTCAGTTTTTTCTTCATCGAGAGCACTGCAATAATTCATCCTGTTTATCAGTGAGAGTGTTAGCAACAGAAAGAGGAACTGGGTGTATGATTGGGTGGAGGAAGAGCAGAGGGAGCATTTGTCCTCACAATAACTAGTTGTTTGTCTTGTCAGATTGTATGAAAGGGCTTTGGAGGGAAACAGAGGGAACAGCAGAGGAGGAGAAAAATAAATCCATGCCTTCTTTTTTCTTTCTTTCTTTTTTTTTTCTCCTTTCACTTCCTTCCAGGCTGAGTCACTGCTGGTGAGGAGGAAGGTCTGGAGAGGGAACGAGAGAGGAGGAGGAGGAGGTGGAGGAGGAGGGGGAGAAGAAGAAGAAGGGAGGGAGAGTGACGCGGAGGCTGGGAGAGCCTGCCCCCCCTCCTCTCCTCCTCTCCCTCTCTCTCTCTCTCTGTGGAGCAGGCGTGTAGCGGCATCAGACTCGGCGTGAAGGAACCATGAGCGATGTCACCATCGTTAGAGAGGGATGGCTCCAGAAACGGGGTAAGTACATCCAGTACCTCTCTTTTTCTACTCCCCTCCTCTCTGCCTCTGTTTTCTCTCCTCTTCTTCTATGCCTCTTGTCTAGACTGAGGGCCTGGCTGTGGCTGTCCACATGTGCCGGTGGGAGGATGTGAGTGTTTGCGATTGAGTGTGTATGTGATCACATGGATGTCTGATTATCTAGTGTGCGAGCGTATACGTGTGTGCGTTTGCCTCCATAGGGATGTGTCTCTTTATTATAAGCTTGTCTGGCAGTTTGTTTGCTAAGCCTCCTATGTGCTTCAGTCAGGTTGTGCCTAAAAAAGAGTGTGTGCATGGGTTTGTGCATGAATTTGTATGCACGTGTGTGTGTGTGTGTGTGTGTGTGTGTGTGTGTGTGTGTGTGTGTGTGTGTGTGTGTGTGTGTGTGTATGTATATATATGTGTGTGTGTGTGTGTGTGGTTGATAACATGTACCAGGCCTGTAGTTACACTGCTGGTGCATAGTCTTCTATTGGGCCAATGTGTCTTTTAGTCCTTGAAATCAAGTTAGTTCTTTCTCTCTGAGGTATTATTTAATGTAGTTGTGTCTTAAGTTCATAAAAATCCTGAAGGGTGTCACTAAGAGTCATATGACTTGGGTTTGGTTGGGGTGGAGTCAAGAAGGACATTGACAACACATCCTGTTTACAACCAAATGAATGAGAAATCGGGGAAAAAAACGGTAATATCTGGAAAGTATGTTGCAAAGATAGTACTTCCCTGTTCTCAGACATTCACGGCATATGTCCAGGGAGTAGTTGCTGCAACAGGTGAAATGTGTTTTGTACCAGGGCAACACTGAACCAGAAACCATCACAATCAAAGAGTGATATACAGAGGGCTTTGTGGTAACTGCATCACTGACTGTAAAGCACTTTAGGAATTTGCATTTTTTTCCTACAAAAATACATAATTTTGTGAGGTCATGTGTCTTCTGGTGCTGTTTCCTGCAGGCTCAAGTGCATGTGTATGTGAATGTGTGTGTTTTAGAGAGAGAGCCTCAGGGGTAGAACAGGGGGGATTTCCAAACTTTTAGGCCAATGAGCATCATCCCCTTGACTATGTGATGGTGTCTAGGAATGTGTAACACAAACTGTTGCACAGGAAGTGACATGGATGCATAACAGACTGCAGGCTTCTGGGTAATGTAGGCTAACACTATGGTACAGTAAGGAGAACATGTTGGATAACAGAGTGCTCCTTACTACATGGAGTGGATGCTCTCTCTTACTTGGTCACACACACATACACAAACACAATAAACACTCTGAATTTCTGAAACAGAGGGGAGGATCTTTGTCTGTGTGCGCCAGCATGCCAGTATGATCTTCAGACAGTCGTCTGTGCATATTAAGAGGAACACATCGCCCCCAGTCACGACGCAGCACTACCAGTGTTCATCAATGCATGAGAGAGGTTGTAGGGAAGGGGGAGGGCGGGGGTGTTGTTTGTGTCAGGAATATGAATGTTTGTCTGCATCATATGCTAAATCTTTGTCTGTATTTGTGTCTGTGGAGAGGAAGAGGGTCAGGGTGCTGACTCACTGTCCAGGTCGTGACTGCAGTCTTAGTCATTAGACAGCTCTTAACTGAAATGAATCAGTGAGAGAGACAGAGAAAGGAAGTGAAACCTCTACACACTCACACAAACAAACAAACATAACCTTATGTACTGAAAAGATTACATATAGTTTTGTTTTGAGTCTTTGTAAGTCCCTTTACTTTCTATCTCTTCTACCAAATAATGCTTTTGTTTTGTTTTGAACTAAGGGGCATGAGGATGGTGACACAAAAAGATAAAACTAAAATACTGAATGAGTGGAATATTGGAAAGAAAGTCTGATGAAATAGATGGGAATGGAGCAGAGATCTCTGTATGAGCTTTGTAGATACCTCTAAGGCCTTTTAACTAAATCAAATGTGAAAAACTTTTGTGAAATCAGTGCTAGAGGATTACCTAAATAACTACCGAGTTCTTTTCTGTTGTTTGAATATTAAACCTTTCAGATCAGATGAGCAGTGATGTATCTGATTCTTTTCACATTAGTAATGAGACCAATCAGAGTATTATATTATCCCCATTTCTTGCTTGCATATGCAGGTAGAAGCTTGTTCAAACAGGTTGTGTTTTTGGTAAACTCATAATTAATCATTTTATGCTAGATGAATTAGTAATATTTTCTTCATGCAGTCAGGGTGTACAACAGCTGTTAAGTTTACGCATCCAATATGGTGCAATTTTGTTGCCAAAAAAGTTATTTACTGGTAATTAAATGCAAAGATTTTAGAAGATTTGTATTTGTTTTTTCACCGGTTCTACTTAAGAAGAGGTTTTTCGGAAAGTAAGCTGTATCTTGGTCATCATTATGTTGACAACTTAATGCACAACAGAGATTTATATCTACATTGTCGTAATTTCTCTTCTCAGGGCAATACTCTGACTGTTTGACATGTGCTCTATTAATGTGATAGTTTTGCAGTTCAGGACTTGCTGTTTACCCCTGTATAATGCAGAAGTTGCACATGATTTAGAGCCGTAAGCAGATACATAGGTTTGCACACCATAATGTCATAAATTTATTTGTTTTATAATCCTAGTCAGTTTTTCTTCAGCGTAAATGCATCCACATGTCAGGAAGTGATATGGAGTCCTATGTTTGGATATATGTATAGAGTGGATAAATCAATAATTAATATTTAGTCAGTCCTACGAATGGCTTCACAGTTGCAGCAACTTGTTGTACCAACTTGTTGTACCATCATTTGATGAGAATGGGTAATTGATAATGATGATGAGTATTTCATGAGATGGCTCTTTCTGAATGTATCCTAAAGTCTATTTAATACTCTTTTCACTTTTTTACTTTTACTTTTGGTCTGACTAATGTTACAAGTAGTGTCTCCCCATCCATAATGCAAAGTATTGGTGACAACTTCTTGCTCATGCACCCTCATGAGTAAGCTCAGCTCTCTGCATGTTTTATGAAGAGACTGTGTGTATCTGTGAGTGTGGAGCTTTTGTTTGACAAGCCACAAACCATTAGATTAATTGGTCAAACATGACAGAAGTATACAGCACATAGCCACACACACACACACACACACACACACACACACACACACACACACACACACACACACACACACACACATACACATACTCTAGACTGATCAACTTACATATGTAAGTGGATGCTGATCACAGGCTATAGTCTATATGTGAATTGTCCTCAAAAAGCATGTCCAACAGGGCTGAGCTTCAGGAGTATGTCAGACTGCCGATAGGAAACATTTATGTTTGAATGACAAGAAAGAAGGGGAGGGGGTGAAGGCTTTCTTCACATGGGTTACTGATGTCAAATGTAGTGTAAGTATATAAATGTTTAGGGTGTTTCTTTTTGATTCCTTCCTTCATTCCATACTTCAGCCAATCAGTACAACTTAAATCAAAAAGTGCTTAACACAGATGATACAAAAGATTAATAAGAGATAAAAAACAAACCATAATAGATGATACAAATAAAAATAAGCATAAAAGAGTGGCTATTTAAAGCAGTAAAATGCACGTATATAACAAAATTATTAAAAACAAACATCTCTACGTATTGCATATGAACTCAAAGTTTGCACATCACCAACCACTAATCATTACTTGGGAACACAGAAAAAACCTCAGGAACATCACCTCTGCAAAGTACAACACCATGTGTCCTCAGATGACTGAGCCTATATATGTGCTCACTTGCTTACTACCATGGCGATGATTTCCTTCCTCCTTTCATTAAATCAGAGTGGGGAGTGCATTTGGTTGCATCATATCTTTATCTTTGTAAAGAATGGACAATGGATAGATATCAGAATCTGTCACAGTTAAGAAAACAAAAATAACCAATATCTGGAAACATGTTATTCTGATCTTAATTTTTAAAAAAAAGATATTTTGAATGAAAGATGCCAGAATTTCTGGCAGATAGATGTGATCTACAGGTACAGCCTTGGAAAGACATTGTGTTGAATGTTGTGTTAATAGTGGAAAATCAGATGATGCTGTCCTCTCAGTCAACAGAAGTTAGAGGGCTATTTTATTGCACCTAAAAAAAATCTGAATCTAGTGGACGCCACTT
This sequence comes from Istiophorus platypterus, assembly GCA_016859345.1. Taxonomy (NCBI): domain Eukaryota; kingdom Metazoa; phylum Chordata; class Actinopteri; order Istiophoriformes; family Istiophoridae; genus Istiophorus; species Istiophorus platypterus. The sequence continues at coordinate 7,962,804 of CM029124.1, read as the reverse complement.
CATTTCCACCTAGGCCAGGAGTGTACCGTCTGTCAGCCCATGTGAGGCCACGGAGGGCAGAGTCAGCCAGTGTAGCTGAGGATACGATTTCTCCACCAGCATCAGCCCACACAGCAGTCAGCACAACAGATGGCCAGGAGGGAGGAGAGGAGGAGAAACACTGAAAAAGAGAGACAGGGAGAACACCATCATCTTTTCTTTGACACTTTCTGTCCCCCAGAAGTGTTTCTAAGCAAAGCTACTAATCACATGATATACAGCTGCGTCAAAGTGGAGCGAGACTTGTTGTTGATTCATTTTTGAATAATCTTAGATTAATGATTGTCTCCCAGGAGGGTTTAAGCAGACAAATATAAGATAAAGTCAAGAAGATGTTGCACATACTTTTCCTTTTACAGTAGTGTTTCAGATTACTTGAAATTACTTCATTTAATTTCCTAAATTGCTGTGTATAGCTGTACATTCTTTTGAATGTAGCTATTTAGGAAGAAAATGAATAATAATATTATCAAGGTTATGTGGTGAAGTCACAAGGCTTTGATAAAGAATGGATATATTCTGCACTTGGATCTATTGAGATAGGTAAATGATTTTTGAATTGCAGACAGTTCAAGAATCACTGCAGAGTTTTAAATCAGTTTACACATCATATTTGGGGGTGGGATTAACACAGGTAAACCAAATGTTAAGTGCAGTTAACAAAAATGCTTCTGTGACAGCTCAAAAAAAGGTTTAAATATGTTTGAGTTCTATGTTCTTGCAAGAGACTATAATCGAACATAATCAAACATACCAGAAATTCCACTACAAATTACCTGCCATACTCTGTTGTCAACCACAGTCATTTAATAATATTAGAATCAGCATCTCAGTAATTTGGAATATTTCTCATTTTTCTTCCTCTAATACTTCAATAATTTTAGAGCCTGCAGCGGAAATTATTGATTTCTTTGATTGCGTTTTGGGTAAAAATTCAGGGAGCTTGTTGAGGCTATGTATACATTCATACTGCATGCTTTGCTGTGGCTGTGTATCTTTAGATCTATTCTGCTATTGCTCCCTACAAATTTACATTGCTTATTTGAAAATAGCATCAATAATAAGTAGAATCCTGATCACAAGCCCTTTCACGATGGAGACAGTCAGGAAGTGGCTTCATTAGATACTCAACTCAATGCCTTTACTGTAAATCTATTTATGTGCCCTGACCTGTCACTGAATGGATCTTGGCATGATTGTATGATAGACATCGAGCTGAAATAAAAGCAATAGACCTGTCCTCTTATATACTTTTTCTTCTGTGTTCTCCATCTACAAAATTGAATCCCTTTGGGAGCTGCCTTTGCTATACTGTATACGTTAGACTGCTGTGGGGTTCATTGGGTGCAGTGCAGTGAGGCAGCCATCTTGCTCAGTGAGTTCAATGAGTTCAGTTTTGCTGGAGGCTGGCTGGCTGGCTGGATCAGGTGGCAGTGCCAGATCTCTGATATCAATCACCAGCCGCTGCTGCTGCCACTGCCACTGTCTGCTGTGTCGCCCTTCTACTCTCCTCTCCTCCCCTCATCTCCTCCTCCTCTGTCCTGCCTCTGCTGTAGAGCCTGTCAACCCGACTTACTCCATTTATTGCTATTCAGGCTCCCTTTCTCCCTCCATCTATGTGTCCCCTTCCATCTCCCCGCACTCCTCTTTCTATACCCTCTGTTTCTCAAATGTACATGCATATACAGGGCAGTAGCGGACAAGCAGACAGTGCACGCTTTGTTATGAATGGCATCCACTTGCACATCCGGAGGAAGTGTACGCTCCAGTGTGGCTTTACAAACTGTCTCCATTGTCCTAAGAATGACTCACTCTACACTGCAGAGAATGGAAGTCAGCCAGACAGTAAGACAGACCAACAGCACAGTGCAAACAGACAGACTAGTCTGCAGAGCCTACAGACAAGCAGCATAGGAAAGACAGGCAGAAAGACTGATAGCTTGTGACAGATACTGCCATCACAGAACAGAGGTGGATAACTTGCCAATACAGAGGAGACCTGCAACTAGCAGGTTACAGACACTAAATGAAAGCCAGATGGATAACATACAGACAGGTAGCAGAGAGTGTGTCACCTTAGAATTCAAGCAGAGTTTGATATATTTGTTTCGCAAAATTATTGAGTAGAAAATTGAAATAATAGTAAACCCCGAAATTAAATTCAACTCCAAATTGAAGCTGCACCAGATGAGTTTTTTGTGTAAACATCCCCCTCTTTTATCAGGCAGAGTCACAAATTTAGGCTGTGACACAGAAGAATGTCCTCTTGTGGGGATATGTATGGTTACTTGCAGCAAAAATGGTACATGCAATGGATGTAATAAATAAAAAAATTGAAAAAGCACAGCATAAAACTAAATAAAGATTAGCAGCCTTTCTGTTTAAAAAAAACAAAAACCAAAAAAGTTGCCAATACAGCAGCTGCTAGCTGTGCAACTTCCCTTTAACTTACACTTTTGAAATTATCTGTGGGTACATATATTTTATAAAAATTCAGCTTATAAGCTAAATAGCCAGAAGCTGCACAAATCTGCAAATGCAGTCAGTCAGTAAGATCAGTGGTAGGTGGTAGGAAGCATCTTCGTAAGGCCATGCAAAAAGAGAGATGGATTAATGGGTGAGTGCGTGAATGGACTAATGTAGAGTGAGGCAGTCTTGGATAAATGAATGAATGGATCAATGAATGGAGTGCTGATCACTGCAGAGGGAAAACTTGGATAGAGGAAGAGAGAAGGGGTGAAGGGAGGAGAGGTTGAGTAATGGGATTAGCTTGTAGCTCAGGATCATCAAAATGCTGACCTCAAACATTTGATCAGTCTGGATGGAGCAATATATGCATGCACATGCATTCAAACATATAAACTCTTTTCCTACTAGATTATAATTTTTACTATTATTATGGAATTATATCTGTTTTCACTCCACTGTGCAAAGCAATGTCAAGTCCAAAACTTCAAATTTCAGTTTTAAATATTTTCCTTCATCAGAACGTACAATACATCACAACTGTTTGCTGGTAATATGGACCAAGCATATAGCAGAGGATAATTCTGTCCTGCACATTAACACATATTCATTTCCATTTCTGAATATGACACAAGTATCGGGGTAGAGCCTCTATGAATCTCAATGGTACCTGGGTTTCTTGCCCGACTACATTTCCTCGAAAATTAGTTTCTATCAACACTATTCCACAAGCAACTATTTGATGTTTCCGTTGTGTTCCATGGTGATCCAATGGCTAAGAAAGATTAGACCAAAGGGATAGTGTGTAGTCTAACATCTTGAGGTATTGTGGGCTGTTTGGAGTAGGCTTTGGACTGATTAGAGGTGGCAGGTTAGAGTGGGGGTTGGTTTGGCTGATTTAGGCCACCAGATTAGTGCCTAGTGGTTAACAGGTAGTGTAAGTGTTGGATGGCAGATGAAGGACCCCAGATTGTTCCCATTTGGTCTTATATTTCCATTAAATTTTTATCTAACAGTCTATACAACAGATCTTGTTTTATAGAGAAACGATATCAGAACACTATTTTGTGTTTTTAAAAAGTATAAAAGAACACAGGATATTCATAGGAAATGCTGAGGGCTGGTAGTGCTCTGTTCTAAACTCCTGTTTCTCCATGACTGTGTACAAAAGATAATTAAATAAACACTCTTGGCTCCTTATAAATTGATAAGAAGCACAGTGATAGTAGTTTTTAGAAATGCCTTTCAGACTGGGCATCAGTTGCCAGCCTGTGGTCATTGATAGTGGTCCTATATAGGATGTACTGTGCAGTACATGTCTGTGCTAAGAATTTGATTTCCCCCGTAAATGAGTTGCTTTGTTTTGCTCACGTATTGGCACAGATTTATTCTGTAATGCTGATTGTTGATTTTTTTAATTAAGCACTTATCTTATTGAACTCTCAATAACCTGAGCAGATGATTGTACAGCAAGAGTGAGTTGGATATAGTGTTTTTTGGCACAGGAAAAGTGGTTTCCAACAGGGGCAATCACACCTCCTATATCGGTGGACAGTAGTCTACATCTGGTTGCCAAGGGCAACTGGACAACCATTGTTGCTCTGAAACATCAGTGACATCCTTGATGCATTTTCGCCTTGTCACTCTTGATACTGTAACAGAGTAGTACTGCAGTTTACAAACTGTAAACCAGAGCGTCATTTCCAGAGAGCCGAATTGATTACCCTGATTATCCAACCACCTCTAATGGTTGTCCAATAAGACACAGCGATCACTAATGTAAAGCAGAGTCCCTTAATCAAGCTTACACCTTCCCCAGTCCTTACCTTGCCTGTTGAGCAGAGGTGAGCAGAGATTTGGGGATCCATAACCACAGTTTGGTTGTGTGTGAAAATAAGACATACTCTACCAACACTGCTGTAGAGAAAGACCTCTTAATCAAAACAAATGACAATCTACTATATGATTTGAAACAATTTTAAGATTTTTGACACCAGCTCATGTCAATCCAAAATTTGCTATACTTTAAATACATCTGAACTTATCTGCCTTATTTAATCTTTTGCATCACCCATGATATATTTTTATCTTAATCAAGTTGATACATCACATCGATAGAACTGGTAACAACAGTGTTTAGATGGGAATTATATTCAAATTAACATTATAATTTTGTGCAGAATACCTAACTAAAACATTATGGTCCTTATACATGTATTGGGCAGCAGTATCTCAATGTACCAGTTATTTCAGGCCCTGCAGAATTGATGACCAAAGTTGAATGAATGTTAACAGGTTAAAACATTGGCTAATGTATAGTTCCACTGCAGCCATGTTAGTGCTATAATATCATTAAATCTGGTAAGTGTAGCTGTTGTAGTACTTTCTTTTGGTAAGTATACTACAGATGAAACTGTCCTGGCACCCAGATGTGATTTAAAGATATAGTGAAAGCTTGTTTCCTGTGACAACCTCATAAAACCCCTGGTCATTTTTGTCATGGGTAAATAAATGGCTATGGGTGGGTTTGGTGAGTTTACTCCTGTCGTGCCTGACTTCATTTTTGAGCTGCATGCTGATGCCACAGTGGCCAGGTTAAAGGGACAGTCAGTCTATTTATATCTTTCCACCTGTAATCTGTTTCTGACAGGATTAACTAAACCACTCTCTGAGGCAGGACAGACACACTGAAAATGTGAACCCAGAATAAATACATGCGTTCATAAAGATGCACAGAGAGAGCAGTGTGTACAGTTAATGCAAGACAGACAAGTGTATAAAATGTGATCAACATTGGGGTTATTACAGGACAGGAAGGACAAATATATGTCTGTTTTCAGCAACCCGGAAAATGTGACTCCATGTAACCATGTTACATGCTTCTGTACATGTGTGCTTGCATGTACATCTTTTGTGTGTATACATGTTTCACAGAGTCACAGCTAGTTCGCCTGATAAAAACCGAGATGAAGAAGAGACCAAACAGTGACAGAATTTTTCATCCTCCCTCAGCCTCCCCCGTCTCCGGTTGCCAGTCTCCAGTCATTAATTAGCTGTCGATGATAAAATTCCCCATTCCCAATCTGACACTAGTGCAGAGCAGCGGACGGCACTGGTAATCATGTCAGCAAGGCTTGGCTCAGTGTTCTGAGGGGGCTAAATGTCCCCCATATGGTCCACTGGCTGGGACCCACTCCTCACCAAACTCTCATTAAACTAGTGCCTAATATACCAAGGTAAAGGGGGACACACACACACACACTAATGCATACACTCAGCTGCAAGAAACAAATCAAAACATCTGACAGGGGATTGGGCACAAAGGCACAGGAGGACAAGGAGGTGGTGTTTGTTTCTGTGTTTGTGTGTGCATAAAGTATGTGTGTCTGTGTTTTCAGAGGCTGACGCTGTACAATTGTTGACTTGCCATCTGTCATCAAGAATAGAGTTCTATCTTTGGGTGTGTGTGTGTGTGTGTGTGTGTGTGTGTGTGTGTGTGTGTGTGTGTGTGTGTGTGTGTGTGTGTGTGTGTACAGAGGAAATATGAGACGGAAGAGACAGAGAAACAGTGAGTGAGGTGCAGATGTCTCACAGCATAGCGACTGGAACATGAGTTTCTATGGTGGACTGCAGTATGAGAGGAGGTGGAGGGGGACAACAGAGAAGAAAAGAGGACGAACATCTGCCATACTCAGATATTGCTCCGTGGTTTGAGTGTTTCTACACAATATCTTGAGTTTGAATAGACCTGGGACATGGCCTGCTCATTAAGTATCTGGCAGAGCCAGGGAGGAAAGTACAGAGTGCCAGTATTCTTGGGGGTTCCAGATATATTCTTCAATATATTTTAACAATAATGCAGAACCCAAGATATTTTTTTTTCTCCTTCTTAAGAAGGTAACATGTATAACTACTAGACCCACAGTTTTAGTTTAGTCCAAAATTTAGTTTGAGTACAGCCTTTTTTAGATTTTGTCGGTTTAATCTCAACATTAGTTCACTGCCTAATCACAACCAAACATCATCCTGTAGACAAAAGCCCCACGGGCTAAAAAGTTGTCCTTTACTGAACAGTGTTTTGATAGACTATCTTAATGAAACATCAGGCATTTAAGAATTTAGCAATTTAGTTACGCCTGACAGAGTATGACTGATTGTGAAGGAATCAGATGAGGCTGTGTTTTGCATGATCAACTGCAACCTATCACATGTCTGGTTATATCCATAAAACCTCTATTCATCCGGATAGAACCATATGTTGTATAGGGTAGGGCTGTAGTTTCCAGGTGGACTCATTGTTTTATTGGTTGATATGCTCTTATCTGACTGAATTCTCATTGGTCAGTGTCAGTTTCGTGAAAAGCGCTGCATCAATAACCATCCAGGAAAAAACAATGACCATGTCTGCTAAAATGCAGTATATTCAAAAAAATCACAGTGCAGTTTCTTTGTTTGTTTGTTTTGTTTTGTTATTTGTGTTTTTTTTTTCTTGTTTTGTTTTTTTGCATTATGTTCAGCTCTAGTGCTGTTCCTGTTTTCCTTCCCCAACAAATTGTAGGCTTGGGATCACTTCAAAACCAGATGAGATAGAGGTGTAACACTGGAGATACTAGATGGCATCCCTCGCACCTGTCTGTACAAAGATAGAGTTTGAGTCAATCACTCGAAATATGACCAGTATGACTGCACCCTGATTGACAGATGGGCATACACTTGAGCAGGTGGAGAGACGGATAGACGGACAGGTAGCCAGTCAGGACAGAGGGGAGGAAAGAGAGCAGCAGTTAGTGAGGTGGAGAGCACTTACTGTCGGCCCTTCAGTGCAACACATGAATGGATCCTTTAGAATGAGGCATGGCTGGGCTTGGGTGGGAGGGTGTGTGTGTGTGTGTGTGTGTGTGTGTGTGTGTGTGTGTGTGTGTGTGTGTGTGTTGAGGGGGTGGGGGTGGGGGGCACTTGATAGTACTTGGGGTATAGTACTTGATTGTTTACTCTTGCCTGCTGGGCTGGGCTATTGTGCTTTAGTGTGTGTGTGTGTGTGTGTGTGTGTGTGTGTGTGTGTGTGTGTGTGTGTGTGTGTGTGTGTGTGTGTGTATATATATCTGTCTTGACAGAGTGTATTGCGTATGAGCGTGCACTGTGTGTAAGTTTACAGGCAGACAGGGAGACCTACAGCACAATGCTTCTCTGCTGCTCCAGGAAAGGAAAGGGGGCTTCACAAAAGACCAGGGGGGTCTTATGTTGTCCACACACATACATACATACACATACACACGCACACACACACACACACACTTACACACACACACACACACACATATACACACACACACACACACACACACAAGTACGCACAGACTCCTTGTTGCCTGTCTGTTGTAGGCAACACTTAGACAGCTGTGTCTGTCTCCTGACCCTCCCCTTCTGGTTCTGATTGACAGCTAATCTCACTGACTGATTGATCCAGCTGCCCAGTCTGTTCCTCTGATTGGATGGTTTTACATCCAGTAATACAAAGGAACATAATAAGAATTTAAATATGAATGTCAGATTTAATTGGGAACCTCAAAGAAACCATCTCCTCTGTGCGTTTATGAACCATAATTCTCACATATCCACTAAATGAAAATAAGGGACGGCCAAACAAAATTACACAAATTATTCTGCTTCAAAGGGTTTTAAAATAAAATAGATGTCCTTGGTTGAAAGCAATTGCACTTAAACGGGTTCCAATATATTTTAGAGATGGTGTTTTGTTGATTTTAATGTAATTTCAGCTAATAGTTATATTTAGAAAAGGATGTACAGGGTTTTGGAAATAACTACTATTTAATATGAATGCCAATGATCTACTGTAAAATAAATGAAGAAATCAATGATGCCAACATACAATGCCGTCCAAAGGAGAGAACAGAGAGAGGCAATATACCAGCAATCAGTGCAATTTGATTAGCCTGCTCATCGGCTGTGTGTGCGTTTCCTAATCGCATTGGATCCACTGCTTTTAGAACAGAGCAGCATGGCATCCCTTAATGTTATTGGGTGTTTGAATGCAAGGGCTTTTTGTACTGGTTAGCTGTGATTGTATTTTTACCATCTTGACATGCTACAAGACATCCACACAGAACAGTACCGTCAGTGGTGCGGTATGCTTTGTTACTTGTATGTGTCTTTGTATGTGTGTGGGTGGATGGATTGTGTGGATGTAGAGGAAATACACCATCTAACTGAGTTGTGTTTAATATTTATGATAGGGTTTACTATGATCTAGACCTGTGTTTGCCCTATCTGGTTAATAATAGTAATGTCATGTAAGCCTCCCACTGTGTGGCTACAGTATGTGCTCAACTCTCTGAACTGTAGCATATAACAGGTCATGCATACATGTGTTTATAAGAGACTGAATCTGATAGTTAGTCTTATTCCTTTCTCACTCTGTTAGCATAATGGACAGGACTTTGACTTCCAAAATTACATTTCTTTTTCACATATTTCATTTCATATCTAGTGATTGAAATGTCACGGCCCTGCTCTTAGACTGTGACAATCTATGAATACAAATCAGCGTGGCAAATTTGTAGAAACAGTATTGCAGTGGCTGGATGAGAAGCGGTGAGCTCTTATCTTTGCAAAACAAAACAAAAAACAGAAGCCCTTACTCTGTAATATGTGAGGAAAAGAGTTCTAACTGAGCTTATGGATGACCCAGCCTTATGTACCATACAGTAGGTCATCCTGGGCCCAGGTGTATCTCCTGCCACTAATGGTCCTGCTTCACAAGAAAAGCCTCTGCAAAGAGAGGAGCACAGAGCAGGAAACTGACAGGAAGGGCAGAGGGGGCATCACAAAATCCTTTGAATTACATCATTAAGGAGGAAAACATGTCTTCAGTTTTCCACTTTATAAATTCAAACAGCCTCCTTGGGTGTTTTATTCTTTGGTGTTGCATGTTTATTCTTTTTTGAAATACAAAGAAAAACTTCATGTTTGGTGTTGAAATAAGGCTTAAAACTGCATGAATTTGATAGTTTTAAAAGGTGGCAATGCATCTGTAGAGATAATTTTTCTGTCTTGCATTTCCTTGTTCCAAATGACTCATAATTTTAGGACGAACCTTACACGTATCAATATTTAACAACACATACTGTGTCCGCGAAATAATTTTGAAGTCAGTCGAGCAGCCTTAACTTGTACAGTTTTACTATCAGAGTGTAACTACATGATAGAGAAAATCTGAAACTAGATGGTACACTCCTCAGAAATCTAGGAATAGAGCTAATCTTTGGCCAACTTTGTTTTTATTCCTTAAAGACAGCTGCGTACTGGCATTTGTGATAGATAATTGTAATGATATGCAGTAAAAATGTTCCTTTTATTGGCCACCTCTCAGTTTACTTAGTAATTGCCAACTTGCAGCCCTGAATTTAATATGTTGAAAATAAGGTGAAGTTAGTTATATTTAATTATAGCAGTAAATAAAAGTGAAGACAAAGTAATTATATTAGCAGTAATAAGCCTGTAAAGAGACAGTTTAAGTAGTTAGACTGATAAATTAAGACAGTAAGCATGGAGTCAGCGTAGCTAAGTGACCTTCACCCACACACTGTGTGTATGTGTGTGTCTACATATGTGTGTGGGTGAGGGGTTGGGGGGGGTAGCCAAAGCCTCCTGTCTGGCACAGGTGGTGTTGAGCAGCAGCCCTCCAGCTAAGATGCTAATATGCTAACACCACACTAATCCTACGGTGCTTTAGGAAGCAACGGACCCTGCCTCCTCCCCAACAACACACAGTCATAAGAAAGCATTTATTAACACATACACACACATACTGTGTACAGATTCAAGCTAACTGGATGCCTGTATGTAGAAATACACTCACTTACACATACACATCATTTGTGTGTGTGTGTCTGTGTGTGTAAATATTTTTTATTTTTTTCTTAAGTACATTCACACACACACCAATGCTGGTCCTATGAGGGGGATTAGGTTGGGTTGAGAGGCGTCTTGCTTGCATGTGTCTGTCAGTTACTCTCCAAGTCTGTGTCAGCTCACAGCGGTGGGCACCATGCTCCAGGGAGCCACCACCATCTACTGGACTATAGTGGTATTGCAGGAGATAAGAGACGAGCGGAGGAACAAAGGTAAGAATATAAAGGAGTGGAAAAGTGAGACAAGAAGAAAAGGGATGTTCAAAGGGAAAAAAAGATGGGTTTTCAATGCTGATTTTGTGTGGTTAAGTTTTATTTTCTTGGGACTCAGTATTACGTATTTGCAGTATTGTGAACCTGCAATATGTGGTGTGTGTGTGTTTGGTGGGGGGGGCGATCGTTTGTATGTGCATGTGCATCCTTCTGTACCAGCTGGGGGAGCAGAGGGGCACCAGGGCAGCTTGTGTGTGTTTGTGTGTTTGTGTGTGTGTGTGTGTGTGTGTGTGTGTGTGTGTGTGTGTGTTAGTGTGTATCCAGCACAGCCTACCAGGAGGTTCTGGCTGTGTGCAGCTGGCTGGGTGAAATCTCCCAGTGGCCCCCAAGGGACAGCCACACTCCCATGGGTTTCCACTCAATCTGCCCTGCTCTGTGCCAGCTCACTCTTACTGCCATGGCCTTAACCTCATACTCTCTCTCGTTCAGTCTCTTGTTTTCTGTTGCAGAACTCTCTTCTTTTCCTTTATCTTTCACCCTAGCATCATCTTCATTACTACTCTACTGTAGCCTCCAATGTAGTCTCATTCCAAGGACTGAACCAAAGGCTTTTACAATTATTCCAGCACTAAATCTTTAAAATGAGCCACAGCCTCGGCTTCAAACTGAATTTAATTCTTTGATTCCTCAAATCTTTTTTCCTGCTCATTGTAGTCATGTATGATCATTACATAAGTGGTAAAACTGCCCTGTTAACCATTACAGGTAGAATACAGCAACAAATTTATGTTGTTGGCAATGGTGACTGTATTTAAAGCAGTCGTGCAAACACAAACGCACACACACACACACACACACACACACACACACACACACACACACACACACACAGACACACACACACACACACACACTAACACCAGTCCAGCCTCGATGTGGTAATGAGACTAATGCACTGTAAGTGGATTGGCTTTGAAGAGCCTGGATTCGCCTTAAGATGTCTGAGCAGACTGGAGTTAGAACTGCTGGGGTCGGGGTCACGCACACAGCCCTATCCTCATAAACACACACATACACAATGAAATTGACTGTACAGACTGTGAAGATAGACTTTTTAAAGTCTTTTTAAAATTATTCTTTATTCATTTTTTATCTATCAACTCTCTCAAAGTTGTTTGGATCAGTAAGAGTAACAGCAAATGACATGTGTAGATGTGAAATATGCTTTCTTGCTTGCTTCTAGCGCTCATGGACAGACTCTCAGACAGATGTCCTCTTCAAGCGTCTTACCGCACAATTCCCCAGTTTCTTAACCCCAGTGCCCTCTCTGCTTCACACAGTCACCTCCCCCTTTTGCTCACTTCCTTTGCTCCATCAGATACCTGCCTGATGTTTAGCTAATCTCTTTCCCTCCGCCTCCTCCCTCACTGCTTTTACTCAATTATCAGCCGCTAATGCTCATGTACACAAACACATAAAACCCTTCAACACACTGTTGTGTCTGGAGATGTCATGACCTCCCTCTATAAGGAGATCAGGTCAAGCAGCCGGCTAATCATTTCAGCTCAAACCCACCTAGCAGTTTGATTGCACTCTGCTGTTGTTTGATGGTGCAACCCCATACTGCTACACTATGCAGTAGATATTTTCTCTTGCCTAAAAAAGTTCTGATACATTTACCAACAGTTGTCACCTACTTAACTGTACGGTATATATGACAAACTTGAAATTGAAATACTTAAGTGCTGTTTAAACCTCATGGTCTTGCAAATGAAGAATATTTTTAGGATGGATAATATTAAGGATGAATGCCAAACACAAGTTCCCAGAGCCCATTTTAACTTCTTCAAATACTTTTTTCTCTGTATAAAGTTCAAAGTCGAAAAATATAATATTTGCAATGATATATAACGGCTAGTCATCACTTCTTAGATGTTTCAACCTGGTATGTTTATTATTTTTGCTTGCATAATTCCTCAAAATTGTTCAACAGTTCACAGTTCATCTCATCTCATCCTACCTCAACATTTCATATTCTGTTCATCAGCTGCTCATTTGATCAAATAATTTCAGCACCAAAACATGATGTAGTTTTGTTAGTTATCAAATTTGAATACTTTAAGTCTGAGTATCACTTAGTGGTAAATGAGGGGGAAAGTTAACCTCTGTCTACGTGATCTAAATAGTCTGTTGGCTTGTCCTTTGGTCACCCAGCTTATCAGTTGGGCAACCAGCCAGCCGGCTACTCAGATTTTTGTTTAGTAAACTTGTTATTTATTCTGACCTGTTACCTGTTATACCCTCTGTGTTACTGCTCTGAACACTGAATGTGTGTGTATGTATATACAGTATGTGCGCAAATGTATGTGTGATGTTATGTGGCCAGAAGATACATTCCTCTGCCTGTGAGTGAGCTGCTGTGTATGTGCTGGAACGTGGAAGAACCTCCCCTCCACCCTCTGCATCCGCCTCCCCCTCTACCACTCTCTACCACCACCCGCCACCCTTCTAGCTCCCAGAGTGCCAGTCACACAGCCCTGTCTCTGCGCCATCTGCATATCAGCTCCAGCCTCAGCCAAAGCATTAAATTAAATCTCTGTTTGGGTTGATTAACAAATGGCTGGTGAGCTCACATAGTTATGGAGTTATTTATTTAATTGTCATCAAGGTTTTTCCTCGGCGAAGCAGGCGAGCAGAGGTGTACAGGTGTCCTGAAGGAATGAGTGTTAGATAGGGAGAGACTGTCAAGTTTTTGCAAGTTTGCGTGACTCATTTCTGTTTTCCTGGCTGAAGTTCAACCTTAACGTTTGTACCTGCCTCCTGTTTTTTTTTCTGCATTTCTCTCTCATTCTCTCCCCCTCCCCCCTCTATCCTGAAATGAAAAGTTAATCAGTTAGCTAATTGAGTGACAGTTAGTCAGTGCGTAGTTGTAATTGTCCAATCAGAAAGCTTGGAACGAACACAGTCACAGCTGATTCATCTCTGCCTCTTACTGCTAAATCCACAAGCTGCAACTGGAGGATGTGCCAACAAGATTTATTTCTCAGAGAAATTCCAAAATAACTTTTAAAAAGTCCAGTTTAGTTTTTAACCCTTAATCTGTGGCTCCTACTGAAAAAAGCAGAAAACAGAAGGTATATAGGGTAGGCACTCGGAAAAGCTCGCCCCCTTTACCTTCATCATACCAGGGAATGTGCTTGTTTATAAAGACCTTTTTGAATCAGAGTTATGATGTTAATATTTTCCTAACCATAAAATTAAAAGGAACTGAAAGATTGTTAAAAAAAAGTATGAGTAAACATCCAATTAGGACATCGAATTGGAAGAGAACACTTTATAACTTATGCACTATTTTGTCCTTGTTTTAGTAAAAAATCTAGCTGAAAATTTAAATACACTTCAAAAATAATTTATCCTATCTGTCTAAATATGCTCTGTTCCATAGATCTGTCAAGTCACCCACGTTCTCCTGTATTACTGATATCCTATCATTCTAACAAGAAACAAGAGGCTCCTGTTGTCTTAAACACGGTGTAGTGTAGTATTTACTAATTGGCCTTAAGGGAGAAGTAAAAGTTCTGCAGACAACTAAATAAAACTGAAGTGAGGAGTCCGAGAGAGATGGTGTGGGAAGGAGACCGGCTGTTCTGTTTTCTCCAGCAGTCCAAACTAGAGACATGTGGCCCTCCAGACAAGCTGTCCAGAGTGGGAGAGCTCGCTGGACTCATTACAGGCAGGGCCAAGACGGGATTGCTTGACAGAACACCATTGGATCATTCGGAGAATTGGAACAGTTGAAACAGAATTGTGTTAGTTTTTTTTTTTGTGAGCATGCATGTGTGTGCGCTTTTCTTTGTCTGTTCGGAAGCGTGTGTGGATAACTGTCCATTTCTTCTCTCCGTCTGTGCCACCCCTGGCTACCCCCCCCCCAGTGGATATGTACACACATACACAAACGTGCATTCCAGACACACAAACTCACACATACACACTGCCTACGCTCGGCCAGAAGGATTGCTTAAATGTTTTCAGTTGTACTGGACAGCTGAGCAATGAAGTGGCCAGCCACAGGCTTCCATTGGTTGGATACTTCATCTAGAAACTGACTCAAAGAAATGACTGGACTTGGACCAGCAACCCAGTCACCACTGCCAGTTTATAATAGTTTTATTAGTTTAACTTTCTCTTCATCCTCAACAACTTTGTCAGTCAATATATCTCCTTTTCCCGTGAAAGTTTAAAGTTCTCTCTCCCAGACTATCGGTTTCTTCCGTCGTTAGTTTGTAAATTCACAGCTGGAATGGATAAACCTGTGAAGTAGTTAATTTCTCTAACCTGTCAATGGAAGTGCTCACACAGATATGTTTGTTTTGTCTGATGTGATCCTACAGGAGCTAAAGACAGTTCAAGTTCACCTTCCATAAAGTTGAATCGTGAGCTTTCTGACAAGTGTCTCTACAAAAACTGAACATTATAACGCTTAGTTTTTTTTATAGCAGGGCTATTTTATATTCTATAGCTTTTGTTTTTATTATGTTCATCCCTTGTAGCTTGTATATTTGAAAAAAAAATACATCACTTTGCCGCTGGCCGTTTCATAGCACGTTACATGCATAGAACACAAAAATACGTAAATACATAAAATAGGTTGAGTTTGGTTTGGTTCCCATTACATATTTTGTTTTTTTCAGAATTGATGAGACATTCTTTTTAGTTTGCTTACAACTTCCTTCCCCTCCACCCCCCCCCTTTTTTTTTTTTTTTTGGCTTTGCTTTATAATTTTTTTCCCTCTTCTTCCTTATGCCTCTCTCCATCCGTTCTCTCACCCCGCCCATTCAGCCCCTGTGACAGCACTCTGTTTATCAGTAGCAAGTGATCCAAAGAATATGCTTTGTTTCTGAACAGGAGAAGGAAACAGGAGAGTGGGTGGATTTGTAAAAAAAAAAGAAAAATGGAGAGAGAGAGGAGAGGTGTGATTTTGTAATCGTGATGATGCATTGGCCCCCGACGGCATTTTCTTATCTGTCAATCATTGTCTGTCCGTGTCTCTCTCTGTCCCTTTGTAGTGGTTCAAGTCACTGCTAACCCCCCCACCTCCACAACACACATACTGTACACACACACACCTCCACCACCAGCAGCACCCAGAGGTACCGGCAGTGCCCGGAGTCGCATGGTCCCTTCGGCGGAGCAGGTGTTTTTCCGCAACGTGTTAACGAGCATGGCCTGCTGTCATTTCCGCTTTAAATGGATGTCACAAATAGAACACACACACACATACACATGCTTCCTATTCTCCTCTCCTAAAAAAGGTGATCAAAGCTGTTACCAATCTTCAAGTGTGTTTATGCATGCATACACATACTCATCATTTTGTCTATTAGTATGTTTTCACCAGGTTTGTAAATTGTGCGTGTGTGCGCATGTCAACGAGCGGCTGGTAAATTAAAAGGAGTTGAGAAGTAGGGAACATTTGTGTCTTTGGTTTTCATTTCCATTGTTTGAAATGACAAAGTGAAGTTTCTACTCAGCTCTCAGCTTTGGAAAGTGTTGACTGTCGGTTTCTTTCATCAGAGCTGTGTGTCTCAGTATTACTTCAGCCTTGTACAATGCCCCTTCGTGCATGTGTGTGCACAGTTTCATCCCTGTAGTTGTACTCACTCGTCCAACTATGTGTGAATCGGCACATGTGTGTACTTTAATCCATGTGTGTATCCATGCTGTTTCCAGTAAGTGTTATCCGCCTCTGTGGTGTAGAAATGTTTGACACTCATGTAATCCTGCAGCGGGTCATCTGATAAAGCTGTGGTGCCACCTTAGTGCCAGTCTGTGCCAGCCAGTTGGGTAATACTCTGCCACCAGCTGCTCAGCAGATGTTGTTATTTGTTGCTGCGGTCTAAGAAGGGTTATTCTCCATGTGTAATTTTTCCTCATCTCATGCCATTTCGTCTCATCTCATCCTGTCTCATCCCTCTTCTTCCTCCTTTGCTGGCAACCGGTGGTTTGTGTGTGTATGAGTGCATTTAAATTATGAGTTCATACGTACGTGTGTGTGTGTGTGTGTGTGTGTGTAAAAATGTGTATTCCGTGTGCATTCTGTGTGCTTGTTTATGTGTGTGTGTGTGTTTGGTAAAAGGGTCATCACCTCGACACCTGCCCATGTATCAGCCAGATGATGTTTCTGGCATCGATAGTTTGAGTGTTGTGCTGGTAAACATGTTTTTGTCATTTTTTACATGATAATCCGATCTGAATCTGGCAAGTGCTGTGGGAGTCACAGGGATACCCCATGGTGTGTGTGTGTGTGTGTGTGTGTGTGTGTGTGTGTGTGTGTGTGTGTGTGTGTGTGTGTGTGTGTGTGTGTGTGTGTGTGTGTGTGTGTGTGTGTGTGTGTGACAGATGAGAGTTCAGCTTACAGACTCTTATCCGTCTCAGAAATAAAATCTGTGTTTTAAAATCATGACCAGAATTACTACTGCAATTAATGCTTTCCATGTATGATCATAATCATGATTAGTTCTGAGTGCACTATTATTTTTAGTCTCATCATCACTGTTGGCCTTGTGATTTGAATTCATTTGTGTTTGCACCAAGTGTTTAATTGATCTGACTAAAATTTTCCTCTTTGTATCCACTTTTCTCTTCAGGTGAATACATAAAGAACTGGCGACCGCGTTACTTCTTGTTGAAGACAGACGGCTCTTTCATCGGCTACAAAGAGAAACCTCAGGATGCAGACCTGCCCTACCCCCTAAATAACTTTTCTGTAGCAAGTACGTTACCTACCAAATATATATCAAAACCGCCTCCTGTCACTTTGCTTTAATCCTACTGTACCTGTATCTTTGATTCATTATATATATATGTATAGATAGATAGATAGATAGATAGATAGATAGAACAGCAACTCGGAGTGTGTCCAGCCATCTCCTGCTTATCTGAAAGATGCAGCTTTTCAATCCCCGATGCACTACTTTGGAGCTTTTTTAAATTTTTACTGCCTTCGGTGTAAAAACAGTAAAATGTTATAAACTGTGAGTATTTTTATTTATTTTTTTGTCATAAAGAGCTACTCAGAAAGATGAGTAGCAATTTTTCCAAGTACCTTAATCTTCTCCCTACTTGTTTGTAGCCTCATAATTAACGTTTTAAAACAGACCGTTCCACCTCTGCATTGGCCTTGGTATCACTACTTAAAGTGTGTTTAGGTCAGTTCAAGAAGCTCTGTCTGTGCAAAGCAATTACGATCCTCATATCACTGCAAAAGCTACTACAGGCCTTTATATTCTCTTTTTTTATGTCAAAAAAACAGGTGAGGCCAAAAAAAGCCTTACATTTCAACCATGTTTGTGCCTCTGTAACTTTGAGCATCTCTTATAATCATTCTGACTCTTTGGTGGTAAAATTTAAAGTTAGCTTTCAAAAGGAGATTACAGTTATAACTGCAATCCGAAGGATCGAAGAACAGTAACCTTTTTATTTTCAGGCTGGTGTACAAAAATAGGGGTGTCTGGTAACAGGTTGATGATGATGATGATGATGATGATGATGATAATGATAATGATAATGATACTGTGACACCTGCTGAGATTAATGCCTGTAGGCAACACATTAATTTAGAGCAGAACCTCTGTAGGTGGTAGAGAATCAGTGTCTTGCTTTAGGACTCTTCAGCAGGGAACCCATGTTTTACAGTTGAAGGACATGTAATAGCCTATATCCTCTATCCGATTATATTTTTATATTTCCCAAATGTCAATGCAAAACAAGTCTTTCATGTAAATTTTTATGAGATGTTGCTGAAACATTCTAGTGATTTCATCACACAGAGCCACAGTGAAATGGTAGAGCAGTTATTGCATCAGTACATCTTGTCAGTCATCAGTCTTCACAGCGTTGGTGCGCTTTACAGAATTCACTGAGGTCTCTAATTAACCATTTATCAGTATATCATCTGTCTACACCTGGTTAACAAGCGCCACAGTGTCGTTGACATGTGTAATTAACCAGCTAATGAGTTAACAAGATGAATTTTAATGTCTCTCAGTCACATTACCACCACTATCACCTTTCATTGTTCAAACAATAAATGGAGATTGGCAGTAAAAACTTTGTGTTTGCTTTCCAGGCTTTTTGGCTTTGGGGGAAAAACAAAAAACAAAAAAGGTTGTGTCCCATAATATGACAGAAGAAAGTCTGACATTACTTTATACTACATTAAAGACAATAAGGCTGTTCAAGCTAGTATATCACAGTTGAATTCCCTGCTATCAGGGGTGATAGTGTCTGAGGAAGGTCAGGCTTAGTTTTTACATTTCTCCAGACTCTGATGCTGAATTGTAGCTATCACACTAATGATAATAACATTCAAAAATATACAATGATTGAGATGAAGTATGTCCTTAATAATGGGGGTTGTTGAAAACCCAAAAGTGGACTTGGTGGTTGAGATTAGATGAGTAGCATATAATATTGTGTCCTCTAGCAAAATACCAATCAGATAGACTTTAAAAAAAAAAAAAAATTAAAAAAATGGAATGTACATTAGAGTAGGTAAAATCAAATTGGGCTCAATGGGAGAACAAACCAAACAAAGAAACATATAAAAACTACAGAGATCCACATACAAATGTGAACATCTGACCTAATGATAAGAGCATAGTGAGATGAAATCATAAACAAACCCATTTTACTTTGAATATGATCGATAAAAGACTAGATATAATGCGGTCTTGTCACTGAAATTATAGTAGTTAGAAGCCTAATGACTGCATTTAGCTGTTTTGTATTACAACAGAGGAAATACAATGAGAAAGTTGAAAGGAGGTAAATAACATTTCTGACCTTTTTTGAGTTGCTTAATTTTGTAAACAAACAGGATTATCAAGTTACCAGATTTTCTAGAAAATGAAAACTAAACTACACTCATTGTAGATTGGTAGCCACAATTTTTCTGGATAAAACAGATGAAACACTTAGTGTATATGCAGTATATATTATAGCATACAGTATGTCTCTTAATAAATAAATCGTCCCATGTTGGTGCCATTGTTTTCTCATGTCAATGCATCACTGATATCCAGTCATAATCTGACTAGTGAAACTGAATACATTGAGAAATCTTGACTTTTTCTTTTTTTTATTTGAATAGCTTTGGAAAATGCTATGTGAAATACCGACCAAACAGTTTAGTGAGGACTTGTGATGGACGCAACAACAGGAGAGGAAGAGGAGGGATTATAGGAGTAGAGGTGTGAGATGACGATGAAAAAAGAAAATGATGACGAATGGTAGAATACAAGCTGATACCTCTGAGAAAATGATAAAGAATGGTACATCCAAGGGTGGAGGAGGAGACAGAAAGATAGAAGTCCAGAAGGGAGGACAAGTACAAGGAATGAGCGATGGGAATCGATTGGAGGGGGCAGAGGGAGAGAAAATTGGAGACGTGGGGTGGAGAGATGAAGAAGAGAGAGGGCAGAGATGGAAGGAGGAGAGAGGTATGGAGGAATCGGAGGGTTAGGGTTTGTCGAAATATGGGGGAGAGGAAGGTAGGATGAGGGAGGAGAAGAGAAGAGGAGAGGAGGATCATCTGGGCTGAACAGACAGGGAGGAGGAGACGAAGACAGGATTGGAGAACACGGAAAAGGGGGAGAGGAAGAGAGTTTGTGAGGAGGACAAGCCAGGCCATACATCCGGCCCCGGCTGCTTGGCACAGCACTGGCACCGCCACATCTGTTGCCCAAAGCTGGGAGGCCAGGTGGCGTGTGTGTGTGTGTGTGTGAGTAAGTGTGCGTAAATGTGCGTAAGTGTGCGTGTATCTTTGTGTTTGTTTATTTCAGTGTGTGTGTGTGTGTGTGTGTGTGTGTGTGTGTGTGAACAACAGAAGTGGTCAGATGGAACAGAGATGGTACAGGCCTGTTCCCTGCAGAGGGACTCATACATACAAGCCTGTCGCTCGCGCACACACATGCACACACATGCACAAACACACTTATGCATGCACTCACATACACCCACTAAACTGCTACACAGATTTCACAATTGCCTGCTGTGGCAAACAACCCAATTTCAGCTAACATTCAAAGTTCAGTATCACTGGTGTGTGTGTGTGTCCATGCGTGAGTATTTTTTTGGCATCAACCATAGCATGACCTTGTTTTCTGGCAGCACAGCAGGCCTAGCTCACGAGTCAGGTAGAAAACTTCTTTGTGTGTGTGTGTGTGTCTGTGTGTGTCTGGCTTTACATTGAAACTGCTGTGCGTACGACCTGAGTGGTTTTGTCATTAACCTTCCTGTCTATATTTAGGCCGAGCCGTGACGTGCTGTGCTGTGCCACATTTAAACAGAAAGTAATTGGAAGAAGGGATAGCTGAGGATGGAAGGTGAGAGGAAAGGTGGGGAGGGAGGAAGGAGGAGAGGAAACAAGCAGGGGAGAGATGAGGGCAGGAGAGACGCTGAGGAGAGAATGACAGAACATAGCCGGAGAACAGAGGGGAGGAGAAAACGGGAGAGAAATGGAGTGTGATATATGTAGAACAAAGAAAAAATGGGGGACATGAGAGGACAGAAGATGGATCATTATGCTCTTTTACATGCTCTTGTCCCCAGTAACCACAGAGACTGCTGAGGGACAATGAAGATGCATTCCTTCCCAAAGCAAAGTCACAGCCCCATCTGGCTATGTGTGCGTACATCCTGTGTTTGTGTACTGTATTTTGCATTTGTGTAAAAATGGCCTACTGTATTACCCATTTTCACAGAAATGTGTCTCTTCACGTATTCACCAGATGTGTACACTCTGCAGCACATGATATCCCTTGGCACAGGGAAGCACCTTTATTTGAGTTATCAGTTTCCGAAGTTATTGCCCAGTAAATTGAGATATAAGTTGCATTTTTTCTTAATGATAATGTTAAGAGAAACTTGTTATTCAAGACACATTTCTTTGGTTTGAAAATACCTAAACATGGAATTTTGCCTTCAGTAATTTTATTTACACCTGTGACTTTTTTTGCTGAGACATGCCAAAATGTTCTCAGTGGAAAAAAAAACATTTTTGCTATAGCTTAACAATGGGGGAGAATTATGGTCTGAGTTCGACAATTCAGTTCAATATCTTTCAAAATTAGAGCCTTATTAGTACAAAATTCAAGTAACATATGAAGAATATGATAATGAAAAATGTTAGAAAATGCAGCAATAACAAAAAGCGAAAGTCCACCAACCACAGAAAAATGACATTAAACCGAGCATACACAGACACAGCAACTACTTAAAAGCTTCCTTTTGAACATTGACACAGTTGTGAATGATCTCAGGTCGTCAGGCACTTTGTTCTAGCAGGAGTGGGACTAAAGTAACTAAAAGCACCTCACCCTCTAGAATTAAGAATTCTTACCTCTTCCTGCTTCTTCTTCTTCTCAGAATGTCAGCTGATGAAGACAGAGAGGCCGAAGCCAAATACCTTCATCATACGCTGCCTCCAGTGGACCACAGTCATCGAGAGGACCTTCCATGTGGACTCACCTGACGAGAGGTCAGTTCCCTAAAGACTTGGCCCTTAGATTATCCTCCAGTCATTGCTGCTCAGTGAACAATGAGGAGGTCAAGTACTGTTTTCCTGTGAGAGCTCTAATCATATATATTAGACTGGGTCTGGCTTGATTCAAATTTGATAATGACATTCAGCCAGAGCTCTCTTTAAAGCTGGAAGTGAGAAATGAACTTTTTATGTCTTAGTGCTAAGATGTTTTGGGGGAAATAGACCCGAGGCGAAACAGGCTATTTAAAGCTCTCTGCGTGTATCACCGCAGACTGTTTGATTTTCTCTCATCCAGCAGTTTGGATAAAAATAAACAACATTTAAGCTTGTTAAAACCTGTCAAATAAAAGACCAAATTGTTTCAAAAGTCAGATTTTTTCTTTCATCTACTTGAGGAAGCATTTTTCAGAATCGCACAGTGGCTGGGGTTGTCTTCATTTCAACTTAAGAACTTTGTACGCAGAATGCATCAAAAGATTATTTATTTCTGGTCAAGTAAAAAAGAAGTAAACAAGAAACAAACATGTCAGTTTTAAATGACCATGACATTAGAGTAAACATCAGTTAATATAATATATGTGTATATATGTATATATATGTATATGTGTGTATATATATATATATATATGTGTGTGTGTGTGTGTGGGTATGTTATATCTATATATTACATATGTTATATGTATATATATGTATACATGTGTATATGTATACATATATGTATATATATACGTATGTATACATATGTATACATATATATATGTATGTGTTTGTGTGTGTGTATATATATATGTGTGTGTGTGAATATATATATATATATATATATATATATATGAGAGATCATTTGGGTAAAAGTATCATCAAGGGCAGGGGTATGTATGAGGCTTGCAGGGTTTGTGGGGTTTTTTGTATGAGTGCCTTTGTGTGTGTGTGTGTTTTAGGGAAAGGGAGAGGGTGAGAGAGAGTGGAAAGGAGACCTTTCAAGTAGCGTCGGCATAAATTCTCCAGCTGCTCAGTTCCTTTCTGAGGAGCTGAGGTGTTTATCTCCAGAAAATGAACAGCTTTGCCCAGAAGACCACAGATGCTTCTGTGCATCCTTTGAGTTTGTGTGTGTTTTTTTTATCTGTGTGCGTGTGTGTGTGTGTTGGTGTTGCAGCTGTCTGTCCAAGTTTGTTTGTGTTATATGTTGCTTTCTAATAGTTTTGCCTCTACAGAATCAAATAAACATTTCAGAGTTGGCATTGAACTAAACCATTTCTACTGATTATTTTTTAAAGTCACATATATGCAAACTGCAAGTCTCTAAGTGGATAACTGTAAGCTCCAGATGTGGGTGTGTTTTGTGTAGAAGTGTGTGTGTGTTTGCAGAAGAGATGAGCATCATTGAAGTTTAAGTGGGTTGGAAAAGTTTGTGTGTGTGTGTGTGTGTGTGTGTGTGTGTGTGTGTGTGTGTGTGTGTGTGTGTGTGTGTGTGTGTGTGTGTGTGTGTGTGTGTGTGCCACAACTGGCTGTCTGTGCCTCTGTGTGTGTGTTACTGTATCTGTTGTACTGTACCAGTGCTGGCAGGGCTCCAGCTACCACAGCCCCAGCCGTGAGCAGAGAGGGTGGCACATGTTGGCATGGTGCCCGATAGTAGGCAGGCCCATTATCTCTCATTAGCAAAAAAAACTCATTATAGAAAAAACACTCTAACCAAGAGAGAGAGCATTTATCTGCTGCCTGACCTTGAGAGAGTTCCCATTGCTTTTCATGTAGCTAGACATACACACACACACACACACGTGCACGCACACACACACACACACATGGTGGGTGCCACAAATTGAGTGCTCCATTGTTGTAGATGGAGTGTAGCTTGAGTTTGCCCTTGTTTTGGAGTGTGTAGGGTATGCTCAGAAGTCTTTGCACTAGAAAGGCATTCAGATCTTAAAAACACACTGCTCTGTTTAGGTTCAGATGGTTGTTCTTCCAGATCCTTCAAGGAAACATATGGGCATCTAACTCAAAACAAAACAAAAGACACAGGGGTGATCTTTTGGTAGTCAAACAGGTTTCATTATTATGATCTTCTCACGGTTTACACTGGGTAAGTGTATTTGAAAGTGCACACTCGTAAATCCCAAATTGCTCTCCTGGAGTCAAGAGGGTTTCTGAATATTTGCATATCATCTCTGGTTCACCTCTGTTCAGGATCTTTGGAGTTTTCTGCAAACGTGTACCCAAGCATGTGACACAGGATTTAACTGTGTTTGAGGGAAGATTTGAAGGATAATTCTTTCTGAACCCAATTCAGTCACGAGGAAACAACTTTTTCAGCATTTTCTGTTTATATTCAAAATCAGAAATATTTGATAAACAAAAACATTGTTTCTATACAAAATTAACCAGATTTACATTTTCAGGAACTTGATGAAACCCTAGACAACTTTAACTTAAAGTCTTCTCTTCTCTGCTCTGCTCTGCTCTGCTCTGCTCTGCTCTGCTCTCCTCTTCTTTTCGCTTCACTTCGCTTCTCTTCTCTTCTTGTTTATTAGAGCAAAGTAAAGCTTGGCCCTGTGAATAAACCATTATATTCATCATCGTTAAATGCTGTTAATGTATCTACACATTCTGATGCATGGGTGCTCCTCTGCTATAGATGATGATCTCACACACACACACACACACACACACACACAGAACCACACAGCATCAAACTCACATACTTCCTCTCAACAGATGTTGAACAACACTGCTAATGGAAAGTCAATGGGGAGGAACAATGTTAGCAAACAACAGTGCATTGTTCCTGCTAATGCATGGGTGTGCGTCTGTGCACATACTCACCTTCTCCTACACATACACACAGTCTCTCTCTCTCTCTCTCTCTCTCTCTCTCTCTCTCTCTCTCTCTTTCTGTCCCTCTCTCTCTCTCTTTCTGTCCCTCTCTCTCTCTCTTTTTCTCTCACAAACACACATACACACACTCTCTCTCTCATCCTCTCACACATGCACAGCCTGGTAGGCATTAGTTCTGCTCCATGATCATTGCTCATTTGGTTGATTCTCTAGTTGACCATGTTTCCTCTCTGTTGAACAAATAGGTGTTTATGTTAATTGAAAGCACTTTAGCGCCTTCAGAACCCTGGTTGATAAGTGCACTAGTCATCCTATTGGAGAACCTATGACCAATACTTTATTTTACACCTGTGTAATGTATTGTTAGCAGGGCTGTTTTCAATTATGTATTATTGTATGTATGTATTATGCTGTTTGATCAGTCAGGCATTTCAAGTCAGGCCCAAGCTGGACAGGGCACAGGGGTAAAATAACAGGAGCAGTTGTACAATGTCATGTTATCTAATATGATAGCCCTTCGATACCTCTGCTTCTAACCTTCATATGTTCACTTTCTGTTGAGACTGTATCAAAAACACGTATACAGAAACAATAACTTTCTTTATCGATTAGTCTGCTGATTTATTTTTCTTGTTTACTCATTTTCTCCGTGAAATATCAGAAATTTGCATGAAATACCTGTTACAATTTCCCTGATGTCAAGGCAAGATATTCATATTGATTGTTCTAATCGGCCACAAGTCCAAACCCCAATGATATTCAATTTATTGTCATTTATGTGCAAAAAAGTATAGAAAAGGTTATAGAGAATGAGATCCTCACATTTGAGGCAGCTGAAATCAGTTTATGGTACTTTTGCTTGAAAAATTACAACATTGATTAATCAATCATCAAAAGAATTTTCTGTCAAATGACAAATCATTTTTCATTCAATAAATTGGAAATGAAGGACCGTGTCTCAGTCATTTGTATCCAGTTAAACAGTAATGCAGGTCAGTAGCAGTGAATGGGAGTATGTATTGGTGTTAGTGGTTTTAATATCAAGTTTTGGTCAGAGCTGCAGTGTCTCAGATCAATTCTCTGTGTTTCTGACCTGTAGAAAGTCATCAGTGCCTTCATATCCGCACATCTCAATTGCTGTAACTCTACTTTGGTATCACTCATTCTTCTTTATAGCATCTCTGATCTTCTAATCTCTCTACTGTATTGCCGCCTTCTTCTTCTTCTTATAAAGTTGTTTTGTTAATTTGTTAATTTATTTTTTAATCATCTTAACTCTGTTCTTATTCTAACCTTTATTATTTCTTTCCCTCCCTGATGTGCTGTGTCTGTCTCCTTTCTTTTGTTTTCCTCTGTGTGCTCTAAAGCACTTTGGATGCACTGTGTAATGTGTAAAGTGCTGTATAAATAAATCTGAGTTGAGTTGAGTTGAGCTGAGTAGTGCTTCCACAAACCTTATCTCGTTGTATGGTCTAAACCCAGAGATGAGTGGACAGAGGCCATCCAGATGGTGGCTGACAAGCTGCAGAGACAAGAGGAGGAGAGGATCCAGTGCAGCCCCACCTCCAATATCGACAACATGGTCGAGGAGGAGATGGACATCTCTACCACACACCACAAACGCAAGGTAACACACAACAGCAGATGTGCACACAGTCATACAAACACATACTCACTCTGAAAATACCTAAATTATTCCAACTGTACTGTTGCTTTTCATTGCCGTGGAATCGGTTATTACCTTTGACAGCACGCAATTTAAAAAATTTTCCTCTCAGTTTGTGTCAACTAATGAAATAGCCCCCATAACAACAAGGATGTAAATTGTTTTTGCCAAATCATAGTGATCCAGCAAGTAAAAGCAGCCATGGAAAATAATTTCTGTAAATTTAGTTGGTATCAAAGGCAGCTACACTTGAGTAAGAATTAAATCAGATCTCTTCAGTTAGCTGAGTGAACAGTCTGAAGTACAGGTAGAGCCCCCTGCAGGCCTCACAGTTCATTACACCCCGCACTAAAAAGATTTTGTGGGGTGTAATTTTGCACAAGTGCCTTAATGACAGAAATGTGAGTAACTCTGTAAAAATGCATTTTTCACAAAATGTCTTGTCATAGACTAAAGGGTTGGTCAAGGGGAAGTTTTGCCCTGTCAGTGGCACTAAGTGTCACTAGGAAACTATATTTTTTTAGGCCCTAACCAAAATATGTCAATAGCACTTAGTATCAAACTCTTAAGAACAGAAGGTTGGCATCAAATGTCTGGTAAGATTAGTTATCTCGTTGGCTTGATCACATCCCTTTGTTCTAAATAAGTTCTTGATTTAAATCATTTCCAAATTCTTGCCAATTTTAGGTTGTTTTTTAATTTTTTTAGGCTTGGCTGTTTTGTTTTGAGATAAAATAAAACACTTTCAAGCTTTTGCATCTTTTGTTGAATGAAAAAAGGGTTCTGTAGAAAATGGCGATTATATTCCTCAGAGCAAAAAAGCATTGGTACTCAAACTCAGGTATTGTACTAACAGTAGTATTGAAACTTCTCAAATCACAAATTGCTAGAAGAACACTAGACTTCAAAATGCCGTAACATACTCTGAATGAAGCACAGATGAATCAATAACATTGGTCTTTTGTGTTTCCCTCCCACTAGACAATGAGTGACTTCGACTACCTGAAGCTGCTGGGAAAGGGAACCTTTGGCAAAGTAATTCTTGTACGAGAAAAAGCCAGTGGGAAATATTATGCCATGAAAATCCTTAAAAAAGAAGTCATCATAGCCAAGGTCAGTCTGTCAGCACATGTTAATTTATTGATCAGTCTTAATATTACTTTTATAGTAAGTTAAATGGACTACATCTAACTGGAGTTTGTGGCACTGAAACTTTTTTTTCTTGGTAATTTATCTTCGAGTACAGTGTCGGATGTCTGTATCTGATGTTTGTATCGGTCAGAGTGCTGTTCGCTTGCCTTCTCATTTAGCTGTTTGAAAAAGCTTTGACCACATTTTGTCTGTACAGGATGAAGTGGCTCATACACTCACAGAGAGCCGAGTACTGAAAAACACCAGACACCCCTTTCTCACTGTAAGTACCTCATATACACAAAAGCAACTGGTATAAATAAGACATACTGAGTGTATGTAACATGTGGACACACATACATATATAATCTTACACATACCCGAATCTCTTGAGGGTAATTATGATTGAGAAAGCCAGTTGTTGTACATTAATGACTTCATCTCCATTATTAACTGATACAGATATTACAGATTACAGATATTTTTATACATAGTCCTTCATTTTCAGGTTTGTGTCAATGCGAAAGAAGGAGGAAATCATTCGGTTGAAAAAATAAAACAAACCTATCAGAAAGGTGCCAGAAACTTTAGCAGTGGCAGAATCAACAATTTAGTACAATCTTAAAAAGAGGGATTGCAATGGTGAGTTCATCAACACCAAAAGACCTGGAAGACCATGGTGGTAAACTTAAGTAGAAGATCACAGAATTCTTTCCTTGGTGAAGAAAAACCCAACAACATGAGATCTAGCCAGGTCAAGAACATTCTCAAGAAAAAGGCATATCATTGTCAAAGTCTACAATCAACAGATGCATTCATGAATCTAAATATAGAGGGTTTACCACTAGGTGCAAACCAATGGTAAAACTCAAGAACAGAAAGACCAGATTAGTTTTTAACAGAAAACATCATAAAAGCCAACACAGTTTTGGAACAAGATTCTTTGGACAGATGAAACCAAGATTAACTTGCAGCAGAAAGATGAGAAGAGAAGAGTATGGAGAAAGGAACGGCGGTGGCAGTGTTATGGCTTGGGCATGTATGGCTGACAGTGGAACTGGGTGACTGGTGCTTGTTGATGACGTGACTGCTGATTGAAACAGAAGGATGATTTATGAAGTGTATAGGGGGATACTATCTACTCAGATTCAGCCAAATACTGCAAACAGATAGGACAGTACTTCACAGTACAGATGGATAACAACCCAAATCATAAAACCCAAGAGCTTCTCAAGGCAAAGAAATGGAACATTCTTTTCACTTATTAAAGACAAAAATGTGAGCAGAAAAAAACCCACAAAAAGCAGCAACTGAAGACAGCTGCAGTTAAGGCCTGGCAAAGAAACACAGGGGAGGAAACTCGTTCATGGGTTCCAGACTTCAGGCAGGCACTGACTGCAAAGGATTTTCTTCCAAGTATTAAAAATAATCCTTATACATATATAATCATGTATGTTTATCCAATTACTTTTAAGCCTCTGAAAATGAGGGACTACATATAAAAATGGCTGTAATTCCCTTAACGGTTAATGGGATATTTTTGTTAAGTCAAATCTTAACCCTCAAACAGTCATTTAAATTAGTGAGGCTCAGCATTTTGGTCCCCACAAAGTTGTCGGACTTGGCTCCCGATTTTTGGATTCCACAAATCTAGTTAGATAAGCACACACACACACACACACACACACACACACACACACAGACACACACACACACTGTTGAGAGAGCAATTACAGTTCACATCTGAGTTTACCCGTCACACCTGCAGCCACAAAGAAATTCAGACCAACTGTTCTTTTGTCTAGCAGGTTTCTCCCTTGAAAGAAAACGTGCGCACACAACCACACACACACACACACACACACACACCTACTTCACACACTCACATACCTGCTCTGAATAAGAAAATACAAACACTGTTTGAATCTTTGAATGACATCTTGTTGCTTCTGCTGTTTTAGCTAGAATGGGACCAGACTTCTCGCTGCGTACAAAATCATTTACTTGGTTACTTCACTGTTCACTGTGTACAGGGAGTGCATGTAGAAGACAAGTACATAATGTGTTACTCGGCAAAATCAGAAAACAATAATGCATTTTAAGTTTTCCTTCTATTTAACTAGTTATGTTTGTGCTGTCATAGAAATAAAAGATAAAGCTACTGTGTCAGTAAATGCATTATGGCAGTTAGTGTTTGATGAGTAAAAATCACTTTCACACTTTTGGATGATTAATAACCGCTATATACTGGAGGTTTTAATATAATTAATACTATGGGACTAAAAGATTATAGACACAATAAAATTGTGTTAAACTGTGTTTATGGGTTTGTATTAGTGAGATCATCCCGTGTTTGTGTGTGTGGCTCTTATTTCAGTCTTTGAAGTATTCATTCCAGACTAAAGACCGCCTCTGTTTCGTCATGGAGTATGTGAATGGAGGAGAGGTAAGACACACACACACACATTCAGAAATACACACTCAGGGCTGTTCTGTATGTGGTTACCCATCTTTGTGCTGCTGCTTTAAACAGCCAGTTAGACCACAAATCCACCACATTAACTGACAGAGGCACGCCGCTTATTCTGCTGTAAGCTCAAAGCTGTATTGAAACTCAGATGACAGAAAAACTGTCTACATATTTATGATATTTAAAACATTTTCCTGGCTCTCTTGTTTTAATTTTGATGAGTAAATAATATCTTGATTAATAATTGTGTATCAGGGTTATTACAAGGTCATCAGTTTCCAATCCTGCAGATGCCAATTTGAAGTTTAAATGAGTTGATTTAAATGTTATTTCAAAGATGTTCTCCTAAACATTTGTCTGGGTTTATAAATGTGTCTCACAGATAAATACCCAATTTTTACCTTGGTCATTATAGTGTTTAAACGTGAAAACGTGAAACACTCAGGAAGTGAGTAAAGTTTCACTGTTCGTTTTCTTTCTAACACAGTTAATTTGCAAACCAACTGGCCTCTCGCTTGCCTTCTCGTCTCTCCTGCTTGTGTCTATTTATGAACACACCTATGGGGCAGATATAGCCAGAATGACAGTCGGAGACGAAATGAGTTTGGATTCCCCCACTTTTCCATTTCTCAGATATTTAATCGGGCCGTTTTTGCAATCTTGGTTCATTCCCTCAGTGTAACTGTCACCTGCTCCCCTCCCAGTTAGTTAGGCAGTTTAGCCGGCGCCAGGCAGGGGCAAACACACACACCCAAACACACACACAGAAAACACCAGCAAACACACACATACTTAGACAAACACACACAGAAAATTTTTACCTCAACAGATGAATTGTGACCACATAGACCACACAAACATGGACACACAACCCATTACAAACCTGCCACAGTCACAGCTGCCAGTACACTGATGAAGGCCCACCTGTCGTGTTACACCCCCACCCCACACACACACAAACATGCACGCACACACAACACACACACTAGACACACACTTTCACACACACTACACACACTACACACAAACACCATTTGAGCAAGGTGGTCTGTGAGCATCACTCCAGCGGCCATATGCAAACCTCCCTGAACAATTAATGGGGAGATGTGTGCCCCTTGGCCTCATGGGTAATTTGTACGACTTGACTGGTGCGGTGCAGCAGGCTGGTGCCACACGTGTAGCAGTGTGACAGTGACAAGTTGACAACTGACAGCTAGGGAGAGAGAGATAAAGGAATGTGAGTTGAGCAGTGCAAAAGCAAGATGGAGGAGAAACGGGAGGTCAAGCCACCTGGGGGAAAAAAAACAAGTTGTGGACTCTTTATAGTAGGAAAATGAGCTTCTTGCCAAAAACAGAGGGATGGATATGAGAATGGAGTAAATGAAGACGGAGGCTCAAGGGGCAAGGCCAGTTAGGCCACTAATGAGTGCTGCACTGGAGGCAGTTGGGATGGGAGGTGGGGTTGTTGGCGGCGGCGGCAGCGGCGGTCGGCCTGTCTTTAACTAGACTGGTGTATTGATTAAACCCTTAATTTGGCCCCCGTCGCCAAACTCCACGCCAGCACCGTGCCAACCTTGCCCAGAGGGTAACATGGAAGAGGTATGCGAGTGTGTGTGTAAGCTGAGGGGGGCTGCTAGATGAGGCGCCAGCTGCCGAGTGCCTCCACCCTCCCTCCTCCGAGACGACCCCCGCACCCCCACCCACCCACCAAACCCCTCTCCACATACACAACCTCGCACACACACACCCCCACTCACCCTCCCTCCACTATCTATCATCTCAATATGGTGCGGGCAGCCAGTTTGTGTTGTGCTAATTTCCTCCAATAAATCAGTAATTATTGCTGTGCCGTCCCTGCTGTCTCTCCCCTCTCTCTCTCTCCCTCTCTCTGTCTGTCTGTCTCTCTCTCTACCCCTTCCTCTCCCTCTCACCCTCTCTTCCTCTCTCTTCCTCCCTCCCTCTCCTGCAGCTGTTTTTCCATTTGTCCAGAGAGCGGGTGTTCTCAGAGGAGCGCACGCGCTTCTACGGCGCCGAGATCGTGTCAGCTCTCGACTACCTGCACTCAGCCAAGATTGTGTACCGGGACCTCAAGGTAAACAGAAAGAGAGAAAGGAGGCTGGTTGGGGGGCATGGATGAGAGTGATTGGATATTTGAGGGAAAACTTTTTTTTTTAAGCCCACCCCCCCCCTCCCCCAATCTCTTATGTTTCCAGTTTCCACACAGACATGAAGCAGTAAAGAAGAGCTGGAGGTAGAGGCAGGGAGGGAGGGTGGGGGTGCTGATGCCACAGAGGTAGAGAGGTAGATGGCTGTGTCTGAGCGTCTGCCTGGCAGCCTTGGCCCCAGCCCTTCTCACAGTAGCCAAGAAAACAGAAAGGAGAAAAAGCTGACAGAGAGTGAGAAAAACACTGCAGCCATTAAAATTAAAAGGTTGAGTGGCTCCACTACACGCCTGAAGTTTATTTCCCTCCTCTGCTCGGAGTTTGTGTGTCTGAGTGTGCGTTTTGCTACGATTTGGATTAACACAAGGTTTTCCTCACCTGTCTCCCTCTGCTCTTTTTCTTCAGAGCAGTAACACCTTGACTCCACGGTACACAAAAAGTAATTTAGTAAATTAACAAAGCCGTTAAGTACGAGCGTTGATTCTCGGTCACGAATAATGAGAATGAGATATTTTTTCAGAACCTTTGACAAAAAGATCTTGAGATTAATTCATTAATGTATTTATTAATTATAAATAATTGAGATTTCAATGTTCTCTTTTATTTCCACACTTTTTTTTAGATTCTGACGGGGAAAGTTGAATTGTGGGAATTGTTGTGTATTTTCTTTCCCTTTCAGTTGGAAAACCTGATGCTGGATAAAGATGGCCATATCAAGATTACTGATTTTGGCCTCTGCAAGGAGGGCATCACAGACGCTGCTACCATGAAGACCTTCTGTGGCACTCCAGAGTACCTTGCACCTGAGGTAACTTGTAATCTTTTGTATTGTGTGTGGTTTTCTTTTGATTTCATTTCTACATTTTCTCTCTCATACCATTTTCTCTCTCATACCTCCAACCTCTCATTTTTTTACTGTTCTTTATCTTCATGAAGACAGTTTTATCATGACTTTAATTGATTTATGATTTGCATTTTTGTACCTTTTCCAGTGTTTTTCTACCGTTCCACTTCTTCAGTCTCCCTCTCTCTTGCTGCTTTGATCTTCCCCACCATTTTATCCATCTATACATTATGTAGCTCCATTATACAGTGAGCCATGACGGCAAGATTAGAACATTTAACTCTTTTCTCCCTAACATAACAATCACCCCAAAGTAAGACAAATAATTTAATTGATAGTTTGACAGTATCTACTAATTATTCAGTAGATGCAACACATTTATGTCTTGAGAATCCCTTGTGAAAACAAAAGGCCGGAGTAAGGAACTCTTTGGCGAGTGTATGTGTTGCTGTGTCCGTAACATTTTTGTTACTTTTTCATTAAGAAATTTTTAGAATAATTATGCATTATTATTGTCACTGACAACTGAAGTATATATTTCATACAAAATGTTAGTTCCATGCATCATATACAGGTTACAATCGTATACGGCCAGGTCAGGTAAGTTATGTAGAATTAGCCCATCACCTGATTACCAAGGTCAAACCAAATATTTGTCAAAACAAAATAAAAAGTACAAAGTCATCATCAAATTTGAGCTGATGTAGTGCTCGATATTCTGCCCCACTTTAGATGACATTTGAAGACATGACTGACGAATGTAAACACAAGTGAGACTGATTATGCCCCCTATATATATATATATATATATATTGTATTCTTTTTTAATGGACATATGATTGCCTGTGGCTTTTGTACTACATAAAAGCGTCTGTGGCATCCACGGGCAGCCCATCCATTCGCCAGCGTTTCTGCACCGCGCAGGGTTCCATCAGGACGGGCCCTGTGAACTGCGTGACTCATGTTGCCCACTGCTGTTTATCTGACAACAGCCCTTGCTGATTAGTTTAACCAACAGGATTATTACTGATCTTTAATAAAGGGGAAAACTCTAGGTAGTTTCATGAAGGACCTGCAGGAGTCACACGAGGAGTACAAACAAACACAGTATCCCGGAATTATGAAGTGACGATTCAGGTTCTCTCTCACAGCCCCCTACCCACAATACCCTGAGTTTTGTTAGCGTGTTTCAAACCTTATAGTGGAATTTATGTATGTACATTTTCATTCGCAGATTTCACAGGGAAACCATTTCCATAATATCAGGGTGAACTGTAAATATGCAGTTTATACGTGTTAATGAGGGTGTTGGTGGAATTGGAAAAGGGCACAGCGCTCGCACAACACATACACACACATACACATATATACACACACACACATATATACACATCACTACATTCTTATAATAATTTTCTGCAGCCATCCACTGTCCAGCCTTCAGCGCTGCTTCACACGAAGGCCAGCAGATCAACTGGCGAAAGCGTTGCAGGACTGTGGGTGGTGGAGACAGAGCGATAGAGATGTGGAGATGAAAGCAGGAGGGGAGAGGCATAGTGTATATCCCACTTGAAAAAGTATGGAGGACAATTTGGCGCAGCATTTTGTGCTTCTTTTTTTTTTTTTTTTTGAGTCCCTTCCTTTGCGTGCCAAAAGCTGATTGGAGGCTGTTGGTTATTTTTCACAGGATGTGCGTCTGTGTGCATTTATGTGTGTATGAGCGTGTGTGCTGTGTGTGTGATTGCAGTAGAAAGTGCGGGCTAAAGCGAGGCAGATGGCGGCAGATGGGCGAGGTTGGAGGAAGGTGCTCGGAAAAAACCTGGAAATCTACACCGCCGCCACTCGCCCGCCCGCTCGCTCTGCTCGCCCGCCCGCGTGTAAAAATAACACAGTTTGCTCAGAGCCAAGTTACAGAGATGCAAAGTAGCCGGGATTAAAAAGAGAAAGGGGGAGGTGGGGGTTGAAGACAGAGGAAGATGAGAAGGGAGAGAAAATATTTCAGGGTTACAGGAGGGATATTCAGACAGTTCCTGTGTTTGCTATCAGTGAAAAGGGCAGATGAGAAGTGTATAAAATGTGTTTGTGTCTGCTGTGTGCCCGAAGGAAGTCATACACATACTTCAGCAACAGAGCACAGTACATTGAATAATACCTCCGTCAAACTTGGGTTATTGTTTGTTTCAAGGATATTAGAAATAAAAAAAAGATTCATGTGAGATTAATGAACAATAAGCAGGATAAGGTCCTTGTAAAGGGATCAGACAAAACACTGTGTTTTTTCTCTGTTTTATCTTTTTTTTGTGTGTGTGCATTTGAAACATTTCCGTTTGGCTTTGTGCTTTTTGTTGAAGATGTTGAATGGGATGGATTTGGGCTTTTTTCAATATTTTGTATGTGTTTGGGTTTTTTTGTTTTGTTTTGTTTTTTGTTTTGTTTTGCTTTTCGTTATATAGTAGATATTGAGATTTTCTTTTCTTTTTTTCTTTTAACCTGGGATGTTTAATAAAGCATTGCGAGACAGCGAGATAGCTGTGTCAGCACAAACCCGTTTCCAAATGATGACACATTGGAGATAGGTCTGTGTTGGACACCAACAATATGTGAGTGTATGTTCACTGTGAGGTGTGTGTTTGTGTTTGTGTTTCATGCTGGGTATCTGGGCTGGTACAGCCACAGGCTGTGTGTGCCCATCCCATCCCATCTAGTCCTGTCAAGGCTGCCAAAGCCCTTGTCCCGTGAACAGCTTCTAGCTGCCACATGGCTGTCCCAACAGGGACCAGGACAGGACAAGACCTTCTCCCCCAGGGCTGCCTTGAACCAGACCTTCTCTTCTCCTCTCTTCTCTTCTCTTCTCTTCTCTTCTCTTCTCTTCTCTCCTCTCCTCTCTCTCCTCTCCTCTCCTCTCCTCTCCTCTCCTCTCCTCTCCTCTCCTCTCCTCTCCTCTTCTCCTCACAATTTATCTCTTTTGTTACTTCTTCTGTCTTGTCCTATTTATTTGTCCTTTTTCTAAAATATACACACAGAACCACATATACTGTAAACACACACACACACACACACACACACACACACACACACACACACACACACTTCTATGCCTCTGTGCCTAGGGCTGTGGGGCAGCATTCTGGCTCTATGTGGATTAATATGCTCCCTGCCTGCAACCGAGCTGCCACCACTTTCTTTGGTCCCAGGACAAACACACACACACACACACACACACACACACACACACACACACACACACACACAGACAGGCACTCTCATTTACATTCCCAACTGGAGAGTTTGCATTTGTATAAATTTCTATACCTTTTTTTGTACCATGTAGAACAGCACTGAAAACAGCCATCTGAGCTGCTCTGAATTTTTTAAACTGCAAACTGTGTTTGTGTGTGTGTGTGTGTGTGTGTGTGTGTGTGTGTGTGTGTGTGTGTGTGTGTGTGTGTGTGTGTGTGTGTGTGTTTGTCCCTCCTCAAGCTGCAGGGACTGAAACAACACCAAACATCTCCTAGTTTGCCTCACTCTCAAAACTTTTATGAATTTGATGAGGACGGATAAATATTCCATCTGCTGTGATTGTGTGTGTGTGTGTGTGTGTGTGTGTGTGTGTGTGTGTGTGTGTGTGTGTGTGTGTGTGTGTGTCTCTGTCTCTGACAGTCTCCCAGCAGTCTAAGCCAGTGTTATCCCTCCAGCCGTACCAATCAATAGTATATCTGGAGCTGGCGGCACGCTTCTTTCCCCCAGCTCTTCTCTGCAGCTGCCAACAGGATGACCAGCTTAATGCACACACACACACACACACACTCACACAATACAGCACACATAACACTCTTATTCACTTCCACGCACATGCAGACTCACACTCACTGAGGCAGCCGCCTGCATCATTAGCAGTTTAGTGTCGAGTGTATGAGCTCAGTCAGTTAATGATCAGCTTTCTGTGGTATTGAGCTGCTGTGGAAACCCACGGGCAGCTGTTTGGTGTCTTCTGTCACCTGGTCTCATTGCACAGTGACATTTAACATGATTCACAGTCGGGGTTGATCTGCAATATAAAGATTAAAAGAATACGTATCAGTGACTGAAACAAGAATATTTTAGCTCCTGAGTGAGAAGTTTTCACCTTTTGTTCAGATGCCCATTGAATAATTACTAATGGTCTGTTTCCTGATGGTATCCTTATATCATATTGATTTATCAGAAGTTATATAATTAAGATTATTTTTAAAATATCTTACTTTCGGATATTAACCATTGTAAAACTGGCAGTTTTGACTCCAAATATGAAATTTTATAAACTCATACCACCACCTTCTAATCTTTTGACGCAAATATTTAACCGTTCATGTGCCTGAACTCAAGTGTATCTCATTGGAGCACGAGTGCTTAGATATTCGGTTAAATATCAGTCTGCACTGCATTTGAGTTTTTTCGTTTGGTGGAGATGTGTTTTCACAATCAGTCAGTTTGAATTTGCATAAATAAGTCTCTATTCTAGTCATTCTAAGCTATCTGTGTGTTTATGACACCTGTGCTGTCTGCATCTGCCAACCATCTCACTACTGCTAATGACAGATATCAGTTCAGTGTGCAGTATATCGTTAAATCATCTGATATTGTGGCATGTGCTGTATATTTTTTTAGTGTGAATTTATAATAGTTGTTTCAAAAACACATTTTTATGCGAGCATGTTTGTGCGTGTTTCAGTCGTCTGTTGGCGTGTG
Source organism: Istiophorus platypterus (assembly GCA_016859345.1). Lineage (NCBI taxonomy): Eukaryota > Metazoa > Chordata > Actinopteri > Istiophoriformes > Istiophoridae > Istiophorus > Istiophorus platypterus. The sequence goes on along the minus strand of CM029124.1, from coordinate 7,924,773 downwards.
CTCTCGTCCACCCTGCCCGGCCCATTATTAACAGTGAGTGAGATGATATTATTATTGGCGAGATGTACAACATATGCTGTTCTGGCTGCTCTCCAGCCCTGCCTGTCTGTCCGTCAGTCACACACACACACACACACACACACACACACACACACACGCAACACAAGCATGCAGGAACACATGTACACTCATCATGTTAATAAGCTTATTATGTTAATGAGGGCCTCAATAGCACCTGAAATACCTCAGTTACTGTGTCTTCCTCCATTTTTCCTCCTCTCTCTCACTCTTCCCGAGGTGAATGGAACGAACAGGCACTTGAGAGGATGAAAGAGAAGGAATGAGTGAGGGAAGACATGATTAGAGGATGGAAAAAAGGCAGGATAAGACAGGATTTTGAGAAGAGCGCAAGGAGAGCAGTCAGAGAACTGGAGTAGTAAGGCAGCCCAGAAACAAGACTTTGATATGGGAATGACTTCTTTCACAGGAGCCCCCAACCCCCCCATGTTGTCCCCATGCCACCACCACCGCCATAGACACATACGCATGCACATACATGCAGCAGCAGCTCAAAGTAGTGTACCTGTGCTCACCAGCTTGGAGGTAGGACTGGCCCTGACCCACGTTGCGGTCTGTGCCTGCCTTTTCCATCCAGGGACGTTCCTGTCTGTCCCTGCCAGGAGAGCATCAGTGTGCCAGGGAGAGCTGGCAGGGACCAGGGGGGCACCTTGTGGGCCATGCCAACACACTGACTCCCTTACTGTAACAAGGGCCTCTGAAGACCTGCCATCCCATGATGTTTGCCGCTGTATGTGTGTGTCTGTGTATTAAGAGGGGGGGTGGATGCCGTCTACATGTCAGCCCTTGGTATTTGTGCAGCCACTTCTGTTCATTTCAAAAAACTTTTTTTTTTTTTTTAATTTATCTCTTGAGCAATATTGCATATCGACTCCCCTCTGCTGTGTTTCTCTGCTCATCTGTCTTTTTCTCGAATACCTTGGGCAGTCTGTACTGTCCAATAAAAGTAGAGTAAAAGTAGATGTCCAGTAAAACCAATGTTCCCATTTTGAAAAGGCATATCTTGTATATCTGTGTTTCTCTACTCTCCTCAGGTCCTGGAGGACAACGACTATGGTCGGGCGGTGGACTGGTGGGGTTTAGGTGTGGTGACGTATGAGATGATGTGCGGCCGACTGCCGTTCTACAACCAGGACCACGAGAAGCTGTTTGAGCTCATCCTCATGGAGGACATCAAGTTCCCGCGCACTCTGTCGGCCGACGCCAAGTCCCTGCTGTCCGGCCTGCTCATCAAAGACCCCAACAAACGGTGTGTGGCCAGGTTTAATGTGTGTAGCTGTATGTGTGTGTGTGTGTGTGAGTGAAAATGCAAAGATGTGAACAGATGTAGTATACAGACAAAAAATGGCAAATTTTGCATGTGAATAATTATTGCTGCTTATATTTAAAATCATCTCTTTGTTGCTAAGCTTTGGACACAGAGGGATTTATTTTAGTCTGTACATGTAAATATCCCTAAAAAATCAGAAAAGAAACGCTGCATACTGGAATAAAAATTAGAAAATTTCAAGTATGTGGCAGGTAGGTTTTTCCAAGTATCCCTGAAAACTTGCCACAGTTCTTCTGTGGAATTAGTCTCTCTCAGTGTCTCCTGTCTCTTCATGTGATCCCAGACACACTCCATGATGTTGAGATCAGGGCTCTGTGAGGGACCATCTGCTACAGGGCATTTTTTTTTCCTCTTGTTGCTGACAACTGTTCCTTATGACTCCTTATGACTGTATGTTTGGGGTCTTTGTCATGATGCAGAATGAATTCGGGAAAGCTAAAACGCCTGAAGCTTTTGCACAGTGCTGTACCCATGCATAGATTTTCTAATCTTTTGAAAGTGGGACGTTTACCTTAATACTTAGACAGAAATGTGTGTTTCCCAAGGAGTTTCATTCACCAGTTGACCTAATTTTTGTGATCCTCTGACTAGGTAATTTAGCCAACATCTATGTGTAATACCAGCAATAACCGGGAACAAGTTATTTAGCTAAATAAATATCTCTGTCGCCTCTGAAAACTTTTAACAGTTTGATTACTTTTTTGTTTTTGGTTCAAATCAAATTATCCTTCCACTGATTTGTTTTTCTGTTTCATTAAATTCCTCTCCTCACCTCTCCTCTAGGCTTGGTGGAGGACCAGATGATGCTAAAGAAATAATGAGACATAGTTTCTTCTCTGGTATCGACTGGCAGGATGTCTATGATAAAAAGGTATGGGGCAACATGGTGTTTACATTTTGTCTCTTTTGTGTAATTTTTTTTTTACTGTCTCATAAGGCATAATATGGATGATGGAAAAATAACTTCCCATAAAGATATGTACTTGTTTGAGTAGTAGTTGTGCAGTGACTTGTATTCAGATAGAGGGTCAGGTTTAACTCATGTAACACGTATCACACATGATCGCACATGTTGTGTGCATGAGAACAGTGAGGCAGCCACATGAAGCTCAGGGACATTAGGCAGAAGTGTGACCTTGTATCCCGGAGGTATATTAGTATGTACATGAGTTTGCTCATATAACACCACTGAGTGCGACTCGGGTCCCATGTGGTAACACCTATAAAATGTTAGAAAGGTGCTGAGCCTCCTCCCTTCGCTTTGTTCTTCATGTCCGCTTCCCCTCTCCTCTCCTCACCCTGCTCTCAGGTCCTCTCCTCTCTTCGCACCTTTCCTTTCCTTTCCTTTCCTTTCCTTTCCTTTCCTTTCCTTTCCTTTCCTCACTTTTTCTTCCCCTCTCCTTCCTCATTTAGTTACCTTTCCTCGCATTTCTTCCCCTCTATCCTTCTTCCTTTACCTTCCTTCCCTTTGGTTCCCTCCCCTCTCTTTCCCTCACTTTCCTTTCCTTCTCTTTCCTTTCCTTTCTCCTTTACCATATAATCACAGGGCATTGCAGTTCCATTATTAAATTTGCTGGTGAACTTCAACAGACTTTCAAGAGTTTGGGTTCTTTCAAGCAGCTCCTTGGTCGTTTGAAACAGTAACAGTCAATGTTATTGCCCTCTAATCATTCCTATTTGTGTCCTCCTCACCTCTCTGTCCCAGCTGGTCCCTCCCTTCAAGCCTCAGGTGACATCAGAGACAGACACCAGATACTTTGACGAGGAGTTCACAGCCCAGACCATCACAATCACTCCACCAGAGAAATGTGAGTCTATTCTATCTCTGTCCGTCTCTCTGTGTCAGACATGTTCGCACAAACATATTCCGCATATTAAAACATATTAAACTTGAAAACAAATCTCACTTTTGTGTTTTACGCAGAGAGATATATTGAAATGAACAGACTGACAGAAAAGGTTTATTCTCCATTTGTGTTTATCAAGTGCCTGGGAGTAAAGTGTTACATGTTTTTCTTAAAGTATTGCATATCCCACAAAAGTATATATACTGTATATGTTTGAGTTGATATAATTGGAATAATTTCTGCAGAGGTCCACGATGTCCACAAATTATTCGGCTTCACAATTAGTAGGTTGTATTTTTTCAAGCGGCTGATAGTGATTGAATTTAACTCACTTTGATAATAGTAGTTTTAATCAATTTTAACATTACTCCCTCTCTTTCTTCAGGTGAGACATTTCCGTTTGAATTAACTGGGGGAACAAACACTCAAAAGTGCAGTTGTTTGTTTATTCAAGAGTCTCTGAAACAGTCCTCGGGCCACACACAGCTCTTCACAGCCTTTTGAGATAAAGATACCGGTTTCACAATGTTGTGCACTGAATTATGCATGAGTGGAACCAATGTGTTTCTCTGCACTAATGTGAGGTTCCACTTGTATTGTAGGTCACAAATCAGCTAGTTAGCAGGAGATTGGCACATCAGAGAAACTCGTTAATTGAATTGTGTTGTGTTTAAATCTGCAGTACAATGCAAACACGGTGCTCTGTCATGTAGAATAACATTTCGAGATCATAAAATCAACCTGTCGTTTTGCAGATTTCACGGACTTAAATAAAAGGCAGACTTATGAATGGTAAATGGCTGAGTCACTATTCACATCTGAATTTGCTTCTTTCTTTCCTTAGTTGATGAGGACGGGATGGACTGTCTGGACAACGAGAGAAGACCACACTTCCCACAGTTCTCCTACTCGGCCAGTGGGCGGGAATGAACGGTCCATCACGGTGACATTATCACAGCTGGTCTCTGAGGTCGTCAGTGTGGGACAAAAACGACCCACAGCTTTGGACCAACCCAGAACAACAGTGAACTTGAGGGATTTTGCCCTTCTCCTCCACTCCTCTCTTTTTCACCTCTCCAGTCCACTTCTCAATTTATTTATTTATTTATTTATTTAATACATTTTTGTGAATCCCCTTTTTGGAATGAACTTGGAGGCAAAATGACCCTCTAATCCTGCACTGAATCCCCAGGCGATCCGAGCTGTGATGTGATCGGTTACTATGTAATGTCCCTTTAATGACAGGAGCATCCCCGTTGGCCTGCTGTGCTTTGATGTGTGTCGGTCCTGCCAAACTCACTTCTGATCAAGTTAGGCAACAGCTGACGCATTTTTAAGGAGACATTTTTGGGGCTTCTTATCTGTAGGAGGGAGATAACAGCATTTTAAAGTCATCCAAACCCAAACTGCCGTAACCGGTTGAATCTCAGGCTTTTGCAAACAGATACTCAGACTCAGCGGGAACACGCGGGTCTGGTCTCCAAATCGTCACATGAATAATTCTGGGATCGATTGAGGCTGCCTGGCATTGAGGAAACAGTTGTCATCAGTGAGCAGAATCCTACACACCTCATGCTGTCGAGCAGGATTTGACTCAGGTTTTGCTCAGTGCAATTCACTGTTATTGTTGCTGCTATTTCAACTACCACCACGACTACTACAGGTACAGTACTACTACTCCTACAACTAGTATTCTACCAGAACCCGGTGCTACACTTCTAGCTTAATGCTGCAGGTCATTACAAAGCCGCCAGCAACACATCAACCACGTCTATTAACGTTTGTGCGCGTACAGCTGCAGAACAGGTGTTGCTACTCCAAATGTACAGCTACCACACATGGACTCTGTAGATTTAGATAATGATGGATGTCATGTTTGTTTGTTCGTGAGTGCGTGTGTGCGCGTGTGCATGTGTGTGTGCAAGGTAATATTATGGGTTTATGTTGAAGATCGCGCCTCAAAGCACAGCAGTTCAGAACGATGAAGCTCCCAAACCATGAGCTTTAAAACATTACCCGCAATGCAGTGCAAGGTGGTTGATACATCCGCAGAGGTGAAAAATGAGAGGAAAACGGTTGGTTTGAATGCCCCCCCCCCCACCAAAAAAAAAAAGTTGTTTTTTTAAATTTATTTTTCAACTGCAAGTCCCCCTGAGTTTCAGTCTCATCCGTCACAAAAGGGAAAACAAAACCGAAACGGTACTTTGCGTCAATGATGGAAAGCTTTACTGTGACATATTGTTATCATGGCTTTGGGGACCACACGGCTGTACCTCTCTGTCTTTGTGCAGGAAAGGGAAACTGCAGCAGGAACAGATTCACCACAGAGTGGGGGAAAAAAAAAAAGAGAAGTCCAGGATGGCAGGTTGGGCATTGTGATGAGAGGAGAGAGAGCCTACAGGTGAAAGAGCTCCAAGGATGATACGATATGAAATATTTATAATGTGATAATTTATGACGTATTGATGAGTGAGGCAACAGCTAGTCTCCTGTTTCCTGTGAGTTTATGGGGAAAAAAAAATGAAAAGACATGGTCTGTGAGGAGGTATGCATCAACAGTTATGGGTTTACACCGATCACAGCAATGGCTATAATATATATGTTCTATTTATTGATCTACTCATCGGTTTTATATTTAACTTTTTCTATTGTTATTACATTACTCTAGGAAAAAAAGTATTGTTATTTCTTAGGGTTGAGAGGAAAAAAAGGCACCTCAAGATACAAAAATGGCTGAAGAATGTAGGAGGGAAAGCAGATAGCCTTCCTGCTCCATCGTTTATTTTAATGATGTTTTGTGTTGTTTTGTGACCAAAATGTGACAGGACACATTAAAGAGAAGTGATAGTTCCCTGTGAGCTTTAAGAAGAATCAAAAATAGGAAAAGGAAATAAGTTTTCTTAGTCGCCTTTTCTTCTCCAACTTTATCAGATCATCCCACAGGTACTTAGTACAAAAGCTCATCTCACCTGATTGGATATTGACACAAATGTCCCCTGTATTTAATCTTACCACAGCTTGGTGTAGTTGAAGGCTTAGGCAGAGTTCAGAGAGAACGATGAAGTGGAAGTTGAGCAGAAAGATGTCTGAATGTAAAGTAGTAAAGATGGGAAAAGATTCAACACCAAACCGTAAGTGTGTCCAGAGATTCGAAAGAGAGGCTTAAGGGTGTTTGGGTATGAAGTGTGAGTTTGTAAGGTCAGTCTGCGTTTCTGTCAGTTCTTAGGATTTTTAGACGAGACTCTCCTGTCTTTAACGTGTCCTGTCACTTCTCCGGTCTGGACTTTGTTTGTTTGCGGTTGTTCTGTCGTCGTGTCTTCCAGTCTGACCAAAAAGATTTAAAATCCCCTTCGCTTTCTCTGTCTTCAAACGCCGGGTAAGCCTTACGGTTTAGCTGAGAATAAATCGAAAACCTTGAAAAACCTTGCACATCAGAGTCCCCCTCTCAAAAAAAAAGAAAATCATAGATATGAGGAAATATATTTTTAAAAATTTGAAATCTCAACATCATCATGTGGAGGACGTCTCCGTCAATATTTGGATGACATGGATAAAAATGAGAGCACCAGGGGATGTGTTCTTATTAGGCATAGTAAACTGTATTCCACTATATTTATTTGAATGTTTTTACTATTATCATCGATGGATAACTTGAATTTCTTTTCTATTTAATTTATTTGATGTCATTTTGTTTTGGAGTTTAGCTGTAAGGGGGTCTAGTCGTGTTTCACTCTGCAATTTAAGTCTTCAGAGACTTTGTTCTAAAATAAATGCCTCCTTTCTTTTTCTTTATAGATATCTTATATTACACCTGTTTTTCCGCTGCTTTTAAGTCCATATGCTTTAATCTTGCACATCCATTAAATTGCTATTAGCTAGCAAAGGCGCTTTATGGCAGAAAGTATAAAAGGATGGCGCTGGCCTGCATGCTGTAGTCCTCCTCTGTCCGCACCACTAGTCCTGAGTCAAAGTGGCACTCAGAACTCTTATGAAAAATACTTCTCTGTGATAGATTGAGCCTGTCTGGCACAGCTGAAGCAGCCGAGTAGTTCAAAATGAGTACAAATCCCACCCAGCTGGCACCCTCGACAGGCTCGAGCAAACGCTCCAAAGTATTTGGAAGGATTTCAGCTTTGATTTGACCCAGGTCTGCGAGCGGCTGAGGAGTTCTAGATGTATGCGCACGCTTAACGCCGAAATCATTAGACACCAGAGTTCACAAAATACCGCTTTGTAGCTTTGGCCACAGCACTTTCACATCCATCACTTTTTATAAGATTCCGATGAATCTGATTCAGCTCCGCTTTAAAAGGAAGTTTTTTTTTTTTTTTTTAAATATTTTTAGGAAAATGAGGATTTTTTTTTTAAAGCACATCTCTCCTCCACATACAACCGATAGCTTTGATGCTGCTCTGATGTCTAGAGTTGGCAAGACCTGGGTGATTGTGTCCCACATGCCAGAGACGAGTCAGTGCCGTCCCCTGCAGAGCGGGCTGCGAATGAGGCTCAGTGGGAATTTATGGAAATCGGTCAGTGTTTATGCACTAAAATGTTTGGAAAAATCCACTGAGCAAACATTGCAACTCCACTGATGCCACTGACTCTTTCCTCTTTCGCATTTTTGAAAGCTTTTCCCTCCAGTGAGCCTCCAACTCTCCTTATTCAGTCCCTTACAGATTCAAGTTCATTTAGTGGCAGCAACAATGCCAGAGGCTTATTTTAAGATCAGAGATCATCGGGGGGAAAAAAAAATTAATGTTTTCCTCCAACTACTGTAAGTGGAGAAGGTGGAGCTTAGTAATCCTCTTCATCGATGTGGGTTCTCCCTTAAAGACTATGAACCAGTTGTGGGCACGTGTCAGTAATTTAACTTCGTCTCAGTTGTTCTCACCAAACAGAGGTTCTCTGGAAACTGGATGCAGAAATTCAGTTTCGGCCTCCTCACAGCTTTACTGGTGCCCTCGACTGGTGTGAATCAACATCGATATCTGATGCTGCACTGACAGCGTTCACTCTTAAAGCTGCTGCTGTTTGTACTGTACATCTATCACACAACAGATCCGAGTCCAAGAGTATTTGAATAATATGTAAAATCCTTTCAAAGACCTCAGCTGCTCTGTATTGATCTTCGCCCGTTGTTAATGAACCGACGGCGTCAGCCAAAAAATCACAAACTGTGCTCCGCCTGGCGTTTAATGCAGATAATAAGTAAACGGCTCAAGTGTTTGGAAGGATTTCTGAAAGTATTTGACCTCATGTCTGCGACAGAATCCCTCCCTTCTCTTCTCTCTCTGGTACTAGTCTACTATCATCATGGTTATTAACATGAACAAGCATGAGATGCATTTATTTATAAACAGCAAAACAAAACTGCAAATGTACAAATATTACAAAGTGTAACAGTTTTAATTTCATGTCCATGTCCATCTACTGTAGCTTTACAGTTGTGCGGGACATTTCTGGACGGCTTCCAGCTGTTCACAGAGTGCGCCGTGTTTCCCTGAAGCACTGCAGTACTGAAGTCAGCCTCTGCTCCATGACGAGTCAGTGGAGCAGAGATGACGTTGACACCGAGACGGCGTCGAGAAACTTAGCGGATCCGGAGAGATTCACAGAAAGAAAGCAGATCAAAAAGCGTTTTTCTGTCCCTCATGCTGTCAGGATGCAGTGCTGCTGGCCAGTGAGGCCGCCAGGATGTGAAAACAACAAATTACCATCAACATGTTTTTTACACTGTACATCCTTAGTATTTTTACACATAAAATGTATATGATAGGGATGCACATTATTTTCCTTCTTACAGACAGCTTCAATAAAGCACTATGTCAATCTGCAGCGATGGTGTCGACTTTTTGTTTGCTTTGTGGTTAAAAATAATATTAATAACCTTCTGAACTTTCAGCTCAGTTTAAATGAAAACAGAATTGCAACATGAAACCAGAAATATTTTTCTCATTAATGTTAAACATTGCTCTGGATAAAAGAAAAGAAAATATAGATACTTGCTGCGGATTAGTCCACCAGTGGTTTTATTTATTAAACTTGTAAAAAAAAAATGTTTTCTTTTTAAATAAATACACCATCCTAGTGCCTATAACCACTCAATACATCACAGTAACAGTCTATTACCAAATATAAATCATAATAGAGAACTGATGTCAGATCTGATAAAAAAAAAATATATTAGGAAATATAATTCACATACACCATTCAGCCTCAGCATTAAAACCTTGGCTGATCAGTGTAGATACAGTATGTTCCTGCCTCCCTGCAAATAACCCTCAGCAAGAAAATAACAGTTTGTGTTCTGCTTTGCAGTATGTTACTGAAAACCTCGAGATCCAAACAAAATCAGTGCAGTGTTGGCGATGGAGAGGAGGAAAGAGGCAGGGCCCGACTCACGCGGACAGAGTATCGACTCGTCTAGTGCTGGGCAGCTAGAAAGACAAACACAGACACGAGGTCAGCGAGACCGTTAACTCTGATAAATACAGACAACCTGCTGTTCAGCAAATCCGGAACCCGAGAGAATCATTAGTCATGAAGGGACAAATATCTTCTTCCTGATTTTACTTAGGGTTTTTTTTTTTTTTTTACAACTCTGAAATGCTCCTGCAGGGAAAACACAACATCACAAATTCATTTAGTAACAGCACGGAGAGTCACACACTCCTGCGAGCACGCGCAAGTGTGTGTAAGTGTGTGTGTACGTACCTCTATGCGTAGGTTCTGCATCTCCTCAGTGAGTGTGTTTCTCTCCTGCATCAGCTGGTTCTGTTTGGCCAGCAGCTCACACACCTGCTGGGCGCTGCTCTGACAGTGACGGTCCAACTGCTGCAGCCTGCAACACACAAACACACACGATGTTACCGTGTGAGAAGAACGTGCCCTCCTGGCGGACAAAAAAACAAACAAACAAACAAAAGAAAACATTTAAATATTGAAAGAGCGCTGGATGCACAAAGCCAACCCAAAAGCTTTTAATATTGCTGGACTTTGTGCCGATTAGATAATCGACACCTATAAGAAAGTGACAGCAGCGTGTGTGATCTGTGAGTGGAGACGCACGGAAAGAGGTGATGATCTGATCTGAGCCACTGGATCAGTGTGAGCAGATACTGCTCCATGTGCTATTTTATAGTGACCGATCAAGAAAATATAACAAAAAGATGCTGTAAACACACCAAAACAATGCAGGTAAGATGAGCAAAGATGCTGTACAAACATTTCAACCAAGGCATTATTCTCTTCTGAATAGTTTCCGATCAATAGGTCAGAAATCAATAACATTTCAATAACCATTTAAACGTGCCCCAGCCCCGAACTAATACTTCAACACATCCACAAGAGGAAGATCAATTGGCTCTTTCATCGACAAGTTGATCAAAAGAAAACACATCGATAACTGTTTCGATAACTGTTAAATCAGTGTAGCACCAGTTTCTAAAATGCCAGGATGTGATGCTCTTCTTCATCATATGATAATGAAATTAGTTTTGGATTGTTGGGTAATTTAAGTAAAATATCTTAAACACATCTCTTTTATTTGTGACTGTGGGAAATTATAATGGGAATTTTACTATTTTACAGCTTAATCAATAATGAAGATAATAGTCTGTTGGATCCGGTAACATGAAATTTTATATTTGCAACATTTTCAACTAAAATATTGAGTAAGGTCAATTTAAAAAAAAAAAAAAAAGTTTTACAACTTTTTCTTTGACACTCAAACTGTTGCACCACTTTCATGTTTGATCAGACTTTAGTTCCTCGTTCATTTCATTGTATTTTGCAGGACAACGGTGTAAACTGAAGTTCATATCAGCAGTGGTGGAAGGAGCACTCAGATCATGAAGTACAAGTACCAACACAACAACGTAACAACCTTCCTTTATGGGTAGAAGTCCTGTGTTCAGAAGTTTACTTTAGTGTACATATTATCAGTAAAATGCACCTGAAGTATCTCAAGCTAGTTTTAACTAGCTAGGTAGTTTAGTCCAGATGTAATTCACAAGATAAACCTTGGGGGGCTGTGAGATGATTAATTGGGTAGGACAGAAAAAAAAGTAGTTCTGCTACAGAAAGCTGTGTTCATGTTTTGGAATTTTTCTCTAATCTTTGCCTTTTGTGAAATATTAGATGAAATACCTCTTTGGGACTAGAACAGTTATTTAAATGAGACCATCTGTGTAGTAGAACTGCAAGAAACTCATATCTGGAACCTGTGTTAAGGGATTCAGAGTAAACTCTACTTTTTTCTTAAGGAGCTTTTGTATTGTATTTTATAGTCCAGGTCAAAATTATTTGCAACCCTGAATTTTATGCACAGAAATAAATGCAAATTAACCAGTTTTATATAATCAGAATATTAAATAAAATGCCTAAAGTTACTGAACAAAATAAAATGCTTTCCTATAGTGAAATAAAAATACAGACGTAAATATGTGCTTGACACAGTTATTAGTACCCTTTTAATGAATTTAAAAAAAGTAAGAATTATCAGTGGTTAATTGTCATTGTTCACATAACTTGGATTAACCAATGAATGATGGTTTTACTGTATAAAAAGGAGCTGATTGTTTCCAGTTGCTTTTTCACAATGGTGAGAATAAGAGAGCATTACAAATCTTACTATCAAAAAACCAGGCAAAACTTCCAAAGTCTACATGACAGTCGCCAAAGATCCTGAAATCCCTGTTCCAACCGTTCGTTATGTTATCGAGAAGTTTTACAGTCGTAAAGCGGTTGAGACGTCTCCAGGATGCGGTGCTTGGAAGGAACAAATAAAGAGCCTCAGGCTGACCTGGAGCAGTCTGGAGCGGTGGTGTCAGCCCGTACCATACACCGCACACTAAACCGAGTAGGGCTCCATGGGCGAAGGCCAAGAGGGACATCGCCATTGAAAGAAAGCCACCAAAAGGCAAGAATGAGGTTTGCAAAAACTTCCACAGATAAGCCACAGTCTCTCTAGGATAATGTTCTGTGGACACATGACACCAGAGTAGAGCTGTTTGGGAATCCAGGGCATCAGTTTGTATATGAAAAGAACAGCCCACCTACAGTAAAAGACAATAGAAACTGAAGACAAGTTGACTTTGTTTTTTCCCTGCACTCATGAGCGTGTGTGGACAGTGGATCAATTGAACAGATCTCCCAGTATCACATTATATCAGCAGATAGTCAAACGGTCTGGTGAGAAAGTTGTGCGAGTGTTGTGTCATTACTGGTCGATGTCCCAATTAGTGTGTCCCCTCTGACACAGTCGCTCCTGCAGACAATCAACTCTTTCAGTGGTACACTGGGATTAGACACTGTGTGTGTGTGTGTGTGTGTGTGTGTGTGTGTGTGTGTGTGTGTGTGTGTGTGTGTGTGTGTGTGTGTGTGCGTGTGTGTTAGGGAGGTGGTGTTTTCCAGCTGGGGTTTGGGGGTAAGGGTGTATGAATAGTGCGTGTATTGAGTGTGTTTTTGGGGGGTTGGGGTGTGGAAGTGGATTGTCTGTTAAGATATTTCCCACCAGCAGCCCATTATTTCATTCATCCGTCCATCCATTCAGTCAGTCATCCCCTCCTCTAACGCAGTGGTGATCTCATTCACACACACACACACACACATGTACGACGCACACAGTCTCCTTGTGTCCCCTGCAAACCCGACACACAATTTCACACCCTTGACAGCAGGACAGCAGGACACCAATGCACACGCACACGCACATACACACAAACACCTCCTGATAATGAGACACAGGAAACTCTCAGCACTGGAATCCAAATTTTGCAGACTCAACCATCCATCCATATTCAGCCCTATTTTCTCTCTCTCTCTCTCTCTCTCTCTCTCTCTCTCTCTCTCTCTCTCTCTCTCTCTCTCTCAGACACACACACACAAACACGCAGACACACTGTGTGTTTCATTGTCTATTGACCGGCCATGAAATTACGACACAACATCCTAGGAGTTGGTCAAGTTGTTTAGAAATTACCACATGTACGAAAAAAGTACTTTTGATGCCGTCTCAGGACAGTAGTAGAACGTAACTCAAGTACTCAAGTACTCTACTGTACAACCTTGATTTCCATTTTTGTGCTACTTCACACTGTGGCTTTATGTTAAATGGATAAAACTGACCTTTTTGCCCGTCAATCTACACTCGTAAATCTAGACTCAACCCAAAATAACAAAGTAAAAATATGTTAGTAAGTTTTTTGCAAATGTATTATCAATAAGTGAAATCTCTCATTTACAAAAGCATTAAGACTCTTTGCCATTGCAAAGTCAGGGGCACTGTTTGATTTATCTTTGAGATGTGTCTAGAACTGGACTAGGGTCCACCTATGGTTCACTAAACTGATTGTTTATAAAGGCAAACACCTGTGTATTCACACTATGGCCTCGATAATTGTGAGATGGCAATGCCAGAGCTGGTGAGAAGGGCCTTGGTCAGGGAGGTGACCAAGAACCCGACCATCAGTCTAACAGAGCTTCAGTAATCCTCTGGAGAAATGGAAGAACCTGCTGGAAGGACGACAATCTCAGCAGCAGTCCATGAATCAGGTGGTGGGATGACTGGAAGCCCACAGTTTGTAAAAAAAAAACAAAAAACAAAACAGCATTTGAAGGACTCTGAGAGCACGAGCAAAAAGATTCTCTGCTCTGATTGGACGAAACTCAAACCCTTTGGGCAGAACTCCAAACAATATGTCTGGGTTCTGCTCAACACCTGGATAATACCATCCCAACAGTAAAGCCTGGGGGGGGGGTCCTCAGTGTCAGGGACATGGAGACTGGTCAGAATTAAGGAATTAAGGAAAGGATGCGGTCGGATACGAAGAAGAAAATTACTCCAGAGTACAGAAGACCAGGGACTGGGGTGGCGGTTCACCTTTCAGCACAATAGTGACCTCAAGCATACAGCCAAGAAAACGCTGCAGAGACAAGTCTCTGACTGTCCTCAAGTGGCCAAACCGCAGCCCAGACTTAAGCCCCATAAAACATCTGTGGAGAGAAATAAATACGGCTGCTCACAGATGCTCCCCATCCAGTCTGACAGAGCTTGTCCTCTTCTCAACGGAACACTTTGAAAAGAGATCATCACGCTTTGGCCGAGCTGCTCAGAGCTCGTGTGCAGCCCGTGACGGGGAATCGCATGTAAGCGTCTGTCGGATATAAACTATCGCAAAGGAAAAAAAGCCCTGAGGAATCCCTGCGCTACGTGGTAACGTGAAATACTATCGAGAGTAATCATATTTCACTTTATCCGTCAGGGTTTCAACAGGTTCAGAAGGCGACAAAGAAAGGTAGGAATAATGTGTGATGGGGGGGGGGCGAAGAGAGTTGTGGCTCGGGGCAGAGGGAGACACGCAGAGGTAGCCAGGGGGAGACAGATGCCCCTGCCCTGCTGGTTGTGTTGGCAGTGGCAGGGCTGCCTGTGTGTGACAGACGGGGGAGGCAAACATCCCAACTCTCCTCCACAATCTGCTCCCAGCCCCCCCCCCCAACATTGTCCTCACTCTGCCCTGTGCTTTTTCCACCTCAGGGTCTAACCCCCCCCTTTATAAGGATCTCCCTCCTCCATCAGTAAGTGTCTTAGCATGCTCACTTCATCCCCATCAGTCCTCCCTGAGCCCTCCTCTCACAGACCAGACTCACTGTGCGGTTTATCTCAGACCTGGAGGCTCTGTCCAGACCTGGAGGCTCTGTCCAGACCTGGAGGCTCTGTCCAGACCTGGAGGCTCTGTCCAGACCTGGAGGCCGGGGGAGATGACTCCCCTCCCCTCCTGGTGTTCCTTCGGTCGGCTGCCAAGCTGTCCTGACCAGCCACCCCCTCTCTCCCTCCTCCCGCTCTCCCTCTCCCTCCTACGCCATCGCACAGCGTGACACAGCAGGGCAGCACCGCGTCATACAATATCTCTCTCTCACACACACACACAAACGGAAAAGAGCCGTGCTGCGAGTGAAGATACAAGATACAGACACAACCGGTGTGGCGCACACAAAATGCAGGAGATATCAGCTACACACACACACACACACACACACACAACCGAGGACCTAAAGGTCAAAAAAAGAGCCTGTTGTTCTGAAGCTGTAAATGTTTGATGAGCGAAGCGTTGAGGATGTGTCGACTGACGGCCTTTAGCTCCGCACAACCAAAATAATCTGAGTCATGCTGACAAAATGCCAAATCTTATCCAATCACAACCTCTGATCTTTGTGCGTGCAGTTGGGCCAAACATTTCAATACGATATTCTCCGGAGCGAGCGTATGCAGCAGTCTGAGATTTCGTCGTCATGACTTTGCCCTCTCTGAAACTCACGTTTTCTCAGCTAAAATCTGTCTCTGCTGTCACCTCAGAACATGGACTGAATATAACCTCACTTTAGGTGTTTACGGAATTTAAGATTTATGTTTAGAAAATTCACCAACAACATCTCTTTCCGGAGACATTGTTCCTGTTGATTTCTATAATCCACTGAACAGATACTTCAAAGCCTGGTTGAATGTAACCAAATTATCAACGTGACTAGACTCCTATAGAGGTTTATAATTTGGATGAATTGAACATTTCATTACCAACATTCCAAGTTAAATTAAGTATTTAATTTTAGAAGTGAGTTGAATTTAAACCAACTCCAGTGGTAGAGGTAGAAATATTCTGACTTTTCTATTTCTATTTTCTAAAAAAAGTAAATAAATAAAAATACTGTATCCTACATCTCACTTGCAACTCAATGGTTTCTTTCATTAGACCTCCCTTGCCTTTTACACAGCCACATCTTTCAAATCCACATCCACAGCTTTGAAATGCAGGCCTCCACTTAACATTTCTAGTCTCCTAGTCAAGGTAAAAAAAAACCTTTAAAATCACTTATTTTCCAACCCATGGATAAAACAAAACAGCAGTATAAGTTGATTTGTTTCTACGTAAGATTGATCCTTGAAAAATGTTATTTTGATTTGTGTGTTTTGTTTTCATTTGCATTTGAGGCCCTACAGTCCTCGTGTTGCTGTGATGTTTTTATTGGTAGCATCAGTTATCCATTTCCAGAGATTAACTGAGAAACGTTTTTTGGGTGAAACAGCACCAACTGTACAAAATTATCTGTAAATGAGACAAATTTCTATAGTTTCAGTCCAAATACTGTTGCAAAATGCCACCAGGCTCTCACCCACACCAGTTTATCATTACATGAGCCGAACATGCAGCCAGTAAATCAGCCAGTCAGGTCGTGGCCTGAGGTGTTTAAAGCGGCTGCAGGATGTAAGCTGCAGGTTTATGCAATGCAGTACTTAAAGCTTTGACCCTGGCACACACATAAACAGCAACACACACACATACACAGAGTTTGTCTGGCCAGAGAGCTGCCAACCTCTGGCCTTTTTATACAACACACAAATACACACGTACACTCTCTCTAATCCACCTCTTGTCTCACCTTGCATACCCTGCCTTGGAGTGTGTGTGTGTGATTATGGTAGCACTCCTTCCAGCAGCTAAAGCAGAAAATCCAATAACTGGCCTCTATCAACTGGCACACTCATTAATTAGGGCTTAATACAGCTTAATGCCCAGGCACTGCCCTAAACTAACGCACGCGTGTGAGTGCACACGCGCGCACACACACACACACACACACACACACACACACACACACACACACTGCAAAACTGGCCTGCCTTTGCCCGCTGCCTGGAACTGGTGAGGAAGGAAGGGAGGAGGCTTGGATGAACTGATGGATGAGCTGATGACGAGACAGATAACTGGATATTTGGATGAGGAAGATCTGCACTCGGTGAAAAACAAGGGCTGACAGTTCGGGGTGTCGGGTGAGGTGTGGGACAGGGCGGAGGAGGGACGAAGAAACAAAGAGGCTGAGGGCTCCAGCTCCAGCCGTCACCTCCCCGCTGCTGGCCTGGCTCACGGATGGTTTTGATAGCAGGGTGGTGGGCGTTTAGAGAAGGAGAGCCTCCCCCTATGACCCGGTGAAAGGACACCACCTGCTGGATCCTACGGTTTACTGACGCACAAACACACACACACACACACACACACACACACACACACAACCAACATGTACATGGAAATAATTCCTCAATTATGCATTAAAAAAATACCTGAAACAGCTTCCAGAGTGAGTCATGCTAGTAAATGCACATTTTGCTCTCCAGCAGACATAATAAACGGAAGTTTTGCTGGGAGGCAGTTTGCAGTAATTTCCCTTGACAGCTCGATAATCAAACTCTGCTCACAATCTGCACCTCGAACCGCCGCACTCTCTATTGACTGCTGCTACTAAGGAGATTAATTACAACACATACACACAGACACAGTTACCTCTCTGTGGCATACATCAGTCGTAGCCCACAGCTAATGTCTAAACCCTGTTTTGTGTGTGTGCGTGTGTTTGTGTGTGTGCGTGAGTTTGTCAGTGTTTGCATATTTATTTACAGGTGGAAGCATATCTCCTAAAGGCATGGTCCGAGGGGAAAGTGCTAACGTCATGTTAGAGAAACAGAAACCATAATAGAAAAAGAAGATCTGGAACCAGCATTCAGGTCTGTCATTCAAAAGCCCCCAAGGAATATTTGTGTTTTTATTACAAAAAAAATCAGCTAGTATCACTTTATGAAATTTACTGACATGGAAAAATCAGTAATGTCTTACTGTATAATCTGTCTGTATTTCCAAAAATAACCACTCAGCATGGAATATTATAAGAATGGAGATTGTTCTTATGTTTGCAAGAAAATAAAGCAAAGGAACTCTTGGTGTAAATCAACACGGGCTATAATTAGAGAGAAAATTTCAACTGTGCTCCTGTAAAGAGATCTGCAACAAGAGACATAGGACAACCACACACACGTACACACTCTCTCTCTCTTTTTTAAACACACACTCCCATAGACAGGAAAAATGAGGGAAATTAAATAGGACTCAAATCAAGTGTAAAAGTCAACTTTCAGCCTAAAAGATAATTAAAAATCTTAACTCCAAACACACAAACATTGGACCAACTAAACTTGGGTCCCCGTCTGTTTGTGTGTGTGTGTGTGTGTGTGTGTGTGTGTGTGTGTGTGTGTGTGTGTGTGTGTGCGTGTGCGTGTATATAGCATGCAGGGGGCCTAGGGGGTGAAGAATGCAGGCAGACGGCCTTGACTTGCCTGGTTACAACAACGCTGCCAGGGGCATGAAAGCTGCAGCTGCCACTACACACACACACACATACACACACACACACAGACACACACAAAACCATATTTTGCCCAATCCCAGCCCACCATCGCCACCCTCACACCCCAAAGCTCTAGCTAAATCTTGGCTGGCACACAACTGCACTCAAGAGTAGTGTGTGTGTGTGTGTGTGTGTGTGTGTGTGTGTGTGTGTGTGTGTGTGTGTACATGTGCCTTAAGGCCATACCCCTTGTCCTCTCCACCAACCTGTCATGTCAGTTGTTGCTTTCGCTACCATGCACATTTGACATGGGTGCATGATTGGTTAACCACTGTAATTTGGTTTTCTCTCATTTTCTTGTGCTTTCTATTTATTTGCTGTTGCTTGTCCTGGTCCCTTTCAAACATGCTCTTTACTCTATAAATGTACCGGCTACTTAACTTGTCAGCATAATGATGAGGGAATCACTTTTTTGTTCGTTACTATCTGACCTGTTTGATATTTGGTGCTAAATGCTTTTAATGTGAAGTACTTTGTGACTTTTGTTTTGAAATCGTTACTTACTTAAAGAACTCATGTCTAAAAGGTAAAACTTATATGTGAGTGAAGCTGTCAGTTTCATTCTATAACAAAAGTACCAGTGGGCTAAATTCTTTCAAGAATAAAAATGTTTAAAAGTACTGTACCAACATTTTTTTTTTTTTTTAAATGTCTCACCAATTTACCAAAAACTCCATTTATTTAACATTATCAGTTCATTTTTTATAGCATGCTGCTGCATTTTAAATTTTTGGATTAAATTTCAAATCGAACTGGAAATCAATTTGCAGTGATTTGAAACAGTCCTCAGTTAGGCAACTGATCACTATAAACACCTTATCTGCTTGTACTGTTGTCAGAGTTGCGTTACTGCTGAGTGGGAATGTAGCTGTAACAGTGCATTGGTCTGAAAAGTCTGCACCCAGCAACTGAAACAACGATGTTACTTTGAAAATAAGATCAGATGAAACAACCGATCCCCATTTAAAACATTTTGAACAATGTTATTTATTGTTAAAGGCCTGACTGTTGTGGGCCCTTAAATCTTTTATCAATTAGTTGTTTCACATCAGTATGATGCATAAATGTTGTGTTGGAATAAAGCGCATATTACAAAAACCTTTGAAATACGTTCTATGGAGCTTGAAGACTGTATGTATATCAAAACGTTAACAAGCTGGCTAATTAGGGGATTGGAGTAATGAACTCAACACGACACTGCAGGCACTTTTTGGACTGACAGACCAGACTTCACAGTCTAAACCTTTTTAAAAACTTCCACTCGTAATCTCTCTTTATTATTATTTGATATATAATATATAATCAATTAATCCTTTCCACATATGCGCCAAAGGTTAAAACTGGTCTTTGGTCTGGTCAAACTTCTTGTAGCCAGAATTTAGAGGACCAGTGTTAGTTAAGAATTTTTTTCTTTTTTTTTCCCTTGGAAAAGGGAATATCGGATGGATATCAGAAACATCTTCTAACCCTGACTTGAAAAAACAAAGCTGTCAACAGCTCCGGATGAGCACAGAAGTTGTCCCTGCTTTCATTTTGTCACTGTATTAACAGAGGTTTCAGTGCTGCTGCGGGCTGTTATATCATCTATTCAATGTCAAAGCATTTGCTGCCGTGAGGCCTGCCGACTCTTTTCAAGTCTTGTGTTTGAGTGTTTGCTTTCCCGGCATTAAAGTGTTTCAGCTGCTGTTGCTTTTAACATTTTTCTAAAGAAGGGGCAGGTGTTTCTGCACGAGTTTTCTAGTTGTAGTTTTATGAAGCTGTGTAAGCGAGTGTCACTGACTGGGGCTCGAGATGTGACACTTTGCACAGTTAACGCTCCAGCTTGCAAGCCTCTGGCTACAGCCTGACATCTGAGCTGCAAATCTGCGCGTCTGTGTGTGTGTGCCTGTGCGTGTGATAGAGCTGTAAAGCCACCGTTTGACAATGCTCTTTCAGCAGGCCGCCCTGCAGTCGCTCCCGGCTACAGAAGCCAGCTGGGCAATGCAGAGATAGAAACGATGAGAGGAGAGAGGGAGAGGAAGATGGATTAGGAGGAGGAAGGACGACTCATCGGCGCCATCCAGAGGTAAGAACATGAGTGTAAGAGAAAGACTAATAGAGATTGAAGTATGACCTGTGGACTAAACTGTTCCTTTCTGTTTTAATGCAGTTGAGATTTCCCCACCTTTGCAAGTGTTCAGTAGTTCACAGAAAACTATTTGTCCTCAAACAGTAAATCAAGTGCGTATTTATATGTATTTATTAATGCAGCTGATAAATCTCAACTTTACATTTCTCATATCGTATCATTTTTTTGAGAGAATGCTCAGAAAGTGTAAACTATTCAAGATGTCTCAAGTAGGTATGTTCTAAGAGTTTACAATAGCAACTAAAAAACAACAACAACAAAAAACCCCCACAATAAAACAAGATGATATGATGTTAAACTGCTTTCACAACATATCAAATCCGACCGTCTTTTTCTGCAGTTTCTGTAACACTCAACTTTTCTTGTAGGGAGAAAAAAAATGGAGGGGCTGTTTTTTGTTAAAAATGAAAATGTCTGAATTTAAAAACGTATAAAGAAAAAAAACTGCATACATGTTCGGTAGAAATATGAAATGTAAAGAGGAGACAGCAGTAATGTTCATATCAACGATCTGTGGAACGTGACTGCGAGGCAGTTTTAAGTGTACGAAAAGCTGCACCTCACACTGGGCCTTCTTCGTCCTCATCCCTGATTTCTCCACATCTCGATCTTTTATCATCCTGCTGTCTCCCAGTACCTCTCAGATCACACGCACAGTTGCAACTCAACATACACACAGATGCACACAAACATACCCATATGCCTGAACACACACACACACACACACACACACACACACACACACACACACACACACACACACACACACACATATGCGCCCTCACACACAGATGAGACAAATGAAAGCTGTCCTGTTTTCTTCGACCCAGCCCCTGCCAACTTAATTTGCAAATGAAAAGTTTTGTGAGGAGCGTCCTTTTGCTTCTGGGGCGAGGGAGAGAAGAGGGTTTGACAGAGTGTGTGTGTGCGTGCATGAGTGTGTGTGTGTGTGTGTGTGGCAGGGGCCCAGACGAAGCAGCCCTCGCCCGGGGCTTGCTGTCCGCCTGCGGTAGCAGCAAGCCTGTTCCTTCTTCCCCGGCCCGCCGCGACCATTTGTTCCATTAACCAATCTCCTGGAGCCTCTGGTGCAAACACATACACACACACATCCACAGGCATACATACTTCAACAACTGCTTGCACAGCTCATGCCACACATGGCCCTCCATCCCTCCTCCATCCTTCCCTCCATCCTTCCCTCCCTCCTCTGCTTTCCTCCAGACGCACGCACCATCTTTCTTCATGGAGGCCATATGGCCCAGTGAAGCCTGTGGATCTACGGGCACATCTGCGTATATGTTGTTGCTCTCCTTAAAGGGCTGCACAGTGAGCTGCAGGCTCACATAAACACTCACGCACACGTACTGTACGTGCGCACACACACACACACACACCCAGGGATGACAAACGCACTGCTGTCACTATGTGTGTTTAAGCAAGCAACGCTGTTATGTTGGTCTGTCGTACATGTGTGTGTCTGTGTGTGAGGGAGTCTGTGTATGTGACCTAAGTGTGTACATGCGTAGTGATAATTGGTGAAACAGCCTGCGAACAGCTGTGGGGTGAGAAGAGGTTGCGTGGTGTTTGGTACAGAAAGCAGAGGGGAGGAGGAGAAGAGAGAGGAGGAGAAAGAGAGGAGAGGAGTAAAGTTAAAGAACAAAAGAAGGGCGGAGAGGAAAGTGAAAAGAGATGAGAAGAAGGGAAGAAGAGGGTGAGGTAATGGGAGAAGAGAGGGGGAGAGGGCAGAGGGGGAGGCAGTTACAGCTGAGAAACTGTGGATGCACAGTCTCCGGCAAGAACAGGAAACTGCTGAGAAGTCACAGCAAACTTTTCTCTCCGCATGTTTTTCCATTTCTGCCAAGAAAAAAAATCTTTTTTTATACACAAGGACTGGACCTCTAACAGTCCGTGTTTCTGGTTACATATGGATATGATCTTTTTAAAACATACAAAAAGGGAAGTAATTTTCTTTTTTTATGAATTCTGTGAACAAAAGTTATGATTTCCTGTCAAACACAGAAAGGTGTCCATGACACTGTTTTCTATCTCTTGACTGTCTCATTTGTTGGTCTTTTCTGAATTAAATACTGTGTTTGCATTGCAAACTGTTCCTTCAAGCCTGGTATTAATTAATTAAATAATCAAATTTTTTAGTCATTATCAGAAAGATTGTTTACACTGTGAAAAAAATGAACATTGCTGTAACTGTTGTTATTGTAGATTTGTAAGAAATATTTTAATTAACTTGACATGCGTTCCAAATATTTATCGATTTACAAATTGTTCTTTCACAGTGAAGTTCTCACTAAGATCTTTCTCTCAATTAATCACCGCTAAGATTTTTACTTTTGTCAGAACTGTATCAAGATGTCCAATCACTTAAACAAATCACATAACACTGACGAGTCAGATTCATTTCGAAATCAAACAGACTTCTTAATTTTACTGTTAAGATCTTAACTATAAATAAATTATAAAACAATAAACATCCATTCCCTGCATTTCCTTTTTGCACCTGTAATCTGGTTGCTTGTGTATGTGACAAACATAAGCTGCCCTCACTGAGAAACAAGCCATCAATCAATTTAAAATATATCAAGATTTTTTTTTTAGCGAGATTTACTTTTTTGTTTATGTTTCTTCAGCTAAAAAAGTGCCAGAAAATTGCATAATAACTAAGAGCCTAGACGAAAAAGTTGTAAATGGCTTGATGAGTTAAAATAAAATCAATGCTGCAAACATTTTAATTTGTGCTCACATATATAAAATGCATATTTAAGATAAGATTCTTCACTGTCATTGTACAGAAAACATACAACGAAATTCAGGTTGTTTTCTTATTTAACTTAATAAAACAAATTTTATGTTATAAAACCGGCTGCTGTTTAAAAAAAAATAAAAAAAGAAGACAAATAACCTTTAAATTAATCATTCAAAGTAATTGGCTTTGCATCTTCTAGCTCACTGCTCTCCTGCTCCATCTCTCCACTCCCCGTTCTATCCCTTCATTTCTAGGCAAAAATAAAAAAAACAAAAAAAAACAAAAAACGAAAAACAACAACACAGAAATAGTGAAATAAATAATTAAATGTTGAAGCAAAAC
The DNA here is from genome assembly GCA_016859345.1 of Istiophorus platypterus. NCBI lineage: Eukaryota > Metazoa > Chordata > Actinopteri > Istiophoriformes > Istiophoridae > Istiophorus > Istiophorus platypterus. The sequence goes on along the minus strand of CM029124.1, from coordinate 7,901,053 downwards.
ATTGTGTGCTAAAACCCCTGTGTAGTTTGGCAATCAGCTTGCCCATGTAAAAATAAATCAAGCTGATTTTCCAAATGTTTTGAGCGTGGCGCGCTGTTGCCGCTCTTCGCAGCACAGATTGCAGGCCGATGGAGAGGCTGTGGGGAAGGGCGGGGAGCTGGATATTGAACCCACTTGCACCAGCTTGTTAACACAAACACCTTAACCCCCGAGTGGCACGGCAGGGCGCCCACCACGCACTCGGGGCCTGCAGGGAACAACTTACGTAGACCCAATGTATGGATGCATACACAGACACGCGCACAAAGAGGATTACAGGCACATGCATGCTATTCAGTACGACAACAGTACCATATGTGGAGAGAATAATGTTACCTCTCCTACGTGAATATACACCGATGAATACAAACTGCATGTGCACACATCCAACTGCACAAACACACACAAAAGAGAGAGCTATAAAATTCTGTTAGAGAACTCAAAGTTCAGTGCTGTCTCTACAGCTTAAAGCCCTGATAAATACTGTGGATCTTTTTGTATTTGTTAGAGCTAAAGCCAATAAGATAAAGTTATAATTGTGGCAGGACACCACCTGAGAAGGATCAGTACCAGAAATACAATCTCAAACATCACAAAACTAGGTACCAGCTGCAATGTGGATCATCCTAAACATGATTCATACCTCTCTCGCCTCCTTGTCTCTCCCTCATCCCTGTGCTTCACCTCAGTATAATAAGCCACCTTAAAAAGTATTACATAAATGACAAAAATTCATGTAACTACTGATCAGAACTAATCGAAGCATTCCCAAACATACACACATTCTGCCAGAGGACTTAACCAAATACGAAAATGTGGTCAAGTGGCTCCAAACGTGACCTCGTGTAGAACTGGACCCAAGAGATTTTTAAATATCAGGAGGATTCATCAACCAAGTAAGTGTCAAAGCAGAAAATAAAACTCACTAAATGCCAACAGTGATTATTGTTGTTCAGATGGGAGAAGAGGAAAGTTAGGTGCCAACTTCCCAGCCAATCCACTTTTGGCAGCCAGATTCCTACTCTGCTAAACCTCCTGAGAACATGCAATAGCAACCCATACACACGCATACACAAACAAACACACACACACACAAACACACACACACAAAAACTAATAGCACTGTAACATATGCGCAGAAACATACAGAATATTCATATTTCACACTACTTGACAACTTAGATTGTTTTTCTTTCTATGAAAAACACAAAAAAGTCACACACAACCAGGAGACAGCTGTGACTTGGTAAACTTTGTTTTTTGGCAGCGTCTGACTGTCGACAGGTTAACACCGGTGGGTGGTAGACAATATGTGGTGTCAGTGATGGAACAGGAGAGAAGGGTGAGCGAGTGTGTTAGTGCCTGTGTGTGTTTGGTCGTGTGTAAGAGGAAGGTGGAGTTGGGGGGGTAGAGATCCTGCAGAGTGGGGCAACAACACCCACACACCCTTGCCCATTTTGGCAGAGCCAGGCTTGATGCCAGGCGCCCTGTGGAGACACATACCAACTGGGCTCCACTCTCAGGGAGGAAGAGACCCCTGCATTGCGCTCACACACTCCTCACATACATGTAAAGATACTGTAGCATAAGCCAAAGATGGAAAGAGTTTGAGCTGCAGCTTTCATAAGTCAACATTTCCATAATCACTCCCTGTCTCTTAAGGAGGGAGCACTATATTTATGTTTTGCCATTGTAATTGAGTTTCCATAATTTAAATTTATAATTTATGCACTCTACTTTATATTGCAGCTTGAAAATGTCCATAATGGAACAAAAAATGTGTCCCAATTGCATGTACACTGCTTTAGGCCTGCCACTAACCATTTTTTTTATCATCGATTAATCTGTGGAATATTTTCTCAACTATTCTATTAACTGCTTGTTCCATAAAAGGTCAGAAAATGGCACAAAATGCCCACAACAAATTGACAAAGCTTAGGATCACATGATTTTGTTGTTTTCTCCAACAAACGGTCCCAAACCCAAAGATAATGAGTTTAATATCACAGAGGCCTATGAAAACCAACAAATATTCATAGTTTCGATGCTCAAACCATTAACATTTGGAAGTTTAATATGTTTAACTATTAACAAGTTTAACTATTTTGATTATTCTATAATTACTTTTGACTTTGATACACCTTGAAATACTGTTGTAATTTACAATACCCTTGTCAGAGATAGTAAAAAATGATGATGATTGGTGATCATTACTGAGTGAACTGTTAAGTCGAAATAGTGAATTAATGAATTATGAGGTTTTGTCTGACACAAGTTTGTCTGCCTCCAAAAAATTTAACAGCTTCCAATATGCAGCTCATGAGCCTAACTGGTACATCACTTGAGTTCAGCTCAGTTTGCAGTACCCATCCTCACTAGATAGTATTTTGGGTCTCAGAGGCCACCAAACCAGTCACAATTTATCACAAATTACCTCCTTGTTATCTTAATATTTCATGGAGGCATGAAGCAACACAGCCATAAATAAATAATCTGATAGAAAAGCAGTTAACATCCTAATTTTAAGACCTAAGCCTTTTTCTGCTTTCCTTCCAGTGCACATTAAGACATGTTGGGCATGGATTCAGTTACGGTATTTTGTGGAGCACCACAAGTGAATAGTTTGTTCCCTCCAGTGCATTATATAAGGAAAAAAAAAAGTTGTGGTATTTGATCAGAGAACAGTTTGACTGTGCAGCCAGATGAAGCAGAAAATGTTGCCGCTATATAGACAGCAGGGGAATAAACTGCTGATGACAAAAAAAAAATATCAACAAAAATTAAAACAATACTTCTAACAAAGAAACATTAGATGTGTAGAAGATGGACTGGTTGGGGACAGATTGTGAAGAAAAGCGTAACTCTTTAAGGCCTTCTGCCAAATACCACAACGGAGAGAAATAAAAACTTAAAAAAAAAAAACAAGCAAAACACTTTGAGGACATGAACTCCACTGACAATAATGTTATTTTAACAATAAAAAAAAGGATTTGACAGATATAGGTTCATGCTTGAAAATATACACTGCGATTGACAATCGTTTTTCATTCAAAATAAAAATGGGGGGGGGGTCAAAAACATATAATAAATAAATAAATAATAAATATGTGGACTTGACGGAGGAATTACCAAATCATCCAAGTATAAATCCCGTGTTTATTTGCAATGTATTTTCACTCTGGTGTATGTACAGCGTGATTGGTTGGGTGTATTATGTGTATTTGCGCACCTGTCCTTCATGCGCTGGTGCATGCGGCCATGCTGGACACACTGTTCCTCCATGTCAGAGCAGCGAGCTCTCAGACTCTTTACTGTCTCCTCTAGGTGTTGCTTCTCCAGGGCCACCTGTTCTAGTTCACTCCTGCATACACACACACAAACACAAACACACACACAAACACAAACACAAATACACACACAAACACACACACACACACACACACACACACACAAACAAACAAACAGTTAATACAAACGCTACAGTCGGGAATTCCACTTTACCAGTGTACCACCTACCACAGTGCAAACAGAATACAATACTGTGTTTTTGTTTTTAAATAGTGTTTTTTAGTAACTCTGTAAATTTATGCTGTATATAGTAAAGCACCTCTCGCGTCACAGAGTGCTTGACAAAAGAATGACATAAAATAGACATATAATAAATGTAGCGTTTAAAACAGAGATAAAAAATAAACCTTGCTTGAAACTAAGCCAAGTGTCCATAGTGTCCATAGATCTTAAGTCTAAAGATCTACAATCTACAGTGATAACTTATTGACAGTTAATATACAATGCTCGTCCAGTTTTTTTTTTCTAAATATGTAATTGATTTAAGGTATGTATTTGTTCAGAATAAAAAGCTTAAATCATGTCTTTGAATTTATGAGTGGCATCAAATACTGACACCATTACCAGTTCTGTAAAAGGATGAGTAGTATTCCTGAACTACGCCGACTGATGGCAAACCAACTCATTTAAAGACAAATTTTTGTTGGTATGTTGCCTTTATTTGGTGGTGACAAAAGAACTACATGGAAATTTTGGAGAGAGAAGGAAAAAAGGGTATGACTTGCAATCAAGGTCCTCGGCCAGATGCTGCAGATAGGTGGGATGTGTCTGAACCGTTAGTCCTCTGGAGGCCCTGAGCCCCATTTTCTGCTTCACAAACTTAAACCTGCCAATCAGCAGGGGCAGATCTAATACTCTAAGACTCATAGTCAGCGAGACTAACTGCTGAAAACAATTCATCAGAGTTTTCTTATTCATCTTGCTGCAACTGTCGCGGCGTCACCTCACTCAGCCAGACTGAGGCCATCCAGCAGGACTTTAACCGCTACACTAGGCTTAGACTCCAGGAGCTCAAACAGCCCGAGGCACAAAACACACTAACGCCACACTGCTGCTAAAGTACATGACACAGACACACCTCATAGCAGCGTGCCAGCATGTATGTGAAAACCTACAAATAAAGACACATTCAAGGTGGTAGTTATTACTGTGTAAATATATGTGCATTTGCTACTTCTGTTCATCCATATGAAAATAAACAGCGTACTTCGGTTTGTATTGTGTGCACGCGCCCTGTGGATGATGAGGCCAGTGCGGTATGGCAGGGCCAGATTGGGGGGCTGTCATGTGACTAATGTGCAGCGCAGCCCCAGCAGCTGACAGGACACTGGGCCCAGGGTCACTCTCATACACACACACACACACACACACACACACACACACCACACACACACACACACACACACACACACACACACACACACACACACACACACACACACACAAGTACACGAACATACACAGAGAACACACACACAGGCAGCCCAGATGGAGAGCTGTGCAGGCCTGCTGTGACTACTGTAGCATCAGGTTAACAAGAAAACAGGTCAGACTGGAAAGCAGTATGTAGTGTGTTGACATGCTCTGTCCAAAGAGCCTGAATAGATGAAGCTTCAGGAAATGATGACACTGATGTCCAACAGACAGAGGGAATAAACAACTGAGCAAGGGAATTAAACAATGGAAAAGAGAAGCAGTGTATATTTACATAAGTATGTTTTAAACTCAGCATAGAAATTTTTTTTAGTAGATAGATGAAAGAATAAGTTAGGCTGTAACCCATCGAGTCAGAAAGCAAACAATAGGTGCATGAAAGGAAATGAAAAATTCATGATTGAATGAATGAATGTCAAAACAAAGATGAAATGTGATGAAAGAATGAAAGAAAATACTGACCTTCTGTTTTCTGTCAGTTCTTCTAGTTTTGCCCCCAGTTTGCAGAGCTCTTCCTTCAGCTTCCTAATCAGTGAATTCTGGGAACTCAGCAGACCATCCAACTCTCCAACTGAAATCAGTGATGGGAAAGCTGTCGGTCACGGTGAGGTTCACCATCGCAGCTGACTTCATGTAGCTTTTAGAAATCCTAGCTTCACAGAGACTGATAGAGGTTCAAGCAATATACTCTTATACTGAAAATCAGTGACTGTCAAACTAAAAATTTTAATTTCTCACCCTGACCCAAACAAAACAGACCAAAACCCAAGTAAACAAAATACTTCTAATTGAATACTTAAAAATACAGTATTTAAGTTTATTTCGTAAATCTTACTAAACTTCAGCCTCTTCTGAAACTGTGGTGGCAGTTGTTTTGATGTACTTGCATCTCATCATTATTGAACATGTCATGAAATTAACTGCTGTTCCACTGAAAAAAAGGACAACCTCAGTAAAATGACATGAATGGACATGGATAAACGGCTCATACCTGGCAAAATGTAATAACAACAAAAGACAAAAACTCTGACAAAAACAAGACTTCCTATTTCACGCCCTGCAAGTTTCAAAACTAGGGATTTTCAGAAGAAGTCTACTGAAAGGCTACAGGGAGGCCTAAGTGTTTCTGTGTCCCAGGCTTCTTATTGGACTATTTGTAGTTTGAGGTTATGCCTCCCGCTTAATTTCAGTGAGGCAAAACAGAATATTTCAGAATTTAAGAAACTGACAAATAAAATTCAAAATTTAAGGATACCTCATTGACCCAAGATTTCTACTTTGGTCATACTTTCATTTTACTTAAGTTAAAATTCAGGAGAGAAAAAACTTGACACACTCTATCAGTGGTAAGAAATACAAGCTAAAAAAATACTTCTGCAGCATGAGAATCATGGCTATTTTTGTTAATATATACAACAAAATGGCTTCAAATAGCTGAGGGAAACATCAATGCTGAGGTGAAAAATAAATCTATTGCCACAAATACTACAGCGAAAGCATGATACATACATCTCTTTGTATGTATTCCCAAAAATGCTTTAGTCGACATTCACATTAGAATCAAAAATGTTCAAACAGGAGGAGATGTACAGAGAAAAACAGGAGTACAGAGAATAGAGAATGGAAATAGTGTGTGAGTATGGTAAAACGAGATGGTGAAAGAGAGGGGACTGTTGTTTGAAAGTGCTTTCTTTCTCCTTTCCACCCTTCCTGCCACGTCCTCAACCGCTCATGGGGGCCTCTTTCTGAACAATCCAACACTGGGCTTTCATCTTTTCTTTGAAATGATCCACGTTCCGCTCTCCAACATATGTCTGCTCTTTTAAAATAACAATGGCTGCCGTTTGGATTGAGGGAATGATCCACCTGCTCCAGCATTCTGTTACAGTCAACCAAAACCAAAAAACACCAAGGACTTCCAGTCTTTGAAAAGTAGCTCAGATTTGTGAAGAGGTTTTTATTTTGCCTTTTCTTTTCTTTTTTTTTGCACACAGTAAATATTTGTGTGTGGGGGGGGGGCAGTAGAGGAAGAGCCATAATGGTAGATCTCCCCTCTATGAACCATACCATTTACCTACAGGCTGAAATTTGACTGCAATTTTGTTATCTCTCTCTTCCTCTCCATGTGCTACAGAAACACTATTAAAATATACAGAAGGAAATTACGACTAAGAGAGGTGTAAAGGCCAGTGCCCACTGATTTTTCATTCCTAGCCTGGAACATAATATTATTCAGTTTTTACTGGCGGCACATTGCACCATCAAAGTGAGTTACTACTAACCTTTTTTTATTCCACTCTATACAGCCTCTGTCCTCAAATCACTGATACAGATAATGCATGGATGGTAGAAACCGGATGCTACAGAGAATGAAACTAAGCTACTCAAACTCACACACATGCACACACACGTACACTCAACAAAAGTTTGGTCAGTGCTAGAAAAGTTGCATGAAGAATGCTAATTAGCTGAACAGGCTTTGAATGCGTCTGGCCATGCGTAGTCCAAAAAGAACCCTGGGACACAGAAACACAGCAGAACTGGCACTGGAAACAAACAGAGGAAAAATGAGGGAGGGAAGAGGCATGGCAGGGGAGGGAGGGATGGAGAGAAACAAATATCGGATATCATCTAGAGGCTGCTCTGTACACATTTACTCAAAAAAGAAACATGAAAAAAAAATTGAAATGAAAAAAGGTGGGAGGGAGCGGAGAAGAAGAGAGAGGGGGACGGATGGATGGAAAGACAAACGGATGGACAGAGAGGCGGGATTTGGAGAGCAAGAAAGCTAATTATCCAGCTCGTCTGTTGGGTTGCACGGGGAGAGGAAGTGATGCGAACTACTAAAGGACGTCCACCCCTCCATACCCTCCCCATCCACAGTTTCCTGCTGTGCTCTGATGTCAGCTCTCTTTAGACAACATGTGTGCTGCCGACACGCGCCAGAAACAAACCCTTTGTTTACCCCCACCCCCCTTCCCTCCCTCCATCCATTCCTCCCTCTATAATGTCCATCTTTGTTCTGTGTACCAGCAGGCTCCCTGGTTGTTGAAGGGAACCACAGGTAAATAAAAAGATAGGAGAGGGGAGGGAGGGAGAGGGAGTAGTTGAGGGTGGGTGGTGGGTGTGAGTCGGGGTGGTGGGGTCCAGATGGTGCAACAGATGTGCTAGCAGCAGCAGCTCTGCTGTGCAGGCAGACAGGGAGCTCTGAGCTGGGTCTCCCTGCACTGCTCCCATCACCTTCCCTCTGCTCTGCCCTGCTATTCTCTCTTCTCCTCATGTGGCTTCTGTTTTTGCTCTTTCTGCTCTGTTCTGCTCTTTTGAGGTCACTTCAGCTAAGTCTTGTTCAGCTCAAATGATTTGTGTTCCTGTCCATCTCCTCCCACCCTGGTCATGTTGTGTTGGAGGTTAGCGAGGTGGCACAGTAAGAAGGAAAACCATCCTTCAACTGGAAGATGCGGGTTCAAGACCCGGCTCCAGCAAAGATCCACCCTGCTGAAGCGTCCTTGTGGAAGAGGCTGAAACCGTCCCACCTCAAGGTGTGATTCTGTAGCTGACCCTGATCAACTCTGCTGTTTTGCTCCTTGTAGTTCTACATATTCTGACTCCGTGTGCCTCCATCCTGTTCAGTTCGTCTTTTTCTCCCCTACTCACCCCCCCCCCATATCTATGTAAGACAAGTAATATGCTTGTGTAATGAAATCGCCTTCAGTAAACCTACTGATATGCAAATTTGAGAACTTGCTGCTATGTAGCCTTGTAGAGATGCTCTCAAATGTGTGGGGCTCTCCACCGAAAACCTTTTAATGCTGCCCTTCGGGAAGTCTAATCCCAAATGTCCACCGGATGTGGCCCCATCATGGCTGCCGGACACAATCTGTTGCCATTCTAGCCGGTGTGCCAATGACCAGCACAGGCATGGCTGAAACGTTTCAAAAGAGTGAAATTCACTTACTGATATGACAGTCACTTAACATGAATTTAATGTTTAGTGGTGCATTTCATTACTTATTGACTTGACTTGACATACATACAGTAAAACTACCTTATCTTGTTTGTTTATGTCTCTTCTCCCCCGGGTCCAACTAGCAGGAGAAGAAATACTAATATTTTCCTCATAAATAAGCTGTAAATGTGTTATCAATAGGTTTGTATTTAAAGCTGTTTTGCCAAAATGTTTTTATTTCACAGAGTGGCTGCTGAAGGACAGACTGCTTGAAAATGATCCACCTCGGAAATGCTTCTGACAGAAGCATGACAGAGTTGTGGCACAACAAAACCGTGACACAGCCCCAACCAGTGAACATACAGTACGAGGCTCCACCACAAAAGACCCCAAATTAAAAAGGTAATTTGCTGAGGAGCACAATATGGAGAGCAAAGGAAAGGTGGGTCTTAGAGACACTTAGAGGATAAAAAGGTAAGATGTTTTCAATAAAGTCAGGGAGGTGGGAAGGAGACAGTGAGCTTTGACAAGAGGACAGTATTTTTGACCAAGACCACTGTTGGAGCCAAGCCCAGTGCTGCTGCTGCTGATGTGGATGGAAGCACTGACCTCTCTGCTGGTGTTGAGCTTCTGTTTGCTCCAGCAACACAGACAGCGCTCTCTCTCTTTCCCGTGCTGAAAGGGTCGCAGATGTCATTTCCTGCTCATGAGCCCGTTCTGCACTCTCTCTATCCTGTCTGGGGAAAAGATATAATATAACAAAAAGTAGGGATGAATTAATCTGTTACAAATTCAATCTGATATCAGCTGATTACTGATCTGTCTGTTCATTTTAATGATGATTTTTTTTTCCATATTTTATATTAATATTGGCATACTGTTTTTAAAAAAATGCTAAATAAGCATCAATTATTACAGTTGCACCGTGTTCCTTAGATGCACAAGTCCACTACATAACTTTTTACAGCTACTTACAGTAAGGGTAAAATGAGTTTTCATCCAAATAGTATCACTAAATGTTAGTCTGATCATTTATGTTCTTCTTGTGGTGGAGCATGAAAAACATTTCCACATACCATAGGCTACAACTTCTGTCTTAAAAGTATCTAATTTGCTATGTAAATGTGAGTTTTATTTGGCTACATAAAGACATAATTTATATAAAATCAACAAATATAGGTTCATCTGATTGTGATTCGAAGTATAAGCTGGTTTTACTAATTTTACAACAACACTGATGTAACAGCGTAATAATCTCTAACATTAACTGTTAGTCAAGGCATTTAAAGACACGTAAATCAGTCTTAGAATGGCAGCAGATTCCAGTCTTGTTTTGTTAGTCCCAATATTTACCGTTGATCACAGATTGTGCCCTTAATTAGCTTTTACACAGGCTATTAAATTAAAACACACTTAGAAATCATATACTGTGTATGAGCAGCTGTGAAAGCAGTGCATTTAATAATCACTCTCAAAATGAAATGTGCAAACTGTGAGTGAAATGGATTACACTCATCAGTGTTGGTTTACATGAGATTATGAAATACAAAGTGCATCTTCAATGTGATCAGGACCAGTTATCAGCAACCGGTTGAGAATATATATATATATATATATATATATATATATATATATATATATATCATTTAGGGTCAGCAGCCGAATGATCAGCGCATTCCTGATAAATTCCATCATACTTGACAACTGTTTTGGGTACAAGATAAGGAAGAGGTTGATTTCTGTGAAGGAGATTGATGTGAAAAGAAAAAAACTGATAGATGAACACAGAGGTAAAAGAGAAAGCAGGAGCAGAGCACACACTGTACAGGAAGAGAATGAAAGAAAGGGCAGCAAGCAAAATGACAGGGAAGACTCAGGAGGTAGAGGGGTAGAAGTGTCAGGCCGCTGTCAGCTTGAAGACCCCTGAGTGATACTGCAGCTGTCTACATTACAAAACGCGAGCGCACACACGTGCACATACACACACAACACACACACAACACACAATGTACATTGCTTCATAGCAAGGATTAAGTTCCGAACATGACTAGAGAAAAGAAAAAAATGATCTGTCCTGTGATATTACTTTGCTTCAGCTGTATGTGATCCTGTGTATTTACTGTCTATCTTCTATCAATATAATTCAGTTTTAAGTATGTCACCCTAATGCTGAAAACAAATATATTATGGCGATGCACAGTAACATCAGTTGATCGGAAAACACAAGAGACTTGCACCTATAGAAGGTCTACATATGAATAACTGCATGACTTTGTTGTACACACTATTTTCAATATATTTGGTAGCAATCAAATTGCTTTAATCTAAACTTTCATCTGTCTCAATATTGAAATTGAGCAGGTAAAATGCAAGCTAAGGTGCTTATCCACACTGGCTTTGAACAACACTGCATTTTACTCCTGTTTGAACCAAACTTTCTGACTCAACTATTTCCAAACGCACCCAAACAACAGAGGAACAAAGAAGGAAAGAAGAGAAAAACTACAAAGACAGGAAAAATCGAACAAATAAACAGAACTCTTCCTGAAGTCCAAAGGCGCTAATGAAGAGAGAATTCTCCAGTTTAAGTGAAAACTTTTCTCCCCTACAGTGCTTGGCCTGCATCTCTAAAGTGACCGCGTCTGTCTGTTCCTTCGTATGTGTGTGTGTGTGCTCTCCTGCTGTCCTGCTGTCTGGGGTGTGAAAGCGGGTGGCGGGTGTGCAGGGGACACAAGGAGACTGTGTGTGTCTGTACGTGTATGAGTGTGTGTCAGTGTGTGTGTGTGTGTGTGTGTGTGTGTGTGTGTGTGTGTGTGTGAGTGAGTGAGTGAATGAACCCCCGCTGGGCTTGAACAGCAGCCTGAGCCACCAAAGCGCACACCAGGGCTCAGCGGGAGATGGCGGGCAGGCGTTGCCAGCCATTTGGTCCTGCAAGAGGTTCCAGGGGGCCGTGTGTATTTGTGTATGTCTGTGTGTGTGCACGATTGGTTGGGGGGGGGGACTCACAGTAGACCTGTTTACCCACCAATTAGCATCAGACAGACCGCCAGAAAGTTCCAGCAGTCAGCAATAGAGTGCTGGTGAGGAAGAGGAGGGTGATAAAAAACAGAAGAAGATATGAAAGAAAAAATACAGAGAGCTAAACATTTGGCATCTGTTTGGTCTTGCTGATCTACTGAACCAAAAATTTATGAGTAAAACCTAATAAACTTGTACTCAACAGAACAGAACAGACTCAAGGCCTTCACTTCTAGGTGAGAGTGGTGCAACCTTCAGGAGGGCTACTGACTTTATGTTTTAGTTCAATTAGTCTGGCCTAAGAGTTCATCTGTTTCAAGGGCCTGAAAGCCTCACCGAGGACCAAGTTAAAGCTGGCAAGTCAGGCTAAGTTCTGTTTTTTTTTTCCCCCTGCGCCATTTTGTTTTTCCAATTAAATGCAACATGTTTACTTGCAAAATGCTCCCACAAAATGGCTGCTGATGAGCACTGTCAAATTAAGCATAAAAAAGAGAAGGCAAAGGAGAGATATCAGTGGAGAGCCAAGCCCTGGAGCAAGCGTTAAGGGCGACGGGTAGAACAGAGTCTGAATATGTGGGGCTGGAGCTGCATAATTCTCCCCGGACAATAATCTGCCTTCCAGCTAACTGGTGAATGGGCTCTGGGTTGCTGCCTGTGGCAGGAACTCTTGTTTGGGCCTAGGAGGCAATAGACTGAATATTCAGTTAAGAGGATCGCTGGGCCTGTTTGTATATGCCTGGCCTGATGTGCAGTAGGACAGCTTGATAAGTATGGTGAGAGCTGCATGGGCCAGGGGTCTAAGGTAGGCTGAAATGGCTCTGGGGCTGCGGCCAGGTACAGTGGATGCTGGGTAAGTGGGAGGTGGCAGAGGCGGTGGCTGGCTGGCTGGAGTGGCGAGGAAGAAGAGGGGGCCCAGTCCACACTGCCTGCCTAAGTGGGCACTATTCAAGCTGTTGCCCATTAGATGTGGGGTGCCAGGGCCTGACCAAGCGCAGAGTTTGCAGCACCCCATGGTGCTGCCGGCATCCCACGCCAGAACCACCAAATGCCGTGGTTTATCAGAGAGCGAGCACAAATTGGAGTCAGACGGTGGACTTGGAGAAATAGAAGACATTCGCCAACGCCAGACACCACTGACCGTTGTTTGGACTGAAGTAAAAGACTAAATTCACTCAGAGTAAAAATAATATAACTTAAATACACATTCATACAAACTGAAGTGTGTGTGATCACAAACACACACATAAAGAATTAGGACAAATCTTTGTGTAAAATACATGGCTATGTTTTGTTGTTATTTCTAATAACTAAAAAAATATCAAAATGAGTGATGAAGCTCTCCTCAAAACTTGAGTTACTTTTTGGAGGCATTCAGTTAACGAAACCAAGGTAAAGGGGTAAAAAAAATAATACAAACAAACCAATGGAAAACCAAGAATAATTCCTGAAATCAATGCATATTCATATTTAAGCTCTGCAATGAACCTGTACTGCAAAATAACAGGTGTGAAATTAACATACAGGTGAACAGACTGTGAACCCAGCCTATAGCACAAACATACAAAACATGAGCTTTGTATGCAAAAAAGAAGACTGATTATTGCAAGACATTGAAGACAAGAAGATAGAGAAACAACAGGAAGCCGGATAAGACCATTCCTGTTTTAGAGGACCATCTGTACCAATAACCTTTGAGTCCATAAATCCATCATTTTCTATAAATTTTAAATGTAAGAAAACATTTTAAAAGAATGTTCTAAAAGAAAAAAATGTATTATTAAACATTCACAGATTTGTGAATTAGTAACCAAGATATCCAGAGAAATAAAATGATGAATGATACCTGGATTTTATTTTATAAGACACCTTTGTAATTAATTTGATATTTATCTATATACCTAGATTTAATAATATCTATTTTTCTATCCAAATCGATTATTAAAACTGATGTATCCCAACAAGCTCAGACTATTATTTGGTGAGACTTGATGTTGGTACGATGTTAGCAAAATTATCTGATACTTCAACTACTCAAAATGGTGACACTCGTGATGGCTTATTTTTGTGGAGGAATTCCAGTGGGTCCACTGCTATTTATGATAGACTGCATCAATCAGACAACATTAATATTCAACAGTTTGATACACAGATCTACAAAGATGATTTAGGCTTATGTGTGAGTGTGCTTGTTTGTGTGTATGACTGAGAGACAGAGGCCTTACATAGGCCTATCTAACTGACATTGCCAAAAATAGATGAGTACACTGCAGAGAAAATAAAGTGACATATTGAACATTTGCTGAGCTGCATATCAGTGATGCTGCGTACAATAAACATCTAAATTATTTTGTGTAGCAGACGACAAACAGTGTCACACAATTTTCTCTCACACACCTCAATGTGTTTTAGCACATTTTTATTAAACCTCGGGGTGATACAAGTCAATCACTGTGCTCCCATATTTTTATTCTGACAGCCCTCCCGTCATCACAATGCTCTACTTTATGAAAAGAATATATCAAACAAAGAGGCAGCCTGATGTAGCCTGTTTGTTTACCCTCTGCCCATTTCTATCTATACTGTCCATCTATCCGTCCAGAGTGTTCTTGTCTCTGCTCCGATCTTTTTTTCTGCTGTTTCCATCTCTCCCTCCTCCCTCCTCTCTTCCCTCCCACCCTTTTTTTCCTGTAACTAAACTGGCTGTGTCTCTCTCCATCTGCTGGTTCTTCCTTCAGCGGCCCTGCACCTGTTCACACCTCCTCTCCTGTTGGCCACCTCTTCTCTGCCCCCCCCCTTTATCTCTCTCTTTCACTCTCTCTCTCCCTCCCTCTCTGCTCAGTGCGATGCTGCCAGGCCCATTCCTGGCTCAGTTAGCCTCTCTGTCATTCAATCCATCTGTCGGCAAGTCAACTTTGTTTACAGCGGGTGGCCCAAGCCTCTTTTCTTCTTCAAGGAGCGCTAAAGCCCCCCCACCGCCACCAAGGTCAGCGGCGAGCCAATTGTGCCCAAAAAACAGAAAACTGCAAATGTTACATTAGCAAAGAAATTAAATATGCCCTTCCCCTCCAACACACACACATACACACACACACACACACAAGTCTGGACAATAACACTCTTGAAATAGGCACATCTTAGAAACTGATTTCAACCTTCTCATGCATATGAATAAAAGCTATATATATACACACATATATACACACACACACACACACACACACACACACACACACACAGTTATAAATATGCATTACCCACAGAGAAACAAACATTTACTGTTACAGCACACATTCCCTCAGAGAAAAAAACCCAGCTCTAGATTGAAGTAATTAGCTGCTGATTGGCCTCTGTCATCATCTATCTGCTCAGGAAACAGAGCGAGAGAAGTTAAAAGTCTTAATTGGCACAGATGATTGGTGGTCTTAACACAGGAAGAGCAGAATGGCAGCATAGGCATCTGTGACTTTTAAAAATAAACACACAGCATACGTACAATATGTTCCCCTACTGACAGAATCCAGAAACCCAGGACTCAACGTCAGTGTCAAATCTGTGCCCCACTGAAATAGTTGTGGGTAGCATATGTGGTCAAGCTAGGGGTCAAAATCAATGTCACCTGAGACGATAAATAATTGCCTAAAATTATTTTAATCAGAATAACAGTTTCAAGTTACTTCTCATTAGACATCTGAGCATAAATTACTTTTTAGAGTAAATTTATGCTAGGACATGAATTTCATAACAAATATAGCATATTATATTATATCATATAGTAAGATTATGAAAGGGAAAAATGACCAAATAATTGAAAAAAAGCATGTCTACGAGTATACATTTCTAACTGATGTCCATTTAATCTGTATGATTACAGAGAAAGTTTCATATGAGGGGGGGGGCAGTGAGAGTGAAGTGTGTGCAAACCAAAAGTTTGTACCACACGGACTGTTCTCTCCTGGTGTGAGCATAGTCCACCTGTGTTGGAATTCACTTCACACCTGAGACATACCTGATGTTACTTCAAAAGCCCCTCACCCCTCCCACTTCGTTATAACTTTAGGGGCAACTGGCAAGAAGGAACATGCTCTCTCTCTCTCTCTCTCTCTCTCTCTCTCTCTCCACACCCACTCAAGTAATCCTTAGTGAACTCCTTTATTATCTTCTTTCTTACGCACCTCTTTTCGTCATTTCGTCACACCCTTCGCAAACTCTTCTGTCCTGTCCTCAGTCTCTGTTCCCGTCGGTCATTAGATGAGATGCCTGGTGGGGGAGTGGTGGCCATTGAGGTGGAAAACAAAGAGAGGCTTTTTTTTTTTTTAAACTCAGCAGGGGGGGGCTAGGGCTGGAGATGGCACTGTGGGGGGGCTTATGCCCAACCGGTGCCCGCCATCATATACACACCATCACCAGCCTTACAACTTTATCTTCTTTGCTCCCCCCTGCCTCCTCTATGCCGTCCACTCACTCCTCTCTACATAAAAACTTCCTCTGTATTCTCCTAAAACCTTTTCTCGGTATAATTTAAATATCTCCTCTGCTTTTTCAATCTCATCTCCTTTCATCTATTTGCCCCGCTTTCGTTTCCAACCTCATCTCATGTCATCTTCTCCATTTTTAAATCAGCCATCTCTTTATATCTCCTAACAAACATACTGTACTAAACAGCTTTACTGTCAGGGTCATGTTAATGTGTCCTTCTTTGACTTTTTTTTTAAAAACAGTGCTTTCTTTGGAATCAGGAGCACAACAATATGCATAAATAAAGCTTTGGTCATTTAGGAAACTATTTGCATCAATATTAACAAAACCTTTATGTAGCAGTAACTTAACAGACCTTTGAAGTGTGTTCTTTGAAAAATGTAATGGCCTTTTTTTTTCAAATACACATTAATAGTACAGATTATGTGGATGTCTTCATTTTTAACCATTTGCTTATGATGATCATTACAAAAGAAACAATATACATGTGTTTTGTATAATGTGTTTATATATATGGATGCATTAAAAACTAGCACTGTAGCTGTGTATTTTGTTTGAGATTTCTCTCAGGCACAGGCACAGGCACAGGCACAGGCACAGGCACAGGCACAGGCACAGGCACAGGCACAGGCACAGGCACAGGCACAGGCACAGGCACAGGCACAGGCACAGGCACAGGCACAGGCACAGGCACAGGCACAGGCACAGGCACAGGCACAGGCACAGGCACAGGCACAGGCACAGGCACAGGCACAGGCACAGGCACAGGCACAGGCACAGGCACAGGCACAGGCACAGGCACAGGCACAGGCACAGGCACAGGCACAGGCACAGGCACAGGCACAGGCACAGGCACAGGCACAGGCACAGGCACAGGCACAGGCACAGGCACAGGCACAGGCACAGGCACAGGCACAGGCACAGGCACAGGCACAGGCACAGGCACAGGCACAGGCACAGGCACAGGCACAGGCACAGGCACAGGCACAGGCACAGGCACAGGCACAGGCACAGGCACAGGCACAGGCACAGGCACAGGCACAGGCACAGGCACAGGCACAGGCACAGGCACAGGCACAGGCACAGGCACAGGCACAGGCACAGGCACAGGCACAGGCACAGGCACAGGCACAGGCACAGGCACAGGCACAGGCACAGGCACAGGCACAGGCACAGGCACAGGCACAGGCACAGGCACAGGCACAGGCACAGGCACAGGCACAGGCACAGGCACAGGCACAGGCACAGGCACAGGCACAGGCACAGGCACAGGCACAGGCACAGGCACAGGCACAGGCACAGGCACAGGCACAGGCACAGGCACAGGCACAGGCACAGGCACAGGCACAGGCACAGGCACAGGCACAGGCACAGGCACAGGCACAGGCACAGGCACAGGCACAGGCACAGGCACAGGCACAGGCACAGGCACAGGCACAGGCACAGGCACAGGCACAGGCACAGGCACAGGCACAGGCACAGGCACAGGCACAGGCACAGGCACAGGCACAGGCACAGGCACAGGCACAGGCACAGGCACAGGCACAGGCACAGGCACAGGCACAGGCACAGGCACAGGCACAGGCACAGGCACAGGCACAGGCACAGGCACAGGCACAGGCACAGGCACAGGCACAGGCACAGGCACAGGCACAGGCACAGGCACAGGCACAGGCACAGGCACAGGCACAGGCACAGGCACAGGCACAGGCACAGGCACAGGCACAGGCACAGGCACAGGCACAGGCACAGGCACAGGCACAGGCACAGGCACAGGCACAGGCACAGGCACAGGCACAGGCACAGGCACAGGCACAGGCACAGGCACAGGCACAGGCACAGGCACAGGCACAGGCACAGGCACAGGCACAGGCACAGGCACAGGCACAGGCACAGGCACAGGCACAGGCACAGGCACAGGCACAGGCACAGGCACAGGCACAGGCACAGGCACAGGCACAGGCACAGGCACAGGCACAGGCACAGGCACAGGCACAGGCACAGGCACAGGCACAGGCACAGGCACAGGCACAGGCACAGGCACAGGCACAGGCACAGGCACAGGCACAGGCACAGGCACAGGCACAGGCACAGGCACAGGCACAGGCACAGGCACAGGCACAGGCACAGGCACAGGCACAGGCACAGGCACAGGCACAGGCACAGGCACAGGCACAGGCACAGGCACAGGCACAGGCACAGGCACAGGCACAGGCACAGGCACAGGCACAGGCACAGGCACAGGCACAGGCACAGGCACAGGCACAGGCACAGGCACAGGCACAGGCACAGGCACAGGCACAGGCACAGGCACAGGCACAGGCACAGGCACAGGCACAGGCACAGGCACAGGCACAGGCACAGGCACAGGCACAGGCACAGGCACAGGCACAGGCACAGGCACAGGCACAGGCACAGGCACAGGCACAGGCACAGGCACAGGCACAGGCACAGGCACAGGCACAGGCACAGGCACAGGCACAGGCACAGGCACAGGCACAGGCACAGGCACAGGCACAGGCACAGGCACAGGCACAGGCACAGGCACAGGCACAGGCACAGGCACAGGCACAGGCACAGGCACAGGCACAGGCACAGGCACAGGCACAGGCACAGGCACAGGCACAGGCACAGGCACAGGCACAGGCACAGGCACAGGCACAGGCACAGGCACAGGCACAGGCACAGGCACAGGCACAGGCACAGGCACAGGCACAGGCACAGGCACAGGCACAGGCACAGGCACAGGCACAGGCACAGGCACAGGCACAGGCACAGGCACAGGCACAGGCACAGGCACAGGCACAGGCACAGGCACAGGCACAGGCACAGGCACAGGCACAGGCACAGGCACAGACACAGACCCAGACCCAGGCACAGACACAGACACAGGCCCAGGCACAGGCACATGCACATGCACACGCATACGCACACGCACAGGCTCAGGCACACGCACAGGCACAGGCACAGGCACAGGCACACATAAATTCATTAAGGATGCATAAGATCCATGCTGTAAACTGTGCCCACAACACAGTAACATGCAGTGCAATCCACTAAAGTGAAGAAAACCCCTGGTAAACTGTTCACCACGCCCCTTTTAACAAAGACCGGGATTTTTTTTTATTTTGATTTTTTTTTTTAAAGTAGGGGAGTAGTAGAGTAGATCGAGCTTTCAAGCTATTCCATAAATGATCATTTATATGCATTGTTTGATGAGGCAGCTTTATTCATGAGAGGGAAGGCAAGAAAAGATGAACACAGAACGAGGTGAAAAGTGGATGGTGGATGGATGGGAGAGGGCTGGTCCTCTCCCTCTCGTTGTCTGTCCTCCAGCCGTAGTGTGTGTATGTAGGCCAGTGTCCCAGGGCACACTTGGCTGGGGTGACAACAGTTGTAGCCGACAGATTTGCCTCCATCTTGCCCGAGGTCTCCCAGTCAGCGATCTGTCTATTCAATCCATTCCCAGCCCCGCAGGATGGACAGATTACAGCTCTGCTTAATAATCCTGGTACTTATGGTGTGTAATTTCCCACTGCTGAATTTAAAGCTTCCACATTTTAACCTTTATGATATTTCTAGTGTAGATAAGTTGATGCAGTTACAGAGGTAGAGTGAGCAAGCTTTGATCACAGGGCTCATGGTATCATTTAGCCTCTGCAAAAAAAAAAAAGAGATGATGGATGCATGAAAGGAGCCGTGGGGAGATAGACAATTCTAGTGGGCCACTTCTCCTAGGGCCATTTACCTCTAATACCTGACTTGCAAGAGTGAATAGCAGAGGAAAAATCACGCAGAATATAGGGAAAGAGGTACATGGGTTAAATGACTGTGACAAGGAAGAACAAGGAGGAAAAGAAAGCACTTTTTTAGGTATGTTTCTCATAACTAAACTACTGTTTCTCCCAGATGAAATTGTCCATCCTTGCTCTCATCTTGAAACAGATTTAAACTTCCATACATAACTGCTTTAATTCATCTTGCTATAGATTTAATAATCTGTATAAAAATCAATACAGAATGCAATTCGTATGCTAAAACTGAAATAAGAATTTTAAAATTAAGAGGTGACAGTCTTGAAATTTGGTCTTTTTCAGAGATCATAAGCTATTTTGGAAAAAGCACTGATGTTGAGCACTCAGTGCTGAAGAGAAGACAACTGCTGAAGCTACGTAGTTTCATGAAATGAAATCGTGAAATTTAGCACAGACAACTGGCTTAGATCTAGACCTAGCTCTCAGATGTCTCATGCTTAGTTTATTTGCTGTAACACTAGACACACTAAAGGAGGGTAAAAGTGATAGGGGAAGACCAGAATCATAAGCAGGGGAATAGAAGAAATGCAATGCTATAAGAAGGAAAGTCTAATTAGAGCAAGGGTTGCAGCAGAAGTCTATCAATGTCAACTTGTGTACAACATTAAAAGCTTTCAAAGTTATAAAAAATAGGATATGTTTAAGGTTACAGCAGACGAAATGTTCATACTTTAAAGGCCACATTTTATTGGTTTTGCACTCCTTTGTACTAAACTGTTATAAAATGGTTTCCATTTCCATTTGTTAGTACCCAGCTTGACAAAAATACACAATCTGTATTGATTACTCACACATCAAATAAATACAAACAAAAATAAACAGACAAATTTAAAATTAAAGGCCAGGAAAGGAAAGATGCAGCAGAGAGTAAGACAGTAGGACAGTGTGACAGAAAGACAACAGGAAATGTAGGGTCAAAGAGAGTGAAAAAAGATAAAAGAACACGCAGGTCTCAACAGACTTAGCGAGAGAGACGGCAAAAGTGCAAGAGAGAGAGGTGAGAAGGCAGGATGGCAGAGAGGGCACTCCAGCAGCGAGGAGAGAAGAACGCGGCAAGGCCTCGTCACCAGGCCAACGGGCCCACCACTGTCAACATCATGGCATTCTGTGGTGCACCCACACACACACACACACACAAACGCACACACACGCACACAAACGCACGCACGCACACACACACACACACACGCACACACACACACACGCGCACACGCACACACACACACACACACACACACACACACACACACACACACACGCACACACACGCGCACACGCACACACACACACACACACACACACACACACACACACACACACACACACACACGGCTGGCCGACGGCCCTCCCAGCTGCCCTATCCGTAACTGTCTGATTAGTTGTGCTAAGCAGCCCCTCCCCTGCCAACCATGGTGCCATCTGCTACCCAACAACATGGCTGACGACCAGACAAGCACACGAACACACAAACACACATGCAAACACACAAAAACACACAGCTCTGCCCCATTGCAGTCACACAGAGACATACACATCAAACTTCATAGACACAGGTGTAGCCCAAAGGTATCAACACTTTACATTTGCACAAAGGCACGCACACAATCTCATCTAATTGCACGCACACAAACGACTCAAAACACATCACTAAACAAAGACACTTCAAGCATGTGTTCGTGCACAAAAAGCCACACACACAGTTGCTGTGGAGGTTGTGTGCATGTATGTG
This sequence comes from Istiophorus platypterus, assembly GCA_016859345.1. Taxonomy (NCBI): domain Eukaryota; kingdom Metazoa; phylum Chordata; class Actinopteri; order Istiophoriformes; family Istiophoridae; genus Istiophorus; species Istiophorus platypterus. Next base: position 7,879,248 of record CM029124.1, on the reverse strand, counting down.
TGTGGGGACAGTGGTTAGGCACTGTTAATGCCAGGTAGAAAGAAAGATGCTGTGCTCAAGTGTGTGTGCTCTCGCTGGCAGCGCTTGAAGGTTCATTATGGCCCCCGCCTCTCCTGAGCAACTGCAGCCCGCGTGGCGCCCCGGCCCTTTTATTCCGGGCCGTGATTGGACAAGGGCCTCCCGCCGAGTTGGTTTGCAGCAGTTTTGTCGCGCCCAGATTTCACTCGCCGCTCAAAGCGAGCCTCTGGCGGGACGCGGCATCTGCTGCCTCACCTTCCTCATTTACACTTCTCCGCCCTCACACGCAGACACACAGACGCACACACATGCACGAACACACACACACAGTTCTGTTCACCGCCTTTCCAGACCTTGCTATCACGACGTACGACTGAGGGGGGGAAAAGGAGAGAGAGAAGTAGGTGGCGTTACAGAGAGAGAGCAGTAGCGTGACATGTTTAATGGGGTTTGGGGAACTTTGTGTGTAAGAGTCACAGTGGTTGGTCTGGAACTTTGTCCCATTATCTCTCCCTCCGCCTCTTAGCATCCATGTTCTGATTTAAGGGTCACAGAAAGGCCTTAAAATCCAAGAGTTCCTGAGTTTCTCTCCCTCACCCCTTCTGACTCTATCTACCAGCTTGCCTGTCGGTTTTACCCGCCACTTTATAAATATTGATCAATATACATTATCCTTCATCTCATATAATTTTACTGTAAGTGATGAATCCATTTGGCACTGTGTTTTTGCCATATTAACACCTTATCGCTTCCCGCTTAAAGAGACCTAAGTGAAACAGTATGTAGGAGTGCTACATACTACAGTGCAGTGAGAGGCATGTCCCTTACAACAAATGCAAATTAAGATCTCAGTATCCAGTCAACTACAATTTTAACACTATCTGAACTGCTCTGTTAAAATGAAACACTACATAATATTATCAGCTGGTCCATCAAACTCTGATTGTTGAAAATATCCTGGGGTTCAAAGGTGGGAGAGGCTTTTAGACACACATTACATAGTTTGTTAAATACTGATTCCATTTACTGCTTTTTATTTAAGTCCAGGTTTCACTGACAGTAGGCTAAGCGGGTTAGTCAAGGCCTCCAACCCTCCCCAACGACAGATCCCAAGGCATTCCTATGACAGGTGGGACATACAGTATAATCCCTTCAGTGTGTTAGATTTGCCATTATGTCTCCTCCTCCCAGCTGGATGTACCCTGCATACCTCCATAGTGAGGCATACTAACTGCATGCCTATACAGCTTCAACTGGCTTCATTCATTTTCCAAAAACAGTGTTGTCCAAACTCCTCAATTTGTCCACTCCAACATAAGATCCCTGACTTTGCCACTGTTTAGATTTCTGACTACATCAGAAAGCTAAGTGATCTTTGCCAGAGAGGTGGGCAAACTCATAGTCTAACAATAGAGAAGGTCAGCAGTTCCTGAAGAGTCTGGGCAAGGACATGCCTCTTTTTCCTTGTAGCTGACAGTTTTTCACAACCTCTTTGAAGCCAACTGGAAATGCTTCTCTATGGCCTCCCTATACACCTACCACACCTGAGGTTTTGCTTCAAAGGCCAAAGAGGCTTCCGTCCTCTGGGCTATCCAAGCCCACAAAGCTTCCTCCACTGCTGGTGTCCACCAGTTCATACGAGTTTCATTACATCAGATCTGACTGCCAGCCTCCACACTTCCTGATCACATTCGCTGCCAAGGGGTTTTTAGCTGAAAGCTCTGACATTCATGACATATAGATGCAGATCAAATTATATGAACAGTCATGTTCAGACATTTCCTGGTCATGGAATCAATTGTTAGAAGCTTTAGGTGAGAAAGTGACAGCAAGTAAACTTATTTATTCAAGTATTTTGTAGCTTCAGGTCCATCTACAGCTCTAATCAAGCACGCTCATGAACATGGATGCCTGATTTCATGGGGATAACAGGACTGGTGGAAGATTTAGGGCCTCGCAGACTTTCGACTCATCCCAAACACAAAGCAGCACACAGGTCTCAACTAACCATGGATACAATAACACATGCAAACACACACATCTCTCCATTTATGCCTATCTGGCATGTGGTGAAACAGAAGTTATGCCGTGCAGTTTTCACTGTGACCTTTGGGATCTGTTCTGATCACAACATAGGGAGAAAAAGGGCCAGTTTAAGACAAGAAAAGAAAAAGAAAGAAAGTGAAGAAAGACAAGAGCAAACAAACAAAGCAAACTTAGTAAAGCCCTCTGCTGGGCTGGGGCTGGGACTGGAGCGCAGGCGTGTGTGTGTATGTGAGGCAATGTGAACAGAGTGGCAGGGATTAGGACAGATCCTGGGCTGTCCAACTCACAGCTGGCTGATGATCCAATCCTGGAGCGCAGCACAGCACACCAGCCGCCACGGGACCCTCAGATGCATGCATGCATCTGTGTGTGTGTGTCTGTATGTGTGTGTGTGTGTGTGTGTGTGTGTGTGTGTGTGTGTGTGTGTGTGTGTATATGTATGTTTATGTCTGTGTGTACAGGCATGTGGATTCGACTGATGTGCGGACCAGTGTGCGACTGATGTGTGCACCAGTTTGCAAGCATGCAAGCATTTGTGTGTATGTGTGTATACGTATTTTTTGCTCAGAAAGGAAGGTAGGGCTATCAGAAATCAAACAGAGACTGTCTGTGCTTCATGTCCCCTGATTGAAGATGGGCTGTGATCATTTGGGCCGCGAGAGGAGGACAGAATGAAAGAGGGGAGCGAGCAAGTTGCAAAGAGAGAATCAAAGAGCTGCCTTCGAAGGCTGGTCATACAAATGCCTTCCAACCCCACCACTGTGAATCTCACACTCTTCCTCTCTAGCAACACACACAGTTACACAAACCAGACAACTACAGCTACAAAGACACATGCGTGGCTCTGTAGTGAGCAACAAGAGAGGGCAAAAAGAGGCATGACTACGAATAAACTAGAGGCAGTTCTGCATAACCCCAGAAGGCCCACAGATGGACAGAAAGAGAGAGAAAGAGACAGAGGTTTAGGGAGTGGGGGGGGGTTATCGCTTGAGGTTGATTTGTGTAGGTTGGAGCAGCATGACAGAAAAGCAATAGAGAGCATGACAAGTGAGGAAAAAAGTAAATAACAGAAAGAGGTGGGAAAAAAAAAACATACAGCAGCCCTGAGGAGGGACAAAGGCTGTGACCAAATGTCAGCAGGTGTGTATGTGACAAGTGGATGTGTGTGAGTGTGCGTATCTGTGTTTGATACTTGATTTCTCTACTACTCCAAAAATTTATAGTTCACCTTTTTTCATGCCCTTCTTCAATTACATGTATCTCAAAAATACTCTTTATTATATCTTTAAACACTGATTTTATATCAACAGACTTGGATGGATCAGTTGATAGATGGAAAGACTTTATGGGCTTCTAAGAAAACACCAGGCCTGGGAAAACCAGCCCTCTGGACAGCTTAAGTGTGAGGAGAACCAGAACCAAAATCCTTGGCGTGTCCCCAGTAGACCTTTTTTTTCAGAGTTTGTTTTAGTGTTTAAAATACTAATAATCTTATGTAATGATGATCATGATATCACAAAGTGACCTAATGTGACCTGCAGCTGGCCTAAAGCTAAAAGTTTATTTGTATGTATTTTATGCATTTAAAGGCATCTGTATACTTCAACCAAAGTGCTTGTCAGATAATCAAACATCGTCTAAAATACCTTGCGTCTCACATTGCCATTGGCCAGGTTTGCAGACGTCAGAAGGTGACAGCAGGCCTTCAATTCTGGCTGTTCAGAAAACAGCTGTTAACCCGTTTTCCTTCAAAAGTGTTCGGACAACATGTCATACAAGCTAGTTAGTTTGGAGCACACCCCATCTTATGACTAGTAGTCTGACCAGATAGACTAGTCGTCATGAAACTAAAGATAAGAACATATAAACATAGTTTTGGGGTCTAATGGATTATTTTGATATCTATAGTCTGATTACTTAAAAAGAGTCAACCAAGAGGCCACCCTATAGTCTTTTTTTTGTACACTGACTTTTTACACTTCCCCACTCAAATATTTTATTTTCATTCTTAGGCAATTCCTGTTTACACAAAGTACTTTAATAATTCTAGATGATGACCCCATATCCCAAAGCAGTTATCATTTTGTATGATGATCTTTCCATCACACAACCAAGTATGAATGCTCAGGACTACATAAATATTTTAGCAGAGCATAGAAGTATATCAATGAAATGTAAAAGTTTGTCTAAGGTGATAATTTTCTTTTGGGCTAATAGCATAACAATTTTTTTGTATTCCAACATTTATCCATGTGGTACTGTAGGTGAAAATGTAATTTCTGGAGTTTCTTGTAGTTTCATACAGGAATATGACATGACATGACATGAATATAATCCTAAAAACAAGCCAAGCTTTAGGCAAAATTAGCTCTGTTATAAACCATTAAGATCTGCAGGCCATTTTTAGGTCTCTCACACAAACAGACACAGGCCTTCTGGGCTTTATGAGCTGTTTAACTTCATCAACAACTTTTTTACATTTCGCACTACAAGGATTTGTAGATTTAAGGATGGTTATGCCTGTGTCCTCCATTTCCTGCTTAATAACATTATGACAATTCTGCTTTTTTACTTTCTAGAACTAAATGTGACGAATTGTGATTCTAAATGTAATTCTGTGATACTGTAGGAGAAGAAATTACATATTAAATCAGTATCAGAAGTGGCTTTCATTGCTAATGACCAAATTGAATTTGAATGGCTACATGCTCAGCCAAGTCAACAGCTGTCAAACATCTAGTATGCAACTGCGGATAGATAAAACTATAAACTCTCTCATGCACATACACCCGCACACATGGCATTAAAATGGTCTAGTCCAGTGGCTCCTCTAGTACAGGTCAAAGTCATCATGTTGCCACATTAATATGCATGTCATTCTCCACAGCTGGCTGCTAAATACACACACACACACACACACACACACACACACACACACACACACACACACACACACACACACACACACACACACACACACACACACACACACACACACACACACACACACACACCTTGGTCACTTTTGGGGACATTACACAGACTTAATCAGTATTAATTTCCTGGTGATTTACCTTTAACTTAACCATGAACACTACACTTACCCGAACCTTAATCACTAACCCCAAACCTTTATCACTGGACAAACAAAAAAATAAATCTGCTTTTTCTCAATTAGGGACATGTATTTGTCTCCAATTGTACAAGCCATCCTCCCGAATTAACTACTCTTTAGTCTGAAATTTGTCCCTAAAAGTAGCCTATGACAGAAACACAGACACCTCTTGCTTCATGCCTTACACACACAGCCCACCATGAAGCGCTGGCCAGCTGACAGAAAAACACACTTAAACACAGATCAGAGCCAGGACCAGCAGTAGACACACGCATACACACATACCACCGGGCTGACAGGCATATAAACACAAATGCACACTCACTCACGTAGACTGAACAAACTTGCCTCCTGCAGCCGTCAGCACCACAGGGCACCACCGCCACATCTGTGCCCATCTCAGACACCTCGGCTGTGGGCAGCGGGGGTGAGAGAGTGCCCTGGGCGGCTGGCATGGGCTGGCATGGCCCTGGCATTGGATGGTGTGGAAGGGAACAGCAGCCAGTGGATGACAGGAGGGACAGGGGGAAGGAAAGGACAAGGGAGGAATTCAGGAGGACAGGAGAGAAAAAAGGATAATGGGAAAGAGGATGACAATGATGAAAGACAAAATGAGGATGAGAAAAGAAAAGGTTTAAGCAATGGAAGACTGCAAGGAAGGACAGCTAAGGGCATGAAAACAAAAGAGCTGGAGGTAGAAAAGATAGAAAGATGAATGTGTGGATGAAGTGGATGAACAGATAAAAGAGGAAGAGATGAAATGATAGAAAGATGAAAGGAATAAAAAGATGCAGAAATGGAGAGAAGATAGAAGAAGGAGGTAAGAGGGTGGGAGCCGGTAGCGCCCGTCGTGAGAACGGGTGCAGGGCACTGGCAGGAGGCACTGAGGCCAGGCTGTCCAGTGACCATCAGCCACACTCTTCTGTGTGTGTATGTGTATGTGTGTGTGTGTGTGCGTGCCAGGGACAGAAGAAAGGCTCAGGCGCCATTTTGGCTCTGCTGGAGCTGTTACTGGGCTGGGCACTGGCCTGGTGGCACAGAGCGGGCAGTGTGTTTGTGTGTGCGTGTGTGCGTGTGTGTGTGTGTGTGTGTGTGTGTGTGTGTGTGTTGCATTATGTTGTGGCATGCTTAACAGGATTAAAGGTGACCTGGTGAGGTCCAGTTGGTACCAGGACCATGGCACAGTGGCACGCATGTGTGTTTATGTGTGTGGGGTTTGTATAATAGGATTAGCTGTTACCTGGTGCGGTACAGTTGGTGTGCTGGTCTGAACTGGACTGGACTGGGCTGAGCTGGGCAGGAGCTGGGCAGAGGGGAGCGCTGTGTATATGTGTGTGTGCGTGAGTGTGGTGGCATGTATAATAGGATTAGGTACTACCTGGTGAGGTGCAGTTGGCGCTGGGCATTTGCCAGCTGTTCTGCTAGGCTCAGGGCTTTGGCCTGCCATTGGCTCCCATCCTTCTGGACCGACTCCAGATGCTGCCGACAGCCAACCAGCTCTGAGCTCAGCCTTTCCACTTCCTGTCCCGCAGAGATGGAAGGAGAGAGGGAAGAGGGGGTAAGGAAATCTTTCACGACAATCCACCTTATGCCCTCAAGCAAACACAATGTCAAAGGCTGATTACAACCTCATACAGTTTGACAAGGAAATGATAACCAGTTTGCTAATCTGAAATTCAAAATAAAAATGGTAGAACTGTATTTTTCAAATATCAGAGCAAATCAAGTCTGTGAAGATTCTCAGTCTGCCAGGTCATGGTTTTTCTGAGTGCTATACGAAGGCAACTGGACTGGCCTGAGGTTCTTGAAGATGTTTCACTATTTATCTAAAAGGCTTCTTCAGTTCTGAACTGTCAAGCAAATCCAGTTTCCTCCTTATAGCACTTTGAAGAAGAGCAATCCCTAATTGCTATGAAGGACTCTAATTCACAAGTTCTGTGTCATTTAAAAGTGTAACGAGGACTCTTCTTGCACTGCATATTTAACCATTTTTTCTACTGGACAGTCTGCATAATCAATGTTTGTACAAACTATGTGGGATAAATTTTAAAGTTTGTACATAAATATTTGAACAGTGCTTGAGTTTCATTCTTACACTTGGGTACAGCTTCCTAAAAAAAGGGTGACTGCTTACTAAATAATCGACTAAATTAACTGATCTTTGGCTAACTTGAAAACTACTGACCTAATGTGATTCATTAAAAAAAAATCTAAACTAATCAATGGGTTGAATGCAGCCGTACCTGCGCAGCCTTTTCCATCTGTCTGTTGGTCTTGGCGTTGAGCTCTCGGAGCTCTCTCTCTGCCTCCTCTTTCTTTAGTTGGGCCTGGCTGAGTTGATATCGCAGCTCCACACACATCTAGGGATGAAAAGAACTGATTAAACAGATTAATTAACAGCCAGTCCTTTTGTTAACATTATTACTTCCTGTCCATTCACCCACCATTTACTATTTTTAATATTACCCTATCCTTATCTTGGAGGGTTTCATTTATATGAATAATCAGACGAGTTTGTGTAAGTGTGTAAGTGTATATGTATGTATGTGTGTATGTATTTTTTTCCAAATTTTTCTAAATACACTACATCATAATACTGGTATTGATTTGGCAAGACATATGTTGTTTTAACTGCTACTTTATTCATTACATTTAAAATTATTACTCTATACACAACCATAATTTTTATCATCATCATTTATTACTACTAATAAACAAAAAGCAACTATAACTACTGCCTCACGCTTGCATGCCTCTGCCGAATAGTTGGAGTCTTTCAAGACTCACATAATATATGTAGAACACTTTAATAGTAGTTTATTTAAAAAAAAAAAGTATTAACTGCAGTTAGTATTAAGGTGTAGTTAATGAAAAAAAAACATGTACCGTGAGGTCAGAGTGACCTTGACCTTTGACAACCAAACTCTAATCGGCTCATCATGGAGTCCAAGTTTTTGCCAGATGTCATGAAATTCCCTCCGTACAATTGTGATGTATCACATTCACAAGAATCGGATGGATGTAAGGTTACAGTGACCTTGATCATTGTACTTTGAGCTCCAAAATAAAATCAATTCATCCTCAAGATCAAATGAATGTTTATGGAAATTTTGAAAAAATTGCCCATGGACAGTCAGACAGAGAGATAAACCAAAAACACAATTCCTTCAGCCATAGCTGTCATTAGGATGGTGACTCAGGGTCAACAACAGAGCAGGAACTCAAGATGGTGTGGCACCACCCGCTGAAACTAAAAAAAACTAAAGGTGCTTTGGATTCACACTTTACGACACTTCAGCCATATATAGGATTTGCTGATATGCAACACCTGACCCAGAGTATTTCAGTTTCAGTTGAACCTTGCAACCTTGCCACCTACTTGGCAATTCATTCTTTTCTACCATTTGCGTGTATATATACCCATCATTGTATAATACAACATGATTAATACGTAAACTAAGCATCTTCAAATGAAGCTTGGTTATTTACCTTAAGTTAAACTAATTTATGGACTGATGTTGAATTTACTCCTCCTGCCAGAGAAAAAATACCGAAATAGATAAAACTATGCTACCATCCAGTGGATTTACAGAGGCATTACAAGTAGACAGAATAAACTACATCTGAGTATCAAGGGTAATCTCTACCCGTTCCATCAAAGCTAGAGCCATCTTTTTTTAGGTGCCGATCTAGGAGCATTTTAATCTTTCATAGCAGTAACGTAGCCATATTTTCCTAAAGTTGAAACGGCCTTAGCGGTTGTCCTGGATCATGTTTATTCAAACTACTCAATGCAAACTATGGGCAACATAAGCACAAATGATATCAAACGTTACATGTTGACTTAATGCTTTCTTGGAGAACGCACACAATGTACCTTGGTATTTTCTTGTTCCTGAGTGGTAAGTTTGCGAAGACTGTCTTCAAGCTGATTGGTCAGTGAGCTTTTGTCTCTGTGAGCTCTGTCTAGTTGCCCTTCCAACTCAGCAACACGCTGGGAGATACTGGACACCTGGTACACACAGTTTTTAAATGAACCTTTTAATTTAAAAAGTAACAATATACATTTTCCCTCTTCACAGTAAGTTTAAAAGCTTCAGTGTGAATAGCTACTGTAAATGGACCCCACACAGGTAAGGGTAACTTATAGTAAACATCTTGTTATTTGCATTATGGGATTAAATATGGGATCAAAATCATATTTTTGCCAAACCCTTTTAGTTCTGTCCTGTGGTTGTTAATATCATTAAAGTATGGTGGTTATTTTCTGTTTGTCCATTAATGTTAAAGTGTAGTTCAATATTTCAAAGCATGTAGAACTTTGGATTAGAACAACGTATAAATCTACATTTATAAAATGGATTATATTACTGAGTTCACTATATACACAAAAGGTGATTAAGTAAGATTTACCGTATGTGCCAGCTCATCTCTCTGTTTGCGGGCCTCAGCCCGACCCTCTTCTCTGGCGTCAGCCAGTCTCTCCTGCAAGGCATGTGCATCTCGCTCCTGCTGTTCTCTCTGTCGAGCCACTTCCCTGGACAACTGCTCACACTGCACCTCTACCTGCAGGCGTACAGTCATATAGAGGAGGGGATCAGAGTTAACCAACCACAGTAAGAAAAGGAGACACGGGAAAACTTAGGAAGAATCTTTTAGCTGAATGAAAGAGCTGTACAACACAGCTGTAAAGGTGTGTGTATATGTTTCTCTGACCCTAGCTTTGTGCAGATTAGCTTCTTCTGCCATCTCCACAGCCTGTTTGACCTGAAGACAGGCAGACCACTCCCTCTGTTGCGCCTCCTGCTGACTAGCCCTCACATTACGCAGAGCCACCAGTAATTCATCACGGTCTCTGGATGGACAACAGACAAGAGAATGCACTACCAGCATTAGACAAAACATTGGAGTACTTATTTTTTGGATCACTCGCTGCCCTTGTAGATGTTGTTTACTATTTTGATATGCACATGTAATAAAAACAGTTGGCCACATAAAAACTTGAGCTATCAGGAAGTCTCTTACAGAGACATAATTAAGACATATCAACAACATATCTGCAGTACATTAAGGTAATCATACATTCAAACCTTAAACTAAAATGTATAAAGAGTTGATACACTGCAGCTAACTTGTAACCAATCTGCAGAGTGTATGTGTGAGTGTGTGTGTTACCACTGACTTTGTGAGCCTGTCAATAGCCTGGACATGCAGGTTTGTGTGAGTCCCAGCTAATACAGCTTCGTGCTGTGCACACTTTAGACAGAATCCTGCCACTCGAGGAGCTCCATCAGCCCTCAGTGCATCTGCAGCCTGTTTCTCCCTGTGTCGCAGACGAACCTTCACCTCCTCACACTCCTTCTGACTGACTGACAGATCTTTTCTGTTGATGGCAGCAAAAGATGAGATATGGGAAAAACGGAGAGAAAAACTGGCAGGAGATGAGTGTTGTTTTTTTTTATCATAAAGCAAAAAAAGAAAAGAAAAAGCCTTAGTAACTGGCAACACTTCTTCATAGGTAGAGTGGTATACTGACCTGAGGGAGATGACCTGAGCCTCCAAGCTTTCAACCTGTGCCTGGTAGATGACTTTCAATTGTTCCTGAGGAAAATTAACATTTTCAGAAAAGACAATATATGTAGCTTTGGTCTGAAATGATTTAAACAGGATGGGATGGAATTAGATTATGTTTCCATAACAACTTAATGTTTGAGCATTAGAAATAACTCCATAGTAATAATGACTGTTTTTTTCAGTTTTAAAGAGTTTCAATGGTGGCAAATTGTAATTGAATGCATAAAATAATTTGCAAATACAATTTGGAAGCATATATATTCATGTAGAGTAGCACATTGGTGAAATTAGAATTCCCCAAAATGTTATTGTCTTGAAATAGGCAACATATAACCCATTAACCCTACCAGCTCGTTTTTCCATGTGGTGTATTCTTCTCTCTGTAGCATGCTGTGGCCTATATTCGAGGTTATACGGCTGTTGGCTGCCATATTCTCGCTCACCTGAGGAACACATTAGGACTGATGATGAGCCACTTTTCCAAAGCTGATCATTTGACAGTCCCAGTGTCATTTAGAGATTGGGTTTATCAAAAATAAATGTGTATTATGTGTATTTTACATTTCCTCCAATCACAACAAAGGTTGGTTGTAATGACATTTACTCAGTTGCTCTCTTTTATTCTGTGAACTACTGTATGAATTTAAAAGTATATGTGCCAGTTAAATGTTAATAGTGATATTTTGAGTGATAATTTTCCTTTGGGTGTCAGGTTATGGACAGTAAAGAAAGTAACATAATGATATGAAAATACTGTTATGAAAACATTCAACTCAAGCACAACTACCTGCATAACACATTCTGTTTAAAAACAAAAAACAAATGAACCCTGGCGGATCATTGATTTTAGACAACTTTTAAGTCTGTTGAAGTTGTTTCTACTTCTCTAAAAGAATGAATAGCACTAATTGACTTCTCTCTATGATGTCCCTGCCATCACAAGTATTATTAGATATAGTAAGTGCACTTATATAAAAGGGTAAGACTGCATATATTTTACATATCAAAAACAAAAAAATCTTACACAAATGTATGATTTTTCTTTTTTTATACGTGGACACACACACAAGAAGTACCATGGAGTTGTGAATGGTGTAATCTTTCAGAGATTCATCCACAGCTTTGGATTTGAGCTCAGAATGCAGCTTCTCATTCTCCACCACCACCACTCTGATCCGCTGTTTCATCCCCTGCACCTCTTCCTGAAGTCACACACACACAGAAATGAATCGAAATGTATGCAAATCTGCATACTGGTAAAAAGGACTACAAATACAAACACATAGATGCATACATATAATTGTAAACATACCTTGCAGAGTTTGACCTCAGCCTCCAGGTGTTGAATGTACTCTGACTGGTTGTGAATCATTGGGACCAAATCCTGAAAGACAGGAAAACTGGACCTTCCCTCCTGTTGCACTCTCTATGAGGAAGAAGAAGCACAGAATAATCACAAGCTAAGCACCGATATCATCGAAAAGTCTGAATGATTTACCACTTTTAACTATGGAGAATGTAGCATGACAGATAATTCTGTAAGACTTTTCTGTAAGACTGTAAGACTTTAGACCTAAGGGTCTAATGGCTTTAAATGTTTTATCCATGCAAAGCTGCATAGTGTACCTTGGAAGGAGACTGTTTTCTTGAGGGAGAAAGAGGAGCGGGAATTTCTCTGCATTGCTTCAGTAGAAGGCTCTTCAGCTGATTGACTTCAATACCAGAGGGCAGCAAAACAATCATGCACACACAAAAAGCAATTTATTACATATTTTTGTGTATTATCTGTCAACAAGATTATGCAGAGGTAAATATCTCCAGGTGGTGTACTCTAAGGTCTGAGTGTCAATCTGAGAGCCAAAACTAATCACTGAGTCACCTGCTTCGCTCTGTGTCTTTTGGCTCCATGCTGTCTTGTCCTCTTCAGCCATGGTGGAAAAGGGGCTGCCATCACATTCTCTGACCTCCTCCACTTCTTCTCCATCAGGGTTCAGCTGCTCCAGAGCACTGCTCAGCTGCTGGATACTCTGGTTGGCCCGCTCTGAAACCAGTGTACACAAATAGACATCAGTCTCTCACCACACATCATATGTGTGGTGCAAGAGCTGCAAGGATTAGACAACTTAATGATCGCTAGAAAACTGATCAAACGATAATGATAATCAATGAATGGTTTTGAGGCATTAGGAAAAAAAAGAAGCCAAACTTATCCATTTCCAGTTTGTCAAATATGTATATTTTCTGGTTTTCTCATTCTTTTTTGTAACAGTAGATTTATTAAGTATCTTTTGTTGTTTTTTCCGTGTAAACAAAAGTCAAAAACTTAAAGACATCACTGTGAGCTTTGGTAATTTGTGATGGGATTCTGACATTTTTAAAGCATACAAGTAATCAATTGATCAAGAAAATCATCTTAATCAAAATTATTAAAACTATTTGATAATGGAAATGATCATTAGTTGCAGTTCTCAATGCAGTCCCAGGTTTATCCAACTGACAACACAAATGGGCCTTTTTCACAGCATATATTTTGACATGTCACAGTAGGAAAAGCACAGGTGTTATTACTGACATTAAACGTGGATGGCTGCATTCCATTTAGATGCTGCAGTTTTAGCATCCTGGTATTGTGCAGGCTGTCTCGGTCTTTCATGGTAGGATTACCAATAAATATACATCATTTTAATCTATATAATTTGATTAATTGAAAAATTATTAAGCAATTAGTAACACTGAAGTCCAATATAATCTATATTGGGTCCTCCATCGTCCATTTGTGGCCCTGTCTTGTAGTGGGACTGTATATCAAAAAAAAAAAAAAATTTCTTTTTATATTGAGTTCATTTCTTGTAAGTTTGTGTTTTATCTAATTTCTTTAATTTTTTCCAATGGTAAAGTAATAAACAAATGGAAAATCTTGTCCAAGGTCATATTATTCCATCACAGGCTGACTGAAATGCTGCAACCAACAATTATTTTCATTATCAATACAATGTCAATGTCCATTCTTTCATAATCGGTCAATTTTTTCAATGTATTAAGTGTCAGAAAATAGTGAAAAATGCTCATTTTTACTCAACAAAGCCCAAGTTAACATACTGTATTTGTTTCATTTTTCTGACCAAGAGTCAAAAACCCAAAGATGTTCAATTAACTTTAATAGAAAATTGGGTAAACTGGCAAATATACACATTTGGGAAGTTTGTTTTTTTTTTTTTTTTTTTTTGTATTTTTTTGCTTAAAAATTACAATCAGTCATCGGAATTGCTGCAAATTCATTTTCTAACTAATCAGTACTTGAACTAATCATCATCAGTCAATTCAGTTCTGGAGCACTGCTTGGATGTGACACTGCCATGTATAGTGGGGTTTAACTTAGGGCCCAAATCGTTATAGGAATATTTGTGGGTTTTTTTTCTTTAAGTCATTAACAGCTTGAATGTCTGATATCGTAAAAAAGGTCTATTCAATATCAATCCTCTAGTTTTGGCTAAATATATCTACAGTACCTCTTAAATAAATTGGTGTTATTCAGATTTACTGTCAATTTACAGACCTTGGTCACCTGACACCTTTTCTTTTTTTTTGCAGTCCATCAAAAACAATGAAGTAACGTTAAGGTCAATTTAGCAAAAGGGGAATTGGGAGGATGATCGATCGAGGCTTTGTTGTCATCGGAGATGTAATCAACAGCTGGCACTGATACGACTTCATCACTATCCTCGTCTTCGTAACGGACACGGCTCCAACGCTGGTTAGCGAGTTTTAAGCGGGTCAAGACGCTAACTTACGTCTCAGCTCCTTCTGATAAGCACCCAGCTGCTCCGGATCCTCCTCGTCTGAGTCCAGAGGTTTCATTGATGTATCCCCGACGTTGTTTACCCTTTATGTTGCTAAACAAACATGCTAGGCTAACTAAACTAAACATGCACAACCACAACAACAACCATTTTTGTATTTCACACGTAGCGACGGTCATCGGCTCCTTAACGTTGTATACCTGAGTTATGCATCACCCGCGCGTCCCGTGGGCGGTGTTCTCGTCTTAACCGGTGTCGCCGCCTCTGCGCGATTACAAATCGGTTTACACGCGAATAGCAAAACGAGGCAACCGTCTGCCAACGGCTCCCACTTCCGTACTCGAGTGGATGCCGGGAGTTGTAGTTATTATTTAAAGCCGCAATTACTAGTTTCTACGGCTGCGACCTGGTGGTGAATAGGGTGTATTGCAACTTAACGCACTAAACTTGACTGTCAGGAGTAACGTGCGTTGGTGGTAGAAGGTTTACTAAGATCCTTTATTTGATTAAAAGTACCAATTCCACGGTGTAAACATTAATTTATTCCATTAGAAATAAAAGCCCTGCATTCAAAATCCAACTCAAGTAAAAGTACAGAAATTTTATCAGGTAAATGTACTTAAAGTATTAAAAGTAAACGTAGGCTGCACATTAAGGCCCCAGTATGGTATATTATCATACTGTATATGACATTATTATATTGCTGATGCAGCATATTTCACTGTGGTGGCTGGTCGAGTTTTAGCAAGTTTCTTACATACAGTTATGTAGCTTAGTGCACCAGTTCCCACAAAATGGGTCCGGCCCCTCCAAAGGGTCTCAAGATAAATCTGAGGTGTAATAAAATGATTAACGGTAGAGAAAAGAGGAAAAATAAAAATTCTGATATACCAATCTGTTTTCACTCTGTCAACTTTTGTCCAACTCTCCTTATTTTGGTAAAATATTGAAGAGTTTTATTATCTCCTCAGGCACCTAATTCCATCTGGGTATTTAGATGAGACCATGTGAGGCATGTAGAGGAGAACTGCTAACAACTCACAGATATCTGAAAGAGCACAAGGGCCCGCAAGTAGAAACTGCTTTTTTGGTAAGGCAACACAAGACATATTTTTTAATATAATGGAGCTAAAAAGTACAATACTTTCTTCTGAAATATAGTGAAGTAGAATTATAATGTTACATAGAATTGAGGTACTTAAATTGAGTACATTATTGCAACACTGTTAAACTACCTATCATCAATGGTCTGTTTTAAAACTAACCTTTTCTTACATGAAGACCACGGGGAAAAAAAAAACATGAAATAAAGTTGTTGTTTAACATAAAGCTTTTTTATATATATATTTCTTTAATAAAATGGCTCATCTTTCGGAATGCGTATATGCAATACCCAAAGAGAAAACACCCAGCTCCGCACTGCCCTGCAGTTTTTCAGCCACGTTTATTTCTTGGCTTTTGTACATTCTCAGCAACTCTGTGCTCAAGGGACCATCAGGCATGTGAGTTGTCATTCAGCTGCAAACACTCTGGCTGGTTATCTAACCTTGGTACATTTGAGGAACTGAGTGAAATAGTAACAGTGAATGCTATGTGTCTGTCACGTGTTATAAGTTGGCTTATTGCTTATTGACTATATTTGATTTAGGCTGTATTTCCAAGTTCCTGTATGGCTGCTTTGAGATAAGAAAAAAACTTAAATGCAGATCCATTTGAGAAGTTTGCCTCATGTTAAGGATAACAAATGGTTTGTAGAAAAAACTCTTTATATCCCTCAAGGTGAAGAAAAATACAAAAACTCTGGTATGGTAGGCACTGGTACTGAAAAATAAACTATACCCAGCCCTACATTATATATGAGTCTCTTTTCCTCTATAAGTAAAATATAGCTTAGTGCAGGTTTGAGAAAAATAATTAGAACATAAATAAATAGATGTAAATATTTTTGCACAATTTTCTGGAAACTTCTGTAATTTTTCAGTCTCTGTGTTTATTTAGATTTGGCAAGATAAAAAGAAAAAAAATTACTGATTCAAATGGGGAAAATGGCTGCTGCAGCAGAGAACATGATGCAGATAAGTATGTAAACAACCAGTGAGCTACTAATGAGATAGAACTAGTTGCTAGAGAAGACAAAAAAACAGCTTTAGAACAAGAATGCAACCAAAGACAGTTAAGAGACCTGAAGCTAAAGGGTTCAAGATCACCTGGTGTTCGGCACTGTTGTGCTGCCCTTTGCCCTCAGTCACTTTCCCTTTTGTCATCATCTAATCTTATCAGTCCAGTGAGTCAGAAACAAACACTCCCACACACATTAAGATAGGTGATCACTTGCAGGATCACTCAGAATTACTTTCAAATCATAAATTGGCTTTTTGGTTGTGAAATTTTAAACATTTCACATAAAGGAATGGATAATATTTTATTTAAATACCCCAATTTTACATTTATAACAATAAATGCCTATAAGACATTCATATTCATATAAGCAGTTAAAAGGACTTTAAAAAAATTAGTGTTTATTCAGGTCTAGGGAATGGACCCAAAGACCAGGACTGGGGATCCAAGCAGAACATTGGGAGGCCTGGGCAGGGGTCAGGGCCGATGAGAGCGATGGTGAATGTGAGCCCCTGCTGAATGTGCTTGGAGACCAAGCAGGAGGGGGTAGTTGTTGAAGGCTGGTCCCAAGAGGAACAAAGCTGGAGGGTGACCAGGCAGATGGAGCCTGTCTGGATGATGACTTGGAGACTAGCGAAGAGACGTGAAGTCTGGTGAGACAGCTGGTATGGATGAACAAGATGGCAAACAGGAATCCAGGAACACAGTAAACAGCAAAAAAACAGACATGAGGAAAACTAAAGAACTAAACCAGGAACAAAACAGACAATCCAATGCAAGTCAGATGGGGGAAAAGAGAAGCACAAGAAGAACACAAGGGCTCCAACACAGAGGAACTTACATAGAGATCAAGAGACAGAGTTAGGTTAAACCAGTGACTGGGATCATGAGGTGACTGGAAACAGGTGAAAGCAGGTGAGTAAGTGGGACAGGAAAAAAAGTCCCGGGACATCTAGTGGGAGAAGGGAAAAAGACGGGCAATCAGCAAGGCAGAAAAGACACAGAGGCAAAAAGTGAAACAATGGACAGATGCGCAAGGGAACTTATTTCAAAAATAAAACAGAAAATAACACACAGTCCAGTAATAAAGCCAATAAGAGTGACAGGACTTGAGATGAGGCTGAAAGCCCCAGAAGGAATCTAGTAAGTGGCCCTCGAGTCAGGTATGTCTTTGTCACTGTTTCTCAGGAATAAAAATCAGCATGTCTTTGTGAGCTTTCACCACATTTATAAGGAGTTTCAAACAGGTTTTAAACAAATCCTATTACAAACTGTGAGGATTTGTACATTCAGGTATTTATATATCATTGAATATAATCACACCTATCATTATTGGTCTATAAAGTTTAATGAATGACAAAAAATATAATGTAGATGTGATTATATTCAATGATATATAATCACATCTACATTATATTTTTTGTCATTCATTAAACTTTATAGACCGATAATGATAGGAGTTATAATAGTTGACATTAAAAACACTTAAAATGTCCTTAAGTCTGTTTATAAATAAATATAAAAACTTATATAAACATTTTAACAAGTATTTATATACGAAGTGTTTACATACGACTTATAAATGCTAATTAAGAGGAGTGAATCACTTTTCATGTGGTAGCACTTAATAGACACAAAATAGAAATGGCAAGTACCTGAATAGTCACCGTAGATTTATAGAGTTGTGGGTTTAAGTGTTAGTAATCTAAGAGTTGAGAGTGAGTTTCTATATCAAACACAGACTGACTATAGCAGAACCTACTGTACACATGGCATATACTGTGTTTCCTCTCTGGACTCTCTATAACCTGTATGTGGAAGTTTTCTCAAGTTCCTGGCAGAAATGACACAGACTTTGGGGACTTTCAAATCACATAACTTTTTTAGGTGCTGCTTTTTTCTGTGTGTGTGTGTGTGTGTGTGTGTGTGGTACTGTTCAGTGGAAGGGTGTATCTCAGATCTATGTTTTTTTTTTGGGTTAAAAAATGGTCAGACATAGGTAACCATGGGTACACCCTCTTCCTGTTGCACAACAGCAGATAACTTCCCTTTGAATTAGTCGTTTTTGTACTTTTGATTTTTGCAACATTTCAGATTTCTGCAGAAGAGGTCATGAGTCAGAGTTTGTGAGGCTCACTCATAAAAAAAAAAAAGATATTGTGCTGTTATCTAGATTTAACATTTTCATTCACATTTTACTGTGACAGCTCCAACAGAATATGGTTTAAGTGGATTTAAAATCAGCGGGTTAATTCCCTGTGAAAATTGAGTTTTCTGTAGCCTTTTTGCCCTGGAAACCTTTATCAGTCATATTCTCATATTACGAGGACATCAGGGTGAACACCTTAGTGTAAAGTCCGTCATGTTGATAGAGGTTCAATATCCCCTGGTAAAGGGCCACAGGAGCCCCAAAATTCCATATTAGGCGCATGTGAGTGAGTTTGTTAAACTGTACCACTAAACTACTAGTGGTGGTAGTGCATGTCGTCCTGTACCCGACTATTGGCCTTTTTCTTTTTTTATACAAAACATATGAGCAGCTTATAAAATAGAACTCTGTTAGATTGAAAATCTTGCATAGCACATAAAAAGTTAGCTGTACCTAAACCAAATTCAACAGCAAGTACAACAGTAAAACAAAGCTTGTAATGAAATGCATCAACTCATTTATAAAATTTAACACTTACAGGGGGCATTTTCTTGATAATTCAAGTGAATATTGTTGATACTGATACTTCGTCCATCCCTGTGATGAACAATATTAACCAAGGTAGGCCTTGCACAATTATCTAATGTTGAGGCCCTGTGTTGTTGCAGTTGTGTTTTATCAATTTACCACAAATTGAGGCGCTGAACCAGGTAGTATTACTGGAGAATACAGTTTGAGTGTAGCTGGTACATACACAGTGTTCAGAGAATGGGTGTTACGGGGTCAGTGGGGGGCCAAAAGTGAATGCTTGTCCCAGGGGCCCCCAATAGGTTAATCATGCCATGTCCTGAAGCTATACATAGAGCATTTGGACATGTAATATTTTGCATTAACAACTACTCACGAACTTTTAATACTTTAAAACAGAAGTAGGAAGGATATGAGGAGATAACTTCTGGTCAGTTTCAAATGTTGTAAGTAATCTAATAGGTCTAGCCATTAACTTGATCTTACCATTCATTGATTTACAGCAGAATTGTATTGTGATAGTACAAAAACATATATCAAGCAATCATTTTAGAAAAATTACGTTGTCCAAATTACTGATTAGAAGCAGAGTATGGATTTCTGGCAAATCATCACCTACTTCTAAGGTGTAAGTACATGGGAAATGCAGACTAAAAAGGTCAAAACTCCAGCAACGGTGTAAATATTTACTTCATTAACCTTGTGACTGCATGTTGCTGTGTGTGCCAGATAACTCTGCATCTCTCTATCATAGGTCTTTGCCACAAAAAATACGAAATTTTGGTTGCAGTTCTTATCTTGTAACTCATTTGATTCACAGAATCATTTTTGTAAGACGGCTGCATTGAAAGGTTTTCTGCACCACATCAGTGAAGCGCTCATACGTCAAGTCATGCAGCACATGTCAGCGATGGAACGG
This sequence comes from Istiophorus platypterus, assembly GCA_016859345.1. Taxonomy (NCBI): domain Eukaryota; kingdom Metazoa; phylum Chordata; class Actinopteri; order Istiophoriformes; family Istiophoridae; genus Istiophorus; species Istiophorus platypterus. The sequence continues at coordinate 7,858,981 of CM029124.1, read as the reverse complement.
TTGTATGAGGGAGAGTTTGCACACCGGGGTATTTCCAGGAAACCACATCAGCCAACCATCTAACTGTGGTAGGAGCTGTAGGTGGATGAGAAAGCCCACGCACAACCCTCTAGTCCTAAGCTTGTTAAATGTTAAATGTCACTTCTATCCTGCCATATATATATACATATATATATATATATATATATATATATATATATATATATATATATATAGATATATATATATATATATATATATATATATATATATATATATATATATCTATATCTATATATAGATATGTGTATATATCTATATCTATATCTATATATATATATATAGGTATATATATACATAAATATATAAATATATAAATATATATATATATATATATATATATATATATATATATATATATTAATATAATTATTCCCCACCTGCCATATCTCCCCTCTCTCTGAACTCCCCTCCCCACTGCATGGTTCACTCCTCCCGGGTAAACTAGTAAGGGTTGGGGTCCCAACCTCCCTTTTTTTTTTTTTTAATCTTGATGCTCTAACATAAGTATGGAAAGAACTGAATGGAGACCCCCCAAAAAAAACACCTAAGAAAAACATCATCTTTTGAAGTTTTTTTTGTATGGAGATGTGTAACAATGAGAAAAGAAACAAGAACAACAGAGAGAGGAAGAGAGAAGAGATTAAAAAAAAAAAGAGCTAACCCAGCTAAGCACAGGTAAATGGTGCACTGTGCCACATCTAGACCAGTCTTCAGTGGTAAGTTATGTGATGGCTTTTGCTGCACCCACTGTAATGCCTACACTGGTGATAGATTTGGTGCCAACAGTGAGCAACTGCTTTTCAGCAGAAACAGATTTACGCAATACAAAGTGTGGTAGGGATGGGCAATGCTGTAATAAGAGTGCAATGTTGAAATCTGAAAGAGCACAAGCATACTGTATGTGCAAGTACTTTTAGGGAAGCATACAGGTTTGTGTTGCATCTGCATACTCCAGGACAGTGCACATACAGATATTTTTCTCTTCTTCATTACCAGTCAGATGGTCAGATGGCGCGCGCACACACACACACACACACACACACACACACAAGATAACTTCAGAGACAAGAACCACGTTGGACAGATTTCAGATTTCTTAATAAAAATAATTCATTTCAGGACGACATATAAATAATTATTGAATCACACAATACAGATATCTTGATATGAATAAATACTTAACAAATAAAACAAGGCTTTTTTTTCATACAATACCCTATTGTTGAAAGATCACACAAAGAAAACTTGCACACTGTTTGCATGTTTTGTTACACCTTCTGCTCTTAAGCGGATGCTCTTCCTACTGTTGGAATGTCCCTAAGCGAGTCGGAGTACCATTCCTAAATGCCTCAGCAGCTTAGACAAGTCATGTGCAACTTATGTGATCATCTCCCAGTCAAACTCGGTCAGAGCTCCCAAAGAGCTGACCACTAATTGGCCTTTAATTGATTAAGGTTTGTCTAGAGGTGATTAAAGCACACAGAGATCTACGTAAAGGCCATCAACAAGTGGGCTGGCCTGACAGCTTTAGATACAGTTGAATGAAAAGGCAGACCAAGAGCCTGTTTGTCTATGCTTTTCTAACTAGAGCCACTGATGGACATCTGCCTACTGCAGTGGAGTTCTTCTGCAGAAGTACAAGGGGGAATAACTGTTCAATTTGCATCACATTTGAGTTACTTTGATAAAAATTTTTATGCTTGAGGTTATCACTGTGGATAAAAATTTCTTTGTATTTAGATAAAAACAGACAATCGTGGAAAAACGGTGCCTGTTTGGGAACATGAGAGACGAGCTTGTCTTGTCTCGACGAGCTCCAATCTGTTATTACACAGAAATGGAGATGTCTATCTGTGGCCTTCTGGTTAGTTAAGAATGGTCCAGGCTGGCCATTTTTAAGGAGGTAACAACAACTGTTTGTCAATTGATGGCACATGTATTCGTTTTTTGGCAGAAACAAAAACAAGTATATCAAAATACAATTAAAAAAATCCCAAAACTAATTAAAAAAAAAAAAAAAACCCCAACAAAATCCCAGGAATGTCAGTTTTGCGTATTCCAGACGCACTCATGAGCGCGTGTGTGTGTGTGTTGGAGATGAGGCATCGGGTTAGAAGGTCCTATAATATGGACCAAGATCCATATTCACAAAAGCATTTTATAGGTGGGAGCACTGATTCAGGATCAACGATCAGGCCCCTGTGGTCCATAAAATTTAAATCACTACGTAAAGGCAAAACTTATCATGGGTCAGCCCCAGTACTGTGCCGTTGTAGCAGCAGCACAAAACACATTCAGATAAACAAGATTAGCCAAAGCAGGCAATGGGATTGCTCTCTGAAGTTTTTGAAATTGTCGCCTTGGCACATCCAGTGGGGTGGAGCAGAGAGGAATGCATTCTCCGTGGGTTTTATTTACCTACACATCACCTCAAGCTGGGGTGGGGTGCATACAATCTCTCAGAGCTGTGTTTGCATGTGCATGTATGTGCATATGTGTGTCCGTGGTGGAAAGGTGGATAATCGCCCAGAATTCACCTGTTATTGTGTTCTCAGTTCTCTCCGTAGCAATCCCCTTTTGACGGGTCTGGCACTACTGCATTTGTGTGCACATGTGTAGGTACTGTATGTGTGTGCATGTGTCTATGCGTTTCTAGGTGCTTAAGTGGTCAGTAAACAGGAAAACAATGTCCAAGGCAACAGATCTGTTTTTGGGGGAAGAAGAGGGGAAATAAGAGGAAGGAAAGGAGGAATATAAAGAGAATGAGTCCTGTCTCTACTGTGTTCTCTGCCTTCTGTCCGCTGATACCGCCAGCATGTCGGCTACAATGGAGAGGCTTGTATTTCTGTACATGTAGCACCAAAACTAGCAGGGGCCTGCCCTGTCTGTCTTGCACTTTTCAGACACACAGTCTGTGCTTACTTCCTATATCAAGCAATTAACAATGATAACTTCATATAACAGATGTGTGACAATACTAAGGTTAATTTGCCTCAAAATATAATCTAACACTACTATTGACGAATGGAAGAAAAGTAATTCTTAATAATTTTACAATATTGATTGCAAGAGCCTCTTTTTGGCAAAAATTTTTGTCTAATGTGGGAGGACATAAATGAGTGATTTTGGAGAACTAAGCTAAACGGTGGTGAAAACCATTTTATTTCATTTCTAGCACTTAACGTGCTTTGCTTTTGCCCAGTTTGGCTCACTTCTGCTTGCTGCTTCGAAGGATTTCGTGCTGGGCTTCCCCAGCTACTGCATCCCTCGCTCTATAGAGCAAATGCTAGACAGACAGGCAGACAGATACACAGATGGGTTAAGACAGACAGACAGACGGACAGGGGGTATAAATCCTTGGCTGTGGTCTAGAAAGCAATGTCAGATGCTTCTCGTTATGTCAACATACAATCATTTTGTCCGGCACGCGTCACTACGTACCTCTAAATACATATTGTACACAGGAGTTAAGTCAGTTGCTCTGACATGTAGCCAAACCTCTCACCGTGTAAGTGCACAGGGCACATCAGATGATAATAATTGCACAAAGAGGTATTCCATGTCTCTGGCCATGTCACACACACACACACACACACACACACACCACACACACACACATTCTCATTCACATTCTTTTTTTTTTTTTTTTTTCCATATAGTTACTAGTTTAGTAGCTAGTTAGTAGTTAGTTAGTTAGTTAGTTTATTGGGTGTGCATTGTGGCATGGGGGGCAGCACAGCAGGGGCAGCGGCTCTAGCGTGCTAGCGATGTGTCTGTGTGTGTGTGTGTGCATGTATGCGTGTTGTGTGATGTTGTCAGTTCCTGTTCTGTTGAGTCAGTCACATGCATTGCAGTAGTTTTGTTTGGTTTGTTGTTGTGGTCGAGTGCCTGTGTCCTGCTGCTGCTTCTCTTGGCGCCTGGCGCCCGCCCGCGCCCTGCCCTCTCCCTCCTGGCCTGTGTGTGGCACTCTCTCTGCAAGTCTGGTGCAACCAACCGGGACACATCTGCAGCAGCCGCCCTGGCACTGAGTCTGGGTCTGGGTCTGGGTCTGGGTCTGGGTCTGGGTCTGGGATTGCTGTGAAGATCTGGGTTTGGCTGCTCGGTCACGCTTTTATATGGAGAAAGAGAGGGGGGGGGGACAAAGAGATAGAGCAGAAATGTCAATTCGGAACTGAGGACCAGTACGATGTTGCAAGCGTTTAGAAAATGGGTGAGAATCACAGAAAAAGAAAGACAAAGATAGAAAGAACAAGAAACAAAAGACAGATGGCAAACGTCAAGTACAGTACAGCAATGGAGACAGCATTAAGAAGGTGCTGCAGACCCTCACCATGACTAGAGGAGGGGAGTGTGGTGTGCGATGTGCCACTTGGTTGAGCCGTGCACTTTGCTCTTTGACGTAGCACTTGTCGCAGTAGCCCTCCAGCATTACCTTGCCAACTGCGCCACAGCCAGGCCCACGACACCGTGAGGCGTTCTGGAAGCCTGCCTCCAACCCATGCCGGCTCTGGACTGGGGCAGCGGGAGGAGTCATGTCTGAAACAAACAGTGGCCAAAATAAGTGCTTTCGCGTATGATTTCAAATTTGAGTTAGAAAAAATTTAACATTACATATCAATAATTCCTACAAAACAAAACAAACTCAAAGACTTTTTTGAAATAACTTTCTTGTCTATGTCTGAAAACCGTATTACAAGATAGAAGCTTTCAAGTTTCATTTTAGGACTTACGGTGGTTGGTCTGATAGTCTACGTAGCAAATAGTGCAGAAACCCAGCTTCTCTGGCGTTCCAAAGAACTGGCAACCAGATCTTTTACAAGGCCGGGCCAGAGGGGCCTGCCAGGCTGAGGTGTGCCCTGGAGTTAGGGTGAGGCATGGCCGCTCAGCATCCCTAGTTTGGCTCCAAGCTGAGGATGAGGCCTCAGTTCTGGGGTTGCTCTGCTGTGGCTCTCCCCTCTCTGGAGCCTGCTGTCTCTGCATGCAGGGTGGACACAGGCCATTGAATATCCTGAACACTTCCTGTCTACACATGCTGCAGCGTTCTGTCTCTGTCTCACAGTCCCCCCACTGGGTCCAGCCGGAGCCCTGGGCCGGGTGGGGGACTATAGGCCCCCCATTGGGGCCTGGGAGTCCTGTAGCAGCCGTTCCAGCTCCAGGGGGCCCATGGTTCTGCCTGGAGTTGAAGCAGCGCTCACAAAGTCCATCATGCTCCACGCTGAGGGTGAAGAGGCAGCCGGGTGTCTTGCACTTCATGGCATGAGTTTCACTGTACAGGCTGAGGCTGGGGGCTGTGGGTGGGGCTGAGCGTGGGCTGGATAACACGACCCCTCTCCCAGACGAGGAGGATGGGGGGCTGCCACTTCGGGCTCCTCTAGAGCTCACCTCAGTCTCTGATCCCCCTATCACACCTACCCCACCTTGTACCCCTCCTCCCTTTGTCTGTACCACCCCTTCTATCCTTGCTCCTCCACCGGTGGTGGCCTGTCGCTTCTCAAAGCATTCGTGGCAATGAGGTTGCGTGTCTACAGAGACGTAGAAGGTGCATCGTGGTGTGGCACAGCGGATCTCAATGAGTGAGAGCTGGGAGACGGAGAAGGGGGGTAGACGCTGTGGCTGTGCGGCCCAAGCCTGCTCCTTGTCCTCCTGCCAGCACTGGTACTCATGGTTGACAAGCTGCAGGTAGTCCTCCATCAGGTTCATGTCTTCAGGGAGATTGCCCTCATCCAGTCTTAGGACAAAGACATACAATGAGGTTCTTAACTACACCAAAGCAATTAAAACCATTAGAATTACAATTTCTGTGACCATCAACCTAAAAATAAAGTTCTTCATTATGGAGTTGCAACATGCAGAACTGTGTTTAACATTATGGCCAGGACCTACAAAAGGGACATCAATCTTTTACTTTTTCGTTCCCATTTTGTCCATTTAGGGGGCAGAGCTTATAGTCTGCAAGTACCTTGCAGCATTGATGATCCGTAAGACATCGTAGCCCAAGCCTATGACAGGGATCTCTATCAGTAACAGGTAGTCTTTGAGAAGCCTCTCTTTCTGCTGCTGTTCTTTCTCCATCAGGAAGTGAACTTTCAGTTCCTCAAAGTCCCCCCTTCCTGGGTTGATCAGCGGCACTGCTCGGATCTCTGAGAAATTCAGACCAACACGTCACATGAGCAACCTCATATCAGGTCCTTGCCTCTCTCATTTTGTCGTGACGGCTACATAACACTCTCTCGGTCTCTTAGCGTTTCCTACCTGGGCCACTGTCTTTGATGGTGATGAGGGGTGCAAAGTGTTGGGAGTCGTAGCCAAGCACTATCGGGTATTTGTAGCATTCTGTGGGCGGCCAGTGTAGCGGCAGATAAATCCCACCCACATTCAGAGGAGAGATGGAGGAGCCAGATTTCATACTCCTGACCACCTGGTCTGTTGGAAGAAACAGCATTTTAAGAGTCAGTAACAATTTTCAAAATTACTGTCCAAGACCAAGTTAAATATGTTTGTAGTAAACATTTTATAGGACATATTGTTTGCATGTTCCTGAGAGATATCAAGTTTTTTGACTTCTGGAGGGAGGTAACTAATTTAGGAATTTTGATGAAATGTTAAAACAAGTTCCTGCCTATTTACCTGCCACACAGTTTATAAAGCACAATATCAAATATCTGCATAAGCTAATCAAAATAGGTGGGAGGTGATGCAGTGAAATTAAAACACCAATGAAGACTTCAAAACAAAATAGAAAAAAGTTGAGGCTCTGATGGGTGAGTAGATAACTTTGGCTTTGGCTAGCGTCGAAAGACTTGTTGATACAAGACCAGTGAGTCTTTGATGGCTAGCACAGAGAATTAAAAAACATGCTTTGAGGCGATAAAGAAAGAGACTACCTGCGATGACGATGATGGGTCTGCGGAGAATGTTGGAGAGGATGAAGATGTGAATGTCCTCCAGAGAGTCAAACTGGAGGCCATTGCTACTGGAGACCGGAGATGCCATCTTCACTATTTTTTCCCACTCGTCCTCCCAGTTCTGGGATAGTGCACACACAAATATACACACACACAGAGTTAGGATATGAACTTGATCACACTTCTGTAATGGATTAAATTTGAGTAAAATCATTTCAGTAATAATTTTGTAGGTAGGAAAATGAGAAGGATGCATGCTTATACTCTGGCTTCAATTATTCCATAAGAACAATACAAGAGTAATATATTTACATCTATTTGTGAGACAAATGTTATGAGGCACTAGCATATAGTTTGTATTTTTTTTTTTAGCTTAGGCCACTGTCGCCTTGCAGTCATCTTACGCAAAGTAATGGAAGGGGCTTTTAACATGGAATTCTACTAATCTTTATACCATAGTGGTGTATCGGAGTCCAGTCTGGGTGAATTCCTGGGACTGGAGCAGCTCTGCCTGGAAGCGGGCTCTAAACACGCCAGTGTCCGTCTCTTTCAAAACCCCGTGGAGGGCTTTCCGAAGCACCAGGTCTGTGTCCTGAACGCCCAGCATGTACTGAGAGGCTGCGTGGAGCAAACAGTTCCCATCTCCTATAGACACACACAGAGGAGGCAGGCAAACATATAGGCTATTAGCACTATGGCTGGTTTATTTTATGCATGGGACACGATCTTCTAAAAATTGTGCAGGGGCCGTGTACAAGCACATGCGGTGTGTTCACAACACAAACAACAGACATTTGCAGTGTGCACACAGACACAAGCGTAACAAAAGTATGGGGATTTCCAGGCTGTCAGATAGTTGTCTAGACTATTATATGACCATCACATGTTCGAATGTACACACACACCACAGACAAGGCTTGGCTTCTACCCAGCTGGTCTGAGAAAAATTGCCCTTTCTGTAAATGAAATACATTTTAAAAAAATTAAATATCACTCCTATGATACCTTCATATGACCAGAAAATCTCAAACAGTATGTTGTCTAGTCTGATTTCATAGAAAACTACCTCCTCTATATTCTACTACTTTTCAAGAGAAATAAAAAGTTTCTCAAAAGGCATTTGTGGGTGTTTGTGTGTGAGAGACAGAAAACAAGGGCAACTAAAAGCCTTGGAATTTCATTTGGCCTCCTGTGGAAGTGCTGGGTCTTTTTCTCATTGTGAAATTGGACAGCCCATGTTTGTCAATGTGTAGAGTTCAAAACAAAACCCTGTTGCCATACTAAAAACAGGAATTTCCCTGCACTAACTTCTGCCTTTTGTGCGTGTGCATGCGTTCCCCTCCTATGATCCCGATGCATCAGTGCTACTCAGCTGGTCCTGGACTTTCCATAGGGGTGTGGCTTGGACAGGGTGGAATGTTATCTTTTAACCACTGCTATCAACACCCAAAGAAGGCTGCGATTAGTGAATGCTGAGATAAAATGTGCAGTCATATGCGCAAACCTAAACAAAATGTACAATACTGTGCATATTCTTCTTCTCCGTCTTTATGATCTGTTTATTGCGTTGTTCACTGGTTTACCTGGCAACAGTTAAACACGCACCCTATAAACCTTTCTCTGCTGTATCAAAATATGAAACTCTCAGAGCACAATAATCCTAGGGTTTATGTGCAGGACAAGAGCAACCCTTTGCACTGGAAAAGTTATTCAAATCACAACTACGAGAATGGTAACCTACACTAAGGGGATTCTAAAAGTCCATGATTAGTGTTATGCATAGGCCAAACTCTGGTCAGATTTCTCAAAACAACATTACCTGTCGTGCAAGGTGACTGTAATTTGAGATACAGCTGTTTTCATTCATCTGAAGGAACATCCCACTGTACTTTGGGAAAAAAATACAACCCCCCCCCCCAAAAAAACGCATCCGCTTCTACTTCAGACTAGCTAGCTGTTGTTGCATTTCGGCACTCTTGCATCACTCTAAACAAAAATAAATAAATAAATAATATGCATGGCTCTCTAGTGAGAAAAGGGATCCTCAACAGCACCATCTACAACGGAGGTACATACAGAGGCAAACAAAAATAGGCACAAATGCCAGAACACCCACATTTAATTTGTTCCTCTTGTGCCGGTAAACACACAGACCTTTGACTCCAAATTGAGCAACCCAAAAACCGAGGATGAAAGATGGTCTGTTGGTCCCATCAGTCTGAATATAGACACGTCCTCTGTGGTAAGCTGGGACACTTCCCAAAGAACCAGACTAAATCCTCATCTGTTGTCATCCATGTGACTCAGGTTTGCAATTGTTGTGCTTTCCAGCGGGGGACTTGAGGTTACTGTCAGACATCATCCACTATTCAACTCTTTGTCTGAAAACCGTCAAAAAAAAAAAAAAAAAGAGTCCTGGCCAAGTCTATTTTTACTTCTGCCCTGAAAAGAACTGGAATGTTCTAATACCAAATAATGTGATACTACTTTATGAAGAGAGACCTAAAATCTGTACTTATAAGGCAGAACACAGTGGCAGTGTTTGTGTCCTCTCTGTTAGTACAGTATGTAGAGTCGGTGTATTGTAGCTGAACAAATCCGGCCTGTTGGGGACACATGACAGACATGGGATGCTGTTTGGGGAAAAACCCTCGGATGCATCCTAAGCATTCAAGACAGAAGACAAACTAAATTTCAATAATGCATTTTTCTTCAGTGGGTTGAAAAGTTGCATGAAACAGGAAGAAGGATATGACCCTGTTATTTTAATCGCCTGGGAGTGAACGTTAAACAGTTCTTTTTTTGATTTTATGACAGCTTGGGGAGGTTGAGTCAAGGTTGAGTCAAGAAGTTTTAACCATTTTGAAATTCACATGGATGTAGACCTTAGGAACAGACTGTGGGCTAATGGGTAAATTCAGGTCCCAGACCAGATAGAGACTGATCTCGTAACAGTGTTATAGCTCAACAAAGGCTAAATTAATATGAACTGCTCTGAGTGGACGTCCATTGACAGACTTCTGCTCTCTCAGGTTCTGTGTGACTGTGTGTGTCTACCGAGCTCCAGTGACTCAGCAGCAGTCAGTCAGTCCTCTGTGTGTGTGTGTGTGTGTGTGTGTATCTGTGTGTGTCTTTGTGTTTGTGTGTTTGTTGTCCGTCCTCTGCTCAAAGTCACGTCATGGTCCTTCAGAGTTAGACACTCCAGTTCTAAATTGTATCATCATTCTGACATCATATTTGTAAGCCAGGAAATTCCGTCCAGGTTACTGGAGGCAGAAGTAAGATGAGTTTGTTGTCAATTCAGTAGTCTCACCGAGGAGGAACCATGAATTGATGGGAGTTCCAGTAACTCCTTTAGTAATTACTAACTTCAGAATTGTCAGGGCCCCACACAAAGTTTCACAATTTACAAGAACAAGCACTGAGTAAAACCCAAAATATAGAACAGGCTCGTCATGTATCCAGTTACTCTACAAAGCATATTCTGAGATGCGAATAGTATATGAAATTCTCACTGTTAAATGTTAATTGCTTCCTCTGAGAAAGAAAGAAACTCTTTCCTCTGGAAACTCACATGCTTGAGACGAGCTTAACACCGCTTGATTTCTGCTTCCTTCCTCTGTTGTGAATGCTATGGCTTTTGTTTCCCCTCAAAAATTGTTTTTTTCTCTTATCTAAAAATAGACCAAAGTCAGCAATATAGGTATAAAAGGCCAGTAGAGATAATGACACACAGCTGGACGTAGACACATTTGATTTGACAAGGCTGTGACACATGTGAAAGTTACAAAGATAGCAACATAAACCTACATCAGTCAGTGAGGTGGGGAATTTAATGTAAAATTATATGAGACGTTTTGAGATCCACTGACATTCACACTCCTTACACACCTACACAGAAAAAGAGGGGACATACCCCTAAGGTTGTAAATGAAAAACCGTGGAAATAGTTGGGTCTGAAACATCACTGACAGAAAATAACAGTTCTGCATGTGACGCCAGAGAATTTCCCAGCACAGAGCTATGATCAGAAGTAATCAGGCCCATGTCTGAATGTTTGCCTACCCCGGGATGTTCCCGTGTTACAACATCCACGTAACAGAAAATCTTACTTAGCACTGGGCTGACTGAATTCAAACAGGTCAGCGCAGTAAAACCAAGGGGGCCACTAAATGTATTTCAGAGTGGAACCAGCACTCCCCCGATTGTTGTCATTTACAGTAACTCTGCTTGTGAGTAATGACCTCTCAGAATTTTCACATAGTCAAACAGCCCTGGCTCACATATATACGTACCTCCTCTATCACAGAAAATGAAACAAAAGCAAAACACATCCTCCCCCTTTAACAATAAAGATTGCTATAGTTCCTGAAATCAAGGAACAAAAGTTTTACATAGGCTCAGTGACTAACTGTTGAATCTGTTGAGCTTTGTATTAAATGCCAACAGAACCTCCTGTTACATAAATCACACATTTAAATCTGTTATGAAACATCCCAAAACCTCACCAGAATGCTCGAAGGTTCGTGGAGCTTCACCCACAAGTTAAAAATAATCATTAAAAAACTTGTTTTGCTGGAGATTCGAGACTCCAGTACAATTCCTAGACATCAGTTAAATCTTTCTTACCATTGGTACGTAAGGGCACCATCTTTTTCACCTCCCGACACCAGTTGAGCTTCTTCTCCTGCTCCAGCGAGGCCTGCATGGCACGGTCCAGGATGGCGGCCTGCACCACCTCCCTGAAGGCCTGCGGGAAGTGGTTCATGGCGATCATCTCCAGAGTGTACCTGTGCATACCCCGCAGGTGGTGCATCAGGCCGCCGCTGGCACCTGGCTTCACCACGTCATTGGGCACTCGCTGGCGGATCTTTACTGCTTTCAGCAGGTTGGAGACGAACAGGAACTTGGGGAGGAAGTTCTGACCCTGCGACATAGCGGATTGGTGGCCAGGTGGATTGAGGGAGGGGAGGAAGAGGAACAAGGAGAAGGACAGGAGCAGGAGGAGGAGGCGGCGGCACCAACCGCCGATGACCAAACGACGTGGAAACTGGATCGAGAGAAGGGGAGAAAGGGAATGGATATGTTATTTCACAGTAGGGTACAGTAGAAAATAATAAAACAGACTGGTGTGACTGGTGGGAAATTTTCAGTGGAGATTCCCCTTCCTTATTAATTGAGACCCAAGACGTAACTTAATTTACAGTTTGTTCGGGAAATCACCCAACAAACTGGATGATCCCACTGTGGAGGCTGGTGTTTTCTAACTGGAGATTCTGGTGGGCAAAACAGACTAAAGTACACAAAGAACCTCTTTGTATCCTTGTTTGTTCTTTTAATTCTCTTTTTTGTCTTGATAGTTTCCAAGAGCTTCCCCCAACAGGGCGTCCCAGTGTCCCACTGAGCTCAAAGCCTTCCAACAATAACCTGGTGTTTTCCAGGCTTCAACTAAAGGCCACCCAGGGCTTCCCTGGATGATGAGAAGGTCACACTTACTGCCCCAAGGCCTCGTCACTCGCCCACACTTTCCTCTAGAGGGCAAAACTGTCAGCCTGCATTAACATGGGCTATGGTGAGGGATATTTAGAGAAATTTCGATACCTGTGCCAGTACCAAAACTAAAGCGATATATTTGTTGGCGGAGGGAAAACATTTCTCTTCTCCATTTAATACAATATGTGAACCTCCCCATGAATCTATGCCTATTGCCGTCTTAAAACAAGCGGCTTTAAATTATTTCTTTCCAGGAGAAAATACAACCTAGAGTTTGCAAAGTTGCCGGATTCAAGTCAGGAAATTTTAACTCGAAAGATAAATCAACAAGACCACGAGAATGATCATCATTTGATGGCATCATGCAGCACTTGACAGTTTCAATACTCACTGCTATACTGCTATGTATATACTTTGCTTGGCACATAAAGGTATCAAAGGTTGGATCCCTCGGCTGACAGTAGAAGCACTGTAGAGAAGCAGAGTGACTGTTTTAAGTGTATTTCACCCAAAATGGAAAGAGAGTCGGCGCATTATTATCTCACAGGAAGTAGGAAGCCGTGGTCAGCGAGGCCTGGAGTTTGTCTGACTTCTCAACTTGCGACAAGACCCTCGAGTCGACCATCAGGCGGCTGCCGGTCGGTGGAAGCCCCCGAAGTTCCCGACGGCAACACCTTCGCACTTCGCTTCCAGTGGCCTCTGCGCCTCCACTACCCAAAACAGCGGCAGGTGCACCAACAGGCTAGGCCGTGCTAAAGGGGGGGTGGTGGTGGTGGTGCTCGGTCACATGAGGGACCAGACAACTAGACACCTGGGCGCCGGTGACACGCGTCGACTCGTTAATCGCCGTCCGGTGCGTCGGCACCGCTGGAAGTCCTCGGGGCAGGCGGACGAGACGGTGGCACAGCGGCGGACGCTGCGGTTTAGGTTGGCTGGCTGACGCGCAAAGACACGCACAGACACGCACACAGACACTCACACTCACGCACACTCACGCACACAATAACCGGAGACTTCGCTGACGTCGGGGGCTTACGTAATTCCAATGACAACTACCTTTGAGACAATGTAGCGCCGGAGCCGCGTCTCGCACCGCGGCCGCCGCCGTGACGCGGCGCCCGCGGCGCAGACGCCACATCGGGCCGGGAGTTAAATGCCCCGTAATCCGCTCGGGGGGGTGACGTCTTTGTAAACAATGGCTGTCAAAGCCGCTGTCGTCCAGCAGGCTCCCTGGCTTCCTCCATGCAAACACACACACACACACACACGACACAGTATCCCCTCCCGGCCCGCCCGCCTTCCAGAAACACGACCACATACGTTACTCGAGGCCCAGACGCGTCGTACCCGCCGAGTCTCGACCCCCTTCGGCGAAGGGAAAAATGTTGTCCGCATGAGGAGGCACCGGAGGGGTGAGGGGGACGGGGACGGGGACGGACGAGCGGGGTGCTGCTGTCTTACCTGTGTAAAACGTCGGGGTAATAACAAAGCCCTCCCGGATGCTCAGGCCAGTCCTCTCTCTGCCACTTGGCTCAGCCTCACCGCAGCGGTCCTCGGCGCCATTCAACCTTCTCTCTTCCGTCAGCACAGGATCTATTTTGGAGCTGGTGCAGCTCGCGAAGCCCTTTCAACAGAGTACACACGTCCGCTAGCGATAGTTCGCGTGTGTGTGTGTGTGTGTGAGTGTGTGTGTGAGTGAGTGTGTGTGTGTGTTGTTTTTTTTTTAAAGAGAGGAAACAGCCCAGTCAAGGGGATTTCCACACGGGGACTTTCCGCTTACCCATTTTCCTCTCTCTCTCTCTCTCTCTCTGCCTCTGTCACAGCCTTGAGTTGCAGCAGGCTGCCGCCAGGGGTCTCTCTCTCCCTCCCTCTCTCCCTCTCTCTCTCTCTCTCTCCCTCTCTCACCCTCTCTCCCTCTCTCTCTTCCTCCCTCCCTCTCTCTTTCCCTCTCTCTCTCCCTCCCTCCCTCCCTCTCTTTCCCTCTCCCTCTCTCTCTCCCTCTCTCCCTCCCTCCCTCCCTCTCTCTCCCTCTCTCTCTTCTCTCTCTCTTCTCTCTCTCTCCCTATCTCTCTCCCTGCCTGCCTCCCTCTCTCTCTCTCTCTCTCTCTCCCTCTCTCTTCTCTCTCTCTCCTCTCTCCCCTCTCTCTCTCCTCTCCCTCTCTCTCCCTGCCTCCCTCTCTCTCTCTCTCTCCCTCTCCCTCTCTCTCTCCTCTCCCTCTCTCTCCCTCTCTCCCTCTCTCTCCCCCTCTCCTCTCCCTCTCTCTCTCCTCTCCCTCTCTCTCTCTCCCTCTCTCTCCCTGCCTCCCTCTCTCTCCCTGCCTCCCTCTCTCTCTCTCTCTCACCTCTCTCTCTCCTCTCTCTCTCTCCTCTCCCTCTCTCTCCTCTCTCTCCTCTCTCTCTCTCCCTCTCTCTCCTCTCTCTCTCCTCTCTCTCTCCCTCTCCCTCTCTCTCTCTCTCTCTGTCTCAATACTGAAAAGCATCTCCCATCTCCTGTGCACAAAGGAGCGTCACCACGGGAGACAGACAGGTCGCGTCGTATTCTATTTCATGAGACCGAGCCTCAGAAATAAATCATTAGCCCGCGAATGAGTCATGAAAAACGAAAAAAGAAAAGAGAAGAGAAAAAACAACAACTCATCACTCGATCATAAGTAGACTCTGACTTCCTGATGTATTCATGTATGTATTTCTGTGCATTGATGTATGGATGAGTACAGGTATTGCAGTGAGGAATTGATTCTGTTTTTGACTGTCAGGAAATTATGTTTTAGAGCAGACTTGGGCTTTGATGTCTTGCTCAAGGGCACCTAAGAATCAGACATGGGCGTTCTGTCACCATGCCTGGATGCAGGGGTGCAACATTCATTCCACTAATCGGTTTCTTTCTGTCAGTGGTTCACAAGTTAGTTGATTGTTGCTTATTTATCTTTTCAAACCCATTCAGGTGCAGTTAGTAGGTTAGTTTTATTATTTACTTTTTCCCAGCCCAAATGGACTTATAAGCCCCTCCCCCCAGAAAAAACCCCTGTATTTGTGCAGAAAAAGAAAAGGAGAAGAAGAGTGCAACGTCTCACATATAACACTACAATGCGAACAAAGGGCTTTGGCTCATGTGTCAAGTCTAAAAATAGAAATATGCTTCAAAAAAGTTCCCTCCTTAAAAAAAAAAATATATATTTTTACTTCACCACAGTGCAACCAAATTTTTTTTCTAAAAAGGTGTAGCCTTTATATCAACATATGATGACTAGTAAATCAATAAGTTGAGCTTCTCTTCAATATTTCCTTAGTTGCACTTCAAGAAAATTCTCTTCAGTGAAACCATTAAACCAACATGCCTCTGTAGCTACTGGCAGTGTAGCTGAATATAACTGCACACATAGAAATCTTTGACTTTTGGGCAATTTCTGCTTCACACATGGTTCTGCAAGGTATTTGTTTTTTGAATAACTTAGGTTTGTACCAGAAATACCTCACCATCTTTCCTTAAACATATTAAGCAAAAATACACAGCAGCCATCAACCAACAACCATCCTGTCTGTGGTTGTCAGAGAAGTTAAAACAATAGACACTTTACCTTTGTGCACCTGTGGGTTATGGGGTTTAACTGGCTGTATTATCAGGGGCTGATCCATCAGTGTGCATGGCAAGGTACATCAACTGTTTTCTGTGGTCTACCAACATAGACGCTACAACAGAAAAATAGTCACATTATGGTTTTTGCCCCAACTGTCACATTCAACTTGCTGATGTTGCATGTGTGTGCAAGTATGATGGGTGTGACAGAACAGCATGACACATTTAGATGGCATTAACAAACAAGTACTAGTTGCCTATGTGATCTAGGCTGTGTGAGTGTATTATTTTCAGCACTTAAAAATACGTTTATTATTTTTCAGTTAATTAATTATTTGTTTAGCAGTGCCCAAGTTGACGTGTTCAAAGTGTTTAATTTGTCTGATCAGCAGTCTAAAACTCCAATATCATTCAGTCTACAGTGATATAAAATTGAGAAAAGCAGCAAATCGTCCCATTTGACAATCTGGAAACAGTGAGTATTTGGTACACTTTTTGTCATTTTTTTGTTCACTTGATGACTAATTAATCAATTTAATTCACCTATCTTTTCATTACTAAGAATGTTACTATTCCACACAGCACAACAACTTCCGTGGCATCATATTTCCTATTGAATTTATTTTTTAAATGCATAATCTAGCCAGACTCACAGTAATTCAAAGTCGGTTTACCAAGTATCTTTCTTCCAAAAATTCAGATATGAAATACAAAAGTTGAAACTTGTCTTAACTGGGAAATAAATCACGGGTAAAACTTTCTGTTGCATTTTCACCATAGACAAATATCCAGATTTACGTCGGGGAAGAACATGTTGTCTTATCTACCTTTTGCTCTGCAACTAAAACGAACAAAACTCCTGTGCTGATTCAATCCTCACTTTCTCCTCAAGTACTCCTTGTTCCATCTTGTGCCCAAAACACTGGAAACCACAGATACTTTCCTGCCAACTCATGTGGGGAACAGAAACTCTAATAATCACCTGACAGCAGGGATTTGTGAGAAATGAGTTCCTTGAACCAACATTACCTTTTTTTTTTTTTTAAGTTTAAAGCAAGCACAAAGCTCTTGTCCCAAAGTGACATTTAGCACACAATTTAATGTCAGATTCACCAAATACAATGTCACCTCTACTGATTGCATAAATTCACATGACTCAGCATTTAATAAGGGCTTCAGACACTTGAAACATGTTCTGCCTGCTCGGCTTGGACTGTATAGATGCTATATTGTCAACTACTGATGTAGCCGTTAAAGAAAAAAAAAAAAAGCTGATGATTTGATACTTCAAACTTTTTTTACAGATTTGGTACTGGATCACATGCTGGCTGACTCACAGGCCAGGATGATCAATACTAGCTGGTCATGGAAGCGCTGAGGGCCATAACCACCAAAGTCATCAGCACACGGGAAACCCCAGAGTAGAATATTGGCCCACTTTGTTGTTCCAAATCACCAGGTGGTTCGATATGAGCAATACTCCAAGGTCCATACCGTCCATACTTTCACAACAATTTTGTAAACGGGATGGTCCGATACAACGCATACCGAGAAGAGTTTAAAAAAAAAAAAAAAAAAATCACCTCTGGATTTTTCTGAGTGTGAAGGAATCTCTTAAAAACTCCCCCAAGGCATAGAAACTTTAACTTGTACCTCAGTTAATGCCTTAAATGATACACATCATGCTACAGCAGGTCACACTACTGGGATTCTGAATTTCCTTAGAATTTCTGGAATGATTCAAGTCAGCTTAGAATTTTTTTAAGCACTTATATACTTAAATTTCAATTCAAATTTGGAAATTAATTTTTACCTTTCTTACAGTGAAGCATCCTCTGACAAACTGCAGTAACCTGCGTGTTACTGGTGCACAGATTCTTTTGGGTTTTTTTGATCAACATGACTGTCGTGCAGTAGCGAAAGGTAGCTGAGTAAATTTACTGTACTCAAGTGTTGTACTTACAGTGTTACTACAAATGAGAGGGGCACACAGTACTCCTTACAACACTAGATCTATGCGACGGCACAGAAAATACACAAGCTTATGAAAAATGAGGCAAAACAGAAAAAGATAGAACTTTCTCAAAGTATACAACGTAGCTTAAGTTAGCACTGTAGGGTCCTGCAACTTGTTCAGACAAAATTAAAACAAATTTTAAAAGTTGAAAATAAGTATGGTGAATGTATACTTTGATTCCCTAAATCGTAACTGTTTACACAGTGTCTGCTTTTGACGTTATGGTCCTGTCTTCAATTAAAAAAATTAACAATAATGGCAAAATCAAATCTTCTCAATATATATTGCCTGCCTTGGCTGGATGATAAAACATCTCATATTAGAAAGTCTGCAAAGAGGCCCCTCCTTAGTTGTATGGATGCCATTTGACTATTTATTTTTTATTCTCTTATTATGGAAGCAGAGGTTACAAGCATGATGTTGGAAAACATGCTAAAACATGAAAAAAGGGGGGGGGTGATATCGGGTTTTGATCCCGATGTGTTACTACACTTATTTGTACTGAGCATGTGATTTCCTCAGAAAAGTTCCTGTGACCTTGAGATGACCTTGAAATGAGCACGAGACTTTTCACATGGTAGTGCGATCTACCTTACATGTGTTTAAATTGCTAAACATGTTGAATTATATGCATAGTGCATTCCCCTCCTCCCTTTAATATAAATCCACAGGACAACTGGAAATGAGCTTTATGATAATCGGAAACATATCGGCCATTTACATGGCTATCTACTGACAAATCCAGGTACTTTACTGTATTGAAGAAGCTTCATATACAAACCTATGTCTGTCCTCCAGACTCATACATCTCTTGTGTTCTGACGGTGTGGCCAGTCCCTCAGAGTGACTTCTGAACCCAGATCGTTCCATCAGGGCCCCAAAAGCCTCGGGGCCCTGTCCTGGTATGAGGTGGCAGAACAGCGGGGAGAACCCTGGGGAGAACTGTGAAGGGGAACATCTCAATGTTCTTCTGGCTCTTCTTCTCAGTGGAAAGCACCTTGGAGGCGAATCGAAACCAGCTCCCACCGACAATCACTCGTTGCAGCTTTGAGTAGGTTTAAGGGCTGACATTAACTTCACATTGTTTAATAGTCGTACACCTCCTTTTTTGGGCCACCAGTCTACCAGCGCATCTGAAAGGTCAAGTTAACGTGAGAGGAAGCAATATGGGTTGGATTGGGGGTGTGTGTGTGTGGGGGGGGGGGGGGGGGCAATTGAGGCTAATTTGCTGATCAAGCCTGACCTCTAGTGGCCTTATTGGAGAAATACAGATTTAAAAAAAAGCAAACACTGTCCTGGTAAAGCTTTAGGGATGAAAAGAAACAAAGCACATTTACTCAAGTACTGTACTCTGGTATAATTTTAAGGCACATATACTTTACTTGAGTGTTTCTATTTTTATTACTTTTCCTTACTTCTACTGCAAAGCAGCTCAGAGGGGAATATTGTACATCTTACTATGCCACATTTATTTGATCACGTTTGTGATTTTTCAGATTACGATTAATCAAAAAAATATATAATAATGATAAAATAGATTATGACATAGGTTACAATAAGATATGTAATAAGGATAATTCTAAAATAGGCTAAGTATCTTTATTTTTGATATTTTAAGTATGTTTTGATGCTAAAGCTTTTGTACTATTACTTAAGGTCCGATTTCGAATGCTTAATTTCAACTTTTAAATTTCTACAGTGTGGTCTTGCTACTTTTTCTTAAGTAAAAGATATGAGGATGACTTCTTCAGCACCCCAGATCAAATTCTAATGATGGGGTCTGAAACACATTTCTCATATCTTCACAAAAGGAGGGCATGAAAGAAATATGGCTGAATATCAAGCTATCCTCATCATACACCACAATCTGTCTGAAAAGTTCAAAAGTAATCAGAACTGTGCCAAATCTGTGTATATCTTTTTGTTTTATGTTTCTATGAAGTGTTATATGTATATCAGCCTTGAAATCTACCAATCTCCTTATCATATTTAGACGTGCCCTCTGATCTAACAAACATTAAATGGTAGAGTGTGTTTTGAGAACCTATTCATAATATAATCTACGGGAATCATATCGTTTTGGAAGTCATTGATAACCTTCTAAAAAAAAAAGTTAGTTTCTCTTAAATTGGAAAAAAAACTACATTTTACCATATGTGGATCTATTAAAATACTCTACGTGCCGGCAGCCGCTTATCTTGTATGTTGGAAGGCTTTACCCCTCTGAAATACAGCAGCTCCATACATGTTTTAAGAAAACATTTGCTCAGGTCAACACTTTGTAAATTACTGCAGATTTATTATCTTGGTCAGTCATATATACAGAGTTACTATAGTTATTATTTTTTAAATCCTAGATACTTAGATACTAGCTTGCAATTGCTAGCTTGCAGTCTACTTCAGGCAGACAGCTCGAATAATGCAGTTTACACTCATGAGACACACACTACTTACCATATGCAGTGTATTCAACACACCATTTACATTAAGGAGATCTTTTTATACTGTTGTTGCCTGTCCATTGCCTGACTAAGCTGCAGGTAGAGTTTGCATATCTGTGCTGTGAACAGTTTGGGACTGTTACACTCAAATAGCTGGATTTTTCCTGAAGATCGCCGCTTTATATCACTGGGACAAGTGTCTGCCGCTGCTGCTAATTTTGCATCATGAGTGGCTACTATTGGCTCTTGAGTGTCAGTTACCATGAGGCTGCCATCTGCTAACTGTTGTATTGCTCTCCTGCAGATCTACTTGTGACTTAGTGTTGTGACTTAGCTGCCCGTGATTAAATAGAGCATGAAGCAACGTAATCGATGAGTGAGTTGAATTGATAATCAGAAAATGGTCCCAGACATTTTTTTAAAAAAATATTCCAAACATTTGCTGGATCCAGCTTCTCCTAAAGTGAGGATTTGATACGTTTAATTGTCACATGTGGGTTTTTGACCATTGGTTGAGCAAAACACGCACCTTTTTATTTTTTTTCTTTGATACATGCACAGTAATGTTTCAATGGTGTTTATTTATTTGAGGTGAGAGATGCTGTAAATACTGAGTATTAAGTATGAGTAAATTAGTCATCTGAGCTGAACAGGCTCTGAAGCGTATTTCTTCTCTGTTTCCACTAGAGGGTAATATTTTACAGTTGCTACAGGTGCAACAGGTTTGAACATGTGAATCCGCATAGAGAACTTCGGAGCAGCAGTTTTCTGCCCTGTGATTTAGTGTACAGTAAAATGGGACAGGGCAAGACAAGATCATGTAAATTGGGCAAAACCAAAAAAAAGTACGGTCATTTAGTGTGGCATGGAGGAAAATACACCATTATTGTTGTTGTTGCCATTTAGCTTCTGCATCTAAAAATAACGCCTTTCCCCTCTCAAACCACTTTTCTCTCTCTCCCTCTCGCTCATTTACTTCTCCTGTCTATCCTCCTCTCCCATTCACTGCACCTCTTTACTCTCCCCACCCCTTTTCAGAGGAACCGGAGCTGTCGAGGCATGCTTAGCAAAGTGGCACTCCCAGGGTGTGGCTCTCTAGGTGTGTGCAGGTCATAATTCATGACTCACATCTGTGGAACTGTGTGATGTTTGTTAACTATGCTCGTCTAAGTGTGTGTGTGTGTGTGTGGTGACAATCGCCACGGGCATGAGTAGGAACTCTGAAGGGGAAACATCATTCACAGTACAGGACGGGACAGATACTTTTGTTTTGTTATTTAGGCTTTGAGCTTTCAGCACATTGTTTGAAATAAAATGATGGACACGGTTTAGAAATGCTCAATTCGTACCCTTAAGTAGGTTTACATCAATAAAGAGAACTGAATATCCTCTTAAGTTTATGCACGTGAACTATGACCTTTTTCCTTATCTCCTCTTTATTTTTTCTCCAGCATTCTCTTCCTCTACCACCCTCTTTACTCCCCTGAACATAAACATGGTCTCTGCACTGTCCAAAAAACTCAGTCAAAAAACATAACCTCTTCAAAAAGAAACTCTTTATTGAATAAAAATATATAGACTACCAAAAATAAAAATTCCATTCTATAGCAGAAAAATGGCTGAGTGATTTCTTCCAGAAGTGGATGAAAGTTAATAAAGGATTCTCTACAGAGCAGTATATACCCACAAGATGACTAATAATGGTTATAAATGCTGGTACTGTACAGATTCATGCCTGTTGATAAATGCATGTTCTTCAACCCCCCCTTTGAGACATACAGGCAGTTTCTTCAAGTCTAAACCTGCCTGAATCGGTCCTAATTCTCAGTTAAAACTTAGGAAAGTATAACAGTTGGGAGGTGGACTTTGACTGCTAATCTAATCATCTATCACAAATGATCTTTCCTCTGAACCGTTTCATGTAATGAAAGAAAAACAATTCGGTCTTGTTTGGATACTAGATTTTTGTCTGAACGGATATGTGTCTGTTAAAGTCAGTAAAACCAGACTGACCAGTTTGAGAAAGTATTCCAAGACTGAAGAAGGCACAAGTTTTATATCTAGTATGTCAAAAGATTTTGTTGAAATGGAAAATATTTTAGTCTTCTCTTCTGAATGCACCTACTTGAGGAAACAAGACATGAAAACACAGAATGAGCCTCTGAGTCTATACTGTTCCTTTAAGATCAAAATTTTGACATGTGACATTATTCACCAGGGCTGCTTGCGTGAGCATAAACTGCAGATTTCTTTATATTTTTTGCCATTTCAGCAACAAATTCTAAAATAACTGATCTCTTGAAGGAAATATTTTTTAGAGATTTAGAGATGATCAATGGAAACTCATCTAAATTTGGTTCCAGCTTAGAGTGACACAGAAGCAACAAAATTCAAACACCTCCTCTTCCTCGGTATCACATCAACCATCGCATTTTGGTGCCTACTCGTGGAGTATATTATTAGTCGTGTTCAAAACAAATAAAAGACAAACACAGCAGAGCAAACTCC
This sequence comes from Istiophorus platypterus, assembly GCA_016859345.1. Taxonomy (NCBI): domain Eukaryota; kingdom Metazoa; phylum Chordata; class Actinopteri; order Istiophoriformes; family Istiophoridae; genus Istiophorus; species Istiophorus platypterus. The sequence continues at coordinate 7,835,998 of CM029124.1, read as the reverse complement.
CACAGTTATTCCCTTTTACTAATAAGTCAATAAGAATACAAAAGTCTTGAGACAGCAGATGAGAATTATCAGAAAATGCAAAAAAAAAATAGAAGTGGCAAACAAAACTGTTAAACAACATGTGTTTCCACATGTTTAGATTACATTCAGCTTCTGAGCCCAAGCCTTTGATTCCTTTTTACCTTATACACAGCAACATACAGAATAAAAGACACGCTAAAGAATTGAAGGTAAAAACTCATTTAAACACACAGGACAAAACCAGATGATTATTGATTCCTTTCACATCCTCTGCAATTTTTACTTTTACCAAGGTTCCATAAGATCTAAGATAAATCAGGATAAGGCTGTGCTTTACACTTGGTGACATCCCATAGGTTAAGTGCACTTAGGTGATATTGCATAAAGAATTAGATAAAATTTAGGAATATGTTTTACTCAAATGCTGAATGTGAAGAAAAAAGAAAAAAAAAAGTCATGGTTAAAACCCATTTATGATGCTCACATAAAAGGTAGAGTAAGCGATTCTAATCCAATAAATTTTTGTCTAATTAAGTGAATATCTCCTCGTGGTCTGCTAACTGTCCATTGTCTGTGTGAGCTGAAAAATACTCCGGTGTCTATACAGGTCCCTGGCTCTATAAATGGGAACCAAACAAAGTGGCTATATACAGCAACTATTCCAGACAATCATCAAGGTCAGTGTTATTTTGACCTGTTGCTAATGGTTGTGATAGCTAATCCCAACTGGTTAGTTGTCATATTACTGTCTGTTCTGTGATGATAGCTGCAGTAACAGGATAGTAGTGAAATGTTTGCTGTCTCGTGGTTTGTTTTCATATAATGGTATTTGTCCAGAAACAAGAAGGGTTTTATAGCCACAAAGACCTAAAAATAAGTTTGCTAGCACAATGGAATTATTTAAATCAATGTATAATTTTAAATGCTATTCCAAGAGACTAAGTTACTTGTATTACCCTCCTTGTTGAGTTCATATCCACAATCTTTCCCCCGAATCGCTTACTCTTCCTTCAATCTAAAGTAGAAGTCTGCACATTAAAACAGATGTAATCCAATCACAGTCCATTTTCCTGTAAGAATCATCCTTTGCTTCGAACTTCACCCTCAATTTTGGTAGAGGAGAGGGTTTTCCACCACTGAACCAAATTTAACCGAACTGAGCCATCGCGGATCTTTAGTGAAATGGTTCAATGTTAAAAGTGTTTAATGGCCAGTACAGAGGCAGGTCAGCATGAAAACTTTGGAAATGGCTGCAGTTGGTTGGGTGTTGCAGGTTTTTGTCTTTAGGCGGAGGAATAGATGTATTTGGTCTTGGCCAGGCCGGTCAGCTCATCCTCATAGCGGGGCAGGCAGCAGAAGAGAACAGCACAGCCGATGCTGAGGATGGTGGCGCCCCAACCGAAGCCGTAGGCCCAGGTGTAGTAATAGTGACCTTCGAAGATCAGCTCGTTGAACTTGCAGGGGTAGATGATCAGAGCAATGACCTGGAAAATCACTGCAGGGGGAGACAGATGAAAAAGGTTAGGAGCACACTTCTTTGTACAGCTCAGTGAGCTGTGAAAATGGGGGCTTCTAAGTACAGAACACACATTTTTTTATTCCTTTACTTTCAGTTAGTTGCAGCACTCATCAATATGCAAAAAGCTTATAGACCCTAAAAACTTTGTTTCAAATTCATAGTTGTCCATAGATGTAAAAAAAAAAAAATGAATACTTAAGGTTAAACCTTAGGAAAAAAAAGCATCCTTGGTTATATTTTTTTTATTATAGTGAATTATTAAATTCTCCCATTAATAGCAACCACTGCAAAATTTGGTATCTTTTCTGATGGGCTAGTTTTCACCGTGGAAGTAAAGCTTCCACTCGTGAGAGTAAAACTTCCACTCGTGAAAATTTAATTACGTTATACGATTACGTCTTACGTTAGAAGACCAATTAGACGAAACTTGGAAATAGAAAGAGGTCATAGTCACTCATGCAGCTACTTGGGCAAACAGACAACACTGAAGCAAATAGCACGATATGGAAATGTTTCCACATTAGGGTGTAAGAGTTACATCAACACAACATCTGTAAGATCAGGTTGGGTCAGTGTTAGATGTGTCACTGTCGGCCTGTCTGAACACCCAGTTTTCTCAAGGAAGGTGTGACACCGATTTGTCCTATGATGTGTCTTTGACAGTCATTACATTAATAAATAAAGAAATAAATTTTTTTAATAATTTTTTTTTTTTTTGCTGAGCTCTTCATGCCCTCAAGCAAGAGCAGACAGGCAGTGAACACGGTGTGATACTTCATCCGAACACGAACTCTTCCATTAGTTATAGAAGGCTGGTTTGATTCCATCAGAAACGCTCTGATAATTTCTGTATTTTTCTAAAAGACATTTATCAGGCTTTTTTCTTTTTTTTTTTTTTTAGTCCAGTGGAGTTGGGAGTTTGCCGCTATTTACCCAGCAGGAGTAAACGAATCATGTGTAATTTGTTTTCACCCATTTACTACAAAAGCTTGACTGTTTTTAAATAGAGAATTTAGACTTTTGAGTGTAGGACTGTCTAAGAAATGCCAGAAAATAGTGTAAGAAGTTTTTATAAATTCCCACTGTCCAAAGTAACATCTTCAAAGGTGTTCTTGTTTTGTCCAACCAATAGTCCAAAATCTAAAAGATATTTAGTTTACTAACATGTGAAAAAAGAAAAGCATCAAATCCTAATATTTGAGATGTTAGGAAGAAAAATATGACGTTTTTGCTAAAATAGAGTTGACTAAAATGAATATTCGATCATCAAGATAGTTGTCCTTTTCTGTTGATTGACTAATCAATTAATCATTTACTTAATCACTGCAGGATCTAAGCTCTGAAAAGCAAATGGTGGAGACTCAAAAGAGGTCAACAAGAAATATTCAGGAGCGTTCACAGACAGTTTTGGACGCCATAGTTTGAGGTATCTGTGCATAATCATGTATATTATGAGTGTGCACATAACAATGCAACTAACCTCACACTGAGCCATAGGTATTTAATGTAAACATCTTATAACTGTGATACCATGACCTCTGTGGGGTTCGTAGGATCCACAGATCAAACATACGCGTATTGTTTTTGATGGCCGCTGTGCTGTCAACAAGCAAAGCTACGTCAGTTTCTTCCGAGAGCCAAGTGCCAAGTTTCTCTGTAGCTAAAGCAGCGTGAGGCAAGTGCAAACTAAACTAACCCCCCCCCCCGGCACATTTGAAACAGACATGACAGTTGCTGTGAATTATGACTGAATCATGACTGAATCACGACTGGCTGTATCACCTGTCAGCTCGGCGAGGAAAAGCTGTCGGACTGCGTTTGTTTGCGACCGCGTCTGGCTCTGTCCCATGTTCTCAGACTCTCTGTGTTGGGTGAGTCACTGTGATAAGCAGACTAAGCCAGCCGTTCCCATGGTAACATCACACCAGATGCCCCCCACTTCCCTCCCTCCGGTCGAAAACATCCGACTCGCTTTCTGCCTTCTCCACTTTCTTTCTCCCTTACGCCCTCTTCTTCTATTTATGTCAGACCTGCAAACAGCATCATGTTAACCCTCACTCCCACAAGATTCATCCCTGAATATTACATTTTCTAGTTTCTACTTCAACTCATTTCCTCTTACACACTCCGTGCTGTTAACATTTGTCTCTCTGCCTGACCCCGATGACTCTTACGGTCTGTTGAAACGCCCACACACACACTCACAGATTCCCAAAACACGATCCTTAAAGTCCGATGTACCTTACAGTGACTTTTAAAGTCTTCAAATGCCATATTTAATGAAAGCCAGCATCTTTTCCAGCTTAGACCAACACGAAACTACAGTAGCTTTCGCGTGGTTTTGTGAAGTTAAAAAAAAAGTTTGTTTCACCAAATCACAAATTAACATATCAATACCTTCTTAGTGCCAACAGAAATGCGCCTGTAGCAAGTTTTTAGATCCTTTAAGCATTTAGAGCTGGCATATTCTTTAATCATATATTTAATGATTTAAATCATTATTGTGCCAGTCTTACTCTGTATTTTAATTAGGTAAACCTTTGTAGGCAATATTCGGCTTCTAGGGTTAAAGGAAAATGGTAAAAGTAATGAATTAAATTTTTTTTTTTTTAAACTATAGAAAGACTATTGTATATACAGTCTATGTATCATTCCTGCCCTGCTTTCCACTATTAGTATCATGGAGATAGTTTTAGGGTTACGAGGCCGAGGCTGTGAGATGCCCGCCTCTAACATTTCTGCCGCCGCCACCTCAACTGAGCCGAGAGGAATTCGGCGTGTGTGGCTCGACACATTTAAAATATTGTACTTGAATAATTCAGCAACATTATGTCATTCCAGAAACAATGTCCCAGCAACTCAGTGCAATCCACAGCTGTGAAAGGACTATTTCTTCAGTGAAAACTTTTCACGCCGTGGGCTGACGTCTTAAGATTCAGAGGCCGTCATGTTAACACCAACGGAGTTAAAGGGGAAAAAAAAGTTTGTTTTTTTTCCTGCGATTTAGGTAAATTGACCCTCTCAACCAACCAGGCATTGCTGTGAGGCTGTTCCTTGTAATTGCAGTTAAATTGCTAAACCTTTTAAAGCTAACGCATGCAAGTGTAAACATGTCCTCTGAGTATAGAACGCTATGCACTATACTGGTACAACCTGAGGCGTGTTTGTTATCAGTTACCGTTGATCTTACTTATCACGCATGCTCCAACTGACTCTGCCTACAATATTTGCAAAATAATTGTGTAGGGGTGTGTGTGTGTGTGCGTGCGCATGCATCTTACCAACGACAATCAACAATAATGCTATGAAGGGCAGAAGGCTGATGTTGAGCGAGCAGCACAGAGCCACGCAGGAGATGATGAAGGCGATGATGAGGATGATGAGGCCGATGATCATCAGAGCAGCCACTGCCTGGGCCCAAGCTGGAGTCCAACACAAAGAAACAAACAAATTACCTACATGCTAGCAGAAATAAATAATTAAACCCTTAGGTCATTACCTGTGGCCTGTTTTTAATTTACTCTAAGGAATTACTTGGTTCTTATTTCTATATTTTCAGGTTGATTTTCTGATTAAAAGTCTCTCTGAACATTGTTCTGGGACTGACCTGACACCAGAGTCCAGATGAGACCTGATGAGTTGATGAAAATGTCGATATTTTCATTTGAGTGACGTTGCAGACTTTTTTTTTTTTTTTAACCTTGATTGTTATGCAGTCTATAAGAAATAACTACAGGTTCTACTCCGAGCCGAAAAGCCACTGTAACTTGTTATTATCATCATTTACAGTTAATATTCTCCTAAAACGATGCAAAAATGAACAAAACTGAGGTATCTATGGAAAGGAAACATGACTTCAAGGTCAGGGCATTACATGGCTTTGTTCCTGGGAACAAATTAGACACCTATTGTGAGACACGTCAACGGGGTCTTTAGTCACTCTTGCAGCCCTAATGAGCGTCCTCTCACCACTTCCACTATGGACACAAGACAACACATTCCACTAGTGTAGCGAGGTTCAGGCTTATGACATGAGCCAGGGACAGGGGCTGTGTACTTGCCACACACAACCGCCACACCCTGCACCAAACATTTACTCCCTTTCTCACTCGCTGACGTTCTACTGACACGACCTCTATAATTAAAAAGGAACATGTAGAAAAGATACAGTCTAAGGCAGTGAAAAGAGTGGTTGTAGATCTTTGGGAAGAAAAAAAACAAAACAAAAACCCACATGAAATGCTTGACAGGTTTTAAGTGTACTTGCACTCTTTGTGCGATCCATCATATGAAGTTGCTGATGTATGTAGAGAAGCTTTTACCATGTACAATCAATCTAATGCTTCTAAAAACACTTTTTTAAAAAATTGTTTGTTGTTTGCTGAATAGGTTTCACAAGCCCTATAGGATTAAAATAAAAAAATGTTCCTATGCACTAAGCTTCCCCTAAACATTTCAAATGTACTAATAAAACATAATTAAACATAATGACTACAGCCAAGCCCATGAGGTGGATTTTCAACAAGCTGCTACACCCAATTCACTGTTGCTGGATCAGCCAACACCCTAAACTATTCACACCTGTGTGTGTGTGTGTGTGTGTGTGTGTGTGTGTGTGTGTGTGTGTGTGTGTGTGTGTGTGTGTGTGTGTGTGTACTAAACTAAACACAAATCAGACTAGTTCAACTGGTTCAATCTTCTCCTGTACTAAGAATTATGCTAAGTGACATCAGGCTCACTAACAACACACTGTTCCTCTTCACTCCACCTATTCTGAGCTTCAACAGGATTAAACTCACTATCACAGTTTCAGAGTAACAGTTCTTAAAATGTGCAGAGGTACAAATGTGGTTTATAACCACGCTAAAGTAATGATATACCGCTGTTTTAAAAAGTTTCAAGTAATGTTGAAGATGTGGGAAATAAAACCAACATTTTTCCTCCAGGATATGAATAAGGAATTACACAATTCCAAATATTGTTTGATTGCAAAAAACATTGCTTTTGCATAAACTCTTATCTAAAGCATTAACATACACCCACATAAAAAAGATCCCATTTCATTTGACAAACTGCAGCCACCATCACAGTTTGTTTGAATCACCCCTATTCCAGATTAGATTGTCCAGTGACATACAAGAGCGTGTGAATGATATCAGCCATTCCTGGAATCCTCACACTAAAAGAAACAGGCTCTTTTTTATTATATAATGGATAAAAATTACTTGCTGAAAGTTCATTTTTTTCCTGTTTGAAGCACAAACAATTATCAGATTTTCTGAATGTGAAGTTTGCAGTTCTCCAAAAAAAAGGAACATGCAAATAAAATCAAAATGTTGATGATAATTAATTTAGCATTCCAGCTGTGGTTTGGCAAGGCAGCTATAATTCCTGAACTGCACTGTGGCAAATTTAATTGAATGAAATATGCGTCTTCCCTCCACTGTTTGAGTTCACAAACTGGAGACAGGGATTTGAAATCTGCTGAAGCAAACTGGAGGTGGACATGTGTTTGGATTTCGAATTAAAATGTACATGTTCATGGGCAAAAACTAAGAAAAGGAATGGGCTCCACTTGTTGCATTTATATTAAATTTCTTGAAGTTTTTGTATAGTTTCTTCTAATGTTTTTATTTTTCATCAATTAGCAAGAGCCAAGTCAATTCAATCTGAGACAGATTTTCCAGGCTTCATCAGCGCGTGTGTGTTTTCCTTTTGAGTTGTTAGGTGTGGACTATAGCCTGGCTTTGTTGTATTGTGTCCTCATGCCGGTGTGTGTTGTTTCCGTTTTAAGCCGGGGAACATTCTCTACTTAGGATATACTGTGTGACCGGGTGTCATGGTTGAACACTACCGCTGCCTGTCCCGATAACTCTTACTTAATACCATCCAGCTGTGCGACATCTGCTTTCCTCTTCTGATCAAAACTTAGGAGAGTATGCAGCTCTCCTACACTTTTACACAGTCAGTATATTCACAAGATGGTGTTCTTAACAGTGGCTTTACTACGAGGCTTCTATGAACTCTACAAATGCAAACACACACTGACCCTTCTACATATATTCCATAAAGCCTCGGCCCTGACAAATGTGTTCGTTCTACAACTGGGAGGGGGGGGGGTGTTTTAAACCTTCAGCCCTGTTCTTACAGTCAAGGATTATATTCATCAGACCTTTTCGAAAAGGGCTTTCATACTGGCAGCAGGGATCAACTTGACAGCCTGCGCTTTCCTTCAAAAGATTTTAATGGGACAGCTGCCCAGCCAGCAGCGCTTAGAGCTGGTAATACAGTGCCAGTGCTTTAATTCAAACTTCAGAAAGTGTTTTTTTTGTTGGGGTTTTTTTGGTTTATATTTGCCTTTTGAAGAAAGAAAACATTTCACTTTCAACTCAGCTCACTGGAATTCAGTGACAGAGGTGGCAGGGAGTCAGTGATGACTTTTTCCATTCATGTAGGAGTGGATGATATGGATAAAGTCCCTTATGATGGTGTCCTTTTCAGAGCTGAAAACAATTAGTCAAACACTCAATCGACATTTTGGTTGATCCCGCAAATTAAATCGAGGTGTTTATTTCGTCAAAAAAACAAACGTTGCCATGAGGCTGTCAAACCGACCTAACAGCTGCTATGCAACAACTGATGCATGCAAATTTCTTGCTCTTTTGGTAGATGCCATTTTATCGCCCCAAACCGTGTGCAATGATTCATATTTCCGTTAGGTCAGATTGCCAAAATTTCACCACGTCCTAGATCCGCACACTTACGCTGCCCTCCCCTCCGCGTTCAGTTCACCAGCGCATCCCCGCAGATGTTTTTGGCCGGAGCCTTGATACAAGAATGTCGGGAGGAACTTCCAGGAAAAACGTTGCCAAGCATCCAGCCAGTAGTCCTCTGGCAGCTTGGGCTGCTTTTGTTCAACTGCTTCTGTCCTGCTGCGACTAAAGGGGAAGCGGCTAAAACAGCGGCAGTGCACAGCTCAGACAAAGAACAGAACTTTCTTCATCTTCAACTTTGGATGGGACGAGAAACTGCCTGTAAAATACCTGTAAACCCAACATGTGACTTCAGTCCTCACAGACTTGATCTATGGCAACATCTCCATGGCAGATTACATTGTGAGAACTAACAAAAACATTTGTGTTTAATCAGTGTTGAGCTGAGCTCATAATGTTGAGCTGATAATTATCTCTGTTGTGACTCTCGACTGCTGCTGTAGAGAGAACACAGAGCAATTAGGGCTGCAGCTAATGATTATATTCATTCTAATTTCTAATGATCATTTTCTCGATAAATTGATTAATAGTATGGCTCTATATAATGTCAGAAAAAAAGAGAAAAAAAAGACCAAAGCCCAAGGTGATATATTCACATGTCCTACAGACAATCCAAATAACCAAAGATATTAATTTTACAATGATATGAAACAGAAGAGAGAAGCAGAAAATGTTCACGCTGGAGAAGCTGGAACCATGAAATGGTTCAGGAAACGTCTTGTTGTCCAAAAACCTCCAAAAATCTTAATTTACCAAAATGCAAATCAAAGAAAAGCTGTAGATTCTCACACCCGAGAACCCAGAACCAAATATTTGCCATTTCTTGCTTGAAAACCATCTTTAACAATTAATCAACAATTATCGACATATTTGCAGATTCATTTTATTTTGATCCAGTAATTGACCAAACATTGCAGCCCTACACTGGATAGTTTTGATTTGTGTACCAGAGATTCTCAGGGGTTAACAAAGGCGCACTCTGAAACAGCACTGAGGTCGGGGCCTGAGGTCAGCGCTCCAGTTATGTGGAATTTACCCAAAAGAATGCAGAGTTTCTGAAAGCCATGAATGGCAGCCCTAAGATCTTTACTACTAATGGGAATCTTAGGTCATTAAAGCTCTGATCGAGGACTCTCCAGGAGCATTTATACCAATAACCTGTAACCCGACCTCCTATGACACTCCAGAATCACTGATGAAGTGTTTGTAACGCTGCCCATGATCTCAGGGAACATGTTTATGTCCTGCTGATCAGAATATGCAGCTACGTGCCGTCTGCTTCCATGGGGTCTGAGTACCATCCGACAGTACCGTCTTTGTTGGCGAGTCTTGGTGTGGAACAACACAAACGCAACCTGCGGGGGAGTGAGAACCAGAACAAGAATCTGTTCTGTTCACCGTTATTGTTGAACATTTCTCATTTGGTCGTCGCTTGGACCTCCAAGCTGAGGGGCAAGACTCATTAGCAGCTTGTCTATAAATAGCCCTATCTGTGTTAACATGCCTGAAAGCTCATCTTAAAACCTGCCTCCGTCCTCTTTTTTTCTTGTGGAGTCTGGGTCAACAACTATTTAAAATATTCAAAATCTTCCTGAGGGGTTTTGGGGGTTTAGTAACATTGGACACCAGCGGCAAACTGATACAGATTACACCGCGTGAGCAACTTTTTAAAAACTCTGATCCTCTAATAAATCCTGTACACGAATCCACAGATCTCGAATGTTTTATTTGTTCGAGTAGGATATTACAATTGGTTGAAGTAAAAAAAATAGCAATGTCCCTGCCCGTCGGAAGGAAAAAAAAAAAAAAACTTTAAAAAGTTAAACTTTAAAAGAAAAGAACAAACAGCAACAGGAGGACAATGTCTGGGAACACAATCCCGCTGTTTGCTTTCATAAGCTTTTATCCAGTGTGTTATTGAATCAGTCTGAAATGACACTGGCCTGCAGCTCACAGTGAAAAACGATGTATATTAAAATAAAGGAGATAAAGGAGAAAATGCGGCTTATTACCTGGCAGTGGAGGGCTTGAGCAGAGGGACTTTTAGACGCTTTAACCGGATCAATTTCTTTTTGATCACATACACTTTTTATTTATTTATTTATTTTAGGTACAAACAGGTGTCAGATTAAAAAAGGGGTGAAAAATAAATCTCGACCCCGTGTGCGTATTTCAAACTCATTCTGGATTCTTTCCCCGCAGGCGTTCTCGAAAGGTGTGACAAGTTTCGGTCCATTTTCTTTAGCTGCCATTTCCCAAGTGTAAACCTCTGTGTGAGCTGCTTCTCTTCCTCTTATTCCTCTATTTTTTTTCGTTTCCTTTTTAAACCATTAATGTTTTGGGCCCATACAGCCCACGGAATTACTCAAGTGTGATTCTGAGCTATACAAATAGTTCAATCACAAAATGAGGCAGAAATTTCAATGGATATCTCTCCTGGCATGGAAAAGTAGGGGGGGGGTTGTCTGTTTCCTTCTTTTTTAAAATCAACCACCTGAATGAAACTTCCCTGCCTTTCTATTTCTAATGGTATATTTGTTTATCCAGGCTGGAGGTATTCAACGACCAGTCAGTCCCAGTGAGGACCAAAGGTCAGTCTTCCTGCCTCCTCCTCCGCCTTTCAGCCTGCACTTTCTGGTCGTTGTCCACAGGTTCGAGTCCTCTCGAATTACAAACGCGCCTGTGTTGAATTTTACATCCCGGCGACGAACCAGCTCCTGTTATGCGATCATCTATTCTCGCTCCTGTCGCGTCATTTTTCTTTTTCCTTGTGTATTTTTTGCCGTTGTTTTTTTTTTTTTTTTAGTGGCAAACAAACAAACAAACAAACAAACAAACAAAAATTCCGACACTTACAGTTCGTCATGAGCGACCTGCAGTCCCATTTGTTATCCCTGCCCCGGCACTCGTCCCACATGCTGGCGTAGTGGGACTTGGCGTCCTCGTCCTCGACCCAACCCGAGGTGGCGGCGATGGCGATGATGTCGAAAACAATGGCGAAGAGCAGCAGCAGGGGTACGATCCACCTGCACCGGGGGTAGGCGATCCCGCAGCGAAACATGACCGACGGCCGGACCGGAGGGTGTCTGTGTGTCTGTGTGTCTGTGAGCGGAGCAGGGAGGAGGAAGAGGAAGAGGAGGAGGAGGAGGAGGAGGAGGACAGGAGCTGTCTGACCGCGGTGCGAAGTTCTCAGTCCGTCCGTGCGGTCGTTCAAGCGTCGCTCGGGCTTCTTGAGTCCGACGGGTTGTGGCGTTGGTGATTAAATTAAAAGAAAAAGGAGAAGAAAGAAAAACAAAAGAGAAGAGGAGGAGGGGGAGGAGGAGGAGGAGGAGGAGAAGCTCCACCCGAGTGTGTAACGAAACCTGTAGAGACCTGAGGGAGGGACGGGCTACGGTAGCCGAGTCGGGTCAAAGCCCGGCCCCGTCGAGCCGTGTCACGTTACAAGGCTGCCCGTTTTACCCCGAGTCCTGACTCACAGGAAACTGGTTCAAAAGCTAAACCTCGTCTTCTTTCTTTCCTTTTCTTTTTCTTTTTCTTCATCCTTTCTTCTTTCGGCGAGAGAGGAGAAGTAGAAAAGGGGAGGAAATGGAGCGGAGGGGATGGGGGGGGGGCAGTGAGACGATGCAGTACACGGAGCTGCCACAAGGCGGCACCCACTTCCAAAGGGAACCTGTGGTTGCTGAGGGAAAACAAAACCAAAAGATGAAATTCACGTAATTATATTGTTTTTCTAGTATTGTTCGTCCACTCTCTTTACAGTAAAAGCACATATGTATTTTTGTGAGTATGTGAGTCTGAGACACTGACGGATCAGTAGTTTTGTTATTTTAGATTATGTGGTGCAGGAAAAATGAAATTACGTTGCATATTACTAAAATAAGTAACTACCACAGTTTTGGGATGAAAATTAAACTGTGACTTATGAGAAACTTGGAATTATAAACTCATCATATTAACTATTGTTGATAGTACGATGCCATATAAGCACAAAGACTACTTCATAGGTGTGTAGAGGACCATGATGGAAATAAGTCTCGGACTTTCTTGATTTATCCTTGACATTCTGCTTTACCCATCTCAGTTTCATTCCCTCGATTTCTTCTGCCTGTTGCGGATGTTTTTTCTTCTTCTGGCACCAGTTATGTCAAAGGTGCCGTAGGGTTTGCCTAGGGAGTGACTGGCAAATCCTTGACGACCCACCTCCACTGGCATACACCTGGTCTTCCACCCGTTCCTCATACAATCCTCCACCAGCTCTCGGTATTTCACCCTCTCCCTCTCTCGAGCCTCCTTCATCCTCTCCTCCCAGGGCACCGTTGCACCTGTGAGTTCATTTGTTTTGTGGCCTCAGAGACCAAGATGATGTCAGGTCTCATTTTGGACTGGGTGATGTGATGTGATGGAATTTACAGCTTCCTCTCCAAGTAAACCATCATCAGCCATTCCCAGGCCATGGAGAGCAAACCAACAGAGCAGTCCTTTGGTCTTTTCTTTGGTCTTTGTCCCTCCTTGACAAAGAGAATGGCTTGGTTGTGATGCGGGTGTATGTGCTTAAGCCCCTTGTCGATTGCCTCAGCCCTGGACTTGAGGACATGGTCATGCCTCCAGCAATACAGGCCAGTTGATCAGGATGTGTTCAGGTGTCCCTGTTTATGGAACAATGGGGGCGTACAGGTGTTTCTATTTTGCTCAGCACAGACAGGTTGGACGCGCTGGGGATGGCTTCGTAGACGCCTTGAATCAAGAACTTAATCATCTGGAGATTCCACTTCCAGATGTCCTTCCATTTGACAAGCTCGCAGCTCCTCCTGCACCAGCTCCTGCCTCTCCTTCCCACTGGCAGAGTCATACCGGGTCGTTGTCAGGTCCCCGGGTCCAGTTCTGTCTCCATAGGTAGCTGCTCACCTTGTGCTCAAAGCATTCCACAATGGTCATGGGGAATTCATAGATGAGCAGAAGCCAGAGGATTATAAGGAATTTGTAAATAGTAGATGTTCAAATTTTGAACACTGTGCATATCACTATAGTTATTTTTTTAAGTTATTTGCATTTATGCATCTATTTGTGTTCAGCTGCTGCTGTGACAATTTAAAATCTACAGGATTTTATTATTGACGAGGATCTAGCACTCTTTGAAACCTGTGTCAATAAATCTTGACATGTCAACAAACCTTCTACATAATCAGAAAACATTATTTACTAACACTTAATTTTTTTCTAGTTTTCATGGTTGTACATACAGTCCTGGTAATGAGTGTGGTTATGATGCAGGTTCAAATTCTATATTTTACGTTTTGGTGTTTGAAAAACCCTTATTTTGTGCAGCCACATCAAAGACAGTACCTTTAAATCTGAATGGCAGAGAGACAAGACGAAACTGACAATGACCTCTAGCTACCATCTGAGGCTGCTACAGTCACTGCTGCAGTCACATAAAAACCAATTCTGCTGCTATATCTCAAATAAAAACTGTATGAGCCAACAGAGTCTGTCACTGATTCACTGTCAAAAAACTCACCAGATGACATTAATAATTCAACTGCAAATACTCTGATGACCACAGTGGGGAGACAGTGGGACATGGTATTACATTTGCTGTACAAAAGGATTAAAATACCACATTGGAAATTCACCAAGATCTTAAATGTTGAGAGTAGCTGTAACTGTAAGGTGAACCCTTGTTTAGGTGAACAGTTTAACCTCTTCCACATCATTTATTACTCAAATCAGAAATACAGGAGTAAGATTACATGAAAACAAATATGCCCAGAGGATGAAAATGCTGTTTTTTGTTTTTTTGTTTTTTTTGTCGGTGTACATTTGCAACAGTAAAGGTGGAATAAAGTAATACTAATGTGAAACATTACCTAACCCAAACATATATATGATGTACATCTCCATATCACTGCTTGGGACTGCCTTGGGACAGGAAGTTTTTTTGAAATTGTTTTATTTGGGCTGTGTCAAGTCACAATAATTATATGATATGATGGGAATAAGATTTTGACAGTCTTGGATATACAATGCAAGTTTAGAGGCTTTGGGATAAAAAAAAAATTAAGATCACATGGAAAAAACAATAAACGTTAAAAGTTAAAATTCACAGTGTGTCTAGCGAATGTCGTTCTAAACATCTTCACATAAACCAGAGAATCATAATACTGATTTTTTTTTGGCATTATAAAGCTTATGATAATTCATGGTTTTAAAGGGTATGCCACACACACAATTCATCTGAGCTGTTTACCTTAGTGCATTTTTATGTCTCCAGTCTCTTTATTTTCAAAGATATTGCACAAATGACTTTCTAGCATGTCATAGACTAATGCCTGTGCCAAGGGTAAGAGAAACTATGGAATCGTTTGTGATAACAAATATAATGATTTTTGGGGGGGTTTTTTTGACCTGTGAATAACTTGTTTCTTACTTTTTAAAAGGCAATTACCCAATAGGAACAAAATAAAATCAGAGAGTTTAAAAATCAGTTTTCCTTCTTGTCTTTCTGATTTCTTGCCCATTTGAATGTTAAAAATTATAAATTGTGGTCTCCTTCGCTGAAACAAAATCCTTGTCTTTTATGTATATGGTGGTTTTATCAAAAAGCTAACTACCACAGGATAAAATGTTTTGAAAGTCACTGTTTTAACTCCCTATCTTGATTAAGAACAGGAGGACTGTTTCCTCCAATCTCTGCTTCTCAAGGGCTTTGTGTCAGCTAAAATATGAATATGTCTCCCTCGCTTCCTGTTCTCCTTGCGTTACACTGTTAGAAATATGTCCATTTCTTACCCAAGCAGTAACCTGTCTCCATTTATGGGAGGTGCTGCATTGATAAGCAGATTGTTGTGCCTTGGGACTACTTTCATATATTGCACAGAGCTGGCAGGCCAAGTAATGTGCATTATCTGTTTATATGGGATCATATGGTGATATTTTTTTAATAGGACCCCCACATCTTTGTCCTGTTTTGCTCTGCTTCCTTCTTTTACTCTGTGTCCCCTGCCCGTCATTTCTTTTATTTTAATGTCACATCAGTGTTTCTGTCAACTTAGCTTCATTCAGGAAGGACCCATCATAAATGACTAAATCCAGGCTTTAGCCTAATTATGCACATAGTCACAATTAAGTAGTGGAAAAAATAGTGATGCTTTAACCAAGCTGA
Source organism: Istiophorus platypterus (assembly GCA_016859345.1). Taxonomy (NCBI): domain Eukaryota; kingdom Metazoa; phylum Chordata; class Actinopteri; order Istiophoriformes; family Istiophoridae; genus Istiophorus; species Istiophorus platypterus. Next base: position 7,820,523 of record CM029124.1, on the reverse strand, counting down.
CTTGAGGCTCAGAGGGACTGAAATGTCAATGGGGCAAAGTGGGAGCAATGAGTTTCATTATGAGTTTAGAAATGATGCACCGTGAAGATGGGAATGTGAACTTGACAACTTCGTCCCTTTGTGAGTGTAAGAAAATACTTGCTCACAGTTTTCTGCTCCCAACAGCATTACAAAAAATTCACAAAAAATGATTTTTCAGAGCTAAGCACATTATGAGACAAAAACAGAAAGAAAGTATTTCCTTCTTTTCCTGCTCCAACTTGAGTTTTTGCCAGCCGACTATAACTGAAAAAACGCTGACTCATCCAAACTCATGGGACAGCAATGTCACTGCCACCACCATGCCTGGAGGGTCTGAGGTCCTGCCATATTACAGCCAACCTGTACAAGCTCAGTATGACCACCAGCAAGTTCTTGATGGCGAAGAAAACCAGCATCTGGTGGATGACTTTGAAGACGGTCATGACGGTGAGCCGGACCAACAGAAAAGGCCCGTCCTGGATGAACAAGGTGTACACGATGCTCCACATGTCCGTGCTGTGTCTAGTCAAGAAGGAGGCCTCCTGGGCGCCCTGCTCACTGTCGCCGCTCGTCCCAGAGGGGACCACTTTTCGAAAATAAAGAGACCAAAACACAAGATGTTTGTGGCAGAAGATAAAAGGGGCCGTGTTAGGGAAGTTGTCAAGATGTGCCATCGAGAGCAGAGGGAATCTATTATGCTCAATGCTAGCTATTTATACAAGCGTTTTGCTGCTATTTTTGACTGGACTGGTTTACATTTTTTAAACAACCGGTTCCTGTTGGAAAGGAAACCTATAACTAGCCTGACAATAACTTAATAATTCAAGCCTCAGACATAACAACAGAGAAAAAAGGACTTTATTTGGTACCCATTTATTTGATTAGTTGTTTTACACTGAATTTTAAAGCCTAACCAGGGAAAAGTGTAACAAATTAGATGCATATATACATTACATCTTACTTCTTCTTATGTGGCAGCTTTTATCCTTATTGTCCCTTTAAAATTAAATGAAAAATATTTAAAAGTAAAAATTTTTTGTATATATATATATATATATATATATATATGTATATATATATATATACACACACACACATACATATGTTGTTATATTGTATCCTATTTAAGTTATTCTGCAGTTCAAGATATGAACCTTTGATGGTTGGATCAAGCCAGGCTTACTTTTTTTTGTAAAATCCATCACCTAATGAGGACCATGTGATATGACTGAAAGCTCCCTAGCAGCTACTAAATGGACCTTAATTTTCTCAGCTGCTGTTTCCGAACTCAAGAATGAACTTTGCAACTTGGACGTCTGAACATGTTGCATTTGTATGTCAACACTTTCTTTGTTTACTTGCAATTCGAACATTCTGGACGTGGCTGCACGCTCACACTGAGAGAAGGACACACCCACTTAAGTAGAAAAAGAAAACAAAACACAAAGAAAAGCAGCTCCATTTTTAGATACAAGCAAGCACTTTACCTCCTGGCAAAGAGTGCTCTAAATGCTCTATATGGACGGTGAAGATGTGCACAACAGTATCGTTATTAAGAATATCAACATCCATTTTAAATTATTAAAGGTCGGCTTATGAAAAATTGAGATAATTAGTGGGGCTGTCTTTTCCAAGAACAAAGTTGTGCTTTCTTTAATCGCATTACAATGTTGTTTCTTTCATGAAACCCAATCCTTTGTTCCCCTGGGCTTGAGCAGGCAGATTTAAATTCTTTTCTGTGCTGAGACAGACATTTGACAGTTGGGCCCCACCTGATAATGTTTTTTTTCCTTATCAGCCAGAATGGGAAGTGGAGAGTTTTTCCAAATATTTGTGTATTGAACATATGAAAGGACATGAGAAAGGATTTCCTTCTAAAGAATAAGCATTAAGAAGACATTTCCTGTTAATGATTTTTATTTTTTTTTTGTGGAAAGTATGTTAGGACCACAGGTCTGGACAACAGTTAGGACGAATACCACATTGGTGTAAAAGCCCTGATCAGCAAGCCCCCCCCAACCCCCCCGCCATTTACTGTATGTCACTCCCCCACTCACTCTACCTTAATTTCCTGCCTTTCTTCACTCATGCCTTTAAAGAGAACTATAGATTTGAAAGGGAGGGACCTTCCCATGCCTTTGATAAAGCTCTGTGGTTCATATTTGGGTCAATAAATTCACAAAGCTCCAAACAGAGGAGCAAGTGATATCAGCTGAACTCACTTTTACTGTTTACTTAGAGCACTGGTGTGGGTGCTGTTGACTTTGGTGATGTTTTGCCAGTTTCTAAACACATCTCACACTGGGAAGAAGTTATGTACAACAGAATACGGCTGTAATAGTTTAATGAGCGCCAAAGTTACGAGTTTAACACACAACCACACACTCACCAGCCAGATGTAGAGGAAACTGCAACATGCTCCAAGTCCATACTGCTAGGATGACATAGACCAGCTTAGGATTTTTTTCTCTGCAAAAGCCACATGGAAAATATAGTTTCAATAAATATCAGTAGAATACTGATTTTTTCTGTTCATGCACTGATACATCACTTAGAGGATAAGCTATTGATAAACAAACTGGGTAACTTCACCTTAAAATTGCTTGAGTTCTGCAACTTTCTGTTATTTCATTATACATAAGAGTGAACCTACGCATATGCGTTCGCAGGGTCAGTGTAGACATACATGAAACTGTAAAGTGGATTCATGAAAAACAAGCAATATGATGGAGCCACCCACTTGACATCTGACAGCGTCTCACTAGTAAATTCGAGGATGTCTGCTGCCGTGCCAACGAAAATTATCAGAAGCTGTGAAAGCTCATCACGGGTGACTCCGCCTCCCAGAGGGAGCAGCCACTTCCCCACGATGAGGAGGATGAGTAGGATCTGATGCAGAGCCAGGATCCAATCATTGGAACAGACAAGTGATAACACATACTTAAAATTCTGTAAAGGAAGAGAGATTCAGAGTTATTTCTTTTTGACAACTTAAGAGGTTTTCTCCGATGGCTGCATCTCTTTAGTCAGGAACCTTTCAAGTCCTTCTACTTTACACAACTATATTGCTTAATTCAGTGCCTGGATGTCTCATAGCTTTCTTACATTTAATCATATTTTTGCCCCTGATCAGATCTCTTTAAATATTCACCAACATGTCAGATATTCCAGCACCTTATTTCCAGTTGTATCTTGTTGTCTTACATGCCTTCATATCAATTTAAAATTCAAAGCAATGCCTCAGGAGAATTTAAGCCTGCAAATAACCCAACTAATAGCACAAGCAATTCGGCCTAAAGGTCTGCTCTGAATGAGAGTGCTCGAATTCCTTTGTATAGAAAACTGAAACTGAAATGTCTTATAATTTTTTACCTATTGCATATGTAAAAAAGGAAATAAACCATTTAAAAAATCTTCAGAATCCCTCATTGATTCTGTTATTTGCCTGGTTAAATGACTCTTTTCGTTCTGAAGACCTTATCTCAGAGTCTCCATCAGAGATGAAGAAGAGTGGAGGCCCTTCTCAGAATCTAGGCCTGTATTTGTGGGAATATCTCTGTTGTCTCTCCCACAGGTTAGGTTCTCTCTGAATTCCTTAGGCCCTGAGGCTGCATCCGGCTTTTGAATCTCCTCATGCTCAGGTTTTTCCCCTTCTCCACTTATTCCAAACGGGGAATTTGGTGAGTCTGTTTAAAAGTCTGCTGCTCAGTTATTTGAGTAATTCTCTTCAGGGATCCCATATAACCCTGACGATGACTGATAATCAAATTTAAGATTTATAACCATCGCCACTGTAGAGCTAGATAAACAACAGTTAAGCTCTCAATTCACAAATTAAATCGCTGCAGCTTTTTCAATATTCATGTCTATATGAGAATAAATTATACACTTTTAAAATTAAAGAGACAAAAACACAAGATGTAGATGGTGGATCATAAAAGGGGAAAAGGTAGCCACTAAGAGTCACTGAGCCACTGAAAATCATGGTGTTTTCCTTAATATGCCACAAGTTCTCACTTCATGGAGTGCTACCAGTTTATGATAATTATCATTCTAGCAATTTAGATTTAATGGTGATGCTTTCAGTTCCAAACTCATTTCCTATTCCATTTATGGACCCTGAAATATTTGGTCCTCTAAATTTCCGTCCTTTTACACTAAGTCATTATATTCAGGATGTTCTACATTTTTCTTACTGTCAAAAAAATCCTACAAAAAGACCAAAATAATGTCTTCATCCATCTCTAAATACTTTCCAACCTCCCAACACTGGTATTGGCTCTTAGCCCAAAGGCCATTGGTTCCTACTGAAGACGTAAATCTTTAAAAACAGTTAAAAAATATATACTTTCATTTTCTGAAAAGGGCTTGATAATTTTTAACTTTGTTTTTTGCACATTATTGAAACAGAAGCTAGTGAGTATTTCCAGTAGCAGGATGGTATATGTATATTGACACAAAATATACTACAGTCCCCATGTTAATGGTAAAGAAGGAACATGTCACCAAGGGCAACAGTGTGGCTCATTGATGTGTCTTGTTTTTGGCTTTGACAACACAGACAATATTTGTTAGCAGGATAAATTACATGTCCTTTGTATTGTTTTTTAACGGGATTTGTTGACAATAAGGAAATCAGAAAATATTGTGAGACCTATCCCTTAATGATTTCATTATATCACACAACTTGGACTTTGTTTATCCAACTGAAACACAGTAAAGGGCTCAGTTATGCAGCCAGTTTTTGGAGTGGTGCCCACCAAATTTTAAATGGATTAAATTAGTGTGGTGGTGGTGGTCTGGTTGTTTGTTTGTAGAATAGCCTATGACATCCCGTTAGTGTCAGATCACAATGAGAGTTACATTAGTGTCCATCATGATTTAAGTACTGCTGTTGATATTGTAATAATAATATTTTACTAGTTTGTCTGAGAAAGTGGGCTGGGAAATCTGGTTCAGTAAGGGTTTTTCTTCCTGGTAATAAAAATGCAGATTCTTTGTACATATTGCTGACGGGTTGTTTCATTGGGCTTCTTGGATCCGTGGAGATCCTCAGGGGTCATTTCTGGGAACTCTATTACTCTTTCTTTGAATGCAGCTTTTAGGACACACTATCTATTGCTTATCACTTCTATGCTGGTGGTATTCAGCTTTGGTATGAAGCAAGTGACCGGTCAAGTCTTGTTACTTTACACCACCTTAGTGCCTGGATGTCTCATAGCTTTCTTACATTTAATTACAGCAAAACAGGAATTCTTGTTTTTTTTCCCGATCAGATCCCTGTAAATATTCACCAGCATGTCAGATATTCAGTCCAGTTATTTCCAGTTGTAACACATTGAAAAGTTAAACCCCCTCATACCAATTCAAAATTCAAAGTAATGCCAAAGGACCATTAACACAGTTAACTTACTCTTTAAATAATGACAATCTTATCTCAGGGTCTCCATCAGAAATGAGGAAGAGTGGAGGCCTATCCCGGAATCTAGGCCTATATTCAAGGGGAATATCTCTGTTGTCTCTCCCACTGGTTGGTTCCTTTTGAATTTCTTAGGCCCTTAAGCTGACCCCAGTTTGTGAACCCCCGGATGTTCATGTTTTTTCCTTCTCCATTTATTCAAAATGGGCAATTACGTAATCTGTCTAAAAGATATGCTTCTAAATTACAAAGTAAGTCTCCTCAGGCATCCAATATTATCCTGACATAGACCTATAATCAGAAATAAGATTTAGATAACTGTTGCCACTTAAGAGCTAGAGAGCAACAGTTAAGCCCTAGGTTCACATCTGGTACCAGATATTTCAATATTTATGTCTAGAATATCAGAATAAACTACATCTTGTTTTGTGTTCTGTTTTATTTAATATGACTTGATTGAGATTCAAAACCTTCTCTGTCATAGTTTGTTGAAATTGGAAACAGCAACGCTGCAAATGGGAAAAATTAAGTATTAAAAAAAATAGAGGTTGCAAGGTAGAATCTCCAAAAACAGGAAATGTATTATTATGAGTGATGTTTTATACACATTGCTCTTTACCAGCTCACTAGATTAAAGACCCTGAATCATTGGCACAAGTTTAAAGAAGACCAGAGGGGTTTTCATTTTAAAGGAATAGTTTAACATTTTTTTTTAGATATGTTTGTTATTGATGAGAGTTAGATGGAAAGATTGATACCCCTCTCACATCTCTCTTCATTTTGAAGCTGCTGTTAGCAGGCACTTTGCTTTGCTGTTAACTGGACTGTAAGCAGGGGAAACAGCTAGACCTGCTTCGTTCCAAAGATTAAAAAAAAACAAAACAACTTAACATAGCAGCACTGGTAAAGCTCACTAACTACCATTTTAAATCTTGTTTTTTTCAGCCATTCAAACATTACAGAGTAAAAATAGAAAATTGTGTTTTTTTATAGGAAGTTATGTGTATGACTATTTCTATGCTGGAGGCAGTGACTTACTGGAGTCTGACTTACTTGCAACTTCAAGTGATGTCAAGACAGTGATTTGATTAAAGTGTGAATCACAGTAAAAGCGAACAACACCAGATGGTTAAAAGGAATGACACTGTGCATGAAGAGAAGTGAGTTACCCACTCACTTCTCTTCATGACACTGCGCATGAAGAGAAGTGAGTGGGTAACTTCTTGAGAAATCTGTGATATTTTATCTGCCTTCTGTTGAAGTTCTTGGCTAGTTTCAACACTGTGCATAACCCAAACTGCTGTGTAAGATGTTTCCAAGAACTACGTCATTTTCCTTGTTCTTGTTCATTTCTGTTAATAAAAAAAGAAATGTTCTATTATAGAGGCTAGTGAAGAGAAACTGATATTTCAGTCTGTCAGCCTTACCTTCAGGTTGTCATTCTGCGTGAAGTTACCTGAGTTCTGGTTCGGAGGTATTGCTTGACTCACATTCTGCCAAGAGTAGCACTGAAAGGAGATGAAGGAGGCTTTTTACTGACTGGATTTCACAAAATGTGGTTAAAACTTAAAAGCTTCAAATGTGAAAGCAAACACATTATTTGATGTAGCCAAGAAATTAATGTAATAATAACTGGAGGTTAATGTGCCAAGAGCTAGAGTTTTGCAACCCTCCCACCCACCAGCATCTGTCATTAGATTATATGTTTAAAAAAAAACATGAGAACTGCTGCTTTTGGCAGTTACACGATGCCAAAGAATTTTGATTTCTGGAACAGAGCACCTTGGGATTCTTGGCTTTGTTCTCCTGGTGGTGGAGCTCCAGGATCCAGATAGATGGAATGATACTGATGAGAAACAGAAAGATAGGGGGAGAAAACCTGCAAGACAAACAGCCGGGCTTTATTAACACAACCTCATAAAGACGCCTGGAATTAATTCTCCATTTAATATTGGTTAATGATTACCACATTGGTGCAGAGCTGAATGACTACTTGATTAGTCTAATAGTCAATCAACAGAAAATTAATATGCAACACTCTTGATAAGTGAGTTATTGTCAACTGACGAGGTGAAGATTTCCTGCTTTGTTTTATATAACTGAATATATTTGGGTTTTGGATTGTTGATCGGACTCTTACAGACTGAACAATTAATCGAGAAGATAAATAAACAATGGGGAGATTAATCCGTAAGTAAATAATCATTATTTGCAGCCTTCATTGTCACTTCACTTTAGTGTAAACCCAAGATTCTCCCACAATGACATCTGTTTATTGTAAAACTTAATAATAGCACGGTATTAGAATGTTTGTTGATGTATATCCTTTGCTTTGTAACATATGCACAGTCTAGCATGCCGTATTATATGTATCAGTTAAAACTTATGCTGTTGCTGAAGATTCAACAAATAACTATGCGTGTCAAGAAAATGAAACAGAGGCTATTGTTTGAATATTAAGTTCGTCCATGCAGGGACGACATCTTTTTTGGCGAAGTCGAGTTCCCGGAGTAGAAGTTAATGGGATAACACGACATCCTCACTGTCCCAGGAACAGTTTAACAATAGTAGCACAGGGACAAGCAGGATGCCTGGCTTAATATATTTATACAATTTAAATCCATTCAGAACAAGGAAAATAAATACAAACTCAACAGTTGGGATTAGTTTTCCACAAATATACATATTTGTCCCTCAAGGTCTTAAGTGCCCCAATGCATGCTCAACTATACTATTACAAGTATTATATTTAAATATAATAATATAAGTATAATATAAGTACAATTACGATATAACAACATATTTACAAAAACTTATTTGTATGCACCCCATCTTACCATTTGTAATCTTGCCCCCCTCGCCTCCTCAGAGTTATTATCATCTCAACGACAAGCGGCAGAAAGAGGATGGTCAGGGACCAGTAGTAGTCGTTCTTCACCGATGTCACCCTCCCGACGGCGGTCAGGGACACGAGGATAAACAACGCTCTGGTGACGATCGCACAGGTGAACTTCACCAGGACCATGACGGCGGCTGGTTGCAGATCAGCAGCGTTATACCGAAGAGGTCAGGTCCCAGGCAACCGGCGACTGCTGCTCCCACCGTGTATGTGGGAGATAAAAAACACATAGGCGCACACACACAGACGCACACACACACACATGCACGCACGCACGCACGCACGCACACATACATATACGCATACATATGCATATGCACGTACACGTACACACACACTCATACACACTGACGGATGTAGTTTTTCGGACAGGGTCCCTGAAGTTTAAGCCCCGCCTATAGGGAAAGTCACATCCAGTGTTTGCTGGGGGGGGGGGGGGGGGGGGGCTGGGTGCGGGGCCGGGGGTGGGGGCCAAACAGCGCAGAGCCTGCGCAAGGCTCGACAAAAACCCGGGACCCGCCAGGCTGCAGCTGAACCGAGCTGTGCCGGAGGGAGAGCGGACTGAAGTTCGTTCAGGATGAGCTTACCAGCCCATCACCAACTGCGCCCGGTGTTGTCCGGGGCGGCACCGCGTCTTGTGGCCACTCGTCAGGGGTAACAACGGCAGGAGAACTTCCTCCGCGGTTCACGTTCCAGGGGACTGTGGTTCAGAGACCTCGGACTGAGAGTACAACGACCGACAGATGTATTCACACGTGATCCTTAAACTTCTATTCTGAAAATAACAGATAAAGTGAAAGGTAGAGCAAAAATGGAGATACAAGTGCCTTAAACTTGTATTTTAGTACAATACTCGAGTAAATGTACTTAGTTACGGATTGCATTGTGGGAGTTAAACATGAGAATATTTGCACCTAATTTCATTAGAAAATCTTTATTAGAATTATCATCTCATTTATGTGTATATCATCTATCTGTCTGTCTATCTATCCATCTATCTATCTGTCTATCTATCTATCTATCTATCTATCTATCTATCTATCTATCTATCTATCTATCTATCTATGTGTTTGTACAATTGGTTAATATGTTAATTAAAATTACGTCATAATTTGCCCGTCGGGCTGTTGTTGTGTTATTTATACTGCTTTTAATTTATTAGAATACTTTTGTATGTATGTCTGTAACTATGTTCTAAATATTGTGAAAATGTATACACACACACATATATATGTGTATATATATATATATACATTTATATATATATATAAATGTATATATATATATATATATATATATATATATATACATACATACACATGCATACATATATATACATGCATATAAAAAGCCATACAAAATGATAGATGCAGCATAAAAAAACAGTTATGTAAAACACGTATGATATCATTTTAATCAACATCTTAACTGATTCTTTCGTGCATTCCTCATCAGTCAGGATTTTTCCAACAAAAATCCAAGATCATGTTATCTAATCACATATCCTATTATCTCCCCGTGCAGGAAATAAGACATCAAAGTCCACCCTGGTTTTCTAAGTCTAAAACACACACACACACACACACACACACACACACACACACACACACACACACACACACACACACACACGTACGCATACACACAATCACAAATCATTTTGCCCTACTTGGCGGCATGCTGGCTCGATTTCTATTCAAATCAGTCTGGCCAGCTAGTGCAGGAGCAGGGAAACAGTAGAAAGGCTTGTGACCTTGGAGAGGATACAAACTTTTCCTGTCTTTGTTCCAAAACATCCATCATCATCCCTCAGTTTGCATCACACGAAATCACAACGAGAATTTCAGACAGTGAATAGAGGCAGGATAGAAAGTATCCAGCTACATGCAGGAAAAGAGTTTGCTTACATCTTAAGTCAAAAAACATTGTGGGTTGAGTTTTTTGAGAAAACCACTGGTGGTTTTTTTTTGTTTTTTTTTATTGTGAAACATGTCTCTGGTGTATATCCAGTTTCCTGTTTCCCAAGCTATTGAAGCCTAGAATAAACAAAACGTAGTGCTGAAACACAAATGAGACCAATTCTAGTAGAGTTTTCCTCCTTGACCAAACCAATTTATCCTGTGAGAGAGTGAGAGAGTGAGAGACTGAGAGAGTGAGAGACACTCAGACAGTCAGTCATAAAGTGAAACAAATTCTGATCAGCTGACTGAGATGGAAAGGCCATCCAACATCATACCCCAGGCCTCCATTCAAGACCCGACTCTTGGCTGTGTGGTAATGATAATGACAGAGCTGGCCAAGGGGCTCTGGTCACTGATCACAGAACTGTGATTCCCTCTTTGCTGCTACTTCAGTCAGCCCTGCTACAAAGCCCACGTAGAGCTGCGCTGTTTGCTGTGTCAGCACAAAAAAAAAAAAAATCCTCTTTGCTATGTCGAACGGAATAAAACGAACCACTTGGAGCAATAATCTGTATCGACCGTGAGATCAGTGTTTGAAATATTGCTGGTTGTATGCAATTGCAAACTATAAAGGATGGTAGCAATTGGATTTAGAATAGAACTGGAAACCAAAATCAGATAGGGCACTAAATGGGGGCAGAGATACAATCAGAACTGGTTCAGTGACACCTATGTTTATATGTCATAAAAGATTATGGAGCCCCACATTGGTGATGCTTGATTCTACCTTTTTTTGTACCAGGATTATACCCAGACTTGATTGTGTTTGCTTTTATAGTGCAGATGTCAGCCCCGTGTCCCACTTTGAGACAATGTGCAGCTATTAATCGATATTATTCCAGAAGGTTTATCTTTTGTGTGGCTGCAACTTTGTTATCACAGTGACAAAAATTGGTTGCGTCTGGCCGTAAATCGTGTCAATACAAAGGCCAGAACACCAAATGGGCAAAACAGGCAACTGCCCCAGACGCCCTTACTCCTCATCAGCCCCCCTGAACCCTGAGTTTACTGTGTGCCAATCAATTTTTGGTAATTGGATTAACTGCAAATTTGTGCTATATTTTCCCCATGAAAATATAATATCACCTAAGGGGTTCTGCTTTACTAGCTAGTGTTGTGGCTCTCCCCTGTAGAGGGGGCTGGTTGTCTTGTGTTAAGGCTTCAACTGTTTTTGGATCATATTGTGACTAATGGGTATTCCAAAGAAACTTATTGCTTATTTTCTGGGTCTCTGGTCTTCGGTTTTCATTTTCTTCACAAAGGGAATTTGGGGATTGGAAACTTGGTAGTCAATTGTGGCCCCTAACATGTAAATATGACCACGGTCAATGCAAAACCAGTATATAGGTTAAGCTCTTGGTCTAATGCGCTATTTAGCCTTGAGTTTCTTCTGGGATTCAATAGATGTGTTGTGTATTCTTGCCTAAAAAAATCTGCTAACCCTCAGGGATATTATTTGTTTCAGTCTCAGCAGAGAGTTTAATTGTTGCATGTCTGAACAGTTGTTTAAAGGCTGTTTACCACAAGGAAGAAAATTCAAGTAGGAACACTGACGCTTCAAACATTTAAAACGTAATATTAACAACACAGTGGGAATCTGCAAAAATTTTATAGGAATCTGAAAATGCATTTGTTGTAGAGTTGAAAGCCTAAACTACAACCAAGCTTTCATCAGTGGTTTGTGACCAACAGCCATGTCTCTCTCAAGACTGGCTAATTAATAACCTGGTTATTATATTATGCTGTAAATTACCCTTGTAATCCTTTGTAATAGGGCTTTAAGCAGCTCCATGTTATTACTCTTGTGTTCCAACAGGTGGCACTCAACACCACAGCTTCCAGGAGGAACTGAGCTAAGCAGCTCTGAAAGTCACACAGTTATTAGTCAGCCTGACATTTGTGCCAGTGGACAAAAAGCTCAGCGCGCTATGTAAAGAGGAGTGTGAGAGACCTAAGAGGTGATATTCAAATTAGAATCCATTGCTCAATGTATGTGTCAGTTTATTTTTAGGGATGAGGAATGTTTCAACATTGCATAGTTACAACATTTCAGTGGATATAGCTCATATTTTCCAAAAGAGCTCCTTTTAAGGAGAAACCACTGAATCCACCCCTCCTTTGTTTATTCATTTAATTTAACGGCAGCTGGGCCTGCTGTAAAGCCATGTCAGAAGCAACACAGGCGGATTGTTTCCCCCAAATATAAACTTTCTTTAAGCAGCGCAGATCATTGGGGAAGCAGGTGGCAAAATGTTCACACAGCTCTGGCCTTGATTCTCGCCCCTCTTCTCAAAAATACTGTTTTGACTCAGGGCCCTGCAGAGTCACACATGTCAGGCATTTGCATGGGAGAAATTGGACTTAAATGGGTAACACATGACTCATTCTGTCTCAGCCCCAACAGCTGCAACAGGCCAAGCAGTTATTGGACAAATATGATTTGCCTCAGAACAGAGCGAGGCTTCAAAGCTTTTCCAATGTGGAATCTTTGACGTAAGCCGAAAAATAAAGAGATATTGAAGGGGGATTTAGTGTGAAACGTATTGACTTACATTCAAAACCATATCATGAGTATTCATTGTCCTTTCACTCGCTGGAATTTTTTTTTTTTCTGACCTTAACTTGACAACTCTTATGAATTTTGCACTAGGAATCAAAACAAAAGACGATTATGCAGCACGGCGCTGGTTACTACTTGCTGCTTGGCTCATATTCCCCGTACAGTAAACTGCCCACAGATGTTTTACATTGATATTAACAACCTTAATTTGTCCTGTGCAGAAAAAGGCCAAGCATAGCGTGGGGATTAAGTTCTCAGCCATGTATCACACACAGCACAGACAGCAATCTCATTTAGCTTGAGTGAAGTTTACAGTGAGTGGGTTTTGCATAGGTCATTAGTTGTCTCAAAATACCCCCCTGTCACCATAGCAACTTCAAGTGACTGCTAAATTGCCTTATAAAATGAGATAAATTATTAATGCGGAGTGTTTTTTTTTCACTAAAATGTGTGCACAGGCTCTGGGCTCTGAATAAAAATACTGTATTTCTTCTCCTGCACTGCTGTAATAGAACAATTCAGCAGTTGTCAGTCGTCTTTCATAACTTCTCCCTCGTCTCTGTTCTTTAATAGGCTGATTTCTTTGCCCTGATTCGCAGATATATCAGAGGGATTTGCACAGATTACAACTGTATTGCACATGTGACAACTGAAGCTGTTATTCAAATAGAATATCTTATGACAAATCTTTAAAAGTGCCTGTGTGAATGGCTTATACATTTATGTACAGACATATACATAATACAGTACTCCCAGCCCAGATGGGAGGTTGACACACACCAGTGAATACTCTCATTATAGATGTCTGCTGACATTTATGCCCATTTTATAACAATCCAATGTTTGACAGAAGAGGCAGCGGTGATGCATTACACAGATGGTAAACGCTGAGGTCACTGTCCTCAGTAACTTTAGAGTCAATGATAGTTTGACCACTGGGTCTAATAAAGTGAATGATGTTTGAAACACACCGAGCGAATCATAAATGCTGAGATCGGGTTCTGTATTAATGTGTTCCTCAGATGTGGAGGTGACACTGTGACTTCTTTGCTTAAAAAATATGGCTTTCCTTTTTTAGTTTTAGCGGCGTTTGCTTCACTCCCTGCTCTGAAAACATCCATAACTCCCAGGCAGCTGTAACTCAATCTAACAAAATGCCTTTTCAATCACTCTCATCTTTTATAGTTATACCCATCAGACATTTACATAAATACATTATTCATGGTTCTAATCCCCGTTTCAGATGGGGAGATAAAATGCAACTGTGTGTGTATGTGTGTGAGTGTGTGTGTCTGTGTATGTGTGTATGCAGATGGAATGAAGCAGTCTATTTTGTTCGTGGTTTTGCCCATTTCTGATGCAGCCGAGCGCTCTCCATCAATGAGGCAAATTTACATTCGCTGCGGCAGTAATAACCTAAAACACATAGTGATGTTAACACTTATATACACTCACATTCACGTTGTCCTGCCACATGATTACATTTGTGTGGCACTTAATAAAATGACTCACTTGACATTATCAAACAATTCAGCTGTCATAGTGGCCCATGAATGTGAAATTGTGTTTTGCAGGCAATTAGTTCATTGTCATGGCAGTCATTCCAACTGGGTACAACCAGTATTTGCCTTGTGAATTACCATGCCTAACACACATATAAATATATGATATTTGGTATGATCAATGGCCACAGGCATGAATGGATACAATAATTAGTTTGTTTGACATGAGGGACCTCAAATGTTGGATATTGTGATTGAAAAACATGGACTGCAAAAAAAAACATAAATTATGCATAAAACACAATGAGGTGTGGTAGCTCATATAAACAAGTGTGATATTAGAGAACAAAAAGAGAAATATTTATTTTTTAAGAGGCTTTCTATTCTGCTGTGAACAGTAATAATCCACACACTTCACTGCATGCGGTAGCTCCTTTGATGTTCTGAAGATATCACTGCATCGCAGATATATTTATGAGCTAAGTCAGTTAATATTCAGCCAACAGCACACCGGCTGACACCTGCTAATATACACAGAAATCATCCCAAATCGCCTCCAGATGAACATGTCGAACCTAAGTCCTGATTAAAAGTGATCCTTTCAATAGACTAATTGGATTTCTTGGGTATGCGCTCTGCACTGTAGGTGGACCCATGTGTGTTAGAATGGAGAGAAATGCAACACCGTGTTATAATGAGTCTAAGAGGCTAAAATTAGCTCTGCAACATCACTCAGATCTCCTGTTACCTTTCCCAAAGTCATGTTGCAGACGGTGGGGGCATTGTCATGTGATTACAGCTGCACAAAGATGCAGGTGTAAAGTTACTATTGAAACATGTTCCCGTGTTTGGACAAATTTACTTGATGGATTTTTAATGTCCCAGGGCTTTCTACTGATGATAGATGGATATCCAGTGCGTAATGCAATTGTGCATGTGGAATGAGTAGGGGATAGAGTGTGTTGCCCTAATTTCTCAGAGGCTTTCTTGCTTAAGTCATCTGTAGAGTTTCATGATGCCTGGCAGTTGGATTAACATTGCTGATCCTAATATCACCTTGAGAGCTTTTACTTTGTGTAAAAGTTATGTTTGGGCATGTACGTATATCTCCTTAGTGCCCAGTGCTGCTGAACAAGTCTGACTTCCCCTTTAAGGCTATTTCCAACATTTTATTGGATGATTAATCTAGTAAATGTGAAGGCTTTAGGTGTTTTTGTTCCCCCTTAATAACATTCTCTTCCTTGGTGGAGCACATTTTTAGTTGTGATATCTTGTGGAAAAACAGTGGTAGAATATAGCAAAGTGCATTTACTCTAGTACTGTACTCAGATAAATCTTTGAGATTGCCTAGGTTACCTATTTCCATTTTCTTCTCCTTTCTCCTTCTACTCCATTACATTTATCTGACCACTATAGTCAAAAGTTACATTGCAAATAAAGGTTTTTACATGCAAAAATATGTTGAACTTACAAGATCTGATACAATGTTCTAGATCAGTAGAAAGTATTTAAAATTAGCTCAACCTTGACCTGCTACAACATTTAATATGGAATATTTTTACGAGATGGTATTACAACTATTACTTGGGTAAAGGATCTGAGTACGTCTTCCCCCACGGTTGAAAAATGTGTTTGAAATCAACCAGACAGAGGGACCTCTAGCACTGTAGGTAAAAATGTGGTAGGCCAAAAAAATAAATAAAAAATAAAGAAAAGAAAAAAAATGAAAACATAAAAAAATGAAATAAGGCATTAGTAGCAATGTCCATTGATGATTAAAATTAGAAGAGTACTGCAAATTTATAAAACTGGACATGGAAAATTATGTTTTCTCATCATAAACTTATAAAATATGATGAATCTAACATTTTTTTCATTATATATTATTTTTTGAACATTTTTAAGGTGTACTGAAAAATATACAGTGATCATCCAGGATGATTCCAATACTAGGGATAAATATTCACCAAAGCCAAATCTAGACCTGCAATAACTGATTCTTTGGTTACATGGAGGTAAGAGAAACAAGCTGTACACATGACATTGATCTAGTATCACCTTGTAAGTCGTCATGTTTTCATGTCCGGTGAAAACAGAGCAACATTATCTTTTATTCTGAGTCCCGTTTATGGCCACCTGACCAATGCAAGTTCAATATTTTAGCTTTTTTAGCTCAGTTTTGGTCTCCATCAACTTCTGAGGGAAATTTCTGGCACTTTACGTGCTACCTGCTCCACTATTACCACCAACTAATTTAGCTGCTTAGTGGATAGCTTTGTCTAACCACCGAATTCTGATCAATATTTGTGGGTATGAACTTATACCATAAGGGTATGAAATGTTATATGAAATATTACATCAACTCCAATTCACAGCATAATAAATTGCAAGGTTTTGTGAATTAATTGGTTATTTGAACAAAAGAAAATTAATTGGCGAATATTTTAATAATTATTGTTTTTTTTAAGCAAAAATACCAAACTTGGTGGTTCCAGGTTTTTAAATGTAAAAATATGCCACTTTGTTTTCACTTATGTAACTAAATCATTGCGGTCAGTTACAAAAAACACAACTATTTACAGGTGTTTGTTGTTATACTGTTAAAAAAACCCAAATTTTTCCCCATTGCTTTCTCCTGGGTGGGACAATGAAAGTGTTAATTTAAATTTATCTCTACAGCTGTCTGTTGATTGATATCCTACCTGTAACTCTGCAGTGGGTAAACGCTTAATTGTATATTGAATCGTTTCTAACTTCAATTCATACTCATCATTCCGACATGTCAACATATGGGCTCAATTATGTAGGGATATGTTATTTTAACGGCGTTTGTATTGCTTTGCTGTGGTCGAAACTGTAAACCCAGTGCTCCATTTTGAGGTGGCTTTCCAACCACATTTGTGGCTCCCTGCTGAGGCTGCCTCATTATGCAGAATGTGGAACACCTGTGCAGAGAAAAAAGCAACACTCTACCACTTACCAAGTCATTGTGTGTTTCTGCTATAGGCAACAAATAAGCACGTATCCACCTGAAACACATTTATCCAGTTTTTCTTTTATTTCCCATAATGATGCCTGTTTAGTGCCATCCTTTGTGAAGACTTCTCAGGCCTCTTTCCTTACCCATGCTGTCAACACATATTAGTAGGGGTAAGAGCAGTTCTGTGTCACAGCTTTGAAAATGAAACAAAGGATATTCACATAGTCAGCGATCGTATTTCACTCAGCCACTCAGACAAAATGCCCCCCAAAAAACAAGCCCACGGGTAGTATTTGCAAAAGTGGAAAAAACAGCTTAAGAACGTAAACCGAGCCTGAAGTGGAAAAACCTGTAAGATTCACAACCCACATAAGGGCTGGACTTAAAGGGGGTTACTTTCAGATTTACTTAAGGGGATTTCAGCTGCATGGATACTGTATAACACATTTAATTCTTACCAGTGTGCCCGCAATTGATGTTCAGCTGCTCAATTTGGCTTACAGTACATTTTCTCAAGCTACTTATTTGTCTGCACACTCATGCAGAAAATGTTTAGGAACCTTATTCTTTTCATTCATATCTATTCATTCATTCTTTTCACATTTCAAGTTCATTCATGAGGTGAAACCATTTAAATATGTCTTATGAATTCCCTTCATTAAATATTATCACTAAGACATGCTGAGATAAAGAGAAGCAGCTGAGATTGTAAATATTGATTTTTATACTCAACATGTGCACAGCTCAGTTTTAGGGAGATTGTCCCCAATGTTTTGATATCATATCATCGCTATTTTACAATATCCCTCTCTCTTACAACACATTCTTTTTAAAATTTATTTTCAATAAAGATTTCTCAACATGAGGCTCCATTCACACAATTTCACATCGATAGCCACCTCGCAATGTTGCGCACTAGCTGCCGACAAGCAAACACTTGCAACTGCCAGATAAGAGCTCGAGTGGTGCCATTGATTAACCAGGGACTTCATTATGGTGGCTGCCATTAACAATGCAACCCCATTGATTCAGCCACTGAAATGGCTGTGAGAGAAATCGGGAAAGATAACACTAAGGGCTGCGGTTTTATATTGAATTCACTGCAGGAATCCCAATGCTCCTGCAGCCGCATATGAGACAATGAGCCTCTGTGTAATCCACCTTTTTTACTCTGAAACCGATGCCTTAAACTGGTACTTAAAATATCTGAGTGTCACAGAGCATTGCCCCAGCTATTTTAGTATTAAGACATAGTGTTCTGCTGCCTCTTTGAATGGAGGGCGGTGGAGAGAAACTCAGATGGCCCATGTATGTACATCTTATGATGTACACAAATATATATAGATGAAGTTAATATATTATTATATATACCCTAATATATCACAGATGGAAGGTGCCTCTGATTCTTCAACGTCTGTCCCTGTATATCTTTAGGATAAATACTAGACAGCTATTCATAACAGCAGCAGAACCAGAGGAAGAAAACATGTCAGCTTGGTAGACAAGGAAAACACTTAACTGGACGTGAATCAATGCGCTTGTATGCTCTGCCCGTCATTTCTGGAAAAAGAAAAAAAGAAAAGCGCATTGCGTAATACCGTACTTGAAATAGCTGGTGTCAGAAGTAGGCCTATGTCGCTGTTGCATACTCTGTGATCTGAGTGGTGGATAAATGCAGGCCAAAGGGTGGATGATAGTGTGGAAACAGCACAGCGCTGTGGGCTGAGCGGGTACTTTTTCTTTTTTTTTTTTTTCTTTCAATACACGAATAACTCCAGACAGCCGCTAAAATACAGCTGACACATTCAGCCAGCGGGGACTGAAAGGACAATGAGACCACAGATGTAAATAGACACCGTGAAGTTTGTGTAACTGCGTATAAACACTGCAGTTACAATTAATAATTCACAGGTTAATATTTGCCTCCCTAATAGCTCGGTAATTCTCCGGCGTTTATGAAAATAAACATTTATCAGCATAATTACGCGACGGGCTTTGATCGTTCAAAATGTCACCTATATGTATTTATATACGTCCCGCTGTCTTCACAAGGTCGGCGCGGCGATTTTAACGTGATTTACGGCTGGATGGTCTAATGGACCGCCTCGTGAATACGGTCTCGTGACGCCCCGCTTTCTAACTCGAGCCAAATTTTTTTTTTTTTTTTGTCTTTTCATGCTCGCCTCAAAAAAAAAAAAAAAAAAACAAAAAAAAAACCCAAACCCCCCCATAAAGGCCATTATTATATTTTTTTCCGGATTTAAAGCCGAACCTTGCGCGCCGCGGCCGCGACGCGCGCCGCGTTGCGCTCGGAGCGGATCCGGCACCTCACGGGTCCCCGCATCGCCTTTTGAGGAATCATTTGATAACCCTATTAACTTTCATGTAACATTGTTTCTTGAAGGCATCCACAGCAAGCGCCTCAGTGTCATTACTGTGAGAAATGTGCTTTCATACTGAACGTCTTTTACAGAAGTCCTGGAAGGCACGTAGCCGAGGAAAAGCCCGCAAACACGGAATATTGGCGCAAATTCGGCTTCCGTGGACACCGAAATGTGCGCAAATGGCGTTTTTTCCTTTCGTTTACGGCTGCTGCTCGCGGATGATTGAAAATTTTTGAACCCTTTACAGTAAAACGACAATATTTTTGTCCAAACGAGCGATTGCGCTGAATATAAGTGCGTCAAAAATCCCTAACGCGGATTTACTCATTTAAAAATAATACACAGCCTCACGCGGTGTTTCCTGCGGGGCATCGACGTCCTAAACGTATTTTTTACACGACTCTCTCTCGACTAGACGCGATGTTTTAAACTCCACAGCAATATGTCTCTTTCAGGACCTTCGGCAATCCATTCAAGCCAGCAAGTTTGGAGAGCGTGTTGAGTTTAATCAATTCATAACGTCGAGATGGAGCCGAACTCACTGAAGGTAACGTTTGTTATCAACCGTCGATTTATTTTTATTTTTCGCATTGCGCTGATCCGCCGCCTGCTGTAAACCCTACTCGTGTGCCCGATCCACAAAACTTTGACACATTGAATTTAGCGTGACCACATCTGTGTCATATGTTGAACATCTAAAAATAGTTACATGATACTAATTGTTTGCAAGAAAAAAAAAGAATATACCTGGTGGAATATTTTTGCCGTCCGCGCGTAATTGCGCAGCGATGTTCGAAATGTTTGCGTCCACCTAGTTACGATTTGTTTACCAAACGAGTTGATAAGCCATTCATTAATTTTTGTGTATTGTGTGTGTGCGTGTGTGTGTTTGTGTACGTGTGTGCGTGTGTGTATGTGTGCTTATGTGTGTGTTTTTTCCCTCTACAGTGGGTGGGCTCGTCTTGCGGTTTACATGGACCATATATATTCTATAAAGCCTTTAAATTTAACCGGGACGGCAAACCGAGGATTCTGTCTCTCGGTGACTTTTTCTTCGTCAGATGTAAACCGGAGGACCCTATTTGCATAGCGGAGCTTCAGCTGCTCTGGGAAGAAAGGACGAGCAAGCAACTTTTATCGAGCTCCAAACTTTATTTTCTACCCGAGGATACTCCCCAGGGAAGGACGGTCACTCATGGAGAGGTAGGAATAATAACGACCTGATGAATAATTACCTGTAACTGTTTTTTTTTTTTTTTTTAATTATTTTATTTTATTTATTTATTATAAATTTTGTGTGTGAGTGCGTGCGCGCGCGCGTGTGTTTGTGCTTTTGTTTGTTTGTTTGTTTGTTTGTTTGTTCTCTGTGTTCTCCCTCGTTCGGGAGCATTTTATTTAGCAGCATCTTTACTGCATTAAGAGTTGGCAGCGGTCGTGTAGTCTCTGGTGACTCGGCCATTCACGGACGCGTTGCGTTGATACTGACATGGATGTATCCTCAGCGCTGAAGGGATCGACCCGCGGCGGTATTTGGTCCGTTCCGTTTTACTTCAGCCCGTTTGTCTAATGCGGTGTCAACTGCTGAATGTGCACTTGTCCGGCTGCGCTCGGCGAAGGCTGCCGCCGCGCTCCGTGGGGTTAATTGTGCTATGAAGGGGTTGGAAATTCCGCAGGAATCGTGCGCCGAGGCTCTTGTCATTTCGTTTCTAGCCCCAAAAAAAAAAAAAAACGTGTCAAATACTGACATATGGGAGGAAATTGCGAAACGGTAATGAATGCATGGGATCAAACCGGCTCAGATCGGTCGCTAAGATAGTTATTAGATATTTTGTAAGGCAGCCTGATGTTGAAAGAGGCAGAGCGGGCAATAAAGCTCGGCGGAGCAAAGCCAGCGCTGACACGTTTTAACTACTCTCCGCGCTTTGCATAATTTTCCATGTGGACGTTTCCATCCTCGACAATGTGCAGCGTCTCTGTGGCACATTAAGGCGTAGTTGGCACAGAAAAAGCAAAAAAAAAAAAAGAAAAGGGGGCCGTGATTGACTGTGGCCATATGTGGCGCTTGTGATCCGGTTACATCGTTGCACTGAATGGCATTACTCTGATTATTGAGTCCCCCCCCCTCCTCCTCGCTCCGTGCTGTAAAACAAATGGTGTTTTTGTTTTCTCTCCGATATTCCTCAGCCGGCGACAACGGCGCTTTAATTACTACTCCCTGCTTTTGATCACTCGAAGGCTGGATGGAAATTATTCGCCGCTGCTGTTATATTGTTTATAGGGAAGCACAAAGCCGTGTTTGTACTTGACTCTTCCGCTGATGGTTTACTTACATTCTTTCCTCTTGAGTAATAGAGTGGCTATCACATTTCCCTTTCATGAGAAAGATGGCTATTTATGGCCATTTGTG
Source organism: Istiophorus platypterus (assembly GCA_016859345.1). NCBI lineage: Eukaryota > Metazoa > Chordata > Actinopteri > Istiophoriformes > Istiophoridae > Istiophorus > Istiophorus platypterus. The sequence goes on along the minus strand of CM029124.1, from coordinate 7,798,390 downwards.
GCAGGATTCCTCTATGAGCGGGTATCATCTCCTGAAGCCCCTTTCTCCCTTTTAGCCTTTAACACGCTGCAATTATTTAGTAATTACTTTGAGTGCATGCTTCGCCGATTCTGGGGCCACACTTGCGCAACGACATGTCAACTCCGCCCCCTTTCCCAAAGACTTATTTGCATTGCAAAGTGCTTACATTCCAGTCCATTGGGTATATCCACCAGCGGGACTGCACTGCCAATCAAAAATAATAATGATAATAATAATAATTAAAAAAAAAATTCTCAAAGAATTTCAGGATATAAAGTGTAGCATAGAACGACAAAAGGGGAAATGCATCTGCGTATAGTTTTGCCTGTTTGATAACAGATTAAAATCATAAGAGGGAATAGAAATCATTTTCCTGCATGATTTATGAGGCATCTTGCATCACAGCACACAGTCTTGCAAAAATACCAAAGAAAGATGATCTTGCTTTGAAGTGACACTCTGACTACAGAAGAGGCTAGACTGTAAAAACAATACAATTTGGGGATGAAGTCTTTAAGCGCAGTGCAGGTGCCTGCAGGCTGATTTGAATTAAAAGGCTTTGTCAACCGCCCCCCCGCCTTGCTCTCAGCAAAATGGGACTACTTACTGTATATTACGGAGTGGAAATTGCCCTGACAACTGACAACAACCTCAAGTCAGTTTATGACCTTTTACTGAGCGCATTCTGATTCTCGCTGACTTTGCCCCACAACACTAATCTGCACTGCATGAGTCAGCTAGGAGCGCTCCACAGATGCAACCCCTGTAATCCAGAAAACAAACAGGAAGGGTAAACCAGCCTCACACACACACACACAAAAAGCTGTGATATTAAAACTGACTTGCTGTTAAACTCTTTGACTGAGTGACGTATGTGTGTGAAAAGATTTGTTTGTTTTTGAAAAGTAAACATTTGAGAGGGAGTTCATTTTTAGGTGCACTGGTGAGTGGAGTTTATAAACCTCACATGAGTGATTTTTCCCTCAGGGCTCTGCTAGCATATAATGTTAGATTAATGGCTTTGGAGTTACACTGAACTGTAAATCTGTAATTGACTGGCTGCAAAAAGCAGGAGTTCAAATTAGCCCAGTGACTCATGCAGATATGAATCTGATAACTCACAGCTCTCAAGAAGTGTTTGCTATTTTTCGCAAGGTTGTAGTTTATTATGGGCACAGACAGCATCCTGAGGTAAAGCCAAAACCTGGTATTGTCCCGGCCCATGTTTTGTTCTTTTTTTACTCTAGAATATTTTCACACAACATAAAACAGAAGTAGTTTGACATGGAAACAGCCGGCGCCGTGCCGTTCCCTCTCTCAGTGTGATCACGCCTCCTCTCTTGGAGATAGCTATTATCTTAAGCATGAAGCCAATATCCTCCAACTATCAAAAGGCACAACTTTAGTCCCAGATATCAAGAACAGCCATATATTGAGCCACGGCAGCTCGCCAGAATTGGATTACTGATTCACTCGTGTTCTCGGTGCTGAGATATGATGTAATTTCCTGGTTATTTCTCAGGTATTTGTTTGCTCACAGCCTCTACCCTGGCGCCGTGTTTGCCAGGTTTGCCAGGTTTGCCATGTTTGCCATGTTTTGCTGTGCAGCCGAGTGACAGGAGGAACCAACGCATGACCTACTGTGCTTGTTTTTCTTCTGTCACTGGGTCGGAGGTCAATTCCTTTTAGACGCGGCCGGCTTTAAGTCTAGTCAGCTTCGGCTGGAAATGAAAATAGCGATTCACTGAATAAAACCTCACGCTTGGCTGCTGCTTTCGCTGAACAGTTGATAAACAAATCCAGAGATAATGTATTAATCTATTTATACTGAGTTAATGATTAAGTCCATATGTGGAGGAAGCTCTATTTTTTCATTGTGTCTCAGCCTGACAAGCAGTGTTTACCCCCACCGGTTGAGCTCTGCTTGCTCTTTAAACAGGCTTTGTGTCGAGTTGCTCACCCATTATGACAAACCCTCTATTGGGGCCTCTGCTCTATTTGTCTGCCTGCAAACTGCCACCGACTAAACAGTCACATGTGTTTTAAAACTCATTGAGGGACGCGTTATTTCTTCTTACTTCAAATGGCCTGCCTCTCCTGCTGGTACTGCTTACCAGCTGTAATGCTTTCTTTTTTTTGGATTTCAGGAGAGAGGGCTGTTGTAGATAACAGCTCACTGCACACAACACCCACTTATTGTATACTCTGCTTCAGGCGGTTAATTGCCTATGCTTATCATATACTATATATCCCACTTAACTGCAAATATAGCAAGGGGCTCTTAATGGGAATTCACAACGTCTGAGAATATTTCTGGATCATGTTATATTAATGTGCTATTATCATCACCTCTGATTTCATCTGACCTCTCTTCTCCTCTATTCTGTCCCTCTAGCTGACAAGGCTTTGGCGCACACACACACACACACACACACACACACACACACAGATACACACACACACACTGACAGGCTGGGGACTGCAGCAGTAGGCCAGTATTGATTGCTGTGGAAAACACTTTGGCATGCGTCCAGAGCCATTTCTTCAGTTCATGGCAGTAGTCCATGCATGTGTTTCAGTGCTTGGAAAGCCAGCTTGTAGGGAAATTAGATTGTATTCATTTGCTGCTTCTTTGATTTTTCCTAAGGGAAAAACCCTGAATGGGTAATTCAGGCATCTGGGATACCAGTTGAGTTAAGTGTAAGTGGCTTAGGTATGCGACCAGCATCTTGATGGATAAGGTCGTCCTGCTGAATGACTGGAGTGTAAATGTGATATGGCACATTTTTACAGTGATCTTTTTTAGAACATCCTTACTGCTCTATGGCTCTGGTTGTGGCCAGTCTGTGCATTATACCAAATCTCCCCATTCACACAACAATGGCAGGAATTTAGAGGTAGTGGTGGTGGTGGTGGTGGGTTGGGTGGGATGGGTGGTAGTAGTGGTGGTGGTGGTGGGGGGGTACATTTGTGGCGTGCGCGCATCTGTGCCTCCTCCTGCCGCAGAACAAGTCATTAACTCTGAACACTGCCCTCCAGTGAATTCCTCACCATTGCTGAAATAGCATGTAAATTATTACCAGCTTTTTAGGATAGTGTAATTTAAAACCTTTAAAATGGAATACCCTCGACTTCAAAGGCTATAAAAAACCCCACTAACATTTCCCATCGGTTTAGGAGTTGTCATTCCCGTCCTTCACAACATTCTGATTCTTTTCAGCAAACTGTTTTGTGTCTTCACAGCCTAAGTAATGATATGTTACAGCAGCGCCCAGTTTTGTCAACACAAAAGAGAGTCTTGATGCTCTTTAGCTCCTTTTTTTTCCCCCCACTTTGGCATTGACTAACCACTTGAACAGGCAAACATTTGCCTTGATGCATGACTGCAGTGGCCCCCAGCTATGGTGGATCGTTATTATAACCTTTGAGGAGAATGTAGCCACAGATGAGAAGCTCTTGCTTAATACTCCAGCCAATATTTTTCATTCTTAACTGTGGTTTCTCAGATTGAGCATGTGGAATCATAATGCATTTAGTCTTTTAATGTGTGTGTGTGTGTCCATGTCTTTGCTAAAATACAAAGCTGCAGTGATTCAAGGGAGCTGACGCAGCTTTTTTGTGGTGTCACCTTACATGATGGATGCCTCTCCCACTTTCAGGAAAGGCTTTGAAAACTCCTGTTATCTTGCTATTTTTCTCTGTCATTACAACTGCACAAGAATGCTAAGTTCATATATCAACCCCCCAGCCCATGTAAGAGCAATCTCTTAATGGAATCAGTGAATAAAAGATGAGTTCAGCACCCCGCAGATCTTACAGCAACTTTTATGCATATGAATAAACTGCATGCATTAAGTGCCAGAACATTATGTACAATAATTCTCACCTTTTTAAATGGTGGTGGTGGTGGTGGTGGTGGTGGTGGTGGTGGTGGTGGTGGTGGTGGTGGTGGTGGTGGTGGTGGTGGTGGTGGTGGTGGTGGTGGTGGTGGTGGTGGTGGTGGTGGTGGTGGTGGTGGTGGTGGTGGTGGTGGTGGTGGTGGTGGTGGTGGTGGTGGTGGTGGTGGTGGTGGTGGTGGTGGTGGTGGTGGTGGTGGTGGTGGTGGTGGTGGTGGTGGTGGTGGTGGTGGTGGTGGTGGTGGTGGTGGTGGTGGTGGTGGTGGTGGTGGTGGTGGTGGTGGTGGTGGTGGTGGTGGTGGTGGTGGTGGTGGTGGTGGTGGTGGTGGTGGTGGTGGTGGTGGTGGTGGTGGTGGTGGTGGTGGTGGTGGTGGTGGTGGTGGTGGTGGTGGTGGTGGTGGTGGTGGTGGTGGTGGTGGTGGTGGTGGTGGTGGTGGTGGTGGTGGTGGTGGTGGTGGTGGTGGTGGTGGTGGTGGTGGTGGTGGTGGTGGTGGTGGTGGTGGTGGTGGTGGTGGTGGTGGTGGTGGTGGTGGTGGTGGTGGTGGTGGTGGTGGTGGTGGTGGTGGTGGTGGTGGTGGTGGTGGTGGTGGTGGTGGTGGTGGTGGTGGTGGTGGTGGTGGTGGTGGTGGTGGTGGTGGTGGTGGTGGTGGTGGTGGTGGTGGTGGTGGTGGTGGTGGTGGTGGTGGTGGTGGTGGTGGTGGTGGTGGTGGTGGTGGTGGTGGTGGTGGTGGTGGTGGTGGTGGTGGTGGTGGTGGTGGTGGTGGTGGTGGTGGTGGTGGTGGTGGTGGTGGTGGTGGTGGTGGTGGTGGTGGTGGTGGTGGTGGTGGTGGTGGTGGTGGTGGTGGTGGTGGTGGTGGTGGTGGTGGTGGTGGTGGTGGTGGTGGTGGTGGTGGTGGTGGTGGTGGTGGTGGTGGTGGTGGTGGTGGTGGTGGTGGTGGTGGTGGTGGTGGTGGTGGTGGTGGTGGTGGTGGTGGTGGTGGTGGTGGTGGTGGTGGTGGTGGTGGTGGTGGTGGTGGTGGTGGTGGTGGTGGTGGTGGTGGTGGTGGTGGTGGTGGTGGTGGTGGTGGTGGTGGTGGTGGTGGTGGTGGTGGTGGTGGTGGTGGTGGTGGTGGTGGTGGTGGTGGTGGTGGTGGTGGTGGTGGTGGTGGTGGTGGTGGTGGTGGTGGTGGTGGTGGTGGTGGTGGTGGTGGTGGTGGTGGTGGTGGTGGTGGTGGTGGTGGTGGTGGTGGTGGTGGTGGTGGTGGTGGTGGTGGTGGTGGTGGTGGTGGTGGTGGTGGTGGTGGTGGTGGTGGTGGTGGTGGTGGTGGTGGTGGTGGTGGTGGTGGTGGTGGTGGTGGTGGTGGTGGTGGTGGTGGTGGTGGTGGTGGTGGTGGTGGTGGTGGTGGTGGTGGTGGTGGTGGTGGTGGTGGTGGTGGTGGTGGTGGTGGTGGTGGTGGTGGTGGTGGTGGTGGTGGTGGTGGTGGTGGTGGTGGTGGTGGTGGTGGTGGTGGTGGTGGTGGTGGTGGTGGTGGTGGTGGTGGTGGTGGTGGTGGTGGTGGTGGTGGTGGTGGGGGGTACATTTGTGGCGTGCGCATCTGTGCCTCCTCCTGCCGCAGAACAAGTCATTAACTCTGAACACTGCCCTCCAGTGAATTCTCACCATTGCTGAAATAGCATGTAAATTATTACCAGCTTTTTAGGATAGTGTAATTTAAAACCTTTAAAATGGAATACCCTCGACTTCAAAGGCTATAAAAAACCCCACTAACATTTCCCATCGGTTTAGGAGTTGTCATTCCCGTCCTTCACAACATTCTGATTCTTTTCAGCAAACTGTTTTGTGTCTTCGCAGCCTAAGTAATGATATGTTACAGCAGCGCCCAGTTTTGTCAACACAAAAGAGAGTCTTGATGCTCTTTAGCTCCTTTTTTTCCCCCACTTTGACTCCATTATGTGCAGTCATAGCAATAAATACAGTCAGTAATGTTTTTGGAGATATCATGCTTCTGCGGTAATAACATGAATTATTGATAAAAGAATGGAGACTGAGAGTAACATTTAGCCGTTAATGTGTTACCTTGCATTTGAACTCGGTCATAAAATGAGCAGTTAAGGGAGTATGTGCGTTTTATTGACACACCGAAGTAAATTTATGGTTACACATTAAGACATCTAATGCTGGATTCAGAGTGTATAAATGCTCTTAATGCGTTGGTGTAGGAAGTGTCACTGAAATGACACCCTGCTGCTTGGTATGTTGCTGATGTGGAGTGTCACCTCTTGGCTGTGGGCTTGCAGTCCTCTGACCTATATTATCAAGTGGCCTGCTGGCGGTGTCTGCTGCTTTGCTAAACTGTAAGCTGCCTAACTCAAAATGACAGCACAGTGTGGACGGGCGGCATTTACAGAAGAGCAAGGCCCCAAGTTTCTCTTTGAAACCCGAAAACCCAAGAAGTGGGCAGAGGACCCCTGCAACGCCGATGAATACCACTGGAATGGTTAATCTCGGTAGAGCTATGTCTAGAGCTGGAAAAAAAAAACAAGTCGATTAATTGATTTGACCGAAAATTGATCAGAACAATATTAGTGATAGATGAATTTCTCAAGACATTCATTGAGCAAAAATGTAGGGCTACAACTTAAAAATATTCTATGAAACGGTCTGCCAATTATTTTCATCGATTGGTTTACATAATACAAGAAAATACTCCAAGTTGAAAGCTATGAATTAGTTGTTTTGTCCACCTCAGAGCCCAAATCCCAAAGAAATTCTGTTTCACATTTATAGTGGACCAAGAAAAACAGCAGACACTGACATTTAAGAAGACACAAGCAGAGATTTTTTTGGCAATTTTGTATCCCCCCTGAATGACTCCAGTGATCTTTTGATGATCAAAATAGTTGCAGACTAATTTTCTGTTCACTGACTTACTGATTGATAGAATTGTGTCAGCCCTGCAAAAATGTCAAACATTCACTGGTTCCAGCTTCTCCAATTTCCAATATTTGCAGCTCTTGCCACTTTATCTGATTGTGAACTGAATATCCATGTGTTTTGGACTGCTGGTTGGACAAGGAGAACTGGGTTCATTTTTCACTGTTTTCTTCAAAAAAATATTAATCAAAATCGACAGACTATTCAAAAAATGAAAATAATCATCAGGTGCAGCCTTAGTTTTGGTCTGTTGCTTACTATTGTTGGATATGATCCTGTTTTTTCTTTCACTGTGGCAAACCAGGCTGGTGCAGTGCTGTTGTTATGATCATTTCTCAAAAACTGACTGGGTTGGCTGGTTCTCAGAAACCACTTGCATAGAACCACAGCTCATTTCTTAATTCTGCTCTATTTGCTTAACATTTCTCAATCAACTACCATGACTAGTACGAACCAAAGGCAAGTGTTCGGCTTCTTGACTGTGTGCGCTGCATCACACAGCAGCCCACAGACTTTCAGCCCATATGAAGTTGGCTGGTAAAGATTAAATACAAAAAAGAAAAAAAAAACAAAACAGAAAAAACCAGTATATGGGAAAGCTAATGGATGTAGCCTGTTTTTAGAGCTGCTGCTCTGTTCATAGACTGATTATATTCTGGACTGTGTTGACAGCTGCTGAATTGCTCTCACCTGTTGTGTTTTGCTCTCAAGCCAAACAAGTCCCCAAACAGGATCTGTTGACACTCAAACAAGGCACCGTGTCATTTAGCTGATTGATACGGAGAGAATGGCTGTGTGTTTTTAAGATTTTCTGTTGCTGTGTGTACGCTCTGGTGTGCTATTGAATTACCTGAAGTATTGCCATTTGACTCGTTCATCAGCAGCAGAACATTCGGTGCATTATTTCTGTTTCGAATGGACTGGGCTTGGAATATTTTGTAGTTTTGTTTCTCTGCGTGCTGTCGGTAGTTTGCGTCAAAGTACAGTAGCTAATTCTACAGAGGTACAGTACAATTTGGTTTAAGGCTGCAGGCTGAATGCTATTTACTGTTGCTCTATATTATTCAAATGTCCTGCTTTTCTGAAGGCTGAAACAGCAGTCAGTTTTTCATTGCATGGAAAGCTGGTTACAAGCACCCGCCACCACTTGACAGCTGAAGACAGCTCATTATAAGAAGACCGAAAACCCATGTTTGATGTTTCTACTTAGTGAGGGAGGCACAGCTATATCAAGCTATCCCTCGCAGGCTTTTCCTTTATAAGGAAATACTGTCTCCAATTGGTTGGGATTTGATATGCCTGTAGTTGCAGTTGATGTGAGAGCTGAATATGGGTAATTGTATAGAAGGAGCACTCAGAGAGAATTTGAAAAGCTGAAAAAGTCATGTGTTCATGTGTTTGTTTTTAGATTATAGAGATGAAATAAAAGGAACACTTTGAAATAATCCATTAAAACATGGGAAATGCAGCTTAAAATGCCATGAGGGAAACAAAAACTTGACATTTTCAGCCTCACAAAGGAAGGATTTTACTGCAGAGTCGGGCTTTTGGATTTTATTAAACTGGATAGTTGTAGTGTTTATTGCATCCACCCTCTCTGCATCCATACATACAGTGTGTTAATATGTCAATATTGCATAAACAAGCGTTATTTTTAATGTCAGCAATATGCAGGCTCTTTGAGGGGAAATGAGAAAGGCGGACAGATGCTTGGTAAATTGAAGATAACCAAGGTAAACATCAGAGACGGACTCAGAGTGTCTGTGTGTCTGCCTGTACACATCTGTCCTCCAGATTTCCCTGTTTCTGTAATAGCCATCGTCCAGCACACCACTCCACTCTGTTGGTTACAAGCACTTCATCCATTAGCCCTTCAAATGGAAACACATTTAAGCATCTCTGCTTCCTTCTCCCTGTCGAACTTGTAGTTCTTTAGAGTATGAGAGTTATTAAAAGGGGCTGAATCAACCTTAGGAAAAAAAAAAAAGGAAAAAAAAAAAAAAGGAAGCGCATACTGGTGGGAGAGCAAATCTTATTAAGTGAGCCAACTGAACAGACCGAAGTATGTACACAAAACCCAGCACGGCTATATTCAGCCTCAGTGTCAGCCATGCACGTCACTGCTATAGATTTACATTTATAGTTTCCTGACAGTGTCACATTAATTTATTATGTGTCAGGGAGACCACTGGCTCACAGCTTTCTCCAGTTCAGTCATCACGCCCTTGCGGTAACAAATTACATTTCTGCTACTCCTCTGCTCTTTGAAGGTGTAATCATAGCCACTGAGTGTGACTTGTGATTTGAAAGCGTAAAATCTCAACATTCATGGTGAATTGAATATCAGGGGCCTGACTTCCTAAATGCTAATCAAAAAGTCCGAAACATATACGTCCTCATTGACATTGATTTAACTGCTGGCGTAAATTCAATTCAGCAATCATCCACATCATCCATATTCATGCCGCTGTAATTTACTTACACGAATGTGTATCCACAGCTGTAATGCTACTTGATGCACATACCAATTTAGTTGATAAATAAGGACGTTCTGTTGTTTGTCCCACTTTTTTCGACCGGCTCTGTTTTTTAAGCCTATTTTGACCCGACCTTTGGTCCTGTTTATTTCACCTCAAAATGCCATACAGTGCGTACCAGTATTGGAATGCAACTAAGTGCATTTACTTAAGCACAGTACTAAATTCACATATGAGGTACTTGTACTTTACTTGAGTATTTCCATTTTATTAATCTCTCTACTTCTGTTCCATTACACCTTAGAGGTAATTATTATAATTTCGGTTCCACTACGTTTGTTTGACACTTTCAATTACTTTTCAGATTAAGAATTTACACAAAAACATACGGTACACTTAAACGAGATGATGCAGTTCTCTGCTTATACTCCACCTCTTAGAACATGAAGTTTAAATTTGTATCGGTATCTATTTTTACAAACGGGAGGAACTGAATACCGCTATAGTAGGGATGGTGTAAAAATATAATCTGATGATTGGTAGAGCTTTTTGTTCTGTAGGAAAAAAAGTCTTTGTGCTGAGTTGCTTTGTTTTCTAATGTAGTGTTTGTGGAGAGTCATTATTTATTTTTAAATCTGTTCTTTTAATCCCGAACTACTATACTGTTTCATTATAATCATTATTGTCTATGTGTCTATTCAACAAAACTGTTTCTAACAAAGTCATTACAAATGTTGAACTAGTAAAGGATCTATGACCTTGGTGCACTTGAATTTATATAGCTCCCTTTATGTTCCTCTGATTGTAATTGGGATTCTGCCCTGCCTCCTTTCAGCACGAGGTAATTGCTGTGTCTGAGAAGGTGATTGTGCGGCTGGAGGACCTGGTGAAGTGGACGATACCAGACTTCTCAGGATGGGCCAACGGCCTGAAGGCCGAGCCTCTCAAACCCTCCGTGCTCCGGGAGCTGGGGACCAACGGGAGGCGGGAGGCCCTCCACCGCTACCGAGAGAGCACCCTGACCAGTGGACTCAACTTCAAGGATGTCCAGAGGGAGAGGGCACAGCTAGGTGAGCAGCAGCAGAAACCTCAGTTTCTTTTAATCTTCCTCAGATGTTTTTTTTTTCTTTACAAAAAGAATTTCCTCATTCCAAAAGTTTATTGCAGTGGTTCCAATTTCTCCCGGCTACAGTGTTTGAATGTTCAGGTATTTGTATCCTTTCTCTGCCATAAATCAGCTTATGTTTATTGTCCTTTGGTTGGTTTAACAAGTGTTGTCTTGACTGGAGTAATTCATCAGTATGCAGTTGGAATTCCTCCTGATATAATGAGCTGAGAATTGCACTAATAGAAGCAAGCTAGAGGTAATGGCAGCGTGTTTGTCAACGCATTACCGTGCCACAGTATAACGGCTCTGTTTTCTTAGTGTGACAACAACAAAGGCAGCATTGAAAATATCACATAATTCAGGTGGTAATGTCCTTAAATAATTGAGTACATCAAACTGCAGTCTACAGCATCTCCGATACCTTGTTACACATCAGTTCCAATCATAATTGGCTGTATATCTCAGTAGCTTTAAGGATCATTGCTGCGTGTGTCTGGTGGCTGTCTTGTGTGTTTATCATGTGCACGGTGCCATTTAGTGTCATTGAATGTTTGATTCTTGCACCAGGCTCTTGGGGGTCTAACCACAGCATTACTCAGGGATCAGGCCCAGGCATACAGCTGGATGTCTCTGCGGATGACTCACCTGATGCAAATACAAAACTCTGTCATTTGACCCTAATAATCAGAAAGAACATAATGTTCCCTTTGAAGCCGTTTCCCACTTATTTTCCTCTCTCTCACATGGCTGTGATGTAATGCCTAATGCTGATTATAATGGCATGATGTAGCTTAGCAGACAGGCTAAAATAGCATCAGAATTACAGGGCCTCTTGACTTAAGTCATTTTTTTTATAATCATTTATTACTAAAGCTCACATGGAAGTGAAACTGCCGTCGGTTTAAAAACACGAGCCAGTTTTTTTTCTTGTTGAAAAGGGTGGTTTATTGATGACTCTTGAGCTGTTTCTGCTTTGGCTCTTCCAGGAACTGAAGCGTTTCTGTGCGATGCTGTAATGCCCTTGATTATTCGACATTGCTTGAATCTCATACGCAAAAAGGACAAGGGGATCAATAATGGAAGCTTTGTTGTTATTCCAGTAATCAATATAGTTTGATTGTGCTTGTGGGTGTGTATGTGATTGCTTGTTTTCATAAATAGGTGTGTCAGCCTGCTTCTTAAATGATATTATGTCCCCTAATATTATTCCATATTGTGTGGTTTTGTATTGTCTGGATTTTATAGATTTATCGGTTGTCCGTGTAATAACCCGACAATTACGCCATTGTCACTGAGGGGTTGTGTTTGTGTGAGTGTGTATGTGTGTCTGTATTTGTATGTCTGTGCGTGCGTGTGTTGTTAATGAGCGGCGCTGCCGTTAATGACTCCATCAGGCTGTTTCTAAATGCACTTGTCACTCCGATGGGACACTCCGCCAGAGAATCTGCCCACTCAGCAGAACGGGCTCAGACTCTGGCAGGGCACCAGAGACACACACTCTCACACACTCTCTCACACACTCACACACTCTCACACACTCTCACACACACACACAAACACGTTACACTTTGACACACGTACACACACATAGATGGACACGTGCACGCATGCTACACACCGACAATCAGTGGTGTGCACTCACTTATCCTTTTGTTTGTTTGTTCACCACATCTTTGGCGTGTGTCAGTTGTTGACAGTCTAACAACATGAGAGGGGCAGAGAGTTTGGGGGAGAGAGAGAGAGACACACACACAGAGATCACTTATTCATCAAGGCAAATGCATGTTACTCTGAGCAAGGGTTTGCATAGAAATATGAAATGTGCCACTGCAATGCTGCTGACTACCCAAATGAAATATTCATGCCACAGCAGCAGATCAGCTATAAAAGTACCCTTAAAGCATCCTGTAGCTGAATGTCTGTAATTCTGTGCAATATGTTGGCTCATTGACTAAACTGATTTTTTTATGATAGAGCTAATGCTCTTTTTTTTTTTTTCTTTTGGATCGTATTCATGAACAGAGTAGCTCGAAGTGGCTGCTCACTGTATTACTTGAATGCTATATTTGCTGATTGTTATTCTCAGGCTGATCTGTAAGTATGTCAGAGGAATTGGATTGTTCCCCATAACAGGATACTGCAGTAATACCACAAGCTGCACAGAAAACCATTGTGAGCTAAAGAGCAATAAAGTGTGCCATTGTTATTGAGGGAAACTCTTTTTTTTTTTTTTTTTTCCAACTGCGTATCCTAACTTTTCCTGGCATGTTGCCATAGTGAATTAAGTGCACTGTTATGTATTTGTGTCTCACAGGCAGCATATGAAAAATACTAATAAACAAATGTGCCTCAAATAGCAGAATATAGAATTGTTTTGGTCTTGCATTACAAAGGGAATTATAGTCCGGTGAGTGAACAGAGCTCCGTTCTGTCCTCGGAAATGCATAAAGACTGAAACCAAAGACGCACGCACAAAATCAAGTAATTAATTAGAGAAACAAGTGACCTTCACTGCTGTCCTGCAGCATCAACAGCTGTGATTCTCTGAAACCTGCGAGGCAGAGAGATGATTGGTATCATAATTCAAATGTCAACTTTGGTCAGGCTTTGAGACGCACTCTTTTAGAAGAGCGGCTGACTCGGCATACAAAAGCCTTTTCTTCCAGTCCTTTCCAAACACTTACTCATTTTGTGAAAGTTAAAGAAACTCCTGGCATCAGACTGTTGACATTGCTCGAAATATGCGTAGTCACTTTGTCGCCAAGAGTGAGATGAGATGATTGATACCGCTCTCGTGTCTTTTACAGTAGATGCGACGCTACGGCAAGAGGCCAGTTAGCTTAGCTTAGCATGAAGCGTGGAAATTGGGGGGGGGGTTGGCCGGTTCCCAGTCTTTGTGCTAAACTAAGCTAGATCAGCTGGCTGTAGCTTCACATTGAGCGTAGGGACACAGACTGGTTTCGGTTTTCTAATCTCACGCTCGCCAAGATAGCAAATAGGTGTATTTGCCAAAATGTTAAACTATTCCTTTTAACTCAAATAATGTATTGTTAGTTTTTTTTTGTTTTTGTTTTGTTTTTAAAGATCCCATGAGGCTAAAACTCGTACCCCATATAACATAAAGGACCTTTATTTACAGTAAACAAGCTTTTTATATAACAACTAAACTAAAGTTTCTTTCAAATTCCAACAGAAGAAGATAAAGATGACATGGAGTATTTTTGCAATCCTTACATAATCTGTAATGTAATCCATTTAATCAGGTAATGCAAAGTGTCCACTTAGTTTATCTTGTGTTGGAGTGAGCATTAGAGCCTCTTTTTACAGTTGAAGCCACCAGGGATGGCTTGCCAGGGAAGTTTACATTCTGCCCCCCTATCTCTCCCCAGAGAACTGGCCTGATTCTTTTTTTTTTTTTTCATTGCCGCCTGCTGAAATTGGTTTCTGGTTGTATACTACGAGGCCGAGCGCTGGAGAGCTGTATCTGCTGATATAGTTTGTTGGCTTATGCTGGTAGAAACAGAGCCATAGATGGAAAATAATAATAATAGTAATGGGAAAAAAACCCCACAAAGGATGGCTCTTACTCAAAAAATAGCTCAATGGGGTTTTTTTGTCTTTTCTTTCTTCAATTCAAGACTTCGCTATGGAAACCAGTGAGCAGATTGTTGAGTCGAGTTGATGCGGAGGATTATACAAGGTCATAGCTTGTGACTCCTGCATTCAAAGAACATAGATTGTGTTTCTGACTCCTGCCCTCACCTATAGTATCATCTGTAGCTGGCTCATCCCTCATTGCTGCGAGGATCAGGACTCTTTGGGAAAAGATCCAGACAGGAAAAAGAAACCATGCACGCAGAAAAATAATATGCAGTGAATTACAAAAGCATTCACGCCTTCCGTTGACCTTTTTACACTATTTTTGTACTGCAGCACCTTTTGAAACGCAAACAAATGACACCATGAAATTATGGAAATAATATTACTGGGTTTATTCGTATCTCCAGACGTTGTGAATGTTTGCTCTGCTTCCTGCAGTGCCGCATATAAAAGCTGCTTTAATTGTGCTGTTTGACCCACCAGATGTATACTGGATCAGGCTAAACTGGTGGGTGGATGATGGATTAAATATCAGAAAACATTAACATTTTCATGGAATATTCAGTAAGTGATGGTAATGAAGGTCAGTTATTATTATTCAAGGAGAGGCATGTTCTTCATGCAGCCCTTTTGCCGTATGAAAAGCTGAAAATGGTGCACTTTGATGGAGTAGAGTAAAATTTGACATGATAGATTTGAATCAAAATGCACTTTGTTGTGAGTTGTATGTATAAAAAGAATAATGTGTTTTTTTTTCTCTATAATCCATAATGTCTGGCCTTCATACTGTGCAGTTTGTATAATTTAAGTGCAGTGCATTAATATGTGGTGGCATTTTTGTCTAAAGCGACTGACATTTTATCCATGCATATACATCAGGAGTAATTTTGGGGCACAGTGTCCTGCTCAAGGACACTTCAACCTGCATGTATGAGAAGCTGAGGATTAAACCAACAACCCTGTGAACTGTTGCATATTGTGTGTAGTATAAAAGATATCAGCATATTTCCCCATTGTATACTAATCGTAAATTAATAAAACTGCAACTTCAGAGTGAGACTGCCAATTAAACGATAGGTTCACATTTTTTTTTCCAAGTCTGTCAAAGTTTACCAGGAGTCAATATGAGGCTTCAGAGCACTGAGTTAATTAAATCGATGCATACTTGCAGTCTTTTTAGTGCCAAATTCCCACTTTGTGTGTTCAGTGTGTTTCATGTTCATATGGACACCTGACTATTGTTTTAAGAAAGAATTTTAAAATCGGGAACATGTTCTTTAAACCTCACAAAGAGGCAGCATTTTTTTCATTATTTTTATGATTTCTGACTTTTCCTCGGGGCTGTTTTGCAACCATCCACCATCAGTTTTAATTCTTTGCAGCTTTGAGAAGCTCCTCAGTTGCCTTTTTTTTTTTTTTTTGTGCATTGCATCAACATGTGAGTCAACAACGAAGTCAAAAATCAAGCCTTTTTTTTTTTTAATGTCTAAATACGTGCGCTAGGTTGTGTAATTTTTCCAGCATGAACACTCTTCATACTTAAAAGCTTCTTCGAATTAATGTGCAGTATGAACATTTTAGCACATTTAAACATTACTTTATGGGATCACAGCTAAACTAACAGTGCCTGAATTCGAAAACCAGCAAGGCACGTAGCGCTATCACTGCATTTCAATATTCTTTACAGCCTCGCCTGCGCGGAGATAGAACCACTGTATTCACTACTGATGCAACATCTGATCTGTATGCCAGGCTTGGCACATATACCCGAGTTGATATCCCGACAATATTTCAGTCAGAACATTTCAATTTGATGTAGAGGGTACATTCTGTCCCTTTTTCGGAGAGTGTTCAGAGCGTCACAGAATGTTTATGCGGGCAGGAGCTGGTGATAAGGAAACAGACAGATGCTGTCCTCTTACGGCTGATTTGTCTCTGTGACAATACAGAGCAATATTTGGGACTTTGAGTCACTATCACACATGAAAATGCTTTCTGTTTTCAACTGCGACGTTGGGAGAAGTAAGCGGTTTCTTGGAAAAGATAAAGAGAAAGAGGTGTCGTGGTGTTACAAGAGTAATGGTATGTTGTGACTCTGACAGAGAAGGAATGCCATGGTTTTCTGAGACACACCACACTGTGTACTCTTCTATTCAGAATATGTGGCAGATTGTATCGTTTACACTTGTTTGCTTTCCACCCCTCAAACATATTTACTTCCCCTTCTGCTTTTTCCGCAGAACTAATCCTACAAACTGTCCAAAATCCCTTTTGAAGTAATTTAATGGAGTGTTTGTATTGATTATGTGCCTCTGCCCCCCTCCCCTCGCTCTCTCCTTTGCTGGCATTTTTTTCTTCTTTTTGGTGGTTCTGGGGAAGGGGGGGGGGGGGGGGTTATGGCAGTATCTTCTTCATTATGCTCAGACCTGTAGGAGAGAGAATCACAAGCTGTTTTTCCTCACTGATGTGCTCATATCATTAATTCCCTTCTGACTGTGGCCTGGCCAGAAGCCAGAGAATTCTAAATCTGTAAGCAGTAAATTGTGTGCTGGGGTGGAAAAATCTATTAGATGTTTGAGCATGCCTCGAATTTGAATGGGAGAAAGAGAGAGGAAGACACACTGTGAGAGGGGGAGAGAGAGAGAGAGAGAGAGAGAGAGAGAGAGGGAGAGACCACGCAGATAAACTAGCCATGGCTCGCACCGTAATCAAATTCAGCCTCTTCGGATAGCTATATTCATTAATAATTTGGGTTACTTTATTCCTTGAATGTCACATAATGGTTTTTTTTTTTTGTTTTTTTTCCCCGACTCATATGGGGGTGGGATGGGGGGGGGGGGGGGGCTGAGGGCTGGTGGATGGTTAAACAATGAGAATGGCCTCGGAGGAAATGAAGAGCTCCGTCTCTCCATTAGCGAGCTCTGAAACAACAGTTGTGTCTCTCTTCTCTCCATTAGTCAGGTCTGCAACAACAGAGATGCTATTGATGTGACCACTGCCAAGCATCTTAAACAGGCAGAGGAGGAGTGAGGTTATTTCATTATACACTAACTCCTCTACCTCTAAGTAAAATTTCCTGATATTTTTTTTTGTATTTGATTATTATCATTTTTTTCTTTTTTGAATGAAATGCTTTAAAATCACATGGATCAGGAGGTTGTTTTTTATCTGAGATTGGGTGTTGATTTAGGAACATTTCCTTCCTTTTCTTAAACAGAATTGCCTGCCAGTTCCAGTTACACTCTGACTCATACTTTAGTGTTACCCAACCAGCAGCCTTTCTGGAGAGATTTCTGTAGTCGTCTTTGTCAAAATGATGCTCATTTCAAGTATTACAGCAAATTAAAATTTCAGTATCAGAACTGCCTTTTGTACATGTCTCCCTGATATGTTTCTTTCTTCCAGACAGTTTCACATTCTGCCTTCAGATAGATAGATATGGATGATTCTGTGCCGCTCAGTAGACATTCACAGATTGTACAGTTGATAACTCTGCATATTTTATGAGCATGCCCGTCCATCTGCTTTATGAATGCATGTAAAACTGTCTTCTTCTGGACGTCCTGTTGTGCATGAAAAAAAAGTTGAAAGTGAAATCAACATCAAGTAAATCACTCAAGAGGATATGGTATTTGTAAAAGGAATATGAACAGTGTTGGAATTTAACTTTAACTACATTTATTCTGTGTTTAATTTGAGTTACTTATACTTTGCTTGAGTTTTTCTATTTTATGCCACGTTACACTCTACTATAACCCAAAGGGAAATATTGTACTTTTTACTCCACTGCCTTCATTTGACAGTTTTAGTAAGTAATTTTGCACATTTAGATTTTACTACTTTAAATTAACCTTCTCCTATGAGTACTGACTAGACCTATTAGTAGTTTTACTTCTGATACTTTAAGTATATTTTGCTAACTTTTGCTTTTCCAGTGCAGGATCTTTACTTGTAATGGAGTATATTTACATGGCGGTATTTAATTGAATTAAAACTTCTTCCACCGTATCAACAGCTCAATCAATTTATGATAAAGATGGCTGAACCTGATTCAGACTATTGTATCATGTTGGACGAGTGAATCTAGAAATGTGGAGATAAAAATTTCATCCCAGACTCTGATGTCAACCATTGAAGAAAGATTTACTAAGTCATAGGACACAGGCTGATTTTCTGTTGTGCTTACTGCCTTTACAGTTTATTGTGACCAACTAACTCCAACATTATCAGGTTATTGTGATTTTCCAGTTTAATGTGAGTATAAAAGTGTGCACATCGATAATATTAAATTGACTTCTACAGTACGTGAGATTGTGTGAACAAATTAGATATTAAATACCAATTTAAGTCTACCTTAGCATTACAGTAATGGGAAAACATTTTCAGTAAGGCTGGTGCCAAGGTAAAAATAGCTTCACAGCTGATTGCGGATCGGGCTTCTCAACATCCACTTAATATCTGCCAGGATCTGTAACAGAACTGATGCAGGAGGGTCAGGGTGCCAGGCTGCAGGATAAATACTGTAGTACACAGTATGGAAGATAGACTTCTAGCCTTGTAGGAATAACATAGTGTTCATTTCACAGCACAGAGGTAATGCATTTTTCCTGCATTGGAAGGTAATTGCAACGGGGCTTTGATAGATTCCAGACCTTTGGTGGGAGTTTGTGTGTGTGTGTGTGTGTGTGTGTGTGTGTGTGTGTGCGCTGAATGCTCACACATATTTGCTCGTATACATAACTGCTTTTAATGCTTTTATTAAGCCAAAGAAATACAAATGCTGTAATTTGTATTTGTAAAATATCTGGGTACAGATGGTGTAATATATTTTGGTTTCTTTGATATATTGACTGCCAGAGGAGTTGGAAGGAGTGCCTTGGCTACAAACAATAGATCACTGATGCCTCCTTGTCCTCTTTCTCAACCTGTCAGTCCGTTTCCTTGTTATGTACTGGCCTGAGGAGCACTTGGCAAAATGAGAGGCATTCAGCAAGTCTTGTTTTTTCCCCCCCGATTTTCCCCTCAGCCATAACTCAGGGAAAAGCTGTTCTTTCATGCTATGTGTCAGAGGATAATATCTAAAGTTAACAATAGCCTAGTCACAGAGGCACTATGTTGCAGCGGAGGTACAACTTTGATTTATCTTGCTGAAGATACTGTAATTATTGAATATGAGAAAGAATGGCTGAAGAGATAGGGAGCTGCAGAGATAGATAAATATGCAATAAACTACCACGGTATTTCATTGTTTGGCTGTCATGAGGAACAAATTGATTCTAGTAGTATTTTTGAGTCTCTATAGCCTCTGTCTTTTGACACACACATGTTGCCAGACATCACTAAGACTGGCAGATCCTGAGACAACAGAACTCTTTTCCAAATAATATCTGCAATTCATGTTGTTTTCATTTCATGCTACTTCTCGGTGTGTATTATACACACAGTACATAACAGTCTGAGGATGGCTTTCATAAAATAAAACAACAAACAGAAGAATAAACAAAAAATAGCCCATAAACAAAAAAATCTCCCACTGTCATTTTCGTCTCATCTTGAACTTGGTTTCATAGTGGTTGGGAAAAAACAAAAAAACAAAAACAAAACAACCCCCCCCCCCCAATAGCAATATTACAGAGGGAAATAACAAGCATTTTTGGCAGGAGTGACCAGTGAACATAAACTTGTTATCGCAGCCTGTAGATATTCTCCACTGAAGTTCTTATCTTTCCTGTGCAATGTGAGACAAGCAGCTCCAAACACCGTATGTGCTGCATTACAGTGATTACAGCTCTGCTGGTAAAGCGGAGGTTTGCCACATCAGAGGCTGTGTTCTGTAATCTGGAATGAATGAGTTTAAAGCCAAGCTGGTTGCAGTTTATCAGAAATTACCTGCTTGTTTAGCCAGATACTGTGTATGTCGCATGAATGGCACTGCAGTCTTGTGAAAACAGTTTGTGCAGGACCTGTCTGGAGAACTTCAAACATAGATCTTTAGGGTTTGTGGAGAGAAAACAATTGTAAGTGGTTGTTTTTTTTTTCTTTTCTTTTTTTTCTTTTTTTTTCCCCTTTGTGGTGCTGTTAGAATGTGTAATCACAACTAATTGCACAGCAAAGTATGCGGGAGAAAATCCTATGGTTTGCATTTCTGGGATTTGCTTTTGTATCTTCAATAGGCTTTATATCCATGACGGCACATAAACAAGAAATCTGAACAGATGGCGCTGGTTTTTAATGACATATTGCTATCTGTAAAGTCTCCCTCTAAGCCACAGACTAAAACGTCTCCCCTTGGGGAGCGCACTGCTCTAGTTGTTATCATCCGCTGCTAATGTCACTCTTTTCTTTGCTACATTGTCAAGTCCTTCAGCTAAATAAATGCCATGTAAATTGAGTATTGTGCTTGCTATAATTATTGAAAAGGGTTCCAGTTGGCTTAACTCCACGGGCTGTTTATTTAAAGCCTTCCTCCTCCGTACAGATCTGATGATAGAGCGAGAGAGGGAGAAAGAGAGGTTCTTATATAATGACAGGAATTTACAATGGAGCCATGCTGAATGACACCCCCCCCCCCAACATCTCCAACAAACACCCCCCTCTTCTTTCTCATTACAGTTTTACCATTGGGAAACATGCCTGTACCAAATAGCCTCTAGTATTATTCTTTCTCCCTCCTCCTGCTTCTCTTGCCTCATTCTTTTACTGAAAACACATTAAATCATGTTTCCTTTTACACAGTATATACGCCCTGAGAAATAATTCTGAGTTGATAATGAGGGGTTCCTTCTTTGAGGAAATATACACGGCAACTTTGATCTAGAATGGCATGTAATTCCTTGCCTGACCCAATTCCCAATCTCCTGATAAGATGTGTTTCTTTTTTTTTTTTTTTCTCCTCTCCCTCTCCTTCCCTTGCTCTAACCTTCCCGCAGAACTCACTCAAATGGGAACTTGCTGTCCCATTAAAGATACATTTAAAGCCAAACATGTCATCCATTTCATTCGGCGGGAGGAGGATATGTGAGGTTGAAAACGCCGTCTGCTACAGGTTGTGCCGAGGAAAACTCTGTGTAGCCCTCTTCCTCTCTGTCGGCGGCGACCTCTGAGATCTCTGATCACAGCTGCTCAATTGAGTTTGTGTCGGACAGAGCTGTGTGACAAATGAGAGTGGCCGTCATAGCAGATAGAGTATCATCACCTGGGTGTAAAAAAGCTTTCCGCCTTGTTTGAGGCGAAGGAAAGAGACATGGAGAGGGGTTTCCACTTGTTTGTGCAGTCGAAAAGGCAGCTCTGTTTCTGCGACCAAAGATAGTTGATTAAATTTGCTCCCTGTGGTATTTGCACATTTTAGGTTCTTGCAGAGCAGCTTGTTTTTTCTCTCAGAATTGACTACGCCGTAAGTGGATTGACCCCCAAAACCCAGCAGTAGTCTTTCATTAGTCAGGATGCAGCCGGGGACCAGACAGAACAGTGTTTAGGGCCAATCCATCGCTATACAAAATGGGATCAACATGGCACAAACTTGTCTGTCACATCTTAAGCGACAACGCGGCCTCTGACCTTGTAGTAATCATGGTTTCAGCTTTCCTTCTTCATGACTGTGACAATTCTGAGGGGCCAAAGCTATGTATAATTTCTTCCTAGGCACAAAAGGGGCCCTTTGGAGTTTTATTTATTTATTTATTTTTGATCTGAGCTCATTTGTTACAAGGCCCCCCTTGTTTTTTGATAGTCAAAAGAACCAATTTGGGTTTTTTGACAAGGAGCCCCTCTGAATAATTCCTTCATGTATTACAGGACCTATTAAATGCAAACTTTTCAATCTGGCAATCAATAAGGCAGGCAGCTTTCCCTGGCCCTGTGCCAGACACATTAGGGCTACGAGCGATGGTTGCTAGGGAGCTGAGCCTGCTCAGGGGAAAGAATGTTTAATGTAATAGAATCACATAAATCAACTGGAGGAAAGTGCTTGTGTTGTTTCTTCTCTTCTCTTCTCCTCTCTTCTCCATTTAACTGAAAACATTTAATATGGGTGTGTGTTTTTGAAAATGTGCTGTGGCCAGCCCCCCCCACACACACACACACACACACACACACCACCACCACCACGAACACCCACCCACCCCACTACCCCGCCACCTCTGTCAACCACGAGAACATCTGGAATGGAACTAAGCTGAGGGTAGTTGAATTTTCTGTGTTTATGTGTGTGAGTGTTTTTGCACACACGTGTGTGTGTGTGTACGCGTGTGCATACACTTCTTATGAGTGTGACTTTTTGAGCCTGTATACGTGTGTGTGTGTGTGTGTGTGTGTGCGTGCGTGCGTGCGCGCGCTTGTTTTTACTGTGTCCTCAATCCTTGTGCCGCACACTTGAATAAATTGAGGTGAAAATTATATAAACGTTTTGGGTTTTTTTTTGTTTTTTCTTTTTTTTCTCTTTGTCACAGGCCACTGCCCCACCCTACTGAAATGAATGAGGCACTTTAGTGCTTTACTATAATTAACAACAGGAGCCAGCATGCATAGAGGGCTCTCTTTCTCTCTTGTTCTATGTATTACTCTCTCTGTGTTACTCTCCCTCTCTCTGGCCCCTGTACAGTTTCAGTAAAACATTTCCTCTGGGTGTTAGTGCCCTTTTGTGAGAATATGATTTTCTTAGAAGAATTAGTGCACGAACATGGCCTGTGACTACAAAAGCCAGATATCTCTTAAAGTGACACACCAGACATTGTATCTGATATTGGGAATATTTGCAATATCAGATATGGACCTTTGTCTGTCACAGAGAGCTGCAGTGCGCTTGGTGCATTCCAGACAGTCATATTTAACCATAGTGTGGCTAAATACACTGCTAGTGCCCCAGTCGTCTGGCAAACTGTTTTATTAGTTGGTCCTTGGCTTGTCAGATAAACAAATGTTTACTCAATTTAAAAAAACGAACAAACAAAAAAACAGACTCAAGATAGCAATGTTTGACCGACTTCTCTGTTAAAATCCAAATACGTTTGTACCATACTTAGTTTATGAATTATGCTGATTTATGCTGCTCAGAAATTTCTCTCTGCACTTGGATACTTTTTTCCCACGCTGAGAGCCGGTCATTAAAATTTGTTTTACAATCATGAGTTACACTTGTCAAATTGTTATTGCTTTGCAAAATACTGTCATTTAAATTAATGATTAAAAGCAAAGTAAAATTAAAAAGCTGAGAAACAAATTTATTTATTTTTCATATAAACCATTAGGCTCTATTCATCGATCTATTTGGCAGCTTGGCGGCCGTAAAACAAACTATAAACACAACACTGAAATGTTAAAACCTTATAAAGTTGATATGGTGAGTTTTTGAGCTAACAGTTGCCTCTTTACACATGACAGAGGAACATTAGTATTCATTTGGATTTGCTATGTGAAGTATGTTATTCCAATATTCGCTTGTCTTCCAACTCTGTTTTGGTCTCCACCACATCCTGAGAAAAATATCTGTCTCTTTAGCTGCTCTCAGTTGTTTGCTGCAGCTGAGCAGGTAGTGAACAGTGGGTTTTAAAGGGCTTTCTTTTTTTTTTTTTTTGGAAACAGCTGCCCGCTGCTGTTTTGAGGAAACCAAAACAGTCAAATCGTGGGCTGTGAAACCACATTATCATGCTGAGGGGAAGGGCAGACAGACACGGGTGATAATTTGTCACTGCACTTTCACAATACACACAGTCATTTGATTCGTTGTAAATGTAGAAATATTGATTGGGTTACCCTTAACGCACCTTAAGAGGTTTATCTGGTGCAACGCCTAACAGAGTATGGTTAATAGGATTGATCGTCAGTAAAGAAATTGATCCTTAATAACGTCATGATATTCATTTCAGTCGGCCAGTTCAGTTTGACAGTCAAAAGGTAGATTTTAGTTGCAGTATCCCTTTAAAGGGCTGAACACGCGTTGTGTACATTGTGTGCATTTTGTTTATAGGAGCACAGCTCGAAGCAGATATGATGAGCAGGCGAAAGGCGACTCGATGCGTGTGACTGATGCGATGTTGATGACGGACGGCCACTGAGTCATTGTAAACACAGTATGTTATTTTATGCAGCGCCGTTAAACGCATTTGAAACGTTATTCCAATTTTTACTCCGTTTGAACAAAACGGGCAGAGTGATAGTGACACACTGCGCGATTACTTTGCTTTGTCTCACCCGAAAAATGTAGGGATTTGTTGACGCCGCTGCCTGATTAATGTGGTTTTGTTTGCAGCACAGACTAGCCTGAAATTAGCGAAATGTTCCAGCACATTTTGTTTTAACCAAGATAGCGTAGTCATTCACAGACTGGACAAGTGATGAATCATGCAAACTCAATGAATTTATTTATTTTATTGTTTTATGTAATTCTCTTCAGTGGGAAAAAAGATTGCCTCTACCACACACGCGCACACACACACACACATGCATCATTTCCATTATGTGTCATTGACAGATGCTGTTCCCTCTTTATTTGGTCAGGTTTCAATAACATGCCGCCGATAGCCAGATCGGGCGCCTGCTGCTGCTTATATGGCCCACTCTCAGTGTGATGTCCCTTCATTGAGAAGTGAGAGAGAGAGAGAGAGAGAGAGAAGAGGCGGATGAATCAGATATGTGTTATATATTATGAGAAGAGGTTAAATGGAAACAAGACAACCTCCGAGATCAATAGAGAGCACGGACTAGAGAGCCCGCGGGACGGAGTGAGAATACCAAACAAGAGCCTTCTCCTCTCTCTCCCTCTTTCTCTTCTCTCCATCTGTTCTGCCCTAATGTATTACTCTCCTCATATTTTTAAAGCTTTCGGAGTTGTTTTGCTTTTACAACTCTTGTTGAAGAAAAAAAAAAAAAGAAAGGCCATCAAATATGAAAGTGACATTATTGGCTCTGGGTTACGTGCCTTGCCATTTCTCGCCAACCCCACAAAAAGCAGCAGGGGGTCCAGTAAATTCCTTGGCAGATAATGTGGAAATGTGGACAACAGCAAATTTGGGCCGAGTGAGTGATTTAAGGAGTACGGCGGGTGACAAGAGAGCATGAGAGCAACGGCTTTCAGCTTTTTATTTTTTTTTCCCGCTCATCTGTGACAAGAGAAATGAGCACACTCGCCTGGGAGATCTTGTCAGAGCTCGTGGGCAGTTTTGAATATTTTTAAGTGCGGTTGAATGTAAATGACACAGTTTACAGGAGTCACATTTGGTTTTTAATTAGCCAGCATAGATCTGCTTTTAACTGTCAGCAGCCCTCATATTACGCCTAGTTTTATTCCAAAAACTTTCAAAGCCGCTGCAGAAATTCTCTGGTGAAAGCAGAGGATCTCAGACATCAGGCACCAGATAGCCCTGTTTATTTTCCTGTTTTGAAATTCAATGATATCAGCGATGTTTCATCTGATATTACAATAGCTATTCATCCCGCAGAGCAGCTGCTTCAACCACAACTAATGAGTTTCATGTCGTACGCGGCATTTCGGAGATTTTGATTATGGCTAGTAATTTATCATGCTTGTTATGGAAGAGAAACAGAAATTTTTCCTCTGGTTTAATTAAACAAAATATTCATTAATTCCTTCTGGTATAATGTAGTGTCGGCGCTTGTTCACATCATACTTATTTCCACTCCTGTTTCTCTCATATACAGTGTGGCTGAATTACAGCAGAGTCTCCTCACTTCCCTTTTTTACTGAGTGTTTTTCCTAAGAGGAAGAGCTGGCTCACTGGAATATTTTCTGCCACAAATATCAGCTCCATCGTGTGTTGTTACATATAATTTTTGTCATTTTTATGAACCAAAAATTGTACACATATATTACAGCATGTTGCTTTTACTATGTTGGAGGAGATTGAGATCTGCAAAGTGTCACATGACAGCTACTGTAGCTAATGACTTTACCAGGCTGCTGTGGGCTGCTGTAGTGTCGTTTACAGTGTAGTTTGATACATTAGTGCAATATTTCCTATTAAATATGTTTTAAAGCTCTATACTGTAACTTTTTCTGGTTTTTAGCCCCTTAACCATGAGACCCCTTTGGTGTTAAATCCCTAATTTTCCCCTAAACATGTTACACCATCAGGTTTTTAGATTTTGTCAGTTTTCATTCAGGGCTGCTGCTATTGATTTTATCATCATCGTGCTGTTGATTATTTTTGCGAGTAACTGATCAGTAGTTTCACAATTACATAATGTCGGTTTGCCTGTTATGTCCGACCACAAAATAGAGGGATAAAGGCAGCAAATCTTCATGTTTGAGAAGCTGAAAACAGTTTAACAAGGCTTTTAAACAATTAAGCATCAAGAATGCTGACATTTCACAGTTTCAACTGTTTCAGTGATAGTTTCCTTTCATGTCAGCACAGTAACAAAGTCAACTTAAAAATACTTGTCTGTCTTCAATGCAGAAAAGTGTTCAAGAGATATTCAGTGCCCGAGATGTCCAAGAAATAACAGTCAGCTGCTAAAATCATCCCATTCATGAGTCTTTTTGAAACGAATCAAATTTTGGAAGACCGGCAGGAAGCAGACACAGATGTTGTGAAAAGGATGATACGCATTTGGCATTGAAAAGTTGCTTTTTGGCAGGCAACTTTCAAATTTTCTTGTTCCTTTTAAGGCGCCATCAAAGAGGAAATTCATTTATTCTCTGTGAAGGATTAACAAATGTATTATTAGCAGCTTTAAAGTCTCAGAGTGGTACTGCTCTGAACAGACAACAGTGTCTACCTGGAAGCCAGGAAATGAGTACAATCAAAACCAGCGGTATGGTCCTTTTTAAGAAGGAAATACTGCACCTCAGAAAAAGAAGCCTTTGACTTTTTTATTATTTCTAATTTATTATTTTTTTACAGTTGTTTTATTTCACATCTTCAAAATCAATAAGTATAAAAACAAAAGCTCTGCACTGTAACTGCTCATTTTGCTCACTGTTTGTGCTTTGCTCCCTGTCTCTGCTTTTAAAGTTTTTTTTTTTTTATTAAAAGAGGTGCTGGAAGAGTAATATTGCACCGTGACAGATGTTTGTATGCTTTAGTCTTCAGAAAACCAACAGATACTACTTTATTCTGTGCGTTCGCTTACCTTTTCGTTTGTGTGGCATCTGTCTCATCCCTCTGGTCGTGATTCACAGTGATGCACAAGCTGAAGAAACCACAGCAGTAACATACTCCACTGATTCATTGTACAGTTTTTTATGGCCAAAACAATACCTCAAACACTCATATGTTTCCCCGAATGGGGGAAAAAGAAAGAAAGAGACACTCTCAGTCATGTTATGCTTCCTGACTGATGTCACTTTTAAGGTATTCACAGCCTCAAATGGTTTCAACAGAACAACCGTTTTATACAATTGTCTTCCTGACATCAGGGGGTGGATGGCTCAAAGCTCAAGTTGAAACATACATTTTAATCATTGGTGCTGACCTCATTGCATGCACAGCTCCATAATTTTGGACTGTTGTTCTGGTCATGTAATGCCTATGTCTGAAATTGTAAAAAAAATAAAAAAAATAAAAATTTAAAAAATCATGAAATGATCCAGTTTGCATTTTAGTTTGTATATTAGGAAACTGGTTCACTCATGCTTCTCAGGGATGTTAGTAAGAATCAGCCCTATTCTCTCATCTCTAGACATAGTGAAACTCATCCATGCCTCTGTCATATCCTGGCTGCATTATCGTAATGCACTTTCTACTTGAGCGACTCAGTCAACCGTGAGTCTACAGCCTGAGCAAAGTTCTGCCGCAAGACTCGTAAATAAGACAAGACGTATGCTAATATCACTCCTACTTTTGCTTCTTTCATCTAACCATCAGTGCATTTTAAAATTGATTTTAAAACGACTTTAATCATGTTTTTGGCCTTGGATGATTAGGTTCCAGGCAGCATTTTGCTGGATTCTCAACCCTTATAATACTTTAGCTATAGTCTTTAACAAAGACAGCAGTAGTAGAAGCTGCAAGTAAAAAACATTTTAAAAAAAGAGTTTTGTAGCTTTCTGTTTGTCAGGAACCAAATAAAATGTCTGAGGTAGCATTTCTGTTTTTGGCTCCCAGACTATGCATCAGTTTAGTCAACAGTATAATGTCAGAAATCTGTCTGTGCTTTCAAATTACAGTCAACATCTCACCTGTATAACTCACATTCTTTATTTTCTTAACCTGTTCTGTATTGTATTTCCCAGATTATTTCATATATCTGTTATTCGTTGGTAATTTATCCTTTTGGTAAGGGGGGAGGTGTTCACTCATATATACAAGGCTGGGGGACTTGACAAGAGATTTTAAAAAGGAGCGGACAAAATTGAAGCAACAGCGGCCAAAATATTCTGACTTTTAATCCCTGGGATGAGTCAAGCTCCAAAAACACTGGGTCCTACATAAACCAACTCGATAGCGTCTCTCAATAGGGCTCTCTTGGCTCGTAAACCCCCCATGTCTTTTATAATCCATTCAACCCCAGTTTGTAACACAGGCTCTCTGGTATAAATTTGTATTGTGCAGGGTTATTTTCTCAGACTTTAGAAAGCTCCTCCAGAGCCACAGAAGAAATTACACAACAAGTATTACTAACCCCTGACAAGCAAAACCGAAAGTTAATGTTCAAAGTTTCTCTCTAATTTTACTCATTAACTTCGTATTGTAATAATTCTGTCACATAACCGTTAGTGTACTTTATCAGTTTACTGTACAATGTACAGTAATAGAATTTATTGAGTGCCGCACTGACTGAGTGGTTGTAATGTCAGCTGTCCTGTGGAGCAGTTATGACCCTGACACTATTGTTGTTTATGAGGTCAGGAGCTTTACAGCGTGTTCTGAAAATAATCTGCTGCACCGCAGCTGTTTGATCAAACCGCTATACTTACACCAGGAGAGGACAGACAGACAGGACCAGAGATAGAAAAAAGAGATCCAGAGAGAGTGAGAGTGACAAATTGCATAATGTTCTCACTGTGTCCAGTGATGCAGCCACAGCCCAAACCAATTAGGAAGCTTATGTAAAGATAAGGACGTCCTTTATTCGGAAAGGTCGGGTTGTAGGAACAAAAGGAATTTTTTAAAGTGTACAAACACTCAGTGTACATTACACGTGCCAACACGCACACACGCACCCTGACATGCATACATTACAATGCCTTTGTGTCGTTATTAATGCCCTGCGGCTCTCGCTCCAAATTGAATCTAATCAAGTGAAATGCTGCGAGGGTCCTCGGGAGAAAGAGCAGGTCTGACGGTGACCGCTTACAATAAAATCCCTGACATTTGGAAACAAAGCCCTGCCCTGCCTCTGAGCTGTAATTGCACACGACAACTGCCGCAATCTTTGATGAATGCATGCGTCTGCGCTGCGATATGCATGTGCATTTTTGCAAGAATATGTGTGTGTTTAATGTGTATTTGTGTGTATTTGTGTGTGAGTGTACCGGTTGAATGGATTTGATAATTTCTTTTGAAGTGGTCGTCATATTGGAGTACAGTGGAACTAATTATGCTGATTGTTATGAATGCAGCTGCTGTAAATATGTTGTGAATGCTGTCCTTCCTGCCCTGTTTGTGCTGCATATTTTAGTGATTCTATCAGCCTCTGGCTTGATAAAATAACACCAAGGAGGGGAAAAAATGCATTTTTTAAAATAGACCTGTTAAAGCCGACTGTATGGCAAGGTGAAATTCTTGCTAGTTAACCACCCCTGAAATATTAACTTACCAGCAGAAATTCCCCTGAATGTCATGTCCAAGGGCTTTGTAAAAGCAGACAGGACGGTGAATAATTCATGTAAAAATCATGTTTCAAACTGCCTGACTCTGCTTCATCAACTGTTGAACCGTGTAGTCGGCTTTGTAAGCTAGGAAAATATTTGCTCTCCCCTCTCAAACAACAGCCTAAAAGAGCAAGTGAGTGTATGAAACATGACGTCGACCGAAGCTTTAAGGAACAAGGCACATGCGTTGTTTGTCTGTGTGTTGTGATTCGTCTAATTTCAAGTCACTGAGCAGTATTGTCCTGTGTTGTATAAACTCTGCTGGATCATGAGTCATTTTCTTATCATATAATCACAGGATTAAAAAACATATTATAATCACATGGGATATTTTGGACCAGAGATACCAATAACTCAATTATTCAATTAGTCAATCGACAGAAATAGTGATTTTGCAACAATTTATTATAATCCCTCAATCATACCAAAAAACCCTGTGGTTTCAGCTTCTCAGATGTGAATATTTTCTGGTTTTTCTTAGTCTTCTGTGATCTTAAACTCAATAATTTTTTGGCTGTAAACCTAATTGGAAGATAAAGCTAATCCAATCCAATCACCTTTGAAAATTGAGAAATGTATTTTCTGCACCTTAAAGTATTTATTTCTTTAATTGCCTTATTTAACCCAGTTGCATAAAAATAATACTTGGGCATGTGATTACTTATAGATTATTTTTATATTTCAGTTATGTGGATAGCAGGAGATGCATTCTGGTTTAATCAAGCAGGTCTGCATTAAAAAGTGTTAAACCCATAGCCTTAGTAGCTAACTCTCTCTTAATGGCACAAAATACACATATAGAAGACAATAGCAAAATAAAAAGGCCACATTCAAGTTTGCAGTTTTAGTTTGTGTGTTAGATGCTGGTATTAATGCAAAAACCTGTCTAGATACTGCACCTGACTTTAGAGCAACCTGAACATATTAAAATATTCCTTTTAGTGACTTTTGATATATCTCTGACACTTGGCGTTGTGTTGACTTTATGTTACTGTTTTCAGTTGCCAGAATAGCATACTTTCTGTTGTAACTATTCAACAGTGAGTTTATGGTATTTTTATTACCTAGGATGTCAATCAAGCCTCAACTCTGGCCCAGAATAAAATATCTCAAGAACTACTCGATGGATTGCCGTGAAATTCGGACCAGACGTTCATGTTCCCCTCAGGATGAACAGTGAAAACTCTGGCGATGACTAAACACTCTTCTGCTCTGGCACCATCAGCAGAAGTCAAAATTACCATCCATGCAATAATTTGGTTTATGACTTGTGAAATGTCATCAACATTCATCAACATAATATACTGGCAACACGACATCCGAAAAATGGCAACACGACACCCAAAAAAACATATACTGGCAAACAGACACCCAAAAAACTCCCATCAAACATTATACATGCCTAACAAGAGCTTAACCTTTAACTCAAAGCACTGTTGCACCTATGTCCATCCTCACAGAGCTCTTAGTGTGGTAATAGAATCTTGCATAGTATCAGTATATTATTAACTGCTTTTATTGCACTTTATTGTTTCCACTCAATCTGTACTTCTTGTCCTGAGGTACTCTGGAAGGCAGAAATGATTTCGTTGGCAGTCAGCTTTCACAGGTGACAATGCACCAATCAAACCCAAGACCTGTCAGTCGAATATTAATCCCACACCCACATCAGAGCCTGGCTCTAATGGGAGTTTTCACTAGTCCCCGAGTGAAACACTGAGCTTTGTCATCGAGCGCCTGTGCCAGATTACAGTTTAACATTTTTCTCATTAATTATTGTGCAGTGGATTTATTTTTACAGCAGGTGTAAATAGATTTATATATTGAGATGGTTGAAAGGTAACAAGGTCAGTTATCAGTAAGACATCACACTTAACCAGGCTGCCCGTAAACACACACGTGCATGAACATGAACCTGCTTTTCAAAAAAAAACAACCAAAAGCTCAGTCAAACACGATAGCAAACATCCAAGGATGTTCTTGACAGTCCTCTGGCCACCCTAACAGCGCTGTGTATTTGTACAGCAGACATGAAAGGGTGCTATATGAGTTGGGTGAAATATTTTATTACCACAAGGAAAAGGGTGTGATACATTTGAACTATGAAAAGTCACAATGAAACAACAGCATCAGAGCCTGTTGCTCACTAAGTCTCTTGTATTTCCTGAAACAGAGAGAGAGATTGTTGTGACAGGATCTCGTGAAGGGAAAGAGATGAATATGGGGGAGGGACTGGTTCAAAAATGAGGTTGTATTTTGGTAGTTGACGAATTAGCCCATTGCAAAAATGTATTGTTTCCCAGGTATTATTTGAAATAAATAAACAGTACGTGAATAAAAAGGTTCTTTTTTTTCAAACGTACTTTTTATCTAGTACTTACTAAAAGTTACAGGAGGAACAAAGTCACATTCTGAGATCTCAACACAGGCATAACAGGAAACCTCCAAATTTAAGGCCAGTGGTGAGGAGTAACAGGATCATATTCCCAGTACACTGGCAGTAGATGGGCCAGAATATAATAACAGCCAAAGAATGATCTATGAGAGAGAATAAAGTAATAAAATATGAACAGAAATGGGAGAATGAATGTGTCCTGTAAAATTAAGTGCTGCCATTATCCACAAATCTTACACGAGCACTTGAGAAACAAAATGTTCCTTATTTCCCTTTAAAGCGTTCCCTATTAAATGTTGAATTAAACCGTGTATAATCTCCATGGACCTTCTGACTCTGTGTCTCTATTTTGTGTCTTCTTTCAGGCCAGGAGGAGGATGGGCGGAAGGTTTTGGTCCTCAGCTACCCCCAGTATTGCCGCTACCGCTCGGTTTTGGCGCGGCTCAGAGAACAGCCGTCCTCTCTGCTCATAGACCACACGGTGCTGGCGCTGGGCGGCATCGCCGCATTGGGCGGCAGCACAAGGATCCTGTACTGCCGGGACACTTTCGAACACCCCGCCCTACTGCAGAACGAGAGCATCTGCGATGAGTTCGGTGAGTGTGGCAGCTGGTGATTTGATTTGTAAGTTATTGTATTAGCTCAAACTGAAATGCCAACAGCCATTACAGTAGCAGTTTATGGCGTTTGGATTATTGCACATGGCCTCATGAAACATCAAACTCCTCATGTCCTGAGCTCTGAATGTAAGCACGCACTCAAAAGTCATTCTCATAGCACGGTTAATGTCAAACTTTCAATTATGTCATTTTGGTTACCCTGACCATTTGTTCAAGCCTGCTTTTAGTGGAAAATGGGCAGTGTTTGCACTTTTTGGGCCAAGCAATTTAGTTCCACTGTGTGAAATTCCAGAAAATGTACTTCAGTCCATTTAAAATTTTAATCTTTGTAAGGGCTGCATATCAAAATGAAAACCATCAAAGCGCAAAGAAAAGGGAGCTACCGTATCATTTGGGTTCCGAAGCCAAATACAGGTGCTGTCCTGTGCAAACATTTATCTCCAGAAAAACAATATTTAATTAGCTGAGGGGGAAAAAAAAAAAAAAAAAAAAAAAGCTTTTTTTTTCTTTCTTTCTTTTTTTTTAAAGTGGTCATGAGCTGAGTTTACTAATGAAAATCTGTTTACAGGTCTTGCAGAGTGCTAATATATACAGGGTGTGAAAAAAAAGTTGCATAAAGCCTTATCGGGCTCCAAGGGGAGCAGCGTGAAAATGACTCAGGCGATGTCACTCGAGTCAGTGCCTGTGTGGCCTGACGGGAGTGTGGCGTTAGCGGGAGGTCAGCTCTCCAGGCCACTGTAGCCTGATCCTCATCTCTGCTTGAGGCTAGCAGCCTGAGGCTACATTAGCAGCCTCTAGCATAACCTGATCCTGAACCTCCCACTGTGGTCAAGTTGCATTGTGGGTAGTGCAGGCGCCGGTTTTGACAAGGAAGAAGAATGCATGAAATAAAATTACTTACTATATTACAACATCTCCTGTTCTGCTTCCTCAACTATTGACGTAGCACATTTCTCCTTATGAAAGTAACTCTGGCCACTGTCTGACCAATGAGAATGAGGTTGGACGAGAGCGTAACAACCAACCACTTGACCTGTAGACCACTGCCCTAGTATTTAGCCAAAGAAGCACAAATATCTCTGCATTCCACAGAGTAATACTCCATCCTTATTTTTTTTTTTCCTAAGAAAATAAAACAAAATTTCCCGGACAGCTTTAAAACAACTGACAGCTCAAGGGGCTTTTATAATACCTATCGCTTGGCCTGGCTTTGAATTAAATAAATTTTACAGTGTTTAACATTATGTTGAAGTCTGTTCTACATTTTTCATAGTTGTGATTTGGATTATTGTGGAAATCATTAGGTGGCTCGCTGTGGTCTCGTGTCTGCCACCACTCCTTGGCTTAGGTTCTAACTCTTCTGTTAGTCCATTTCACCCTTTCGTTGCCCAACTGGATTAGAGCTGTCTGAACTGAACATACATTTGATCAATGCTGTTTTAGATTTGTTTAGTTAATTAAGACCAAAAGAGAAATTCAATACAAAACAATTGACAATAATTTGCTTGTCAGTATGCTTTCAATAAGTGCTTCATTTGCTTAATTTGTCCCCAGAGGGGGTCTTTCTGTTTGGGAACACAAGTGACGGCCATTCTAACGCCCTCACCCATCACACCTATGAAAAACATTCTGTGGTTCCAGTGAGGAATTTTGAAGTGCTGGAACATGTCTGTTTGCCATTCACCGTGCTTGCCCTGTCGCTCATGAATCCACGGATTTTATTAACCCTGAGCTGGGCTAAGACAAAAGACATAATGTGAATCATCTCGCTTTATATTTCCCCTGTTTGCAAGCACAGTGGAGCTCAGCGGGCTCTTGTGCAGCATCAATTTGACATTCGCAGTAACGGCTCCTCTGGTCAAAAGTCATTGTTTTTCTTTTCCTGTAAATTTACCACTAGGTAATTGCATTTTAAGAGAGCGGCAGAGGTGAGACCAGAAGGGAAAATGTTTTTAGGCATAGGAAAATAAGTTATGAATAGTAACGCTAACATCCTGTGGCTGCTGTTGCTCATTCACTTGGCTCAATAATGCCATTCCTCCGTGAGCCACATTTAAGCTAAAGGTTTATTTTCAGAGCCTAAGGGAGTTCTACTTTTTTTTTTTTTTTTTTTTTCGACTAAGGCAACCAGATTTCTAATGTTATTCACATGAAGGTTTACTAGGTTTAAAACAGGTTTTTATTTCTGCCTGAATTGCTGCTAGGAGACTTGTTTGTGATTTGTTTCAAAACAGCAGAGCTAAGTAGTTTCCATCAAACTGCCAAGTGAACTAAGGCCTCAAGGGCGTCTTAGTTTTGGGCATAAACACATAGATGAATGTTTTCACATATGCATGTAGAAAGATACACAGCTGCTGACTAAAGGTTCTCCCGCCATTTACAGGCACTGTATGAAAAAGCAGCTATAAACGCCATATTAAATCCACCTTTATTAGGATAAATACCAGCACTGTGGACATGTAAGAGGTAATACTCGGCAGCTGTAATATATTAAAAAGTTGAACATTGATCTGGGGAACAATTTTAGGACTCTCTTCTATGCTTCGCTCAATGCTAATTCTGACCTTTTGGTTTCAACCAAATCTGCTGTGGCAGCTCTAATAGCTGTTCATCTTGTCTAGGCTAATTCATGAAAGTGTGTCAAGCTACCTCAGGGGGTAGAGAAGACAAGAGGGCTGAGGCAAAAAAAAGTGCTATTGCAGAGTTTCAGCAAAGCTGTTGGTACAGTATTGTGTGAAATGTAGCCATCAGATGAAAGCTGGGTGGTGAAATCCAGTCTATTCTTGGTAGCCTGGTGTAGACACTACAGTAGGTGTAAGTACATCATACTTATATATGGATTTATTATATAATCAAGAGAATATTGTGTGTGTGTTTTTTTTTTTTAATATGCCCCCAAAATACACATAAATCATATTCTGATTTATGCATTTGTTTTCTTTTTTTTGGGGGGGGGGGTGAGTAACAAAACAAGGGCCTGCTCTTGTTGCTCCCGTTTATATAATAGCCGATATCCTCAGTATTTGCTCTGACTTTACTGAT
This sequence comes from Istiophorus platypterus, assembly GCA_016859345.1. Classification (NCBI taxonomy): domain Eukaryota; kingdom Metazoa; phylum Chordata; class Actinopteri; order Istiophoriformes; family Istiophoridae; genus Istiophorus; species Istiophorus platypterus. The sequence continues at coordinate 7,762,545 of CM029124.1, read as the reverse complement.
GTAAGGTCGCTCCTGGTATGACAGCGACAGTTGTCGGAGACTGCGCTTTATCTAACTCGATCCATATTCATGAGTGTGTGGGATTTATTTATTTATTTATTTTATTTTTTTTGTCCGCGTCACCACTGGCATCCATGCTTTTGAAACCAGCCCTAGCAAAAACTGCAGTTGCATCAGTTACCAGATCTTTAGTCCTGTGATCCATATTCATGTTCAGCATCGCCTGTCACCCCTGCAGCTGCTTTCCTCACAGGGAATGACACAGTTTTTGTTTATAATTATCATGCATTCTCTGCCAGCGTGGATTGATTATACCCGTGCTACTCTGTGTCCCCAATTTAATTTCTTGCCCGGAGGAATGTAATATTGCCACTGCACAGTCGCAGAAAAGGAAAAGTTGTGTTGAGGACGTCACTGTTGCAAATTGTTCCATAGTTATTATGTGCACACTGATGTGCTGAATGAAAAATAAGGTCTTATATGGACCTTGGGATATAGAAGGTGTTACATACTCAAGTGTACTATAATAATAATAATAGCATTACTGAGGCTCAACTGCTGTGAAAAAAAGGCAGAAATAGTTTCAGTGGGCCAGGCCTCTGCAGCACTGAATGACAGATGACAAGGTTTAAGGTTTTGTTATTAGCTGTCATAGTTATGTTGAGTATTACTCACACTCATTTGGCAGGGATGATGTGTGTGCTACAAAGCAGTAACATAAATATTTGTACGCCCGACACAGTGGTGCCGTATATGATATATTTAAACAAGATGTGCACCGCGTAGCTACAGATTGCTTGACAGCTACTCATTTGGGCGCCTGTTAAGGAAAATATTATGACCAACATTTTTTCCCAATTTCTCTGATTCTGAAGTTATGCTCCAAAACTGCTGACCTTCCGCCACCCCCCTCCCTGAACCCCTCAGAAACCTAACACTCCTTGTGTGCACATTGCTTAAATCAACAGTATTTTGAAAGTTAGTGAGGCAATCATTTTTGAGGCAAAGCAGCTGAAAAGAGTTGCCCCCACCCCCTCTACTCCTCTTGCTCTTTCTCATTTGTCCTATATTCCCCAGGTCTCTTTCCTTGGCACAGAAACTATATATTTCATGTTCCGCTCAGTGTATTTTGTTTGAAGTATCTCTCACTCTATTCTGGTTTGATTTTTATTAAGAAGAAACATTTTCAGTGCAATTCTTTGGAATCCTTTTTTTCTAATCCTCCAGGGAAGCATGAATATAACAAACAATTTATTACTTCAAAATATTAACATCGTCCAGATGAACTGATCGTAAACAGAATTTTATAGTGCTTTTTAGTTACTGTGGTGCATGTGTTATAGTTTTTTTTATACATCTGTGGCTGAATTTGGCTGTGCTTCGTGTGTATTTATGAAGGTGTTTCTGTATGTCTGAGTTAGTGTCTGTGTTTGAGCAGGGAAAAAAAAAGATTTCCTGTTTGGTCACTCGTCTTTTCAGTGAAACTGATACTGAATACTATACTTTTACAAGAGAAGAAATGAGGGAAGGAAAATCTAAAAAGCAGTAAACATGCTAAAATTGTATCCTTGTGCTTTGAGATCATATCTTTTAAAAAAAAAACATTCAGTCTTGCTCCCTTGATTGGGTTGGGTCACCACATGAACAAACAGTATGATGTCATTGTTTCCACAACTTGAACCACTTTCTCGCTTGCTCTTTAAACATGAAATCAGATTAGATGAAATATGCATACGCCAATATCATCCCATGACAGCCCCGTCTGTTAATGTAATAGGCAAATTGCTTGCTAAGCTCATGTTTTCCCATCTCCTCTGCAGATTTGTGTTAACCACTGGCCCATGAATATTTCATCGTCCATATGTCATGGTATACGGGAGCCATAGAGCGGGAACTTAGAGGAGAAAAGAGCCCGTGTTGTAGCTGTATTGTCAGATTTCATAATTAGGACGTGGGCTGTCTGAAACAATGTACTGAACATCTGGTGAAAAGCCACTTATAAAGTACACTGACATGGCCTTGCATATCTGTAAAGTAATGCCTTTACAAGAACATGAAAGATGCATATTTTTTACACTACAGGTTTTTATACACACCATATAACTTAACGTGCCATGCTCAATGACTAGCCTTTACACACTGTGAGCGGGATGTTTCTTATTCATTGCTCTACCTGGTCTGCACAGGCTGAATTAATGCCAGGGTTCTTATTTTGACTAAAAGCACTGTCTTCTGCTGGCGTCAGCAGCATCAGCAGGACTTCTGGACCGAATTGGGCACGGTGTTCCTGATTATCATCAGCAACGCAACAGCTTCGCATATATTGCTTTTGCATTGCTGCTTATCAATTTTTTAGCAAAAAACGCAAAGAGATAAATAAGCATCCTGCTATAGGCGAGAGGCTTTTCAGAGGTCTGGACCTGTTATTTACAGTGCAAAGGTTTCTCTAAAAAACAATGTTTTTATATTCTATCTGTCTTTGCCCTGGGTTTTTATCTCTCAGGCTACATACAGGCTTCTCCTGACTCACTGATAGGTGGAAGATGTGCCTACATCCTGAGAGAAAGACAGCAGCCACTCCCCCCAGGCTTGTGAAATACTGCAACATCTTCTGCATGTTTTTAATGTGAAAAAAAAAAAAAAATTCTAAAAAAATTTATTTTTATACGGTCACTATTTTATTAAAAAGGCTGGGATTGAACATCAGTCAAATATTGAATAAGATAAGATATACAACAGATAAGACAGTAAAGGATGGTGTTGTTTTTAGTGAAGATCCACATAAATAATTTATCTCCCATAAAATGAGGTTTCAACAGAAACAAAATGTGATTTTTATGTAGGCATAGTATATTAATTAAATTGGAAGGTTATTTACGCAGCTACAGTCAGTGATCAGTTTGGTGGAAAGTAGGACATAAGCATGTCATAAAAAATTGATTATATATAGATTGATAATCATGTCCTGTACAGGAAGAAGTGATCACACACTTCTGGTTTCTTTTGAAACCCAAACCTACACCCTCAGTCATTTTACAGCCAGTATTCCAAAGAGTTTTTTAGATTTAGAGATTTCCTATCTTTTGGGAAGCCATGGTGTTTCATTTCACTACAGTATTAAAATACTTTATAGTGGTGATCCAACACACTGAAACAGTTAATCACCCTTTTTTTACCTGTCACATGTTATTGCAGCTGCTTTCAAATACTGGAGGTTGGAGTGTCCTTGAACGCACCACCAAAGACAGTTTTCTGGCTTCCGCTTGCAAGTGTACCACAGGATGTAAGTGTAGACAAAAACATTGAGGTATTGAGGCATAAATGAAAGATATGAAGTATATGAGCTATAGTTAAATAACACATAGCTCAGAAAGTAAACATTTATATCTTCTCCACGTCCTAAACTTGCCCTCCGAAGGTGAGGGATTAACCACTTTGGCAAGATAGTTACAGGTAATTTGACAGGTCATTATGAAGCTTGGAGATAAAAAGATGTGATAAAAGTTGTTTTTTCAAAGCACTTGTGTAATATAAAACCTTGACAAACTGCAGAGCATGTCATTAATTACTTCACACCTCAGCTGACCAGGACAGGTTGACCTGGTTCTAATGCCATTAATACACTTGTCAAACGTTGAAGCACCACTGTTTGTGAGCGGTGTTTAGATCAAGCAACAATATATTTACACGATTTAAAAAAAAAAAAAGGTGCATTACATTTGTAGTTTTTCTGAGTCATGTTTTCAAAGAAAATCCCAGATGTTGTCACACAACCCCTGAATGTCTCTAATAAAAATTATAGAACAGCATGTTGCGACCTGGAGTGAACATGTCTGACTCATCAGTGTAACTGTAGATGCTGTTTACAAGGTCTGTCCCTGCCAGTGAGGCTGGTGTAGAAACAGCTCATGAATGCAGCCTTGTAGCCCGGTTGCTGCATTAAATGTCAAGCATCTTTCTCACGTCTGCAGGTTGAGACTCGTTCGCCGGCTGTTTTCTCTGAAAAGAGCTTGTGTAAGCTTAAGTGACGTCAAAAAATCATTGTTAACCCCGCTGATAGGTGACAGTAGCAAAGTGAGGATTACACTGTACATGATGACTTTGATTGATGTTTCCAGTTTGGTTTTTTTTTGTTTTTTTTTCTTTGTTTGTTGGAGACAGTTCTTGGAAAAGAGAGAGCCCACTTAAACAGCGGCAATGCTGGCAATCGCTTCAGAAATTTGAGGGGGGGAAATAAATGAACAGAAAGATATAAGTATCCATTGGCCTATTTTGTTATGGGAATGATGATTATTTATAATCACCATGGCTTAATGCTGTGTAGCTTTTCAAAATGATAAAGTCCCTGTGATTGGGCTCATTGGCCGACTCAATCCCATCAAGTGTAACTAGAGCGTGATCTATTAGAATACATATGTTTTATTGATGTATGGGCTTCGTGTTTATCCTGGCATTCATTTATTTATAGGACGATGCTGTGATTTTTTTTTTCTCCTCCAGTAATGAATAGGATAAGCCTTGAAGCTTATCCACTGCTTCCTTTCATCTCTCCCTCCCTCTTTCTCCCCCCATTCCCTCCCTCTATCTCTCGCTCTCTCTCTCTCTCCCTCTCTGTTTCTCTCTCTCAAAAAGCCAAATTGAAATACTGTATTTTTTAAAGCCCCGGTCCTACCGAGTTGTTGCTGCAGTCTGTCAGTATCAATGATGCGGAAGTGTTTGAAGGTTATCCCGTTTTTAGCAAATCCTCCACATTATATAACTTTGACTCTGTTTTACATTTGACACTGTCGGAACAACAGGGCGTGTATTTGGGGCAGTTCCTCTGCGTGCTCTTAACATTTCTTTGGAAAATAGGATTTATTTTTTAATTTCCTCTCCTGGAACAATAGCCATTAAAAAGCCACTTGCCAATATTTGGTCACAGGCAAAAGCTGAAGTGACATTTTAACTTGTCAGATACTTGTAGCCTTTGTTGTGTTATAGTGTATTTGTTTTATTTTTGTCTTGACATCTGTGAGTTATAACAGATTAGATAAACATGGAAAAATAAAAATATTGTGCCTTGTTGGACTTGAGCCACCAGTGTATTACAAAGTGTAATTGTGTCTTAAGCTGAATACTGAGTGAAATTATTAAGCTCTCCAGGGTCAGAGGTCATTGCATTCCTCAGTGTGTGTGTCAGTCAGTGAATCTGGGTTGAGATTAAACCCCAGCCATGTCTCGAATGTGATGTGTGTTAATAAGTACTTAACAGGCGACGCTACCATCATGAGGCGATCACATGAGGTGGACAGAACAAAGAACGAGAAAGAAGGAAGGAGGGAATGAAGGAAAAAAAACAGATATTTAAAGGAATGATTTTGTTCCAATAATTACAGTTTATATTGACTATTAAGGAAGTTTGTGAAATATCTCTTGTAAAACATGTAACACTGTGACTGCGTAGCATAGTTTCCTATTTACTCGGCAAATGGAAAGCTTGAGTTGACAGCCTTTATGAGTTTGCGCAGTGGTAAAGTACACACATTCACACCCCTGTCGAAAACACACACCCCAATGAATCCGATGAGAATGATTTCATAATCCGTTGCAATAATAAACTTCTTTGAACAGTTTAATTGGCTCTTCCTGGAACGGCACGGCTTCGCTTCATTTGATCTGATGAAAGAGTAATGTTGCTTCTCCCCAGGGGGAGCATGCACAACGGCGCACAAATAATGAATTAAGAACACTACCCTCCTTTTTTCCAAATGACTGCCATAATAAAGCAGGGAAAATTCATACTGCATTTACACCAGTTTCCCCCTAAATTGCTTTCATGTTTACTTGCTTATGTATTTAATTTTCAGGGGGTTGTTTTTAAGTGAAAATAATCCTGATTCCTGGAAGGGTAATGATTGAGGTCACATGGAAAATGATTGTCATCTGAAAGCACCGTTGTCGTTTGAAACATTTGGAAAGCTTCCAGAAACATTCCTCGTGTGTGATTCTGTGAAAAGTCACATTTATTATACACCATTGGGAAATGCTAGTAGTTTGAATAGCCTGTACGGCATGGGCTTAAATTTGAATATGAAGGCATCTGCTTTATCTAAAAGGGAAACTGTAGTAGACTATGCAAAAAAAAAAAAAAATAGGAAAATGCTATGTGTGAAATTGAAACTGACAAAGTCATGATGGTTTGGGCGAATGTCCTCTTTACTCAGTTGAGCAATAGTCTATCAACAATGACAGTCTGAATGAAGAATCTGTGTACAGCAACAGTATGGTCACAGAAATGAGCTCATCACTGGCAAATACATTGCGTATGTGCACATACACACACACGCACATTCATCATATTATCGCTATGGTGATATTATTCCAATTACATATCCCTCTGCTAATTGTAACCTTTGACATGACTGATCCTGTAGGCAGAGAAATTAGCGTGAAACCAAAACCATAAACTCAACCAAAATTATCCTTAGTTCTATCCCTGAAAAATCTTTTTCCCTAGAATGGCTTGGCAGGAAATCCTTCACACACACACACACACACACACACACACACACACACACTCACTCAGAGATACACACATGCTCATTTTAACAGCGCTCATGGCTTGAAGAAGCTTGAAGGGGGGAAAAAAAAACGATTTACACAATTTTTTAAGTGTGAGATAAAAATATGGGAGAGTATTTTTAATGTCCTGGTAAACACACACTTGCTGGGATGTGAGCTTGTCTCCATGGCAACACTAGTCGGAGCATGCCCGGCCTAGCGTTTTGACAGTTTCTCCTGATGATGATTGATAATTACTACTTGACTTGTTGTCCCCGTCTCTACAAACATATGGCGAGAGCTGCCCTCCGCCATATATCTGCCAAAATGTTCCCTTTTCTGATAATAGCTTTTTAATGTTGCATTTTGTTGTGCATGCATAGCAATCACCCCCCCCCCCCACCCAACCCCTTTGTAATTACATTTGCTGCTGCACACATAGTTATTACAGAAAGGAAGAGAAATAGATAGGAGAAACAGAAGAGTGAGAGAAAGTCAAAAAGAGGAAAGGAGGGGGTAGAATTGATTTCACTATTCACTTTGAAATGATGTATTCCTCCCAGTGCTGCTGGATTAAAATTTTACAAATTGCGAGGATTAACACAAAGAAGCACCGTTTTTACAGTATAGTCACATATTAGAATATAAACACCAGATAATAGCCAGTGTGCTAGGCTGTACATTAAAATGGCAAGCGAGACTCTTTATTCCATATCAATGCACACAGTACTTTATTATGCAGTGTGTTTGCATGCATAAAACTCATATTTAGATGTAATTTAAAGCAATCCTGTTATATTCACAGAGGCCAAAGAAGAGGACATCAATCTATGAACATGATTTATCTACTGTGCACTGTCTACCAAGGCATTAGCACAGACCCTTTATCCTGGATCTTAATACTTGACTGCATGCTAAAAACTCACTGCAGACCTGACTCAGACTCAACAAATTAAACACTGAAGTGAAGTAGGACTTCTCTTAAGGTTTTCCTGAATTGCGCCTGCAGATGCAACATAAGTGGAAGGGAGATCTTGACTCCTGTTATTCTTAATTATGAAAACATGCACGTTTAAGCTGACTTTCAGAATGTGCAAGATGCTTTAGACTGCATTTAATTTAATTTCATTACATTATTGATTTATTTCTCTATTGTTTTATTGCAACAGTTTATTGGCACTAATGACCCCTGCTTCCAGGAACATTATCAGCAACACTCTCTCACTCATTATGACTTGGCTTCTGCAAACCAAATCCAATGAACTTATTAGCCTCAAGTATCTGACTTTACTTGTCTGCAGTTCCTGGATGGGAAGACAAGTGGTTCACCTATATCCTTGTTGGTTCATATAATGTGTGGCACACCTGCAGCAGGCAAAAGCGCAGCACTTTGTGGAAACTGAAGTCAATTCTAATACCGTGTGATTGAGGTCTGCCACAGGCTACGGCAACAGACAGGCTCTGTGAAGGAGATAATGATGCATGCACACACAGCTGTCAATCAGCCGGCTAAGGGGAATCGCCTTTGAGGAAAATAAAAACAGACTGTAGCCGATATAGTGCTGTATTTGTATAGGAAATGATGGGTTTGGGATATAGAGTTGAACAGGGAGTCGGGGCTGTCGCAACAAGGAGAAGAAACTGGAAAATCTCGCATGGATTCCTGTCTTTGCAGCGATAGTATATGTATTTGTACTGAATGTCATTAGGGAGCGTATGTGTTTTTGCTCAAGGATCGGTCCAACTTAATTACAAAAATTTTGTTTTTTTTCCAGTGGATTTTAGTATGTGGTGCTCATAACATTGAAAAGTGAAAAAAAACCCCAAAACAACCCAAAAAAAATCAATCGGCACTATGTTTTCCCAGAAATGTCCTTGTTACTCTGGATAACCCACAGACATCTAGGGGGATAATTTCTTTAGCTAGAAAGTAGGTCCCATTAAAACTTTCTGCGCGAATCGATATTTTTTATTTTCAAAAAACTGTGTATTGCAGTATGAAAGGGCTTATTGCCTGACTCTACAGTTTCCCCTTAACACTCAGTGAAATGTTTGGGTTTTTACTAGCCACAACTTTACTGTTTCGTTTCAGTCTCACCGCTCTCATCGGAATCCTTTCCAGATGCAGCAGGCAGCTGTTTTAAGCAAAAAAAAAAAAAAAGAAAGAAAGAAAAAAGTTTGATTAAACCACTGTCCGGCACCAAAAAACAGACAAACAAAGTTAGCAGCTTGCTGCTGAACATAGTGGAGCATTTATCAGCTAAATTGCCAGAAATCACCCTCAGAAGCTAGTGGAGACCAAAACAAGGCTAGAAGAAGAGTGAATATTTGACATACACTACAACAAACTCCAAATGAATGTTGCCATTACTGTTTCTGCCGGATGTGTGAATAGGAAATGGTTGCTTGCTAACAGCTTCCCCATAACAATTTTATTGGGTGATAATATGTCAGTGTTGTGTTTTAAACTTGTTCCTCTGCCTCACACGCTAAAAAACAAACAATTAGTGTAGTTTTAAGTGGAATTCTTCAACGCTTTTAGTATCACAAGCAGAATTAATTTCTGCTCCATTTTATTGGGTCGGAGAAGTCCCAGATAAAAATATCTTATATCCTGAACAAATTGGGTTTTGAGATATGAAAAACAAACAGAAAATATCAATGTGGGATTTATATGGTGAACTGGGTTGATTTGAACTGTGAAAGAGAGGTTGAAGCGGAGTAAATCAAGGTGTTTTGTGGTTAGGAAGAAAGACCTGTTTACAAGAAGCCACTGAGGACCCGTGGATGAGTCGGCTGCACCTCAGGGGACTGTTGTTAGAGCTCTTTGAGTAACAAGCTGGACTAATCCCTGCCTTTTACTCAGCCTCATGCTCTAATAGCCTTGTATTACAGTGATTTTTCTGTGCCAGGACAAGAGTTCCTGATACAGGTGCTCTCCCCAAACACAACACTGTTCACTGACTCTGAACACCGGTGAAACATTTAAATCGTCGCCCTTGCTGCCTGGTGGTGTTCTGTTTACTGCTTTTTCCCCCTCTCTGATTCTGTGACTACTCTCTCTTCCTCCCTCCCTCTTATGTATTGCAAGGTGAGACTATTGTTGTTGAAGGCCCTGGCAAAACTTGGATGTGTTTGTGTAATAACAGTAACCATTATCTATTTTCACGCATAAGCAGGGGCTAAATGCATTCCTCATTAAATTCATAATAGCTCTCAGCCACACTTGTATAAGAATATCTTCTAATGTTGCAGTTGCATTCAGGGGCGAAAAACAAGAAAATAACACCAGTGTTGAAAATAATTCTGTACTACTGATGTTGAAACCCCCTGAGGTTCCCTTAATATGAATCACTGTACTCCTGCTCTCTGCTTTGAAATGTTTTGCAGTTTGTCGATGATGATCTCTCTCTCTCTGTATAATTATGAAAAATTAATTAATAACACTTGTATCATCTATCAACCTGCGGAGGTTTTTGATGATTAATAAAAACAATGTACTCTTTCCACCCACACTTTCTGTCTTATTCTGTGGGCACATTGTGTGTTTTTTGATGATTGCAGTGATAGGGATGCCTGAAGTATTACTGTTCATTAAAATTTTTTTTGTGCTATCGGTGTGTCTCAAATGACTCTGCACAGGAATGTGCCTTGAGCGCAGGAACAGAGGAATAACTCTGCTGTCAGATTTGACAAAGTGAGAATTATGAGCACATCAAAAAATAATGCCTGATATCAGTGTATGAAACGCAGGGGTGGTTACAGCCAGTAACAAAGTGATTGGGAGCAGGGAGCACGTAATATGACTCTACATACGGACAACTGAAAGTGTAGTTTTGGTTTCAGACACGGGGGCGACACAGTGAAGAAAAAAAACAACGAATGCTGTTTGTTTCCATACATTTATATTAACCTAGCAAATAACAATAATGATACAGTATTTACGCTATTTATTATTAATGCAAAAACCTGAAAATGTATTATTATTATGAATCAAAAGATAAAATAATACAAAATAAAAGAATGGTGCCTCTGTATAGCCTGGGTGGTGAAACTAAAGGATGAACTTTGAAGGGAAATACCATTGTTTCTCAGCTTTCGTTTTATTCTCATAACTTTAGCAGCCACCTCCGCTGTAGAGTTTCAGGGAACTTAACCAAAAGTAAACATAGAACTTGAATGAGCTGCTGGTGCTAACTGCATAAGGATCTACTTAGGGGGTAAAAACTAGAACTTGAAATCGAAGGGTAATTGAAAAGCCTTCGGAGGCTCCACTGTTTGCCCTGATAAATGTCGTTGGGTTGCGTTTCAAGAATCAGAAATTTTGTTGCTTTCAAAGTCAGAAAACCTATTATGAGCACAAGCCCTGTGTTGAAAACATAGGGCTTTCTTTTCCCTTTCAACAGTTTTTAATAAGTGAATCTAACAGAAACTTTAAAAGTGGGAGAGAAAAAAATAGTTATGAAAAGAGAGGATGGCATACCCCCCCCCCCCAATCCTCAGTGGAAATTATGCCCTTATGAAGAAATTACTTACAGTATATCTTAATTTATAATTAGTTTGAGAGGCAAATATCTGTCATTTAATATCCTTGTAAATTCTTATATAAATACTTTTATATATAGTGGGATATGTGCTGTGTATGTATATATTAATGTAAATATTCCATTCGGCATCTTATGTGGGTTTTTTTTGTGTGTTTGTTTGTTTTACAGGTCGGTCTGATAGTTTGAGATCAGAGTAAATTGCGACATGTGTTTCATAAACCTTGTCAAAACATGATACAAGCTATTTACTTAGAAATGAGCTTGAGAAAGAAACATTAGCTCAGACTTGCTTCTCAATGGAACAGGAACGCAGGAAACTTCATTTCCAGACACCTCCTGAAACTGTGGTCAGAAACATGCAGTCCTTGAGCAGAAATACTTGAAATCTCGCCACCGTCTGAGATCTTTGATGTATAGTGAAGACGCGGTGTCTCCTGTCACTGCTGGCGGAGGAATCAGTCATCACTGCCTTTTTTATATTCTCTCTCTGGTACTGTTGCCTTGCTGCCTTGGAGCCTCCCTTGTCACATCCCTCTGCCTCCAGTGGAGTTAAAATGTTCCACCAAAGTGTAGTATCACTTCACTGATCACACATTTAATGCTCCGCTGCTCTGGAGATTAAAGTCTGTCTCAAGAGTTGTATTAGAGGGTGTTTTTGTATCATAATTTGTTATGTTTTATTCATTATTTGTTAGGTTTTATTTACTTGGTTCCCTTTTTTATTTTAGCATTCTGACAGGTGCTATTATTGTTTGGTATGAGCCTTATTTGAATTTCATGAATCATATTCTATTCAATTGTGTTTTGTTCTGTTTAACTCAGAGTCAGGTTTGAAACTCATTTTTCCGCACCTATTTACTGCCAAAAGAAAGTTCCCCTTTTCACTAGTATTATTGCTTCATTTACTTTTTTTTTGAACAAACATGAAAATGCATCTGCTCAGTGCATGAGTTTAAATACTGTCTGTCATGGTGCTTCATGTTTTATGACCTGCTGTAAATTTCCAAAGCACTGTAAGCTGGTATGTTAGACCTGAGTGACCTCCTTTGTCTGGGTGTGTGGGCGTATCCCCAGGTATAGTTTCATTTACATGTTTAACCCAGGGGAGGACTTCTTATCACCTGTGCAGATGCATATTTGTCCTCAAGAATTGTGGTTTGCACCTGCAGGGTGTTGTATGGATGAATTTACACTATTTGGCTAAAATTCCTTTGTCCTCTGGCCCCCTAATTATGTATCTCACCTTGGAGTGACTTCAAATTTAGAGGATCTCATTCGGAGAATTCTGATTAATTAGAATGGCGCTGGAATGTAAGTCAACTTGTTAATGTCTCTGTGCTGCTTCACTGACTTGAATGGTTTCTGCATACTTGCTCTAAACATCAGTTTCAACATTTATTAACTGGATGCCATTTTGCTTTATTTTGTATTTGTATGTTACATCTAAGTCTGCTGCCCTTTTGGGCATGTCTCTCACATTTTAAGAGATGTTTATCCTAATTGGAAAGTTAGTTGTTTATCTAAAAGGTGAACTATCATTAGTACACAATTGTATTCTGTTCTGCCCCGGGGCCATACCGTACTGTGCAGACAATACCGTGTATTGCAACATGAATGTTACCTTTGGCTGCAGTGCTATGCTGATGATTGCTGAGTGGGTGTCAGGCCTTTCATGAATTTGCAACCAAGTGAGACAACAAAATATGTCAAAACATGTTTTTCACCTACCAGTGCTTGTTCTAGTCATCCCTCACTCCTCATACCCCCCCCACACACACACACACAAACATACACACCTCTGTTTGAACTTTGACCTTGTTAATGGTGAGATGAAGTCAAAGTTATAACTGTAAAATTAAGGGTTTGAATAAAGATGTGAGTGGGAGTTTTGGTTCAAAGTGCAGATAAAAGAGCCGTCCTCAGTCAATCAGTCACAGGTGGTTTTGGGGATAAAACTCTTAGATTTCACATCTGATGAGTCAGAACGTTTTCCTCTGTTAAGAGATAAACATCTAGTTTGTACATAACTTAGAGCGACTGCGCTCAGTGGTTTTTGTAACCTGCTGTCAGACCGGAGTTGTATTTTTGGTCATCATTAACTTTTACATTGTAGTATCTAGCAACAACTTTATAAGTTATTTACTTCAGCTTGACCTTTGCAAATGCCCATAAAAGAATTGATCAACATTCATAACAGCCTCATTGCACATTTCTCTAATATAATTACTAAGACAAAGCAAAGTACTTCAGTCCTTTCACGCTGGTTTCCACAGTTTATCAAGACTGAGTCTTTAGTCATGTTAACAGCTGTGCAAGTGTCTACTCATTCATAGCATAGCTTTGAGCTAAATGCTAACATTAGCATGCTCACAGTGACAATGCAAACATGGTGACATTCACCACCACCATGTTACTGTCTTAGTTTAGCATGTTAGCATGCTAATATGTGTTAATTAATGGTAAGCACAAAATATAGCTGAGACTGAGAGTAGTGAGTGGGTCTAAAAACAGGCGACTGCTACACACATCTGTAATTTTGACAGAAGCTCAGTCATAAGTGTAATTACAAACTGCAAAATTAAACAATGATTTGGCTGCTAATCTACTAAAGTACATCAAAGTATTTTTTTTGGAGTCCTGAGCTTTTAATTTTCAGTTTTTCATTGAATCACAAAAAAATGTGCATAATCAGAGTAATCATTTGTCCATCTGCTTTAAGAAGAACTTTTGAAAGTCCTTTAAAGCGACAATCATTAAATGAACACATGTAGATACTTTGCGAGAGTTATCAACTGAGGCATCCATCAGCTGAACTCTCCAGTCAGCCTGATATGTCTCTCCATCCCCAGCAGCCTATCAATCAGTCAGTCCATTTTGTTGTGGTTCCCTGTGGCTCTAGGCCGTTGATGCATAGAATCGTCAGAACCCTTTCTGAGCAGTCCCTAATGAATTTTTCATTATCACTGACATCAACTGAATGGCAATGAAACAGAGGTATTAGGCCCGTGTTTAATTGAATCTGAGGGGGGAGAAATTATTAGACATAGTCACATTGTAAAGCTGTTAAAAGCTGAGGGTGTTTCGGCTGCATCCAGAGATCAAGTTGTCAGGCTGTGCATCTTGCGACATCGTGACTTCCATGGCTCAGGGTTGTGCTCTGTGACAAAACATGATGGATTCACACTCAAGGGAATACCCCTTACCTGTGTGTGTGTGTGTGTGTGTGTGTGTGAGTGAGTGAAAAAGAGAGAGAGAGAGTGTGTGTGCATGTGCGTGCACCTGTGCCTGTGCCTGTGCGTGTTCATAGTCTCATCTCCTTCCAACCAGCCATGATCCAGATAGCTCTTCACTGACTGTCTGGCAACATAGCAGCATTGTGAGTTTCTGAAACTGTTGTGTGTCCGTTGTTGTGCCCTGTGTGTGTGTGTGTGTGTGTGTGTGTGTGTGTGTGCATTGCTGCCTTCTGGGCTTTGTGAAGGACCAGGCTTGAGTCCTTTGATCACTTCAAGGCACGTCTCCAAGTCATGTCAGCGACCCAGATAAGCAGAAAACCACAGGGTGAGAAATAAGTAAGTCAATGGGAGGCAAAAAAGGAACTTGGTGTCTTGGTCAGCGGCCATTTTTGGTGTATGACTATAGTGCCCATTTTTGGCTTGTTGAGGGAAGTATCATGTATACTCAAATGATCTCTTTCTTTTCTAGTACACTGACAAAAAACACTTAATGCCCACAGTGAGGTAAAAATATCACATCTCCCAGGGTGCTATAAAATCACTATCTTGTGATGTTGGTTTTGTTTTTTGAGGACTATAAATGTCTATGTTTCCATTCTAGAAAATCAATCTGCACAGTAAAGTCTGTATTTGATTTTCTTTGTGTTATTCTAAAGCTGAACACTCCTCCCCTTATGCAACTCTGCCACAAGGAGAGCAGATCAGAAGGTCTGCACAACTTCTGCAGCGGAGAAAATATTGTCTGCACTTGACCTTGTGTGCCTGTTTTCTGCGTGTTTTGCAAAAATACACAAATGCAGTGTTTGATCCCAGATTACAGCATTGTCTGCCCGAGTTGTTTGACCGCGTTCAAGTTGCCCTTTATCAATAAGTCAGTGAATATAAACTCGCTCACCGCTGTGTCACCATTTGTTATGCAGCAGTGCTGTCTTACGCAGCAGTATTTGACCCGATGAAAAATGTAAACAGACAGCCAGGTTATATAACTCGGTATAGGGTGTCAGGGGGTTTGTGATTGGACTAACAACAGAGCCGCACTGAGAGCGTGACCTCACCCAGACCTATGTGACGTTTGTTTAAACCGATGTCATTTTAAAAAATACAAGTCAAACCTGTAAGCATCATTCATCTGTCATGTAATGTTTGTGTTCTGTATATGTGAAAGTATTTTTAATGCATGGTATGTTTAGTATGTAGTTATTGCTTAGTTTTCTACATATTAACAAAAGCCCAAGAATTGCAAATGTGGCATTATCTATTCAGCGAAAATATAGTGCTTGTGTATTAATCCCTTTAAAAATTAAGCATAGGTAAATAAATAATAAGTTTTACGTCTGTTCTCGGCATTAATGAGTAATTGGCAGATAAAAAAAAAAAAAAAAAGGCAGAGCGAGCAGCAGAGCGAGAAAACATTGAAGGAGGAAACACACCCAGTACTTTCTAAGTAAAGATTACAGTGTTGAAAACTTGTTTTTTTAGTGTCAAGAGGATGACAAATGCACAACAAATGCCCTTGGAATTTTCCCTGCGCTGCTTCTCCGCAGCATAGCTTTTGGGAAAATAACAACATGAAGTGCTAGGTTGCTGAGTCGTGATCGGTTTTACCCTTTTTAATGACTCCCTCTTAATTTTATTCAGCTCTGGTGTTATTGTAACCGTTTTCTTGATGGGAATTTGATCCGACAAAAATAATCACAGAGCCCTTTTGGCAGAGCACAACCTTGGATGTGATTTAATTGTCATTGCAGATGGAAGGAAAAAAATGTTGACGCTGTGAAATATGTGACTGAACTTGGATTTTTTTTTTAAAGTTTCTGTCTGTCTGTCTCTGTCTCTCTCTCTCTCTCTCTCTCTCTCTCTCTCTCTCTCTCTCTCTCTCTCTCTCTCTCTCTCTCTCTCTCTCTCTCTTGTTCTCTCTCCCTGTCTCTCCCTCTGTCTCTCTCTCTCGCTCTCTCTCTCTCTCCTTTGAGCTTATCACTGTTTGTGTTGCTGCGTGGAGGCAGGCAAGGCACTCTGCCAAGAAGTTACATTACTGTCGCGGGTTGACATAAACGTGGGTGTACAAAGGACTTGGAGGGCTTAAATACTTTATTGTGTGTGTAATGTGAACTGAGCAATTATATCTGCCAGCCTTTCAAACAAAGAGCTTCTATCAGGCAGGTTCATGTGTTTTTAATTAACAGCGTTCTGCTTTAGGACATGAGCAGGCTAACCAAAGAGGAATCAAAAAATAGGGGCTTGATGATCAGTAGATCTGAGGTGCTATAGTGTAATGTACTTCTTCATGATGCTTTTGATGACAGGACAACAGCGGCGGTCCCGCTGTGAAAAACAAGACAAACCTAGTTGTGTTATATACAGTATGTTGTTGTGGTGAGAAACACATACAAGGGCTGACTTTTTGTAACATCTGTATCAAATATTTCTCTTAGCGGGGACTGTTTGTTTAAAATTTCTTCCCTCTTGTGGGTTTGTGGGTTAACCAGCATCTGTCATTTACAGTATTATACTAACTGCTTGACTGTTTCGACGCCCTCATGTGAAATCTTAAAAATACATCTGTCTGAATATAAATGCAGTTTTCTCTTTTAGGCTGAGAGGGAACTTGAGGATCATGTTTACTAGCACATTGGAGCAATTTGGCCGACTGCTAACCTATTCAGCACAATGTTGCACTAATCCAGTTTTAAAATAATTAGCTACAGGCTAGCAGGCCTGTGAAATTCCTTTGCCTGATTGTAAATGTTTCTGCTGTAGCCTCCATCCTCTTAAGCCAAAAGTCAGTATTCCCAGAGGGGAAGTGGATTTCTGGCTATAAAAATGTTCATATCTCTTTTATTCTTCCTTTCAAATAAAACATAATAAGATAAAAATATTAATCTTAAACAAATGTGGCAGCAAAAACGCAACAATAAAAATGGATTTTACCACACTATGCTGCATCAGCACACTCTTTTCCACCTAAATGGATATTCTCATTGTCACCGTTTCCTTTTCCTCAGCTCCCAACCTGAAGGGGCGACCTCGAAAGAAGAAAGTGTCCATTTCTCAGAGGAGGGATATCCAGGGTCAAGCTCAGGGTCAAGGGTCATCAGGGTCAACCCAGGGGTCAACAACAGTGGCATCACAAGACCCCAGCAGCCCAGAGAGCAAAATTACTACCAAGGTAAGATAAGGCAAAATAAAATCAGATAAAATAACATAAGATCCCCAAGGGGGAATACCCAATGTTGCAGCATGACAGAGACAGACTAGGAAGTAATAAGATAGATACAGAACTCCTTGAATTAAATAAATGAAAAAAAATAAAAATAAGAGATCAAAGAGTGTAACATTAAAATAGCTTTATACAACATACACGTTTCAATACCTCAGACTACATAAGTGAACTATACAAATATTTTTGCAAAAGAAGTCCAGTACAAATGGCAGCCCTCATGGAAAAATATTTATCTGAGAAATAAGGAACATTATATGAAGACTATGATACGGTGAACAGTAACCTCAAGTCTCCTTTCATTAAATAGCTGTGCAGTAATGACAGCCAGCCAACTCTTAACTGCTCACCTTATTTCCAGGTCATCAGTTACACAACAAGGTGGTAACATTTTATTTCCTGATTCACTGTGATAGACACAGCCACAGTGCAGTATTATTTTCTGTACAGTACATGTTACAATACGGGCTGACGCAGTTGACAGGTTGTACAGGGGAACATATAAGGAAACTACATTAAAAACTTATTAAGGTAATTTAGGAGACTTATTTGATTTCATTAGTTAACTTTTAAGTTTTTTTAGATGATGAGGGAGAGAGTTTTTTTTTTTTTTTTTTTTCAAATAAATCTTATATATGTGGTATACCCGGTCAAACAATATTGGAATTATTTTCATTATCGATTAATCTGCCGATTATTTTCTTGATTAATTGTTTGGTCTATAAAGTGGCATGGTAAAAAAACAAAATGTTAGGGTTCGGTTTCCTTAGGCCAAAGGTCATCAAATTGCCTGTTTTGTGTGACCAATGGACCAAAATATAAAGAATATTGAATTTACTATGACATAATACTAAGGAAAGCAGCAAATGCTCTCATATGACAAGCTGGAACTGATACTTTTTTAACTTTAGAAATGTATTTTAATGATTCATCTTATTACAAACTATTTGCTGTCGGTTTCTTTAGTTTGACTAATTGATTAAAACTGGCAGCTCCAAACCAACATAATTGTTTTTCATCTGACTATTCATTTATTCATCGATAGATCAGTCATGAAGGCATAGTTATTCAGCAGCACTCTCTTTGTCTTTTCTCTTCCTCCAGCCACAATATTGGAC
This sequence comes from Istiophorus platypterus, assembly GCA_016859345.1. NCBI lineage: Eukaryota > Metazoa > Chordata > Actinopteri > Istiophoriformes > Istiophoridae > Istiophorus > Istiophorus platypterus. The sequence goes on along the minus strand of CM029124.1, from coordinate 7,743,887 downwards.
ATTTAAACACGTACAACATGGCCCCACAGTGGGACAAGATGTTTTCCCTTTTTTCCCCCTCTACACTTTCCAAAAACAAAAGGCAGTAATGTGAACATAGAAGAAACACTCAATTGGCATTGACATTGTGTTACTCGCTGAAGAAAATGGAAGGCTAATTTATATTGTGTTGACAGGTCTTTGTCATGCATTTTATTAAAGGAATCAATCATTTTCAGTGATATTTTGACAGACTTTGTGTCATTGATTCTGTATTTTTCTCTGCTCCTATTTATCGAGCTCCTATCTGACATCGGTTGTAATATTCAAAGTGAAGGAAATAAAGCCCTTCCACAGCTGTTATTCCTATGACCTTGGAGCAGTTAAATCAATATTAGCAATTCTGTCTCAAAGTTGCAGTCAAACTAATCTGTTTCTAATCATTGACAGGAAGAGCTGCTCCATTGATAATCAATGAGAGGCTGCCTCTGTGGCCTGTAAAAATATTTGTTTGTGCCTGATCCCAAACACATTTCATCCAAACCATCTGACATCATTTGAATAACAAGGGTTCAATTTTCATCTAAAATTACAGCCGCTGACTCTTTACGCCCTCTCTTTACAGGTCAAACCCAACTGTAAAACGGTACCCAACGGAAAAATAAGCCCAGCAGCCAAACATAAGGCCAACGGCCTCAGCAAGAGATCTGCAGCTGAGGAGAAGGAGAGAGGAAAGGAAAAGGAAAAGGAGGAGAGAATTGAGAAGGAGGAGAAGAAAGACGAGGAAACATCAGAGGAGAGTCGAGCGGAGGAGCAGGCTTTCTTGGTAGAACTCTACAAGTACATGAAAGACCGAGACACGCCCATAGAGAGGATTCCCTTCCTTGGCTTCAAACAGAGTGAGTACAACGACTTATTCTCTTATTCCCTCACTGACAATGTTTAAACAGTCATGTACTCTGGTTTAGACTCAGTAGTCTAATAGTAGAGTTTTTGTGGAAACATTTTACCTGGTTTATTTTATAGATTAAGGTAACAACACAATTGGACAAGATTACCCGTAAGAAAGTAAAAGTCACATAAAAGTACCAACACTTCTTCAGAATTTCCATGCAAAGTGGGAAAAAAAACATATTTGAACCCTAGAATGGCTTATGCTCAGAGATAAGAAACAGAAGTATAAGTTTCAAATTACAGTTTAGATATCAGAGTGAAACTGCACTCTGTAAGTCATACAGGAGAATGAAATAGAGGAGGAAAAACCCAGTGCGGATTTTAATCAGCATCTCTAACCACACGTTATCTACAGCGCTGTCCTGTTGTGTTCAGTTGAGAAAGCGGTAGCCGCTTTTAGTCGAGTCAAGGGCAGATACTGTCCACACTATCCAGAATATGAGAGCTTTAGGGGAAGAGGTGGGGATGGCTGCCAACCACTGCAAACCTTATGGCCAAAATCGCCAAATTATACTGCTGTTAAACTGTAAAAAAAAAAAAAAAATACATTAAATCTGCGGTAGCAATAAACTAGGGGAATAATTTTCTATGTTGAGATCGCATCTAGCAGTTAGTAAGAGACTCTGGAGGCTCCCTGTCAGAGCACATTTTGGTTGGCTTTTATATATAAGAGAGAATATTTTCTCGCACTTGTCAAAGGGGTTTCCTGTTAAGGCCAAGAACGTCCTCTAACAGTTGTTAAAAGAACATCACATATATGGGAAACACGTCACCCGAGATGAAAGATTTCTAATATAGGTCGGATGCTTAACTTGCTCTTGGTGTACACAGGACAGAAAGGAGAAACTTGCTTGTAAACAATATAAACGCCACACACCCGCATGAGAAACCGAGTTCTCAGTCTTTGTTCAAGGAAGGAAATCACATTTGCATTAATGTCAATAGAGATAAGGGAGATTTAACCATCCACGCTGGAACATAGCATCACAACAGAAGCAAAATTGATGAGAGGCGGGAGGGAGAGAGAGAGAGAGAGAGAGAGAGAGTGAGTTGTCTTTTGAATTTAACAGTGACAGTTTATAGCACAGTAAAACTCATTACTCTAAACTATTACATGAAGGTAAGCTGCGGTCGCCTTGATGCTGCTAACCTCACTGTGGTATTTTGACAATGCTGTCATCTAGACTGCCGACAAGTTGTAGCTTAAATAGGTCGTAGTGTTTGGGGGGTGGGGGGGCAGAGAGAGGGAGTGAGGAAGATGTAGAGAGAAACGAAGGGAAAATTACATACCCAACATGTTTTACTTTTGGTTGGCATTTCTCAGTTTGAGTGGAGGATAAAGTCGAGGTCCACGCACCAACTGTTTTACATACAGTACATGCTTTGAATCTCAAAACCAGACACATCATAAGCAAGGCCCTCATTAAACGGTGAAATCATGCTGTTTAAACTTCGTCCTTGGCAGCGAGCACGCATCAGCACATGTAAAGAGGAGGGGGAAAAAAGGAAAACACATCATAATTAATACAAAACACCCTTAGATGTAATCAGGTGCCGTTTTCATAATCCTCCTACAAATGCATTAAAAGATCAAAGAACTCACTTTGCTGTAATGGAAATTGAAATTATGTTATTTGAGTTGCATTTGAGTAATAATCTTTTTATGAAGTTCTCTGGAGTTTAACGAAGCAACAGATGGTTGAATGATTTACCAGACTTACCGATGCTTTGTTGGCCGGTCTGCTAAAATATCCATTGGATTCACCTCCAATAAAATCCTTATCTGAATCTGAGCATGGACTATTTATGTAGGCTGCACTCCACCTCATCTCCTGGCTGTGGAGTCTTACCTCTTTTTTTTCTTTTTTTTTTTTTTAAAGACTGCATTTGTGACTCTTGATGGCCCCGCAGAGAGATACAAACTATTTAAACACTGTTGATCCTTTACCTCGAATGGCTCGTAACACATTTTAAACCCACTAGTTTTAATTTTGCTGGTGTCCAGTTGTTTGCCTTTCTCGCTCTCATGTTGAATTTGTATTTCACTTCAGGGGCTGTATGTATTAAACATCATCAGAGGTGCTGATCTGAGACCAGTCAGCTTCTTAACCCCATGTCTGTAATAATCACATGTATTTTACACTGACTACGATCATAACCTTCAAAGCAGCTTGTTGAGAAGCTGTGGCTGAACATGTTTGCTGCAGCTAATGAGGATTTTCATCAGTGTGCTTATTATTTTCTTAGTTACTCAGAAAATAGGGATTAATGTCCATCACGGTTTCCCACCGCGCAAGTTGACAAATTCGGATTTCTTCCTCATTTTGACCAGCAATCCAAAACCCAAAGATATTTTCAGTTTACTGTGATAGAAAACAAAAAAATAACCAGCATATCTTGACATTTGACCCAAACAATGACTTGGATTACTATTTTTTCATCTTTTTTTTAATATCTAGTTCCTGGCATGTCAAAGATATCTCCGTTCAAAAGCCATTGACTTACTATTCAAAAAAAATGTGGCTCTAAATTACTGCAGTAAACCCATTCACAGAGGCTGAATGCACACTAGTACCTGAATCACAGGAAATATCAGAAAAGAGTTGGCTGTAAAATTTTATTCATGCGAGTTGCTGTCCTTCTATTTTTTTAATTTTTTTTTTTTTTATCACTTGGTTAATATTGACTCTACAGCTACTGCCATTGAAGTTGTATGGGCGCAGTAGAGGTGTTGAAAGAAATGACAGAAAGCTTTCTGAGGGGGAATAAAACAGGAATTAGTAGCAGTTACGTTTTATATTCTGTATGTCCTTGGTCTGCAACATTAGTTAGTAACTGTGTGTGTGTGTGTGTGTGTGTGTGTGTGTGTGTGTGTGTGTGTGTGTGTGTGTGTGTGGCTATCCCAGATGCATGTGTTCTTGGGCATCAGCATGTGATTGTGAACATCAGTTCCAATTTGTCTCCCTCTTTCAGCCTTGTTGTCTAATTGCCATGCCATCGGTGTGTCATTTAGGCTGCATTGTGTTCCTGTTTTGTCATCCTTATCTCAGTGATAATTGCCCCTGCCAAATAGAGGGGAATTAAGAAAAGAAATTGCTAATGACAAGACATCTAAGAAAAGGCATGTTCTCTCATTTCCTTTATCTGCTCTGCTCCCTCCCAGTCCCGTGTACTATTGTGGTAATTACAGTCGATGCATAACAAGCTAGTTAAATAGACCGTCTTTCTGTTTCCACAGTCAGAGAGGCACAATACGCCAGAGTGCTCAGTTCAAACAGAAAAACCTACCCAGCTCCCTTTGTTATTCCACCCGTGCATTGACAACGGTCGCAGAGAGGAGGGAAGGAAAAAATCAATGCTGTCAAATGCGGAGATAGGAAAATGTCATTTTGACAAATGCAAGGCTTTGTGTACGCACAGATTGAATTTTGATGGATTTCTCCCCAGGCGAGGCCTCCTTTTCTTATTTATAGGCCTTCATATAAAAATGTTAAACAATGATGTTACAGAAAGCAAATACAAATGACATTGGCACAAAAAGTTCCCCAATGAACTTGTGCCTCTTTGTTTGTGGGAAATATTCTTTCAAAGATAGACAGCCATTTGAAGTCCTTCTCAAAAGCTAACATGGCTATTTTTAGGAAAATGTTACACAAGTCTTGTATTTTGATATCGCCTGTCATGGGGTATTTGCATGGGGAAATCAATGCAAATGAATTTGCATTAGTTCAAACAGAAGTTTGAGCATATTGCCAAGCGTTTGATGCTTGTAATGGTTTTCATTCATACCTGCAGGCTGCTGCTGAGGGTTAACAAATCTCTTTGTCAGAAGGAAGCATATGCTGTTTTTTATCACATAGCAGTGGTTGTACAAATACTCAATATTAATTTATGTCCTTACAGCTGAAGTGCGGCGTCGCTTTGTGTGAAAATGAAAAAAGCTGTTTTTCATGTTGCTATTCCAGGAATATATAATTACTATGTTCCTTTGAGATGTTCCCATAATGTTCACCGCTGTCCGTCTCTCTTTCTATCTGTGTCTAGCTGTCTATCTGGATATCTGTCCATCTGTGTAACTTTCTGCCTCTTCTTCCTTCCTTCCAAGTAACGAACTATATATAAGTCAGCTACTGTATTTAAGTATTTTGGTATGATATAAAATATAAAGTATCTATGATACGGGTATTTGACAACATTTCAAAAGGGAATATTGCACTTTTTGCTCACTGAATGTATTTAACTAGTTGCACTACTGACATACTGTATTATATCACTTGAACTGTACATTTTGTATATTGATTTGTTTTGTTTGTTTTGTACGTATCACAGTCACTTCCCCAATGGTTCAGCAAATTCATTTATCTTTCTATACAGTAGATCTATATGCACTTTCCATCTATTTACAATTGGCATTGATGCTAAACTGCATTTCATTGTATTGATCTGTACTATGTGTGCACTATTTATTAAGTTGAATCAAACCTAACTTCACAGCCACTGTTACTAGATTTTGCTTACAAAATTTATCATCATTTTATAAACTATGGCGCATTGTTATTGGTTAAGCTACAAAACACATCAGAGTTTTAAAATTAAGTCTGCAATGACCAACTACATCATTTGAATACTGTTTACATGTTGACTAGTCATACCAATCCAATAATGTAATACATAATATAAAACTCTGAAAGGGCTTATTAGCATAATGAGTCCTTTTCTGTTTGATATTCAAGTACATTTCTCTGGTAATACTTAAATAAACAACCTTAACTTCTAATGGAGTATTTTTACATTTTGGCATTGCTGTTTTTACTTAACTAAAGGATCTAAATAATTCCTCCAGCACTGTATTTATCTACCTCTCTCTGGTGTAATGACTGTATATGACGTCATGTGTTTCAGCTCAGGTCCTTTCCCAGAGTTCCTGACTGCCTTGTTTGTCTTCTGTCTCCCACAGTCAACCTTTGGACCATGTTTCAAGCTGCTCAGAAACTCGGAGGATATGAGTTGGTAAGTATTCACATATGTGGCAATATATTCCTTCTATTCTGTCGAGGTCCCTCCCTTCTTCTGTCTGTCTCCCCCTCCTTCTGATGTCTCCAGCTCTCTTTCTCTCTATTATCTCTCCCTGTCTTTCGCCTTCTTCCTACATATATCCCCCTTGCTTTCCTCCTCTCTCTGTTTCTTCTCTGCCCTCCTCTTGCCCCTTGAGGTCAGTTGCTATTTTCCCAACAAGAAAGTCTTGCTCAGAGCCACATTTAGCAAAAAAATGATGCCATTGTTTCAAAACCCCCTTTGGAGTGGAAAACACATGTTCCTCTGCTTTGCGCTGGGCAGGAGGAAATTGGTCAAATCGCTCATTTTTTCCCATGTTGGAGATGAAGTGAAATGCACATTTACCGTATATACCCATAAGTCCACACATGTACTTAATGCACAGACAGACACAACCAGTGTGAGTCAGAAATAACTGCGTATGAGGCTGAGGCCTTTAACTTGGCAGCCGTACCTGCCGTTTATTCACACACTACTCATGTTCGACTTGTTTCCAAAGCTAAATCAGTGTTTGATGTTAAGTCATCAAGTGCATTGCTCATGCCGGTTTCTTCATTAGCTAGCTGGTATAATGTCATCTAAACAGACAGCCAGACCCAGCCATAAACAGGATACAGCTCATATAATTGGGGCTCATATCCTTTTTAAAACCCACATATCTGCAGCTGATTATCTCACGTTTCATGTCGAGGCTTTGTTAGCTCTGTGGCAGCCTGGAGTTTTGTGTCTCTTGTTGTAGCCCCGTCATCTGTTATGGGATAAGGGGCTATAGCAGGAACAACTGACTGCATGATGTTAACAGAGCTTATTATGTTAGAGAATTGAGTGTTGAGGATTCAATAACTGGAACATCGTGACTCAGTAACTCCCCAAGACCTCAAAATGATGTCAACCACTTATGTTTTTCTCTTTGTTTTTTTTTTTTAAGTATTTCTTCCTTTTATACTTTTTCAATTTTTCCTCCCTGTACATTCATCTTGTTGTCATCATTTGTCTCTCTTTCTTTTTCTTTTTGTTCTAATATTCCCTGTCTTCTCATCCATCCCTTCCAGATCACAGTGCGCAGACAGTGGAAGCATGTATACGATGAGCTGGGCGGGAACCCTAGCAGTACAAGTGCTGCCACGTGTACACGAAGACACTATGAGAGGTGAGTTATACTGTATATGACACATTATTGTTCTGCATGCACAGGTGGAAAAGTTTGCGTCGCCCGAAGTGAGCAAACTGCCTCAAAGCTGCATCAAATATGATTTCACAATGTTGGACACCACAATGCAAATATTGATCTCGTGCAGAGGAAATCAGTGCTCTTACACATACATAAAGATTAGTCTTGCGACAGTGGGGATAGATTGCAAATCACTCCAAACTGTCTCTCATATGCAGTTGTAATAAAATGAAGGAACACAGTCTTCATGGACCTAAATCAATTCATGATGAAATGAGATTCAGTTATTTTCTTAGGATTAATTGATTAGCTGCATGGCTCTGTGGAACCAATTATGCTGTAAACTCCACCCATGCTGCTTTACAAACAGGCTAAAGAGAAAGTAAAAGCTCAAAATGACAGCAGAGTTCTGAATTACTAACCTACGTGGATACAAATATACAGTAACAACCCTTTCTGCCGTATATGCATGCAAGCACACAAAGCTGCAAGATAAAACGAAAACACGAGTTTAATGTATTCATCTAATCATCCAGTCAGATACTGCAGCATTTTGAACCTCCACATTATAATCACTCAGATGGTATTACCAAACCAAAGAAAGCATATGGATATGATCCTGAGGGAGCTGTAAGGGTATTATGCAGGGCTGCTTGCACACACTCTCACACACCATGCGCACAACAAACATGCACACACACGCCCACTTTCCCAAGGTTAGACAAATGCCAAATACGATCTTCCCAACAAGAGATAACCAGTCACTCATGAAACAGGTCATTCCTCCAGGCCGGCGACCCTCTCCACATCTCTCCAGCATGCTGCAGGTTCATGCATCAGCACAGCTCAGGCAACACACACACAGACACACCTGTCATACAAGCGATGTAATACAGCATTATGCCAGTGGTACCATATGAGGGAGCCGGCAGCTTCATATTGTGTCAAGATTGCGTTCTGTAAGCGAATTTGCAAGCATAGGCACTGGCGGCCAGAACGGCTTTTCTAGGAAATTTGTGAAACCATAGGTGTGACAGTGTTTTGTTCAGCGTGTTGTATTTGTACAGAAGCTGACAAAGTGCCACTAAATGTTCGGCTGAGGGTGCTCTCATTGTTTTACGCTTCCGCACTACCTCAAACAGAGATAATGCTTTAGGGGAAGAGCGGCTCCAGAGTGGAGTTCCTTATTTATACTAATAATAGATAAGAGTTTCAGCACCTGGCATGATGATGTGTATCATTTTATTGCTAAAGCTAGAATATGCCTTTGATCTTTATTTTGTGATCCATCTCTGCCTAATAGTTACCCCCAAGCCGGCTGTAAAAAGCTGTGTTGTTAATCAGTTTATAAGGTTAAAATATGGTCGTAGGAAGGCAGACGGGGTAGGACAGAACCGTGTGGGAAGCGCTGAGGTGTGACTGCTGCTGCGCTGGCCTTTCCCTCTCCAGCCACGAGAAGCAGCTGAGAGAAAATAATGCTGAATCAATACAAAGCAATAATATCCACACACTGCAGTGAATATCAGGCTGACAGAGAGAGAAGGTGTGAGAGGGAGGGCTCGGGGTGATGGGGCACATGTGTGTGCGTGTGTGAGAGAGAGAGAGAGAGCGAGAGAGATCAGCTGAAGCTGAGCAAGTTTCCATTCAGGGGAATAATTTTAGCTGAGCTTCTGTGTTTGGGCTGCTTGGAGGGCAATTAGCTTCATTGTATTAACTCAGCAAACACAGCCATTCTCCCTGCATGATGAATGAGGCTGTTTGTGGGCTCGCTGAACTGTGTGTTTGCTCCCCAGAGGCGTCTTTGTTTCCACCTTTAATCATTAGTCAATGTGCTACAGAAATATAATTCACAGGGAAGATTGTACAATGTACAAACTGGAACAAGACTCACTCACGTTTTCCTCTTCTTTCGGAGAGATCACTTCTGATTTGTCTCTGCAGGCCTAAGTAGGGTATCGCAGGAAATAAAAGGTCTCAAGCAAGTAAGAGTAAAGGAAACAATATTTCAGGGCATAATTGCTTTAAATTAAGTAGATATTCTTGGCTGTCCTGGTGTTATTTGGGTTAAAGACTGTGAATATCCACAAGCATTCAGCTCTCATTTAAATTATACACATTATCCCTTTACAGCCCTAATGGTAAAATCATATGAAATGGTTTCCTAGGAGATGTTATTGTGAAGGATGGAGCCAGCAGCATAATTATTATATTTATGCTGTCCAGGAGAAGGCGGTAATCACTGGTAGTAATGGAGTTACATAGCTGGAATTGAACGGGAGATAACCTCGGCTAATTGTCATTTTCAGCGTTACTGTTTTTTAGTCACAGAGTGCCGTTCATTAGTGTGCAGGGGAAAAAATCAATGTAGAAATGTCCAAGCCAAGGTCTGCTACTGCAGCTATGGGGAAGCTTTAATGATATTTATTTAAACGGTTTCCCGAGATTAGCTGTCAGGGCCCAGTGCTCTGAATTAAAAATGAGGTCATGAAAAAGATGGCATCAATAACCTTGAAATAGACTGCCTTTTGCTTCTGTGCTGTGCCATTTTCTCTGTGCCCCCCCCCCCAACTCCCTGCCTTGCACTTCATGCTGTTTCTTTCATTATACAGGTCAGTGCCTTTTAACAGCTCCTACATATTTAAGCTTCCTGGTTTCCTACGTGATCTCTTGTTACAGAAACATCGCATTTCACTATCTCTGTTCATTTCTGCCTCTTACAGATTTTTTAATACCTCACCATGCCTTGGCACTCTAATGTAATTGCACAAAAGGATTGCTATTTGGGGGGGGGTCGGAAGGGGGGGGTATCCATGGCAACAGAGAAGCAATTTAGAATAATTTGCTATTTAAAAACTCTGAGGTTTTTCAGGCAATAGCAGAGAGTGCAGATGAGGGGTTTTTGGATTAAATCATTTCATCTTAAAAAGTATTAGATGTTTGCCAGATGTACTGTACACAGAGTCTGAGGCTTGTGAAATATTCTTTGGCTCAGATCATGCAGATACGTGTTTCTTTGAAGACAGATGCATGCCTGTTCCAATTTTAGTCGACTAGATGTTTTATTGATTCAGCCCTTATTCATTCCTCTTGGTATCGATGTTCCTCTGCATTCACTAAAGCTGCTCTCCAGATATAAAAATACATTTGGTGTTTATAATTATTAGGAAACCTTGAGCCAGTCCTCACACTGAGAATTATAATAGGATAGAGTTTGGCTTCGGGGAGGAGAAAAGGAAAGGCACAGGAGATTGTTTTTTTATTTTTGGGGGGTAATTTTATTCTGCTAGATACTCAGTATTTTGTACTCGTCAGCATCTCTCTGCATTGTCCTTGCTGTATTGCAGATGCGTCAAATATACAATATCAAACTTCAGCTTGCTTTGTCTAAATCTGTAGCTCAAACAGATTTCAATTATTCTGGTTATTCTAAAGCAGAGGGTATGATTGGATTGCAATGAGAGATGGTAGGGAGGGAGTAACACCCACATGCCCCCTGTGCCTTTTATTCCCAAAGAAGCAGGGAGACAAACAAAGACAAAAAAAAAAAAATTCACTTGGACTAGTAAAACTTAATTCAAAATAAAAGAAATAAAGCAGGAGAGAAACCAGGCAGAGAGAGACTAGGCAGAGAGAGACTAGGCAGAGAGAGACTAGGCAGAGAGAGAAGTTGCAGTATTAGATCATCATTGTATAGTTTTCTGTCAGCATTCCTTAACACTATAAAAAATGTCTCAACATGTTGTCCGCATCAAAAGCAAAGCAAACCGCCAAATTCTTTGTATATCCATGACCTTTTTACTCAGTGTAGACCTCAACTTCAATGAGAAGGGAGCCAAAGAGCTGCATGTTCTTTACACTAAAATAGCCGGCAGTTATTTTAACCTCTGAGAGCTAGATGGTTCCCCCAAGACATAATGCTTCATTGAGCATTCAGTGATAGAATTCACTTTTTTTGTAGCAATCCAACAAATCTCAATATTGGTTGAGTTCTCAATGTGTGATATTTAATCAGCAGGTCCAGGGTTTCTTTCCCCAAGTGGCAATGAAAAATCACAAATTACGGCACTGATGTGTGACAGGCAATCAGCTGTATGAGAATCTATTCAACTCTACTGAGATTAATAACTAGTTCAGTGTAGTAGCAAATTAAATTAATGACGTTCTTGCAGAGATTTCAGTTCACTTTAAGCCAGCAAGAGGGGAACATATGCAGTAAATTTTTGGGGTATTAATACTTGAGTGACTGAAAGACTTGAGTGTTCCTTTATGCAGTGTTGTACACATTCATTTTAAAACAGTTAGTGCTCTTGGCACCCACCTGCTATGGCGAACATTTACCACGGGCTGCAGCAGCAGCAGCAGCAGCAGCAGCTAATGAGAGCAAACCCCCAGGGAACAGTAGAGGTCATTTTAAATCTGGTATTTTCAGACTTGACAAAGGACTTAAGTTTTTCATACATTCCTGCGCTGCACTCCTGTTTTAACTGCATGAATGAGGGTCACCTCAAGTGGTTTGGCTTCGAGACAAAAGAGGGGCTTTGAGGCATGAATCCAAAGCAGAGGGACCAGCTACAATGTCTATTTATCCCTCTGCTGGCATCTTATCTCTCTCTTTTTTCCCCCTTCTCTCTCTCTCTCTGCAGTACTTATTGTTCTCTCATTGTGCTGATGATGCTTAATGATTGCATTTAGATGCGATAAAGATTGGATTTTATCTTTTTTATTGTATTCTCTTTTTCCTCACAGGCTTGTAAAAGTAAGTCATTTTCTTTCCTCCAAAATCTTTCTACAGCCCCAGGGCCTGTCCACCAGCTCTTTAAATAGTTTCTTTTCCCTTTTTTTTCACGCATGAAGCAGCTCTTGTGATCTTAACACAACACCAGCTAAAATTAATTTCAGCACGGATGGGAGGGAAATTGTTGAAATGGAACAGCCCGCAGGCTTTTTCCACTTATTTGGTGACTTAGGCATTTCATGGATTTGAGCACACTGCTTGTTCCTGTAACACAAAACTCAGATGAGAGCAGCACATTGCTGGTAAAGTCACCTTGTTTTTGCCAAGTTGTCTTTTTCGTGGGGGAGGTGCTTCGTGTGCAATCCATTATTTCAAAGGCGTAGACATGCTTAGTTGACAGTTGTGGTTTGATGAATTACACTGTTATTGATCTTACTGATTCAAAGATCAGTCAGATATAATACATTATATATATATATATATATATATATATATATATATATATATATATATATATATATATATATATATATATATATATATATATAAAATATAATAAGCAATAATGTTTATCTTAATTACATAAGGAATATGCTATCTCTGTCTATTCAATGTTTAATCTCTCCACTGCATATTTTAGTTGCTTGTTATCAACATGGAAAATGGCTGCTTAAACAAAAGCCGGGTGATAAATTGGCATGAGAGGAAGTTAAGTATTTATTGACCTCATAAAAATGTTGCCTCTCCTGCCTTAATGAAATTCTTTCCTGGAATTTCTTAGTGCAACACACCCCCCCTAGTGGCTCAAATTACTAGCTACACCTGGCTTTCCTTCAACTAATGCGGTGGCTGCCAAGCACAACCCCTTCCTTGGAGGAAATTGCTACTTATATAAGTGGTATTGTATTATGACTGCCATATTACATGATCATGACTATGTTGTTTTTTTTTTTTTTTTTTCAACCATAGAGTTATAAACGGATAAATGAGTCGCAGCCATGCAGCCTTAACTTTCTTCGCCTATTCAGCCGTTTGTGGAAATTTACATAAAACTGTAAAAGGTGTATGGTGTGGAGAAAATTAACAATAATACCATTTAATAGGTTATACTTTTGATAAGCAGTCATGTATTCATTAAACATAACAAAGACTAAATAGTTCTGACAATGCAGGGAACTTCCTGAGACTGATTTTTAGTTTCCTGACCAACATAGCATCTTAGCCTTTCCATTTGGAACTATTTAAGGCTCCAGTAATTTCCCGGGCTCAGCTCTTACATTATCCGGGCCTGCGACTCCCCACCCCCCGCCCCATATTGACATTCCATAAAGCTGACCCAGGCCAAGGCAGCCATCTCTTTCCCACAGATCACTGCGATAGTCTGCAGTGCACCCTGGTATACTGAATATATGTGCCACTTTTCCAGCCCTTTGATCACTGTTAGTACAGCTGGACATTTGTACATGTTGAATACACATTTACTAGCCTGGAGAAATCAAATCCCCCCTTTTTCTTTTTTTTTTCTTTTTTTTTTTAATAATGGTGAAACATTTAATCTACCTACCTTATCTCTGTGCAGTGATGCCTAATTATTCTGAGATCCTAAATATAGAAAGCCTGAGAACCAATTCCCTGTTTGTAATAAATACCACTGTTGCTATTTTAAAGTTTAAAAGGCTACATGTTTTTATCTGTTTTCTGGGATCCTTCATTCCTTCATTCAGAATCATTTGTGCTCTTCATTAACATGTCATTATCCTCTCCCATGCTCCCACTGTTTCTCTTTCCTTTCCTCTACTCTTTCTCTCTCCTCTTCTCTTTCACAACCCCTTTGCTCTCTGTCTTTCCAATAAGTCACATTTAATAGTACATTTCCTTTCTTGGCCTGGGGCCTGGTGCCAGACCAGCTGTATGAAATGTAGTTTCACCGTTTTCCCTGCCAGCACTTTTGTTCAGAGGAAAAATAACAAAAAAATCCCACAGAGCCTCTTGAACTCTCTAAAGCTTTTTTTTCTTCCTTTTGAAGAGGAGGCGAAACAGCTCTTGATTCATTGTTTGTTTTACCGCCATGTCCCTTAAAAGGAATAGTGCAACCGTCTCTTGTCGTTACACGGGAAGGCCTTATTTTTTTCTCATGACTGAAAAAGTCATGTTTCTGTCTGGCTTTTATGGATTGTTATTGTAAAAAATCTGACAGAGGAGCTAGAGAGAATTTCAGAGGAGCTTATTGAAGTTAGAGTGTTGTAGTTTTTCAGCTGTATTGGTTTCCATTTCCAAAACGTTTCTTATTTCTGGTCCGATGCCAATTTCCATTTTCTATTCGGAGCAATAAAAGTCTAAAAGTTTCCCTTGCTGGTTTCTTCATGTCATTATTTTACACATGGGTATTGTTATGTTATCCAGATCTTAATGTTCCCATTAGTTATGACATCAGATACGGAAAATTGACTTGGGAAATATTCAGAAGAGAAATAACAGAAGTCAAAAATAGTTGAATGTTTTTTTTCTACAGAATGTTCTTTGTTACTTAGTATGAACCTAATTATGTTGAATCATATGCAACTATCCTACATTTAGTCATGTCAATGGGACAGTGTTAAAAACTAAAGCTGTTACTGTTACCAGCTAAATTATTTAATTACTGCGAATACTCTGAGAGCTTCTGTGATTATTCGTTTTAGTATATTAAATTATATATCATATGCCATGAGGTTCCTTTCAACAGTTTTTTGAGACCCCCCCCCCCCAACCCCCCAAACCAAATTAGTTTTACACACCCTCACACACAACTCACACATACGTATTCTTTCCTCCCAAGGTTAAACTAATACCAAATGTGATCTGTCTCAGTGGGAGATAACTGGTTTTTCACATTCTCACACATACACATACTCTGGCACCCATCTGAACCTGGATTTCCCCTAACCTATTTTAATTACAGTAGGATTGTTAGTGCTTGCCAGGTATTAAAACAAGGAGGTATTAAAGCAGCATATTTGATACACTGCATGCCTGTGGCAAAGCTGCAGCTCATTCTGTATTACTAAACAAAATGTGTGTGGTTTGTTGTACTTAAATTTTTACTCTCTAAAAAAGCAAGGTGGTTTGCTTGAAATATGCTTCCCCTATTCCACATTAGAGTTTCCTGACGTTTAGTTTTGTGGATTTTATTTTATTTTTTTCAATCTAAAATTATTGTTTGGTGGAAAAAAATATGTTTGTTTTTGTGTGACGAACAAAAATATATAGATTAATGGCTGTTCCTTACATGCGTGACATGACATAACATGATCATACCAGAGTCTCATCCGCATTCCTGTGCCTGCATTCTTCCTCAGGCTCCTCCTTCCTTACGAGAGGCACATTAAAGGTGAGCAGGACAAACCCCTCCCCTTGGCCAAACCCAGGAAGCAGGAGGCCGGCCAAGAGAAGGCCTCGGGAGCCAAAGCCAAAGGAGTCGGGGCCAAGAAATTGAAAGGACCCAGCAATCCCAAGCTGGGGAGTAAAAAGGACAGAGGGGAGGCAGTGAAAGGCCAAGAACAATCACAGGTCAGTCACAGACAGCTACCAACTGCTGCCTCATCAGGATCCCTTCTTGTTCTACATTCAGTTTCATTTTCAGCCCTGTGCTTTCTCATCAGCCCTGTTTTCTTTTTCAAATTACGCAACAATAACAAAATATCGGAGTGACTGTAATAACTATTTTTCTGCATGCAGGACTCCAAGGGGAAAGAGGAGGATCATGAACTGTCCACGGCCGTAAAACAGGAGTTATCTCTGAGAGATGAGCCAATTGTAATAGAGGAAGAAGAGTTACATCTCACCCTGAAGAAAGAGGAGTCCTTGCCAGTGGAGCAGCCATCTTCACTGTGCCCCAAAGAGCCAGACTGCAGAGCCCCACATGCCGGCCTACCGCTTCACACGGGGTCTGGTCCCCAACCTGAATGGAGGCAAATCAGTGAGGCCCTCCAAGCAAAACTGACCTGTGAACAGCAAACTGAGGGTCATTTCATTCCTAAAAACCCCTACCTGCCTCACCGCTGGGATCAGAACAAACCTGCTGGACACGTTGCTCTGCCCGAGTCCTCCTCCAGGGTCAAGGACTCCATAGAAAGTCATGGTGGGAGAGTGGGGAAGGTGTTACCGATGTGTAAGCAGGCAGACAGACAGTGTATAGACTTGAGCACAGATTCCTTCCCAGAGAAAGAAGACTATGGGGTCATTAAGAAGGAGTCTTCCCAAGGCCCCGCACAGACAGCTGCCTACTGCAAAGCCAGTCAGGGGGTCATGTCGCCTTTGGCCAAAAAGAAGCTCCTCTCCCAAGTGTGTGAGTCCAACCCTTTCTCCTTTACTTCTCCTACCCTCCAGCCACCACCTTCCGTAGCTGCCTCCTCTCTCCCTGTCGTGTCAGTGGCAGAAAGGGAGAAGGAGAAGAGAAAGGGCGAGGAGGAGGTCGTAGGACAGAGGCACGGGTGCGTGTCAGACAACCTCCCGGAGGTAGCGCCCATATTCAGGCCATCAGTCATTCAGCATGCCCAGAGCAGCAAGCCTCATCAGCAAGCCACCAGTGGCCCATCGGAAAGGAACGCTGCCGGGGACCTCTCAGAGACTTACAACTGCCGGACGAGCCATCACCTACAGCCTCAAGTCAATCCACCATGGCAGCCCTATCTCCCCCGAACCCATACCCAGGACAGTGTGGAGAACGCTGGGGAGAAGATACTCCAAGGCCCAGCTTCTCAGCCCCGGAGCTACGCAGGTGATTGCTACTCCTCTCCTCACCTCCATAGTCTGTACAGGCAAACTGAGAACTGCCTCAGCCAGGAGAGGATAGTCAGCTTCGCCAACGGGGAGCGGAGGGAGCACTACTCGAGGGACCGAGAAGGCAGCCAGGGCTTCGTGTGTGGTGGGATGGAGCAAGAGGGCTTGGCCTACAGATCTCACTACAGTGACAGGACTCAAACACACGGAGAGAGCAGAGAGGCAGATGATGAGCCTAGAGACTTCACAATTTCTAAACCTCTCTCTCAGAGGGTTTCCTCCTTCTCTAAGCCCTCCTTCTGCAGTCTCCCATATCCCATCTTGCATCAAGGTTTGGATTCCCACCCGAAGGCATGCAGAGTTCCACCTATGACCATCTCTCCTCCCAAACAGAGTTCGGCAGAGTCATCGCAGCCATTTCCCAGCCCCAAAGCTTCAAGTGATTCGTCCCTCACCATCCCCATCCGACCCAGCAAACGGAGCCTGGTGGAGCCCGATAACGAGGAGGTCCCGGAGAGGAAAGTCCGCGTGGTGACGCCAATCCACCCTGCGGGTTCGATCCGACGCAGCGACCCGGAAGAGCTGAAACCAGCTGAGCCGGCCCACGCCGTTCACCTCAACAACCATCTCCCCGAGGGCCACCCTACAACCACCTTCCCCCCACCCCATGCTGCACACCTCTACCCTGGCATGTACCCGCCCGGCAGCTTGGTCTCACCGGGAGCCCAGGACGGGCTCCAGCAGCACCCAGGCCTGCAGTACCTGAAGAGCCAGTCGGCAGTTTCTCCCCTCGTGCCCTCGTTAGCCTTCCCCCCCATGATGCTTCACAGGCAGCTGTTGGCCTCCAGCGCCAGCCCGCACCATTTCTACAGGCATCCGGGTGGGGCAGCACTGTATGGGGACTTGTTGCATCACCTGTACCCTCTCTCCACCCTTCCACCACCACAGCTGTCCTCGGTACACCCCAGCACCAGACTGTGAGGGAGAGAGGACAATTTGCTTTTCCCTCTCCCTTCCCTCATCCACAGAAACTTTTTCAGCTTGTCTTTGTCTTTCTGTCTCTCTTTGCTCGGGGATTGTGGCTCAGTCGAAGGAAAACACTGATTATAAAACTTTGGCTGATTACAGACTGATACACTCATCAGTCGGACAGACTGAAAATTCCATTTTCTTTTTTTTTTTTTTTAAATTTGTGTATGCATTTGTTTATATACTTTGCACTGTTCTTTTTTTATCACCACTTACTGTATCTTTTTTGTTGTTGTATCCTTATTTGCACAATGCTCACGTGTATGTGCTCACAAATCAGTTTGTTGCCCTCAGTCACCATGAGTCAGGTTGTTGTTCTGGATGTGTGAGAAGCGGAGGGCAACAGAGAAAAGCCATTTGTTTACTGCGTCTGAGGGCTAAACTTTGTTGCTTAAGAACACTACAAGTAACATGACAACGTAAATGAAAATCTTTATATAACTAGAGGTGTGTTCACCATTGAAAACAATGCTCTGCAGCTGTCTCACACATTATTACACTTTAGGCAGCCAGTGGTGTTGCATCTGTTTACATGTTTCCATGTAAGCAGGACTCCTTGGAATAGACATTAACACTCACCGCGGTGCTGCATAACATGGTATAGTTTGATCATAACATTCACAGGTGCTTTGTATGACAGATGTACTGTAGACTCACTTTTTACTCAGTTCAGGTTTTTTATTCATCACGTATTTCAGTTCAGATACAGCATGAGCAGTTGCCATCTCGGATCTCTTAAGTAATCACAAATTCTAAATTGAAAGTAATTTGACCCCAACATCCCTTGTGATGAGTAGACTGTAGCAGCTTGTTTTTGTCGGTAGGACCAGCATCATGAAGCAGCTGTCTGCTGTGGAATGCTCACCACAAGAAATCAGCATTTCATCTTTTTCTTCTCGAACTTGAAAATCTTTTTTTTTTTTTTTTTTTTTATTTGTGAACAAGCTCTTTAATTCAACACGCTGAAAAGCCTCACTGTATGATTTAACCAGGAATGTCGTCACTTAGGATATTATTGCTTTGCAAATATCTGTGCCTTTCGCAGTCTTGAATTAGAGTTAGCACTACAGTTGTTAAGGTTTATCTTCTGTAGCAGGGTAGGAATGTTAATATTACTGTCACTCTTGTCTGAAATGCAGCACACAGACATTCATACAAAAACTATATGGCACACTTGGCTATCAGACACCAGGCTTGATTGGTAAGGCACAAAATTTTTAAAGTTATGCATTAACCTGATGGTTGGTAATTGCGCTTAAATTAATCTATTCACTTAGCTTAACTGTGTCAGGTTGCCAATTATAGACAAACCTGAAAAAGCTTTACTGACAACTGATATTGACACAGGTCTGGTGTCTGGCATCTGCAGGGCATGTGTGCTGTATGTGTTTTCTAGCAGTGATGAAAAGGTACCAGACTCCATAAAGAATGCCTACCATGCTCCATAGCCTGAGGTAGCAAGACGACACCTGCTCCAGCTTTTACAACCACTATAATTGCGATCCAGGATAGTCGAAATACACAGTGAACATGTCTGGTGTTTCAAAAGAAGAAAAAAAAAGGTGTAAATGTCTATCTGTAAAGTTTTACTGAATACTTAGATAAAGACATTCATTTCTGATTAAGTACTGTACATTGCTGTGTGTAGGTAAAACTGGCATTAGTGCTGGCTCCTGTACAGAACATTCATATGGGATCAACTCATGACAACCCCTCTCTCTTGTCTTATTTTCTGTGTAAATAGCACTGTAGATAGTACCGCGTGGTTGTTATCATATAAACTGTTATAATCTGTAAATAGTATTAAAAAAAACAGTATAAGAGTCGGTTACACAATCTAGCTGTGTCCTTGTTTGCTCTGTTTCAAGGTCACCATGATCATGTTAGATTTAAACAAACACTACAATTTAAGAATTAGGATACTCTTTATTTGTTGTCCGTTTTTTTCCACATTGTTTCCATTAATGTGCATCCTTAAAGTGTTTTTGATACAGTAGCCATCTGTTTACCAATCACCCAGCTGGCAAGCAAGACAAAAAAATAAAGACATTTTGTATATGACCTCCTGTATATTTAATTAAAATATTTTACTATCAATACGTTTCCTCTGTTGTGTTCTTTAACTGAACTGCAGATTAAAAAAGCAAAGGGTGAATAAACTGATATTTAATGCCAATGTACTAACGCAATCTACTGTTCATTTTGTCCCTGAGCAAATGCAGTGTGAATGGGGTTTTATTATTGTAATACCATTATCTGGCTATGAGATTCCATCTGCCTTAATCTTCACAACAGGCTACTTCTGGGCTCGAAGCCAGAGTAGCCTCTCCAGTATTTGCTGCAGTCGAAAAAATGTGCTAGTGCATGTGTCTCTATGGGATGTGTGTTGGGCTGCAATAAAAAGCTATGCTTTGACTTTTATTGCCACCCCCTGGTAAACCTTTACCATGAAAAATATTCAGTAATACTTCCAAGCTCAGCAAAAATAAAGCAGCCTCACCAGGGTAGAATGTAGGCCGTTTTATTGCAGATCAGCATTAATAAAAAATACAGTTAGCTTCCAAGACAACAGTGAACAGAGAGGGAGGAAAAAATTGCACGTTTTCAGGAACAAATATAACTACAGTATTTTTTTACATTGCACTATACAAGTTATACTGCACGAGAGACAGGATTAATACAAAATCACTACTTACTAGTACATAATAACAGTTCCACTTGAAGTCTAAATAATTAGTGGGCTGAAAGCAAAATTGAGACAACATGGAAGTATTATACTATAAAGAAGGAATTACAGAATTTTTTAATCAAACAATACAAAAGAAACCTACAAATTACCACTGTTACTGTTGGCTGTCATGTAATTGAGAAATGAAAAGACATTTTTAAAACATCAAAAATGAATATTAATTTGACTCATTAGCTCAAATCAAATTCAATCAAAGTGAGACCTTGTTAAATCATGAAGCAGTTGCACATTTTCTCAACCCTAATGTCAATAGAGTTAACTTCTCTGACATGGGTTGCATTTAAATTGGTCCCCAGGGCTATCCAGTTAATTGTCTAAAATAATAAACAAGTGTTCGTTTTCACATTGAGTAATGCTGATGTGTAATTTAATGTTCTTTCTCAATCTTCGGTTGAACTTAAAATGGCTGGGATGCAGGATATGCTGTGTAATTATTGTGATGATTTTAGCCATAATCGCACAGCCTGATGAGTAACCACAACGGGATCTGTAAAAACTAATGCTACAAGTTTTGTTTTTTTTGGAGGCATGTACAGTTTAACATTAAAGTGACTCATTTATTGGTAATTCACACCAAACATAGGTGTTTGAGCACACTGGTAATATTGAGCTGCATCCCCTTTTGCACAATCCATTCTCAGCTCTTTCACGGCTTAAACTAAATCCTCCTGTAATCCACCTCCCCCCAAATCTACATCTCCCCCTCTTGATTAAACAGAATTTAGAGTGAGATAAAAGCTGGGACTGTAGCTTTCACCATACTGCTTCATGTGGCCAGGCAATTTCAGAGAAAATAGCCCAACCTAATGATTTGTACACTCTGGTTAATTATGAAGTCCATTCGTCAACACGTGACCATTAAGTGGTTGAAAGTGGCTGGCAGTACTGGATATATTCATAATACAAATACAAGGCCATTTGTTAATTTAGCCACTCAAAAGACATTCAATTATGTTCTTAGTATTTTTAGGCTACAGGGTTAAATTATGTTGGACATACTGTGTAGCCACTGAGAACCAAGGTCACTCCATTATTAAGACCTCTGGGAAATGAAGAAGTCACATTAGCGCTTGCGATTGCTGCTAAAATCCTGTTCCCTTCAAATCAGCTATAGTGGTCATAAAGTCGTCACAGTAAGTGGAATAAGTCAATAGTTCCAAAAGGAATGACTCTTCCACAGTTGGCCGGTGGATCAATTCCAATTTGAGTGCTTTTGCAAAGGCTCTTTCTTCAGTCCATGTTCCAGTGGCAGAGCTGAGAAATAAGCCTTTCCATTTTAGTGGGATTGATGATGGCGGTGCTCAAGCCAACATACAGCTTTCAATTTCAACTATGGGTTAGCTGCCCACGAAAAAAGTTTATAAATGGAGAGTGGAGCCGGAGCTGTATCAATAAAATATTGATATTGTGATATTAAGTGTCAACTGGGATTTGGGTTGTCATGATGGACGCTGTGGGAATATTTCTTAAGAGACCACATAAGCCACCCGTTCTTTAGGTTATACAAATAGTTTGACATTTTGGGAAATATGCTTATTCACTTTTTGCTGTGTAGCAGATGAGAAGATTGATACAACTCTCAGAGCCATCTGCTCAATATGAAGCTGGAGACAAGAGATGGTTAGCCTACCTTAACAAAGACTGAAAGCAGGGTGAAACAGCTACCCTGGCACATAATCCCCATTCTTACACATAATCCCCTGTAAAACTGTAATTTTGTTGTTTTTTGTTTGGATTAAGACAAAGATACAGCATGTTAATTAATGAGCTTGGAGGTACTGGAAGGAAGATTTTGTTTTGCTTCATCAGAGCCAGGCTAGCTGTTTCTCCGTTTCCAATTGTTACACTGAGCTAAACTAAGCTAAGATTGCCATCTCATGGCTCCAGCTTCATGTTTAGCGTACAGATATAGGTATTTTCTACTTACCTTACTCTTGGCAAGAAAGATGATAAGCATATTTCCCAAACTGATAAACTATTATTTCAAATGTTGACAGTCCACACAGAGAGCTACGCCCAAAATATCATCACAGTATCGCTAGTTAGATAACGTCAAATATATTGTTATATGCGCTTTTATTTATAATATTACCAGCTCAGTTTCAAAGTTCTAGAACAACAGTTAGTTGTTATAGTCAGTTGTATTAGTGGAAATGTTGGGCTAGTTGGTTAAATCCAGATATAAGGTTGAAGGTCAAGATCACAAGGCCTTAAGGTTCATCCTCTCTCTGAAAGACTTCCTCAGTTTGTTTCTTGGAGCAGGAACAGGGCCGTGATTGGGTCTGACGAAGCCATTTTCAGCTGTGATTTCGGGGGTCTGGGTGTGATGGTTCTGGTACTCAAGCTTCTGGGGAGGGGGCTGAGGCTTACCTTGTGGTTGTATATCGAGGACGCCCAGTGGAGCGTTTTTCCGGCCGAGGCCCCCGGCTGCTCCAGCGTTATTCCGCTGGAGCTGCTGGATGATAGCAGAAAACTTGGCGTCCAGAGATGGCCTGCCAGTTTTGGACCTTGTGGCTGGGCGTGAAGCGCAAGTGCCGGAGTTCTCCTTCTCTTGGTACAAGAGAGGAGGAAGAGGATGATGAAGAGAAGCAGGGAGGGGAGGTCTGGCAGGACGGGCTGGAGGAGTGTAAGGCTCTTTATCAGGTGGGGGCGGGGCACGCCGCTTCTTGTTGCTGATGGATGTAGAGCTGGTGTTGGCATTGGGGCTTGAACAAGGGGTGGAGGTTTTGCTATGGGACAGAATACTCTTCTGCACTACCACGGAATGGGATCCACCAAACAGAGTGGACCAGTTAGGCACCTCCTTCTCTTCATGACCAATTAGAAAGCGGCCGTCTGTCTCCTCTATCTTGTTGTGGATAATATCTGTGATGCTCTCAAATTTCCCAGGTGAGTTTATACCTATAAATAAGACAAAATTAATAAATATTAAAATAAAGGCCAATACATAGGTAAATGTCAACTTTGTGTCTTTTTCCGTGCTTGATATATTATAAAAATAATTTAATAAAATATCACAGCAACACATAAGAACATATTGCAATATTCTCATCAGCATATAAAAGGATTTTGTTTACACGCCTCACCACTGAAATTACAACTATTATGCATGGTTAATGGAATTTGCTTATTTCAATGAGGTGTTTTAAGCACTCGCATCATATCTTCTATAAAAAGATACTAAAATAAATTGCAATTGAAAATCCTGCAAAGCATTCTCCATCAAGTGAGCAGCAAATTATCATCCTCGATCTAACTCACTTCAGCCACTCGTTCCAATTACTCTACTCACTGAGGTCGTTGTAAACAGAGTCAGCCTGCTTGGTGAGGAAGAGTGATGGTTTCCGTGGTGATGCGACCTCGATCTTCATTAGCTGGTCGCAGCAGTGCAGCCACTGCCCTGGTTGTAAACAAGGAGAGGCATGAGAAGCAAAGATAAAAGGTTAGCTATCTATTTAGCTAAATATATGTGCAGCCACTGTTCTTTTCCAGACTGATCTTCACACTTCACTTTCTCTTTATACAATCTCTAACATACAAACACACATTCTTGCTTTGAACAACATGTACTTTATGTAACTTATATAGTTTTATTTCTACATACAAACCCTTGAGCTGAATTTTTACTCAAAAACACACTCACTCTGATCATAGAGGTGCTGGTGGAGGGCATCCAGCCAGTCCTCCAGTTCCTCCCTAGTGTCTGTGGTGAAGACAACGGTCTGGGATCCCTCTGGGGAAGGGCTGATGATAGACAGATTCCTTGACTTCTGGCCTGCCGACTCTTTCTCCATTGCATGGATCCTGGTATCCTGTGGAAACAACAAAAATACCCTTTCATAAGTTGAAAATGATTTCTGCAGAATACAAATGACAGCTCTATGTGAGATATTGGACTAAAAATTACACCACGGATATGGCAGAAAAAAATAAATCAGAAGCAAAATGCCAAACATTGAAAGCAGGATTACAGTGAGTAATGTGGCATTTCGCATTTTGGTTACTCTGCAAATGTTAGAGAACACTCTGAACGATATTTAAATCAATAATAAATATGTTTTTATTTAATCCGAATTTGATGAAACAGACGATTAAAATACTGGTAATAATGTGGTGACAGTAATAACGGTGGCAACGGTAGCACAATATCTATTCCTAGTGTTATTAACATTTTTACTTTTCTGCCTCTACATTTATTTATCCAGTAGATAAGGGAGGAACTTCTTGTATTATTGTAATGTTTTGAAAGTAGATATCAAAGGGAAACAACATAGTATTTTTAAAATGAACTTTGAGCTGTTTTATGATTTTCCAATTTGTGATGTGCCTTAGTATTTTGCTACTGTGGTGTGGCAAAAAATTCAAAGTGTCAGAAAGTTTTAAGAAGCTAAACAGAACAACTGACCAAGAAACACAAGTTAATGTGGGATGAGAAAGTCAGAGTTTCCACTACTTTATCTCACCTTATTGATGGGTATGTTGAGAGTGGGCTCTACTTTAGCATCAATCTCCTCTGGGGAGAAGTAACACGACAGAAAGCCAGCGCTCAAAACACAGTAAAGACTGCAGCAGCGGTTCATCCCCTCCACGCTTTGCTGGAAATCGCCAGAAAGACACAATGGAACTTAAGTATTCAATCTTGGAACCAGCTTCGAGGCTAATGCCAATTGTTATTAGTAGTCAGCCCACCTTCTGACTCAGGTAGCCGGTCATCATGCTCTCTGTCATACAAGCAGGCTGGGCCACCAACCGGCAGCAGAGGTTGCCATAAAGTGGAAGCCAAGATGACCACTCAGCTGAGGGATTAAAGAGTAACAGTGGAAATAAAAACCCCAAAATATAGAGATCTACATACATTAATCTTAAGTATCTACTGAATGTTGTATGTTAAGATAAAGGCCATTAAGACAAAGTTCAATGTGAAGTGAGAAGATAAAACCAAATGATACAATATCCTTTTGTGTTATAAAAAGGCATAATTTTAAATGACAAATACCCAAGATATAAATGAAAGAACTTCCTATGACATGACCATTTAATAATAACAGTGAATTCTAATTCTTTGGACCTAGACACCAATGTAGCATGGTTCACACTGATACCCAAATTATACTGAAAATTTACTAAAATTAGACCTGAAAAACAAAAACCTGCTGAACCACCAACTTTCCTCAGGCAAAAGAAAAAAAAAATAGTCCAAGCCAAACTTCAATCATGGGTATATTTTTGTTTAATTTTACCTTTCAATTTCAATTATGTAAAAATACTGTATTGTTACCCAGAAAATCAAATCAGGAGCTAAAACGCATAATCACTTTATATCCCCAGATATCAAATTTCTGTGTCTTTGTCTCTTACCGTCTTGGAGGACAATGAGGGAGTGAGACTGAAAGCTGCCTTCAGCCTCAGGCAGACAGAGAGTAGTGTAGGCCAGCAGGCTGTACTTGGCTCCACTGGTACAGGTAGATGCACACACAAACACATACAAAGAGTAGCATCCTTTAAAGTATACTGCATGACTTTTTTTCTTCTTCTCCATTTCTTGGGCCCTCAGATTTAACCCTAAAATATGCTGGTTCAACTCTTATCCTAATAAATAAATGATAAAGATACATTTATATACACAAACCTCTGACCTTAATATGTGTATATGCGCTATTGTTTAGTTTCTCCTCCCACTGATCAGGTGGTATGTATAGTATCACTTACAGATGTTCAGTTGAGTGTCACTCGATGCTCTAATTGTTCTTAAGTATGCTTGGAAGCATTGGTGGAAGCATTAAAAGCATGCACTTTTTAAAAAATAAAACTTGTATTATGAATGTTCAGCCCTTATTTGAGTCCTTCTTCAGTGCTGTTTGTTTACAAACCCCCTTAAGCAATTCTGCAGCTAATCCCTTTGTTTCAGTAAAAAGCTATAATCAAGTTAGTTGCCTGCAAAAACGTTAAACAGAGAGAAAAGAGTCTGTAAAGTGTTTTATGGGAAACCAGAATACATACGAGGGGATGGGGTTGTATTGCAGGAAGGTGTCAGGGTCTGGAGTGTCCAGCAGAGGGCAGAGCTTCTTCCCAGCTGTTTTTCCAAAGGAGTTGCGGAGCTTCTTGGCCAGCTTCTTTGGCGTGTTTACCAAAGTGAGCTCTTCCTCCAGGGCACAGCTCCAAAGCTCCACCTTCAGCTCAAATTGAGGAACTGCCTCCTTACTATGACAGAAGAAAGAGAAATTTCAATTACAGCATAATATTAATAATTATTTATATCAAGAGATTCAAAAACAACAACAACAACAAAAAAAAACACTGAAAATTTGTAAATAATACATTTGATTGCACAGAGACTGTGACCAGTAGCATCCCTAACATTAGACATATCCTACTATTTATAATAATAATAAATAAATTAAAAGTTTCCAGCAACACTTTCTTAGCATAGTACTACTTTAGGGCTTCCTAGAAGTAACTGCAGCTATTCCAAGTGCATTCATTTGCATATTTGACATGTACAAAAAATACTTACAAGAGGGTTACTCCCTCAAAGCAAATGTCAGTGACTGATCTGTCCACCACCACCATTTCTGTGTCAAACACCTCGGAGCCAATCTGCATCAGACAGAACACCGCCACTCGACGAGAGCCTGGTAAATTGAAAGAGTGCGCAGTACATGCTAGTGCAGCAAGTACCCACAAAAATAACACAAGGTAAAGTTAAACAGAGGGCACAAATGGTAGCAAAACATGGGAAAACTTACTCCCTCTGTTGTTAAAGTGGTCTGAATCTCTCCACATCAAAGGAATACGCAGTCCTACATCACCAGAGAGGGGGAGAAAAGTCTAGTCACAAAGCAAAACTCTATAAAACTCTACAGGGTTAATTTCTAAAATCATCTATATCCATTTTGGGAGGACATATCATATTAAAATCTGGCTTAGTACTTTGCTATACGTAATTATTAAGTCTTACCAGACATTGCAATTGTCCCATCACAAGGCACACGGTCATCTGAAACTGGATCTGAAAGTCTGAAATAAAAATTTTAATTAATCATTAAATTGATCACAATACGTAAAACAATATATCAACTTCACAGCAACTAAACAGAACTTTGAATTTAAAACCCTCTTCCAAATTCCACTCAGTCCTGTCTATAGCCATTATCTTAAGTCTTCTGTATGATATTTATTCACTTTGTTCTTCAGAATTTCTTAGTCATAGCTAAAATTTATAATACATTACTATTTGATCTACAACTATAAATAATGTGAGCTTAAACTGAACATCAGTGCTAACAATTTAAAACTTTTACTGGTCATCTTCCACACCTGAAAACCCAGTAAGCACTCAATTCCTTACCCTCTGACTGCTCCCATCATGTCCTGCTCCTGTTTTTTCTTCTGCAGCTGAGTGAAATAAGCCTTGATCCTAGCATTGCAGGTCAGTAGGTTCTTGGAGGCATTAAGAACCTGTTCTCTCTTACTGCAGGCAAGCAGCAGCTTATAGGCCCCCTCTCGCATTCGAACCTCAAAGTCAAACTTTTCTTGCAAGTTCGTGTTCTTCGTGGACATAAAGTACACAGGAGAAATTTGGAAATGTATAAATTAATTCAATTTAAAAAACACAGACCAACAGCTTACTATGAAGTTTTGATTTGCATTAGTCTGTCAAAAATTATGCTAGAGCAGAAATAGGTGAAATGGACATGATGAGTACAAACATGTTGTTAAAGCTGAGTTAGAGTGAAGTTGCCCCTGAATGCTGTTTTTGGCAAGAAAATAAAATCTTTTCAAATATTGAAGGTGTTACATCATTTTGGTGATGTCAGGTCAACAAGTAATTGACATAAATTTCATATACACAAAAACAAACACTTTTAGGACAACCAGTATCTTCTTCCAGCCCTCAACTTATGTGCCTCTGAACCTGGACCCCCCCCCCAAAAAAAAAAGACAGCACAATTGTTCTGACACAAAGAGAGCTTCAGCTTTCAGAGCTCCTTGCGAATGACAGACATAAGCCAACATAATATAACAGGAATCTTGGGTAATGTGATCTTCTAGTGACACTGGTGGCTACTACTACTCTTAAAAGTCGATGAAACTTAAAATTGCAAAAATAGACAAAAGGTGGCATCTTGAAATGTCTTGTTGTGTCGAAGTAACAGTCCAAACATCTTCATTTTAACAAGCTATAGAAAAGCAGTAAATCTTTATATGCGAGGCTGACAGCTGCATTTTTGCATTAAAAATTTCTCTAACAATAAATGGATCATCAAAATAGTTTTCCAGTGATCAACATATCAATTAATTGAATAATTGTTGCAGCTTGAGACAGCTGTTTAAATTGTTTTAGAATTGACAGTGAAGCCAACTTCTTTTCACCACTCAAGAGCAACGTTTTGTAGAAGAGTGTGAGGTGAAATTATAGATTATAGGAGGGGAACAGGTGATTTCACACTGACCAACATAAACGCTGAATGGGAGTAGAATGATATCAAGATCTTATAGAGGTCATATGCTGTTTTGATTGGCAATAATGCAGAGTGGAAATGAATGCATGGCATGCTGCAAAGAATACTTCTGCAGTTGCAGGAAAAAAATGCATCAGGGTAGTTCTAACTAGCAAATCTGTTTCTTAAATGGAGTATAATGATGTCTGCTATAATCATCTGGTTTTAAAACATCTTTCGCTAAATTTAAAAATATCACCTTTTTAAAATTAGGTATTGAAATTTGATTTTTGGTGGGCTAGAAATTGTCCAGTAAATTTCAGAGGTACATGCACAGTTGTTTTAGGGACACAGGCACCATCATTCTCCATATTACGACCTAAAAATATGCAGCTGTAACTCCTTAGAAATCTGTCGTATGTACAACAAATTCATGTCCCCTATTATCTGCAGAGTGTCATTCAGAAGACTTGGGCATCGTTTCGTGCTTTTGGTCTGAGAGTATTATTTCCGTGCGTGGTTAGCAGCGCTTAGGAATAAACAGAGTACACGGCTCTGGTTTCACGGAGCTGCACAAAGGGGCAACTCCCCTGTTGGACAATGGTGCAACTAGCTTTGTCCCAGGGACCTGAAAACCTGTGTCTGTGCGTGTATGTTTGAGAGAGACGTTAGAAAATGCAGTCGCTTTTGCAAGTTAGCACAAGCGACCGGACAGATTGTTTGCTATTGCAGCTGTGCCAGTTAATACGTTAGCATCGTTGCACTTCGGACCCCTCTCCGCCGTCGTTATGATTCACGGCACAACACAGCAGACCCCTCTGCATCTCCTTATAAATACCTCTGTTTGGAGGAATACGGCGCTCTGCCGTATTTTTTTCCGTTTAATCTCCATGGCCACGGCGGAACCGGCCGATAATAAGGACCTAGAGCTCCCGTTTCGCTTAGAAGTTTGAACGTCCCGCGGCTCGTCCATGTTGTCCAACAATTCGCTAGCTAACAGCTCGACCGGTACGTTCCTGCTCCAACCTCCAACGGACGGGGTGGTTCGATTTTCTTCATCCAATCTGCCGGCGGGGAAATGTCGTCGATCGAACAAAAGGTAAGACCATTTAAAACGGTAATACAGCCTTACTAAAAACGAAGATAAAATTTATAAATTTCAAAAATATAACAAAATAGGACAATTAGGTCATTTACTTTACTTATAATGTTTTATTCTAACTTAACAACTTGATATTTCACGGACCAGCCGTAAAAACCGCAATAAAATTAACAACCAACCTGAAAATCAACCTTGGCGGAACAGCCTATCGGTTAAAAATCACCAAATATCATAAATATACACAGGGTAAGACGTAATGTTTAAAATCACAGACGTAACAAACGATCCGCCTTTTAAGGCGGCACATCCTTATGGAGAAACAAGTGCTTCTACGCCGATTGGGAAGTAGCGTGATTACGTCACTGCCAGACAAAACAGGAGTGTACGTTTTGGATTTTGAAATTTTTTTTTGTTTTTATTTTTATTTTTTAGGAAATTAAAAAACATCGCGTATTACCTTAAACGTGGGCAGCATATGAGTCGTTTAACTCTCAGATTTCTCGTCTTGTCATCTGTCACTTTAGACGCAAACAAAACATTTTGCCCATTAGTAACCTCCAAATGAATTAATTGTGCCTTCTTCTTTAGTGAGTGAGTAGGTTTTAATAGGCTTTTATTTACTAGGACAACATTGTCATAAGGCTGTCTAAAACTCTATATAGTCTAATTGTTTTAAATGTTACAAATCTGACCCAGCAAAACGAGCCGGTAACGCTGTTATGCTGTTGTTGTGCAAAACCTTAATATGATATGATTCGTTTCTGTAGTCGTTTGGTTCCCGGACACGTTCATTCATTTGAAACGCGCATCATGCAGCAGGCTCTGCCTTAATTTTCAGTATCAGATTTAACGTCGCCAGCTGCGCAGCCCAGCTGATCGTCCAATAACAAAAGACCCTGAAACGTGACCAGCGAGTCCAGGAAACCCGCCCACCCGGTTCTGGCAGACATGGGCTCCTGGTCGAGTTGGAAGCATCCATGGTTGGAAGTGTAGACGCAGGCGCTGCCGAGGATGAACTGTGTGAAGCCGGACACAAACCCTGAATCCCAGGATATTACGACATCTGCTTTCAAGATTAAAATATGGCTCATGTCAGATGCGTAGGCTCTTCTGCCTGTGCACAACGACTTCAGCCTCTTTGCCAACGGTGGGGTATTTTCTTTTCATCTCCCCTGCCTTAAACGTTGTCTTTCAGTGAGCTATATTTTTCATCCTGTACAATTCACAAAACATTAGGAAGTGCCTTGCTGCTGCAGCTCATTTATGATAAAACATTCACTCAGTTGAAAATCCTGTAAATAAATATGTTTATCTACAGTTCTTTTAGCCACTTTTAAAGAAAATCCACACCTCAACCTTCCTATCCTCCTGTTTTACACTTAATATAGATTTCCTTCTTAATATAGATTTCGTTTCTTCTAAACGTTTACAAATCGAACAAATAAGGCTATTAAAAGTTTATTAAAACAAAGAAATTTTGGGTGACAGCACTGCAATTTTACTAAAAATTCATTCTCTAAAGATTTTCTTCTAAGTAACAGGGTAGCATCAGTTAGTTTAGCCATTTCATGCTTCTAAGGCAAAAAGCATATGTATTGATTTCACATCATAAATAAAATAATCATAGACATATCCACACTTTAAAAAAATCTCCACACATATGTAGAAACTATATAAACACTGTTTATATTGGCTTCTGGCACACAAATATGGTCCACGAACAGAGCATAAAATCTACTTCTCATTACACATAAGAATTTGATATTTTGAAAAAAGGTTTCACTGTGGTTCATGTTACAAAATGTCTTATTATCTTCTTTTCACACACCAGGACAAGGTTTTGTAGTATAAATCAAATATCCATTTTTTTCATGAATAATATAAAACATTTTATCTGCATAATCTTTTTGGCTGTGTTGGGGACTAGGGGTGCAATAGCTCCTTAGCTAACGATGGCTCTCTATACCTTTGTCTGATGATCAGGGTATAATTTCTACCCTAAAAAAAAAAAAAAACCTTGATGGAAAACTACATAGAGAAAGCTTCACACAGGAATTACAGCATGTCAAGAAAGCAAGCTGACATATTTAATGTCTTCGCTGTTGGTTACTTTAATCACCACACATGCAGATGCATGTGCTCGCTTAATGATTTGAGTTTATTTGTAAAGGCCCTGGCATGGCCTGGGGTGTAATAATAATAACAGGGAGGGGCACGTACACCGAGGCTGCGTGTATATATCGGGTTACCGTGCCATACCCGTGCCCGATTCGCCGCTCGGTTTTCGCTCCGGTTTTATTCTGAAAGCACCGACCGGAAGTCCCACCGCTTATCCGCTCCGACTTGACGCGTCTGGCGGAACCTCGGTCCGCCCCGCCGCGCTCCGGCGGGGAGCGGCGTTATTGCTGAGCAACGGAAGGGGAGAAGGCCGACGCACGGAGCCAGACTGAGCTGCTGCGACGGCAGGGCTGGGCTCCGCACTCACACACACTCACACACACACTCACTCACTCACACACACACTCACACACTCACACACACTCACACCTTCTGCAGCGACACACACCAGAAAGGAGAAAAGGGTAAGTGAGGAGCGGTTTTATTTATTTTTTTTTTTTAGTATTCAGCGAACGGCAGAATATACCACCCACCCAACCGTAGGCTTTTAGCTAGCCGGTCGACCGTTAGGCTCCCGGGAAGTTCACGCCAGATGAAAACAAAACAAAACAAAACAAAACAAAAAAAAATTGAGAAAGAGTCGGTTTTCTGCTTTTCTCCGCTGCCCATCTATTGATGCCCGTGTGGGGTTTCAGTGTTGATACAATCCCCTATAGACGAAGGAGCTTCTCGCATCTGAAAGACAAATAAAAAGCACGATTCGGATCGATGTATAACGTTTTACCGGACGAGCTCGGCCAAACACCCCGTTAGGCGTATAACGGCCGAACGGACCGCCCCGACTCCGCCGGCTAACTGGATGGCTACTATTGTCAGCGGCGGCGGCAGAAGCGGCGTGATCAGCCTGCCCTGCTCCGCCTTTGTGAAGCGACACGGCCTCGCCACTTTGCTGCCTCTGTAAAAAAAAAAAACAAAAAACAAAACAGTGGTCACATTTTCCCTCCGTGCTGCTTTTATTTGTCATTAACCTGCTTATTTTTTTTCTATCGGTCGCATCCTCCCGTAACCGCAGGAGGTTACAGAGACAGGATGCACATCAGTGAAGGACGGTCACATTCGGCGCATTGTGTTTTTAACTTGTCTCATTGGGAAACGTACTAAGCGTCCGTGGCACTTTGAGTCTATTTATATTTCCCGAGGGCTAGATTATATGAGTAGGTATTTCACCGTGTAATGTAGCTGCAGACTGTTTTTCCGACGTCGGACCCCCCTCCTCTTCTTCTGTGCGGAGGCTTTGTTTTCGTGGGGCAGATGTAGCTGGCCTACATGCATCCGCTCTCTTTGTGTTGAGTTTTGAGTTTTGCTGTCATCATCACATAAGATTATAAAACTTTGGGAAATAGCAAACGTTGTGGTGTAAATTCATTACGGTACATTTAGTACTAATATGTCTCGCCATACGCTGAAAGAGATCGTTATGATGCCTCTTTTGCATGCCTCTTACTAACAAGTCTATGCAAAATTCAGTGATTAGTGTTTCATTATCAGGGAGCAGACTGGTATGATTTTAGCCCAAATGCTTGAGGAAGATGCATGACAAATACCGAAGTTATTCATATTTTAAAAACATTTGAAACTGAGCCTTCTATTTATAGCATCAGCCTGGTTGTATTTTTCCTCATCATTCCCCTTAATTGGATCTAAGAGCATCAAAGGCACCAGTAAAGACTACTTGCATTCCTGGACTGGGTTTATAACACAGTTGACTGTTCATGTATTGGACTGGTGTGCTCTTGCAAAGCTCCAGAGCTACATGCTGCATATTAGCCAGTCTCAGTCTCCAACTCCTCCCTCAGCTGTAAGAATTCAAATTTTTTGGGTTTGAGCCATAGAATGCGCAGATAATACTATACTGTTCAGTTTTGCTCCGTCTTTATTATTTCTCTCTCACCCTGCCTTTTTCCATCCCTGGCTCTACAGGCAGTTGCATTTAGAAAACTGTGTCAGTGTCACAGGATGGTTTCACCTGCCTCCATATGTGACCATTAACACAGTTAACTTGCTAATGATAACAAAGGAAGCCAAAAGTGCACTCTGTTTTTATATTTGTTAAAGTTATTTTGTCGTCTGTTTTTTTTGTGTGAAAATCTGGAAACCTGGAAAATATCATATAAATTCCTACAATCACCAAGCTGTCAGTGGTGATCTATATGTCAGCACTTCATGTGCACTGTCATAAGTTGACCATTAAAGTTGAACAGACAAAAAAAATGAAGTTCTGCTTTTTTCCACCTCTGCAACTTTCTATCTCACATCTGATAAAAATCGGTTTCTGGTTCAATATCATAATTCTTATGATAACATGGTTTCTAGTGGACAGTTTGTATGCAGTAGAGTAATGATTTGCTTCAATAATATGGACCTATTTTCAGATCCAGTGTATAGTTGGGATTGAGGACTTTGTCATCCGGTCTGCTCACAACTATTGTGTATAGTAGGAAGTTTAGGAAGTGAGTTCATTTTACTTCTGCGGTCATTGAGTCTTATTCCTGTCTGAAAACAACCTAGCATGAAACTTGATATGCTAATCAATTCTGTTCCATTTAAGATGTCTGTAAAAGTGTTTTTAGAAAAGGGAATCTATGGTTAAAAATAGCGGTGAAGCTCACTTCTTTAATCTGCCTGAGTAGAAACGTTAAAGGGGTTTTGAGAGTTAGATTGCTTTCCCCAGTGAAGCTATTGCTTTTGTGAAGAGTCAGAGAGAGAAACAAGGGAGGTGAGGGGAAAAAATGGTTAGAGATGGCACAGCAAAGCAGAAAACAAGGAAAATACATGATCATCAGCTTCTCCCTTGTTATGGAACATTAAGGGTGTGTCTGGATTTGTTTCAGCAATTAACTTCTTTAAATGAAAAATAAAACGGTGACCTTCACATCTGTTTTGGGGTGTACCATACTCCTTTGTTATTTTCTAATATTTTTTGCTTCATTCCACTGCAGATATTGATCTTGTATTTGGGCAGTTTCCATTAGTATCTCTCCCTCTGCCAGGCTCCCCCCTGATTGTCCTGTTATGCCAACGCTGATGTTTTTTTTTTTCTTTTTTTCCTCCTAAGTGCCAGTGTGGATTTCAGTATGAGAGTGTTCACTATTTTTGTCTGCTGCTGAGGCTATTGCTGTGGGCAGCATAAATGTTGGTGCCATAATCAACGTGGCAGGGTTGGCCAAATACTAATGTTCCTGTTAAAGGGCCACGGGTCAGTCATTATCTTCTCAGCAGGGGCCACATAGGGCCACCAGAGCATACACTAAAGCACTATGGCTTCTGTAGGTGCATAATACAGTGATTTATTCATATAAAAGCCTTTTTTAAAAATGTAGTGGAGGGTAAATGTATTAAGACAGTTTAAAAAACTGTGTTACCCTTTTTGTTCACAAGAATAGTTAACCAGCATTAGACTTATATAAATGTTAAGTAACTAAGTCAAAATTATATAGGATAGCAAGTATTATTGAACAGTTGTTAGTTGAAGATCTTATATAAGCAATGTGTAAAGTTTACAAGGGAAAGAAACATAATTCAATGTTTGTAAAATTGTCTGTTTCAAAAATTACTTAAACAAATAATTCATTGTCAAAATAGATGTCAATTTGTGTTCTGTAGATTGATTGATCCATTAAATGACTAATCATTTAAGTTCTAGTATAATATCATATTTCTTGTTCAAACCTTTTGTTGTCTAATTTAAGTTTGCATATCAGTTTACCCCTTTTATTTTTCTGCTGCAATGCCCCATTGAGAAAACTGCCTCCAGATATGAGTGAATCTTAGTATATTTTCTGAAAATTGTACGCCATGCACACTTGCTTCAGAGAGATAATCGCATACGCTGAAAAAGACTCAGCTGCAGGGCATCTGCCTCATTAATTCCCTTGGATTATTAATAATCTATTTTTTAATTATCTCTTTATCAGTACGAGAGCTCGTTCAGACTGGTTTTCCTCCCTCATACTCATACTCCTCATACTCTATAAGAATAATAACCTCTCTTTCTCAGATAGTGCTGAAGGGCAGACTATGTTTTTTACTATAATCCTTTTCAGTAGTCAACATCCATGAAGTGTAAATTTCTATATGTAGGTCTGTAGGTCATGCAGAACACAGGGGTCACTGAGCATGTGGTGGGTTTATGTCTTAAGGCCAGGGGTGTGCTGGGTTGTGTAGGGTAATAACAATGACACAGGCTGGGCGGATGCTGGCTAAATGGAGGTGTTTGCTTGTTTGTTCCTTTTGCCAACTGCTCATGTGATGTGTGTGGCCGCTTTTCAACACCATATGGTCTTTCCTGCTGCACGGGGTAGAATTTTTTTTCACCCACAAACTGCACGTACTCACATAAAGCCATACATACACGTGCACACTCAAGTTTCTGCAGACTTGAGGTTCTGTCCTGACAACATAATGATTTATTATCTCCCTGCATGGTGCTATACTTTTGTCAGAAAGAGATTAATGTTGGTGGATAGTCTCTATCTGGCTGCATACATCATAGACTGTTCAAAATGTATTGTTTATTAGCTGAAGTTATTTTTTCTTTGTTAAATATCCCAAAGATTTATTCAAAATTTTGATTTTGATACCTGTGATCTTATTCCACTTGCAGGATCCAGATTTTCAAAAGCGTAGCGGGGAAAGCAAGACCCATTTAAGTTAAATGGAAAAAAATCCACCTCTTTCTCGTTTGACACATACTATCATGTTGCATCATTTGCCAACTGCACAAGAATACTGTAGGCAAACGATGCAGTTGATCTCAATGTTTGTATGTGTATGTGTCTAAATGTTTCTTTCATCCTTATTTGTCATCATCTAACCAAGCAGAGCATCCTTGGCATGAGACACACTAAATTAAATTCAGCCTCAGGTCTCTTTATGAGCATTTACAATAGCAGTCAAGGATTTCAGCCTGCTGTTGTGGTTGAGGTTTTCCCTGAGAAATTACTAAGTTGAATTCAGGTTTGAGCGGTTTGACAAAAAAATGGTTTAGACAAGGTTCTTTCTAAGACTCGGTCAAAGGAGGCCCCTTCAGCAGAAGGAACTGTATATCTTGCAAGTGTTTTGCTCTTTGCCGGCTATTTTTCATTTATGAGGAGAGGTAAAGTAGGCCAACCTGATTCAAATGTCAAATGGAATCAAACACTTACAGACTGATATCCCTGGGGTAGCCATAATGTGCTCCCTTGTGCACTCTTAATTTTAGACCAAGAACTTTTCATACATACTGTATTATTCATCTGCTATCAAAAAAAACTTTTGTGATTGACTGGCAGCCCTGTAGAGAGGCTGGAGTTCAGTGTTTTAGCTGTGACACTTGTGTCTTGTCACACATATTACACATATGCTAAGTTACATGCAAGTGTAACATTAGCGTCACACATGCATGTATGATCAGTTTCTAGAATATTAAATTATGAGACTTTAATTATCATCTGTGAAACCATAATGCTCACAGGTAGTTAATTAAGAAGTAAGTTAATAATAGTTAATAATTTTACAATACAATAGTTTACTAACACAAGAGTAAAAAAGTATGGCTCATATAATGGACAAAATCTTTTTTCAGCTTGTTATAAGTGTCCAGTATATCATTATCTGCATTATAGAAGCAGCCCAGTCTCTACCTTTGCCTTAAGTTTAGAGACGAACAATAGATTGTATACCTCCTCTATTGAACACTTTCATGTCTGTAAATCTACAGTAGACTCAACCATTGGGGACTAGAAGAGCCTTTTGTCTGTCTGTCCGGAGGTTGTTTGGCTGTCTCATTCTGAAACTGTTCCCTGGTTGGTTTTTTGCAACCCTCAGGGTCTTTAGGCTTCCCTGCTCCCAAAGCATCTCTAGGGTTGCAAGACCAATTCACCTTCGCTTGTCTATTACTTATTGACTTCAATTTGAAAGTCCTAACTGACCTTGCATCAGCATGTTCAAGGGAATAGGCTGCTGCTTTTCTATTTGTCCTTCAATGTACTTATCCTTTATTGGTGTTGCTTATACCTCCAAGGTGCTGTTTTGCAGCACATACCCTATGTTATCTTTTTCCATTGTTGCCAAGCTACAATATCGATTACAATAATTATGTCAAAACCTGAGTTTCAGGCCTACATAAAGTACTGAAGAATCAAGATTTTTTCATGTTGGCAACATCTTATCTGTTAAGCTGTCTTTGCTCTTTTCTTTGTTCATTCAGCCAGAGGGACTACCACTGCTCAAGCAACTGCAACTACTGAGAGCTATTTATATCAGAACAATCAGCTTTTGCTGCTCTTGTAAACATTACGTATATCACCTCCTGTCTGCCTGAGGATTTCTCCTGGGAAAGACCAAACAGACATGAACGTCCTGAATATTAACCCACGAGAAACTTTTCAATTTGATCACTGTTGTGCTATATCAAGCAAGTAGTAGCAAAATATGATATTTGACAATGGCCTTCTTTTCTCACCTCTATTTCCCATAAAAGAGCTGGTCATACGGAGTACCAAACATGGTTTTTGGCTGGACTGCAACGGTGGGGGCAGCCCTATAAACACGCATGTCCGTGACAGAAAAAGCACCATTGGTCAGCTAAATGTTGTGTGACTGAGTGCTGGTTACACCATTGGTCAGCTCGTCGAGTGATAGAGTTTCCCCATTGGCTGTTGCTCTGTCAAACTGAATTGACAGTTTACGGGGGGCATTTACAGGCAGTTTTACCAACTTTACACAACCTGTTAGCAGCTTTCCTTTACGAGAAACACCTAGTGATAAATCTAGAATCCTTTGGGGGCTCAATAACCTTAGCTATTTTCCGGAGAGGAGGGTCGCCAGTGGTACCCTGTGAGTGTGAGGTCAGGCTTTCCCTCCACAGGCACACCTATCTATGCGTTTCATCCAATTGACCATATGGCAGTTGAAAGAGACATGAATGAGCTTCTAACTTTCTCTCTGAATAATCAATTTAAAATATAGCCAAAATCACAGCATAGCCCTTCTCTTTCACTTATGTGTATAGTTCCTTTGTCAAACAACATTGTGGCTATAAAATCCAAATTTTAGCAGTGCAGCAGGTTGGAAATGTAGTTTCGGGGCCCCATGTTTTGGTCACTATTTCATACTTGTTCTGTTGTCTGACAACAGAGGCAGAAAAACATGCAAATGAGAACTGCTTTATTGATAAGTCAGTTTAATTTAATTACTGTATATGTGATCATAGGGGGTAGGAGAGAAGCAATCAGATAAATAGAAGTCCCTCCATATACTAGGTTTTGACCTATTCTTGTTACAATATGAGTTCTATAGAGTTAGGATCCACTGTAGCTGTGGAGATTAAGCTCCATTTTTACAATGTCAACCGACAACCACGCCCTTACTTGAAAACGGTTTGGCTTAATCATAAGACCATGGAGAAATTAATGTGACAAGAGTATGAGTTGTCTATCTGTGCCTGTCTGTCTTTTTCTCTGTCCTCCTGTCTTTCTCACACTTGTTTGCTTAGCATGTGGGTGTTTGTGTAAATGTGTGAGTGGAGGTTACACACCGCAGCTGTGAGTGTGTGTAATGTGGTGTGACTCAGCTATTAGGGTTGTGATTGTGATGTGATGGTCTGTGAGGTTAGAGAGAAAAAGCAGATGAGTAGCGCTGATGGTTACCCAGCTCTTGCATCATCCTGGGATACTCACTGCAGCCAGATGCTACGTGGAGAGCAGCAGCCATGTGTTGCGGGAAAGAAACATAAAGTATTGGGTGATGACTTCCTGTCAGCTTTTATTTGTGATTGGCTAGTTCAAAGAGGAGGGAAGAAATTTGAATTGTTAAAAAGGCACAAGATTGCTTGTAAAACATTTTGCTGGAGAACGGAAATATAGCTGTCAGAGCAATTAGTCATAGGAGATAAATCTAATTATCCATCACTGCTTCTTAATCACTCTGCTTATTTTTAATTTCTCAACATTTTATTGTATAATGAATAATAATGTCAATGCTCATACTCATTTGTTTCAAATCTGTTCCTTTGTTACTGTTTAAGTTGATTTTCCTCATGACAATGTGAGTCATTTTCTTTGAGAAGCCTCACTGTAGATTATACATAGCTTTTCATTCATATCAGACAGTCAACAAACTAACATAAACTACACACTTGCTGTGGATTTAAAGATGAGTGTCAGCCACAGGAAGTGCTGTGCATGCTTCCTGTCCTTGCCATCTCCTCCATACAAAGAATTCCCAGTCATCTTGGAATAATCCTGCCCTTTCAGTCTTCAGTTCCCTGTGTGTGTGAGTGTGTGGGAGATAGTATAAGAGT
Organism: Istiophorus platypterus; assembly: GCA_016859345.1. Classification (NCBI taxonomy): domain Eukaryota; kingdom Metazoa; phylum Chordata; class Actinopteri; order Istiophoriformes; family Istiophoridae; genus Istiophorus; species Istiophorus platypterus. The sequence continues at coordinate 7,703,452 of CM029124.1, read as the reverse complement.
AGGTCTGGGGGTTGGGGAATTCCTGCCAAAACCATGAGGTGACTATTCTTTCTTATTAGCCCCAGCAAGAATGCTGCTGAATGGGTAGAATGGAGATGAGAGAAAGGGCTGTTAACAGTTCGTTTTTGCCTGTACCTAAACACTGAAAATGTGCATAACCAATATTTAGATGAATCCATTTTTTTTTTCTCTTGTTGCTTTATATTTCAGATAATAGCTTGTTGTGGCTATTGCTGTAGGTCTGTCATTGTTGTAAAAAGAAGCAATGTTTGATAATCCTAAAATGCATTTCCATCTACCTTTTTTTTATTTTGCATTTTCAATTTGTGCGTAAAAAACATGAGTCAAAACGGTGAAAGTCAAAAGACGGCAAAGAAATGTTTTTTTACGTTACGGAGAAGTTGAAAAGTTGGTTTATCAACAAAAGGTAAATTCGAATAAAGTGCAATAGAAATAGATTCAACAAATAAATTATGATGTACAGATGTACAGAAATCACATGACTTCATATCATGGCACACAGCTGGTCAAGCATGTCTCTGTGGAGATCAGTGGTAGTGGCGCCATCGCCATTTGCCATTTCATAGGCCACTGCAAGCTCTTCCTATCATCTCTAGATGGCTTTTAACATGCTTATATATGCACACAGGGCTTTTACAGAACTCCTCAAAGAGTACATAGCTGTGATGTTAGTTCAAAACTCTTCATTTCTATCTTACTGTGTGCTCTCCATCACCAAGCTTTCTATCACTTTATTACATTCATGGTTTTCCTTTGTTTGAGTTGGGACTAGTTCTCTTTTGATTATATCATCTTGTTGTGCCCTCTTCTTCTGCAGTGGTATGATTGGCACCTGATTGGGAAATTGGTGCCATCTATCGCTTATCTCAATGGACCAACTCCTAATATTTGCATAACAGGAGTCGATGGAAAATGTTATTTAAATTTAGCTAGAGCAACCCCCCCCAAAAAAAAGCAAACAAAAAAAAAATTCTCTCATATTTGTCTGAACAGTTCTTATATTTGGGTTTTGGAGTTTTGGTCAGTCCAAACAAGGCACCTGAAGAGATCACTAATTTTTTTCAATATTTTCAGCCATTATATGTATATACCACCTGATTAATTGGGAAAATAATTGTCAGATTAAGCAATAACAAAAGTAATTGATAATTGCAACACTAAATGTTTATATAAAATGTTAAGAGGAGGTGAAAAATGTTGATTCGAATTTCTCATAACTCAAGGTAATGTTTTCAAATTGCTTGTTATTTCTGACCAACTCTTCAAAACCCTTAGATATTCAATTTGACATCATATACAACACAAATGAGCAAACCTCACATTTGAGATGCTGGGACAACAGAATATTGGGCATTGAAAATTCAGTATTTTTTTGTTGCTGTAAGCACCAAAAATTTAATTTCCTTCACTTAATTTGGACGAACTGCCTGTTTAACATAAGGACTGTAAAGAGCACATGTAAAGCAGACATAATTTCCTTCTCAGCTGTGTCTGCTCAGTCAAACCTACCGCTGCATTCCGATAGCTGTGCCATCTCTTTCATGTGTGATGTGAGAAGGTTTTTTAATGGCACCACCCAGGCTGGTATGCATCATATTCAGGGGATTTCAACCACGTTCTTGTTAACCTTGCAGTCTGCAGTTAGTGTCGAGTGGTTATCGAGACAGCAAGCTCTCTGATGCTTTAGTTACAGTGAGGAGGGGCAACCACACATAATTGTAGTGTAATGGCAGTGCTGTTGTTCTCTGTTGGCTTTCCCTGATTATGTATGCGGAGTGTGTTGTTTTAACGTAGCATCCCAACACAGCATCCATTCTATTTCCATAATAATTGACACTTAATGTTGTCATGTAACTGAAATGTTGCCAAGGTTGGTGAACACTGCTCTAAAGTGAGTATGAGATCTAGCATTTTATTGTGGCCAGTGATGATTTGTTTGGATTTAAGTGAATCAAACCTTGTATCTGTTGTCCCTTTGTCCTTGAAGGAAGGAATAAGTTATTTTGGTGAAAGATGCCGAAATTTATTTTTGGTGAAAATTAGAAAGATTTAATTCAATTAAGGTTAGCATGAGTTTTGTGTTATTGTTACTGTTATGGATAATTCAATGTACTAAAAGGTTTATTTTTGTTTTATTGATTATTTCATATGAGATAAAAAATACAGTCTGGTGCAGAAGTCAGGCCTATTCTAGTAGCATCTAATCTTGCCAGTGACTTTCGCAAGTCTTCTTTTCTCTCTTAGTCCACATATTTCATCACACTCTTCAATAACAACACCTCGAGGTAAACATCATAAAAATATGTGTAAGAAAAAACTTATCTTTATGTTGCAACAGATTACTTGTATCACAGTTCCTTACAACTGTCTAATGTCATCTGTAAATGATTCACGCATCATATAAAATTGTTATAGTGTCGTGCAAGAACCGTCAGAGGTGTGCAGTTGATTAAAACTCTACCGAGGGGATTATTAAGTTGGTGTACGAAGTACTTATGAGGTCAAGTGAGCAAGAGCTTAGCTCAATAATCTTTAATTTCCTCTCTGATGGGGTTTTCTTGGCAACTAATACACATGACAGAGCTCCTTTTATTTTAGTGTCAGTTTAAAGCTTCCCTTTGAAACCCATGTTAATTTTTTTGATGAATAGATATGAGAAGCATTACAACATGTCTAGATTGCTGTATAAACTTAAACATCAAGGTGTAACCAATCTCAGCTATCTTAATAGACTCGCCACTTCACTCTGAGAGGTTGTTACCATCTTGTGACACCATGAAAAATTCAATTATGAAAAAGTACATTGCTAAGTCTAACAGAATCAATCACACCATTCACTGAACCAGTCACCATGTAGTCAACCAGCCATTAAACCAAACTAATAAAATGCTGTGAAGCCAGTTGTAAAACAGCCATAAAGACAACGTGCTTGTCAGTTAGTTCCGTTGAATGTTGTTCTTTTAGGCCCAGGCATTTAGAAAGTCAGATTGGTTGGCTTTGACCTCCTTTCCAATTCCTCTGAAGGAGAGCAAGGGGAGGAGGGAGGCAGGAGGGAACATAAATGTCCTGCTGGTGAGGCCAGCCAACATTCCTGCATCACTTCCTCTTCTAACATCTGGCAATGATCAGGGAGGGCAGAGAGAGAGAGAGGATGTATCTTACTGGCTGGCTTAGTATTCATTTACAGGCGTGGACAGTGAGGCATCACATTGCAAGACCGCCCGCTCAATCTCATTCCCCCTACCAGCGGAACAAAATGAAGCAAGGCAGACTACTTTGATTCAGTGCCTCTATCAATGTGTACACTTTGCCATTGAACCTGCTGTCTAATTCATCTTTTCATGTGTTTTTTTTTTTACAAATCACTGCTAATTATATCATGATGTAAACAAGCTGGTTTAATGTGTTTACTTACCTCTATGATTATAAATGAAATCAAAGGAAACAAGATCTAAAAACTCCCCCTTTCTTCTCTTCTCCCAGGATGGCCTAGCTGCGTTTTGCTGTCAGTGGTCTATCAGCAGTGAGCTACCTGGACCAGAGGTGTGTAGTACAACTCACTAAAATAAAGAGCTTATTTGAATTGGGATTTTCTTGCCACTATCCTTAAGAAAAAGTTGAATAATGAGATATTTTGTTAATTTCTAGCTCTCCCATAACAGGTTAAAGTATCATTATATAATGGACTTTTGCATATGTTCCTGAACAAAAAAATGTTCCTGTTCTTGATTTTATGTTATCAAAACTATTTTAGAAATTCTTAACTATTTCAGACTTTCAGTAGATGTGATTTTGTAAAGTTGATGTACTAAGATTGATATTGATTATGAGACTCAGGATCATTCTCAGAATTGTTTCAGTAGGTTCAAATCGTAATATGAGGATAGATGTGCCACAATTAATGCAACAGCATTTGAATTGTCATTCTATGTAAATACTTCAAACTGTGGCAGTAGTTTTACAGCTGTGGGATCTAATAAAGGGCAACTCTGTTTATTGAGTTACTAATTAGTTTAACATCTACGTATTTGCTTTTTTCCTCGTAGGTGTTTACCAGAAGCAGCAAGTAGCAGGGTGTAGAGATGAGTGTGACCTCCTGGTTCCTGGTGAGCAGCGGGGGTACTCGCCACCGGCTCCCCCGTGAAATGATCTTTGTTGGCCGTGATGACTGTGAGCTCATGCTACAGGTGAGCAAGAACAGACAAGATATGTGTGTCTGATTTTCACTTCATCTCGTGCTAACTTTCTCTCTTTCTGTAGCTATTTAAGAAAAAAATGGCAGTCCTAAAGTATCCAGATTCTTAGTGAGTTAAACATGAATAAACTTTAAGATAATGTGATACCCGGTGAACACACAGAGAGTGACTCTCATTTAGGGATACTGCTCAGTCAACTAAATATGCTACTGACTCCACACTGATATGTGTCACAAGATAACTGTTTACTCAGTCTGACTGAGGACGCTATGAATGAGCTCTCTCGTTAGCACAGCATGTTTATATGTCTGTGTGTCGGTGTGTGTACTGAAGTGGTGTCTTTGCAGCTTTGCATACATCCAGAGACCACGGGTGTGCTCATGTGTACCTCTGGTCACCGTACTATTAATAGAAAGTGGGGCAGATACTTCCTGAGTTAGATCTTATCTGGCTTAGTCGTTTGCACTGGGTAGATTATGAATCCATGGCTACCATACGCTCTGTTATGATATTAAATGTTGAGAGAAGTTGTTACTGGTACCATTACCTGTCTAATAGTCTGACCATCAAGAAGACATCCAGGTCTCTCACAAATATTTATTCATTTCTACTGTTTTGATAAAAATTAGCCTAAATTTTCAGATTTGCCTCACTATCTTATGGAATTTCTTTAATAATGTAATTATTATTATCAGTGAAAATAATTCATGCTCCATGCCTTCTTGATACCATGTTTTCCCATTGTATGGTATAGCACCTAACAGAATCAAATCAGAGATGTGCCGAAATCAGCATACATGGTAGATTAAAAGCATGTAAAATGCATTTCATTTGTTAATGAAACGTAGTTCATGACAGATTTATAGTTCCACTTTTTAAAATCCAAGTTCACAGTATCATTACCTTTTTTTCTGTAAACTTTTCACTTGAGAAGTTGGTTTTATTTACTGTACATCAGAAACCCTACCATGGCCTAACATCCGGCATATGCATTTAAAATATTATGTTGTGAAAGTGAGTTCATCCACCTCAAAAATAGACAGCATATTGTCAAGCTTTTTAACAGACTTCCCAGATATTAAATTTAGTTGGAGTCTGCCATTGAACAGAAAACATTTTATTGGTGAGTTCCACTAGAAAAAAAGACCTATTGCCCAACCGATAAAAATTTTAAAGGGGTGTAATGTCGGCCAATATATTTCTTGTTTCGAATAAATAAAAAACAGTCAGTTTCCTATGATATTATTTCTTTTTTTGAATCTACATTTTCATTCATCAAGAAGATAGGGTTTTATATTTTGATGTAGCTGTGTTTATTAAGGTCATTAATGATTTTCTTTATACAGTCTTAATGGAGATGACACAAATCCTATTTGAAGACTAGGATTTTCAAGAGAGCAGTAATAAGGGCCACTTACTGAAGCATGCAGACTTGTAAAAGATCTGTTTTACAGACAGTTTTCCTAAATATGTCTCTGAGGACCCGAGGGTGTTTTGTTCCTCTCTGTTAATGTGTGTTTCTTGTGTTTTTTTTATCCTTATCCTTGTGATGTCTTGGGAATGATAGAAAGATAAGGAAACTCTTCCAAAATGAGAACATAATTTGACTTTGTGTATGTGTGCATTTGTATGAGACTTTGTATTGCTGCTTACAGTTGTCCTCCATGTGACTGCTTTAATGAGCCAAGACCCCATCACATGGCTAAACATTATGAGCTACTTGTGTCATGCACCAAGAAAAACACAGATGAAACACTCACAGACAATCTTCAAATGACTCTATGACTGTGTTATCCATGTTCTTGTATTTAACCCTCACATTAACCTAAAATCACTCAATGGGGGGGGGGAATAAAAATACAGATATAAATACACATATATATATATATATATATATATATATATATATATATTAGACAGAGAGAGACACACAGTTTTGACAGATGTGCTATTGGAATGCATTCTTCATTTATTTATTGATTTGAAAAAGGGAAGGAGCATAGTGAATACAGGAACACAGTCTCCATGATATCAGCCTGAATCATATATATATTTTCGTCTGGGTAGCAGTGATCTAAAATATGTCTGAGGATTTAGCTTCTTTTTCTGTCTTTCACTGGTATAACTCCTGTCTCATGGCTCAATACATCTGAAGTGTGTGTTTGTGTGTATGTGTTGAGACATCAAATTGGTGTCATTTCTTAACTCTTCCTTTTATCATGTTCTCCCTTCTCTTTCTCCTTCACACTCTGCCTTTATACAGAGTATTCATTTCTGACAACCCTCAATTTGCAGGGTTCCTGTATCTGCTTGTTTTGTTAGTTAAGTTAGTTTTCACTTCAGAGGTTTTTTCACTTGACCGACACTCACTTTTTAGTTGTGTTGAGCTACTCCACATTTGTACTCTACATCTACTTAAATTCAGTTGGTCAGCAGTATACAGTATCTGTAACAACATGAGTCTGCTCACCCCTGTGGTGTGAGGTACAACAGACAGCTCATTTGCTTTCAATCCTGTTTGATCTGGCCTAATCTCACTAAGGTAATCTGTTCAGTGTTTAGCTCTCTAGCATTGCTTCCCTTGGTTTTACTTCAGCATTATCTGAACCTTTTTACTTCAACATGAGTGTGCTTCTTGGTGAAACAAAGACAGTGATGGGGTTATGTCAAGAAGTCATATGAGGACTGAATATACGATTCAGCCCCCCCTAAGAATCTAAGAAAGATTGATTGATCTCAGTACAATAAACTCATTCCTGCACTGATCATATCACACATCTTACTTATTATTTGGTTTCAGTCCTTTTTTCACTCAAATGTTATGGAATTTATGAGTCAGACAAAGCGGTTCAATTCCACAGCACTTCAGCACTGTTAATGGATTTGTCAGATGGACCCAAGTTTATACTTATTCACATAGTTATCAGATATAACCACTGCATTTAGTTAGTATTGGAGAAAATAAAAGCTGAAAACTAAAACATAATCACTCCAAGTGATGTGCTTTATTGCTGAGAAACTTAGACACAGCAGACCCTTGAGACAAAAAAAAAAATTAAAGTCGGATCTGTTGAATCCCAAATTAAAAACAAACAATTCCAGGTCAAAGTGTCATTTATTCTTTTATTTTATTGATGTATATGAAGGGAGATCTAACAGACATTTGGAGCACACAGCAAATTTTCTCATCAGTCAGTGTCAAAGCAAACTTCTATATATGTTCTATATCATTGATACACTAGAGCGATTTTTGCCAGATTCCACAATACAGTGTTTGTGCTGAAAACAGTTTATCCTCAAAACAGCTGATGAGCTCATATCTGGACACTGCAAATCATCAATGCTCTGACCTCCAGCCCCTCATTACTCCACTGTTCTCCTTTGTGTGTATTTGTATGTGCATGTTAGAGTGTGCGTGTGTGTGTTCGTGTGTGTGTGTGCGCATTAATGTGAAGGTCTCAGGATGATGTGAGCAGTGTCTGAGACATTGAAATACCTGCTGATATTCTTTGAGTTGATACATAGTAACATTGAGACTCGCTATCAAGGTTGGATTCCTGACATAGGGTGCTCACACCTCCAAAAAGCTTTACATAGCACAGAATGCTCCAGTCTCATGCAGCCCTCTAATGGTTTGTGCAAGAAACATTGGCTATTATGCAGTTTATGGTTGGTTTCACTGTCTCTTTAGCCATGATGCAGAATAGGTGTATACAAAAGCTGTGCAAAGTAGTTTTGAAGTAGAGAAGCACAGATGAAGACTGATATTTTGCTCTGCCTGTTCTGGATCTGGTAATTTTAATGACCAGATCTCGATAATCACATTAAGTTCACAACTGTAACCATTGGGTTGATGTTTACTTATCTTTTTGTTTGAAGTCACGGAGCGTGGACAAGCAGCATGCAGTCATCAACTACGAGGCTGGGACTGATGAACACAAAGTCAAGGACCTGGGTAGCCTGAATGGGGTGAGTTCAGAGATAGAAATAGAAATGTGCAAAACAGAGAGAGGTAAGGACAAAGATAAAAGTATGAGAAAAGAGCAGAAAAAGCTGTCTTATGATGGACTTATGATGGTTGGGGAGAGATAGGAGAATGAGTTTATCCAGCTGGAGGAGGAGAAAGACAATTTAGAGAGAGACTGCAAAGACAGAGGAAATTGAGAGATACAGAAGCAAAAAGCCAAAGACTTTCAAGGTAAAAGTAGAGGGAGGTGAGGGGGGTTGTTAAGGGTTAGAGGTTAACTTATTTTTGGCAGTCAATGGCACTGGAACCTAATCAATATCTGTGTCAATGAAGATTTATATCAGAGCTGAGATCAATTTGAATCTAAACCTAATTATGTAAATCAGTACTTAAGGGTCCAGTCTGTGGTTCAAATATGAACAAAAGGGTCACTCTGCCCCTAAAACTAAAAACACCTTTACATCTGCTGTCTTTTTAGATTTGATATTAGTAGAGAGACATGAGACAACAACTAAATGTAAATTTTGTAAAGACGGCAGGACAGTAGGCAGGAAAGAAGCCAGTGTATGAGAGGCAGAAAAAGAGTGCATGGTATATCAGAGGTGGATATATTACCCTAAATACCCTTAATGAATTAAACTATTAGTATCGTTTCAGTAATGGAATTTGAGCTGATATTTGCAACCTATAACATTAGGTCTTAATAGCATTATTGAAAAATTAGACATTGATATTGTGAATTTTTTTTCTACATCATGATTTTTTTTTCAAGTGTGTAGAGAAACACACTGTATGATCAGTTCAAAAGGCATTTTGGGAAATATAGTAAATTACTAACTGAAGCTGAGGTTTAATATGAAGGTTAAGAGACAGAAAATACACCAAACAGTCCAGTTCATAACAAAATAACTAAAAAATTCCAAACATTCATCTGTTTTTTTTTGGGGGGGGGGTGTAATGTAATCTTGTATGATAAACTCGAGGAGCCTAATGACAATCTGTGTTTCTCCGTATACTGTCTATGTTTGTCTCTTTGACATTGCAGCTCAATAAAACCTGGATACAGTTGCCACATGGTGTTAGTCATGTGTGGTGATTAGCCCTCAGTCACAGTCCAACAGATTGGACACATATGCAGAATGCCCTTCACATCCTCTCCAGATCTCAGGCAGGAAGCCACAGTCAGAGCCACTTCCTGCTGTGTCATTAACCATCCAGCTTTTTTGGCTAGATTCAGAGGAAGTTTTCTCCTGCTGAGTCAGTGGATGTGTAGAGATTTGCCAGAATAGGGAGCAAAATGCTGTACTTGGGCAGGGCCACCATTTGCTGTCTTGCTCAAGATTTTTCATTGCAGTGTTGTTAAGCAGTCATGATTTCATCTCACTAGAGAGGAGACAGGAATGTTTTATTACAACAGCACTGCAAGTATGATAGAATTTCATTTGCAGTTAAGTGAAACTTGATCTATTTCCGCTTGGAAGCACATACGATGCTATGTATGACACAAAACTTGGACCAGTTGAATCAAATGCCTGTTTGTGGTGTTATCTCCCTTATTTTCCATTTTTCATTGAAGCTGTTGTCATTCACATATAAATCGTAAGCTGAATTTGAGTTTATTTTATATTAAGGTTATAGGTTAATGTTCTTTTGATTTCATTTACCATCTTTGTTTTTGTCTTGGCTTTTCCTTCCCTCTGCAGACCTTTGTAAATGATGTCCGCATCCAGGAACAGATGTACATCACTCTGAAGCTGGAGGACAAGCTGAGGTTTGGATATGATATCCTTTCACTTTTCTGATCTTCTAACCTTTTCAGCCCTCAAACATTCACCTGTGAGTTCATCATTCCAAAAACATGCCAAGCATTGTTCAAGGTTAAATATTATTTTTATCCTCACCAAGGTGCCAAATTTTTTATTTTGCCCTATAATAGTATAATTTACAGCTTGCAGTAGTAAATTGTTTCACACATCTGTTTATATACTGTAAACTATGCACGTGTATGTACATGTATCATATCTGTGCTTTTATGGCCCGTATTTCCCTAACGTGTCTCACATACCAACCTGTTCACCGTGGTGAGAGGAGAGCTCACTGTGCCTGAGGAAGCTCTAAAGGCAAGAACACATACTCATAACAAGACACATAGCGCCAAGTATCAATGTTCACGATATGCGGTTGTATAACATTACTCTAAACTCTATCCATTTTTATATTTTCTCCCTCTAGCATGAAAAGTTCACCAGCGGCCTCCAGCTCAGCAAAAAGCCATCCAATGGGGAAACCACTACTACCACAACCACGGGCAAGTCTCCCACGAAGACCCCAACAAAAACACTGAAGTCCCCCAGTGGTGGCAGTTTTAGGCCAGGGGAGAGCAGAGCAAAAGATGGTGTCACGTCATTCAAAGAGCCACCAGCTAAGCCTGTGGATAGTCACAAAGCAGAGGACAGGATAGGAGGTGAGTGACAGAACAAAGGGGAAACTGTCTCAGAAATAGTATTAGCTTATTTTAGCATCTGTTGTGAATTGTTTGTACCACACATATAATATGTGAATTTAGGGAATTCGCTGTGTTGATTTGATCCACTGTTTAGATTCCCTCTTAAAATTTGTATTCATTGACCATTATCACAAGTCAACTCAGCCCTCCTTTTACTTTAGAATATACAGACAATACCAGCAGTTGAATTTTGCAACTGTTAATTCAAAAATAGGGTAGGAGATTAACAGTACTAACAATTTTGGCTATATTCCTCTTTATTAACCTATAGAAAAGTATTTTAAACAATACACTAATAAACCCAAAATATCACAATGTCATAGTTTCTAGACCAGTTCACAGAATTTTAATGTATTGTGCTTTTCTACAACCCTCATAGTATTGGCTTTTTTGCTATCCATTCATATACTGTAGTTGGAGACATTTCATGTTCCACAATTATGTGACACAAACAAATGCAATGTAAAATATATATCCTGTGATTTTTTTTAAGATATGCAAAAGCATTTAAAGATGGATTTCTTGTCTAAGAAAACAAATTATCAGATAGAATATTGTGAAATAAAGTGCGGTGGAGTTTTTTTGCAAGCCAGTAGGGGGTGGACATGGTCCCCAAAGAAAGGGCTTTAACCACCACACTAACAGTCACTAAGTTATACCATGGATGTAGTATAGATTTGAAGATGTTCCTAATAATTGTCATCACCGACTAATCTGAGGTACTAGCAGGGGTCCTGGATAATCTCCAGATGTTGAAACAAGGCCACAAGGGGCTTGTGTTATTGCACAGATTAAGCAATAAAAGGGTCACAGTGCCTGCATAATGCAAACCCATATGCTAGCACTACTTTTGTTAAGATGCAATAAATTCACAGGCATTCATATACATTTGCACATTTGGACCAAAAACAAGCAAATACACGCATACAGTGTTGCTTGTAACTCCATCTGTCACACATGCTTTTAATGACAACCTCGCTATGGTTCTGAGGATGTAATCCGGCAGTATTACTACTGTAATACCATGCCTCACCAAGATATTATACCTCAGGGAGAACGTACATTCAGTAGCTTTTATGTAGAATGCCCCTACTTACTGCACGCAATTTGGCACAGAGCATCTATAATTATCCAGATATACTGTGATTAAACTTACATAGCTCCTGATAAGGGTTACTTAAGGAAAGAAGTTAAAGGATGAGGAAAGAGCAAAGAGAAGTTAACACAGGAGTAGGAGTCTTCTGAAACAGTGGTCTAAGAGGCAACACCACTGGTTCAAATCCAGCTGGATACCTTTGTCGCATGTCATTCCATGCTCTCTTAAGTTTGTATTCTGTCACTCTTCTATTCATGCTGTCAAATTTTGAAAAAGAAGTTGCCCCAGGATGCTTGTACAATGTTGACTTTATTTCTACTGTGGATAGAGACACAAACGGAAAGTCCCTCTTTGATTTAATAAGTGTGTTTCTGAGAGAGAGAGAGAGAGAGAGAGAGAGAGAGAGAGAGAGAGAGAGAGAGAGAGAGAATGAAAGAGAGAGTATGCAGAGAGTGTGTGCGAATCCTGATAGCTAAAGTTCTGAAAATAGGTCAGTGGTGCAAGACCCAACCAGGGGGGATTTATGTACAAACACACACTTACACAAAGAGCAGCTGGGTTCACTTTGTGGCATCATGATACAATGAACAGTTTATATGGACAGTACCAGAATATGTAAAGTATGTAATAAACATGAAAGACCACAGTTGAAGCTACAATAAAATGTGTACTTTCTGCAAGGTTTTCTCAAAATGTGTCTGCATATGTGCATCTGTCCAAGGGGATGTTACAGCGCTGCCTCGTGGGACCCCTCTGTACGGTCAGCCGTCTTGGTGGGGGGATGGAGATGCAGATGATGAGAACTCCTTCAAACAGGAAACCAAATCATCCACCAAAAAGCATGACAGCTCCATTTCAGGTAGGATGTATTCCAATTTTAAACTTTTAACTAACATCATACAAGTCATCCCCTTGTGACCACATTTCAAACATGTAGGGGAGATAATGATGGCTACTGTGCTTTATATGTTTGAAGTGGACATGTCTGAAGACGATATCATATTCCCAAAACACCAGTGCTGTAAACGGAAGACTGTCATTTGACTGTCAAATTTTGCCTCTTTATTTGTCTCATTTTACCAGCTTTGGCTTGGAGTAAAGGCTGTAAATTGGTTTTTACAATACACCAACAGTTTTTATATAAAGCTGAAAGTTAATGGGTTAGAGTTAAATGTTATAAAACCGACAATTACAAAAGTTTTACATGAAGAACCACTTTGTGTATTTTTTTTTAAATGACAATGGCCATAGGATACAGATTTCATATGGAATTGGCTATAATTCTGACATCTTTAGTGTTACTTTAGCGTGTATTTTCTGTAGTTTGTGCGGAAAGTTACAAATTTCAGCACTGTTTTTGTCACCCGGATTATATGTTTGTATTTATAACAGTGTATATCCAAGTAGACACAGAGGCTTTTTTTTTCAGAGCCCATATGTGTGTCTGTTTGCTTGCCATATGTGAATGTATAATGACTGTGGGACTGGGGGGGCGGCGTTAACTGGTGTTGGATAGTCAGAGTAACAGGATTAGAGGCTACACCAATAGTAAAAAAGCTCAGCGACGCAAAATCAGTCTCTCCCAGACTGGTTTAGTGTGGACCAGTGTTGTCAGAAGGAGTGGGGGGAGGTTAATCAAACATTGGAGCAGACTGAAGCGTCCTCAAATCTCTCACCACATCTGGCTCCCTACGTTGGTTGTGAATCCAGCCCAAAAAGGAAGACCTAGTGTATCATCTCTTTGAACAATCAGTGAGGATAAATTTATAAATGTTATACCCCTCCGATTTATCTGTGAATTTTACCAAAGCATTTTTCTGTTAGAGTGAGCTTAGAAAAGATTCTCATTTTTTGGAGTAAAATCTGTGCAAGCGTGGAAGTGATTGTGAAACCCTTAGAGCTCTCCAAAAATCAGGCAAATGGGATTGGTTACTTCGGTTATGGAAGTGGGTGAGTAAAAAGCATCTTGCCCCCTTGGAGCAGTGACAGCTGAATAGATGTTGTGATGTTGGATTTGTTTTGTGAGGCATCATGCTCCACAGGATGTTGTACTGTTTATTTTTGTACGTAACATGGAGCTCTGCATTTAAAGTTGTTCTTATCAGTCTACATGTTTTTTAAAAAGTATGAGCACGCCCTCTATATCAGTTCTGATAAACTGTTAGCATAAGACATACCCGTGGAGGAGGAAGTGAAATAAAGAAAGAGAGGTTTAAGGCAGGAAGCGATTCTGTTTTAGAGAGCTTTTTGTTGCATGCATGTGTGTCAGTTAAGTTTAATGTGTGTCCTTTTCTCTTTCCAAGTGAAAAGACTGTGTTGTGCCCCCTCCCCGGTGTATTGTGCCCCCCCCAATGTATTGTCACTCAGAGCGATTGGGTTACGCCTTTGCACCAGCCCCCCCTTTTCTCCAAACACACACATACACACATACACACACACACACACACACACACACACAGAGTCATTTATGCATTCCTTGTTGAAACATACCACTCTCTCTCTCTCACTCACTCTACACTGCAGCGATCATTAGCTAACCCCTCCATAATTCTCCAGTAAGTATTGCTCTCAATTCCATATACTTTGGCTGACAGAGCTGGTAAAGGGCTTTCGATTTGAATCTACTTTATATTAGTGTGATATTCACTTACCTTTCACTTGCTTTATTACCGGTTGCACTTTTAAGATCTGTTTGGTCAGTTAACCCCAGCTCAAATGAGAAGTGACTACATATTATTAGATGATTGTTCTAGTTTTTTCCACAGTAATTTAGTCAGTCACATTTCTCTTGTAGAAGGTGCATTTTGTAAGTGTGTTGAATGCCCATACAGTATATTGCAGGGCATCATTAATCTGTTATGCTGTCTTTTGTTGGTTGTAATTTTTCTACATAGTAAACTCTAACGAAAAACATAATTCTATAAAGACTAGGTTTTTCGTGTTTATGAAGCCAAAAACAGCCAGCATCAGTTTGAACTGTATGGTTTTCACATGAACATCACTAAACTCATTCATTAAACTCATAACTTCACATAGATTACTAGGTGCTTCCCAAACAAGACTTGTGACTTATTGTGACATCAGTGGAAGCTCTAATATGATTCACACTCACTTGCATATGCTACATATGTGAGATAAAGGAAGTTTAGTCAGTTCTTCATAATGTCAAGGAAGGAGAATATAAGGCATCTGCTACATTTTTATCTCTGTTTTACAAGGTTGTTTTCAGAACCTGTAAAGTTCTCTAAGTTTCTGGAGAGCAGAAATACACTGGAATGCAAAAACTTTACTAACACAAGTTGAATCTTTTGTAAGTCTTTTTTGCATGCTATTACTTTCTTAATTAAGTCTGTCGTGCTGTTGAAACTTGAGCATTAATCGACATATTTAATCGCCCTCATTCCTCCTTTTAAATTCATGTTGTAAATCTTTCAAAACTTGTAGAGCAGTTTATGCTGGCAACTGCTGATCTTGTTTCAAAGACGAGTTCGAAGAGAATTTGGTTTTGTACTTTATTTTAGATGATAACACTAAAGTGGAGAATAGGCCTTTTTTAATTGAGTATTTGGTTTCAGGTAAGAATCTGCTTCGTCTCATGAGTACTTAAGTAGAACAGTAATAATTTTAAAATGTATTACTCTGGAGAAATTCAGTCACTATTTTTTACTTGTAATTATATATTCTGCAAAGTAAGTTTCTGTTTCGTATTTCTTATTACCAATTGCCATATGTTTCTAAATTTGCTGCCCAACATGAAACAGATGGCCTCTCTAATTTCAGAAAGTATCATTTATCATGTACAGGCCCCAGACAGGCTTGGTTTGTGAATATGTACTGATGAGAAAATAAATGCTCCATATTGTAGGTGTACCAGAGTACATCTTGTCCTGAGTGATTATGTCTATATGAGAGACAGTGAAAATGACAGACAGACTAATATGTGCACATCCTCATGATATTTATAGTTTATATGGGCTGCATCCTCCCCCAGAAAGAGACACTAATTCTGATTAATGGTGAGAAACACTTGCTGAAGAGCAGACTGCAATTGAATTGGTCCATGTTGGGCCTTGTTTGTTTCACTTACAATTTTTGATAATGAATCTTAGGATTCATCTCACTATGGCTTTGCAGCACTGGCATGTTATGTCACTAAACTAATAAATGTACTTCCCATGCACAAGATCCAGATAGAAGCTGCAATAGATTGTAATTGCATCATGCCTGTACAACACTACTGAAGATAACCTAAACAAAATATTCTTATGACTACTCATAAGCTTAGAAATAACACCTAACATAAAACTTGTAGTAGTTGATTTTATCCTGCTTTGTTGTACTATTCATACAAATTCGTTATGTACAATATATAACCAGGTTCAAGCTTTGTTTTGCTGCAAGTATTTGAAAGTAGTGCTCACAAAGTTTTAAAATTTAATCAGTTTTACATGTCTCTTAAAACTCAGACAGCAAAGAGGCACGTCGAGGGGAGAAGGCTAAAGAGAACAGCCTTCATGCCTCCTCTGCCCACGATTCCAGTTACTTTGAGATCCCTACCAAAGAGGGTCACATGGCCAATAATGGCATCCATGAGATTCCCACTAAGGACACAGAGGGTAGTATCCCTCATACCACTACAGGTGAAGAATATGTATTCCATTATTCTTATATATTGTAAATAAAAGTACCTTTGTGTATATTTTTCTCTTTTAGAGTATCAAGGGGAGGTGAGGTTATGATGTCTGTTACCATTTACATTTGTGTAGTTTACTGTAATAGCAGAGTTATTAAATCATTTGTGAAATTAGTACAGTTAGTACAATTGGTATATTTACATGTGTACTGCACACATTTAAGTATAAATCAGGTTGGGCTTTTTAAGGAATATATTTTGACTCCTTTATAGCAGAATGTGACATTTATTTTATTACATAAATAGAAAGAGGCCACTGTTTGTCTAGCACAGAGTAGCAATAAATCTTGAACAGAAGCCATCAGCTAATTTGATCATTTTTGGAAAAATATCTATGTACTGTTTATTTCACAAAGGAGTGACCATTTATATTTAAGTGCTTGAGTGCATTCAAGTGCTTCACCTCAACTTTATTTAGTTCTGTTAGCTGATACTGACTGACACAGTAAAAAAAACTGCAATTTCTGCTCCACAGCTCAAGGTCATGCCTCCTTCACCATAGAGTTTGACAACACTTCTCCAGGGAAAGTCACCATTAAAGACCATGTGTCCAAGTTTGCATCTGACCACCACAGATCTCGCTCCAAGAAGAGTGGAGCTGGAAGTGGAGGCGGAGGAGGGAGGGACTTGAGCACACTTCAAGCGGCCATGATGGCATCGGAGAGCAAGGTGGCTGATTGGCTTGCCCAAAACGACCCCACGCTCGTGCGCAGCGAGTCAACAGAGGATGACAGCAAGAGTATTAAGAGCGATGTGCCAGTCCATCTCAAAAGACTAAAAGGTGGACATTATTTTCTTTTACCATTTCTAAAGCTACAGAATTTTAAAAGTTTTTGCTCTACCCATTTCTTGTTCTTTACATCTTCTTGTCATTTTATCCTTCCTTCCATTCTCTCACAGTAGATTCTCATTTAGTCTCAAATAATCTCCTGAACTGTCAGTTATTTCACCTGAATTATCAGCATACTAGTGTTATACCTTAAATTAAAAGATTTTAACACTCTTAATTTTCCATTTGTCTTGTCCTAAACTATGTGAAGACTGGGTAGATTCTTTATTAAGAACAGGGGTTGTTGGCAGTGGTAACCAAGCCAGGGGATTAGCAGCCACCAGACAGAAACATTTAAACCCCTATTTTGTACTCTACTGTTCTGACAACCAATGACAAGGCTCAGCATGAGAGGCATAGCACAGCCCCCACTGAAATTCACTTTTTCACCATTTACAGACATATTATCGTCTGAGGAGCACATACTGTACATGGAATAGGCATAGACCAGTCAATTCTTGACTACAGGCGCTTAAGATGTGGCTTTTTGTCTGATATCTCTTTTGCATTATCAGTATGGACGTCTAAATCATTTTTTTACCTCTGTGAGCTTGTTGCCATGTATCCTTGGGGTAAAGTTTGAGATTACTATGACTTTAAATTGCATGCTTCTTTATGTTTCTTTGTTCCCTTTATAGTCAAGCAGAAAACTGCTGATAACACTCCTGCTGCCAAGGGTTTCTGTGAGAAAGGCCCAGACAAAGAGAGGCTATGCTAGGCTTAGTGCTGCCAGTAAAGAGAGTTTAAGTTTGATGCTAAGCTAAGCTATGGTAGACTACATGCTGGTCATGAGTTAATTAAATGGAAGCCAATTTATGATCTTGTTGACATGAGTGGGGGAGGGACCAACAGGAAGGAGCTGATGAAATTGGAAATCTCTGAGGTAGCAGTGGAAGGCAGCTAAATCATTAGATGGAGTAAGTACTACATGCATGTCAACTGGCTAACAGAATGGCTCACCTATGGATGATTATGTTGCTAACTGACTGACTGTCTGACTGACTTTGAGACTGCTAGACACAGCAGTCTTTACAACTGAAGCTGTGGCTAACTGATACTTGATGAGCTGGCTCTTGGTATTCAGTCCTTGAAGGAAGGGAAATCAGAAAATTGAAAGGAATGGACTGTGGTTGTGACATGAGTTACAGGGAACCAAGAATAACCATGGAAGGGAAGGAAAAGAAGGGTGGAGCAGGGAAGCGCAGAGGGAGAGAGAATAAAAAAGGCATGGATAGAGGACAGGTGGACAGCTGTATGGAAAGCTGCCTATTGAAGCCAGCTGTGGACATATGAGGCGTGAAAAAACAGGTGGGGGGACGGGGCGAGGAAGGCGGGAGAACCTCACTGTAATGCTGAGAGCAGCATTTGCAGCAATAACAGTAAAGGTGATTGGACAAAGAAAGGCATGAAGGACAGAGAGAGAGAGATAGAGAGAGAGGGGCGTGTTGCTTGGACTGCAGTTAAAGTGGAAAGGGAGGCAGTGAAGGAGGAGAGAGCAGTTTTAAGGCGATAGTTGTTATAGTAACAGTGATGCAAATGATGGCAGGGAAATAGAAAACACAGACATACATTAAGAAGGAGCAGAAACTAGCAGTGAACATCTGTTTGTGTCTGCGTGTTTAACGGTTGCAGCAGCATGTGCAAATGCTAATTTCAGTGCTGACTGATGTCGTGTTTGAAGCATGTGTTGCTCACATGTAGATTTGAGTGGCTGAAATTTGTCCTGTCTCTGTTTGCTGCATGTGTGTGTATGAAACGTGCTCAGCAGTGATCTGCAGGCAAGCAGTGCAGCGTGTATGAGAAGAGACATGTGAGATGTGCTTAGGGTGTGTCGTTGAGGTACTAGGCAGAGAGAGAGGCAGAGGTTTAGCAGGGAAACCGAGAGGAGGCGACTGAGCCAAAGGTTTTGATTTGTTAGCGTCAAGGTGAGTCTTTCTCTTCTTGCTGTAAGGAGCAATGTTGAGGATACATCTTTATACTGTCTGTTATTCCTATGAGTGTCGGAATTTGAACTTTCATTTGTGTATTATTGTAAAATCTAATGATCTGTGCATTTTCCTTGGCACTTATTGCCTGATGATTCTGTTCATTTTAAGGCTATAAAATGTATGATCTGAAATGTTTTGAGATTGCAAGATTATTTTTTGTGATTTTGATAAATAGAGAGTACTTTACACAAAATATGATTGATATTCATCTGTAGATGTAATTAAGGCTTGACAGATGCACAAGGGTTGAACTTCAATATTATGTATGCGTATTTGTACTTTATTGTAAGATCAAAATTCTAAATATGTTTGAGTTTATGTGTTTGCTTGTCTGTTTGTGCCGCTTTGTATGCATGTAAAGTAAGTGCACCCTTGTGTCGGGCACTCAGTGGGTGTATGTGTATGTGCATGTGTGCATATGCATGCAGTGAAGTGCAGCCAGCGGCAGAGGCAGAGGCCAGCTCCTCTGTGAGTCATGGTGGGGCGAGCGGGGCAGAGCACCGGTCTCTCACAGACACCTCTGTTCTCCTCTGGCCCCTCCAACGGGTTCTTTGTCTGGGGCACACAGCATGAAGGACCTGCCTCTCTCTGTCTGCTTATCTGCTGATCTGCCCAAGCTACTGTAATGCACTGCTGCTTTCCTTTCTTATTCCTTGTATGCTGTATTTTTCTTCTTTTTAATGAAATGTGTGTTTCTTAAATTTCAAACAGCGATAAAGGCAGGAAAGACAGAGGAGGAGCAGGTTGATGGTGGAATGAGAAAAAATAGCTGCAGACTTGGAAATATGCCTTAGGCCACAGACCCATTGTGATACCCCAGTGACTGAATATTGTTCTTCAATAAAGCTGAAGGACTTTTGGGAGTCAAGCTCAAAAAATATTGGAACTAACAATTCCCATAATGCAAATTGTCTTTCATTAGATTCCTCTCTCTCAAACTATGGCAAGGAAACGGATTCTTGTGTAAAATTAGAGGAGTCCAACTATAATTACATAGACTTTATACCTATATTCAAAATAATAATGTGATTATACTGATACATCTCCTCTCTCTAAACCAGTTCCATTATGCAACATAATAATTATTAATTTAATTAATTAATTAATTATTTATAGCTTAATTATTTATAGTTTTCAGACATCATTGCACAGGAAATTTGACTTACAATGTTTTTACACTCAAGATCAAATTAAAAACACAAAAGTGAAGCGACATCAGCGCATCAGACTGAATTCCATGGCAAGTCACCATTGTCCACTACACCATGGGAGCCCTATGTCCTCTTTTCTAATGGACAGAAGTCTACTTCCAGCACTTTTTTTTATCTCTTGCACATTGTTGCCATGGTGACAAATCTTAAACCACTACTTCATTTAAAATTCACTTTACCACTAACACTATTGTGTGCTATGTTTTTTTAAAAAATTAAAAAGGCTTTGTATGATGGTAATAAGATTGATTTAACTGTTCTGCTAGTGAACTGGGATAGATGTAGACTCTGGATTATGGAGTGATATGATAGTTTAAATGTTCCCACTGTATTTTCTTTTAGAGCATGTATTATTTTGGAATTAAATCAGTTATAGTATACTGTATGCATTTACCTGGATCAGAAGCTGTGCAGTGGTTTCTGAAAGAGATGTTTGAAGGGGAAGTGTTTTCTGATGGTCATGTGGTGTTTCATCTCCTCCTCTCTCTGAAACCCTGACTGGCTAGCTGTTGGTTCCTTAGCAGACAGGAACTGACAGTATTATTGTGTATGCTATCATCTCTAGTGGCATTACACTATATCCTGAGCATCCTGCACTTAAGAATCCCCCCTTTCTCTGCTTTTTTTTCTCCCTCTTTATCCAGTTTGTCTCCTTTTCCAGTACATACTCCTCTTGCTTCCCTTAGCCTCCTTCCCTGTTCACCCTTGGCTTGTCTTTTTCATTTCTCCTTTCACCTCCCCTCCTCTATCCCTGAAGCCCCCCCCCCATACACACGCATACATTCAGCCACCTACTGTGTCTCCCCCACTGTGTTCTCCTCCTCCCTTCCCCCTTCGTTGCTCATTCTCGCTGTCAGTAAACTAGGCAGGGCCAGTAACTGTGTGGGTGGCATGTCTGGATTAGAATGGCACACAGTCTGCCATAGCACAACACTGGGAGGATATGCTGATGTGACCCAGACTGATCAAAATGTAGAAACAGTATTTACATGGTGGGTAAGCCAGGCATTGTGAAATTAGGGTCTGTTTTTACAGGCAATAACTAGAGTCAGGCCACAGCCAAAAGTTTGTAGATCATTTTGGCTGTTACTGAGAGCAAACATTTTTCTTTGTTGCAGTATCAGCAATAGATGGGCTTTAAGGAATGTGTGGTTCTGTGCTGTGGTCAATATGGGACTTTTGTCTTGTTCTTCTTGCTTGCTTAATTCAGGTTTAAATCTGAACAGGTTGACCAAACACATTGTTGAACTGCACTCAACAGCTAATGTGTCTATTGCTGTTACTGTTGTGTACACATGTTAAGGATTTAGGATTTAGGAATGTTGGCTAGCGTAACACCTACAGGTAATCATTTTACTTACAGTAACAGAACCTCAAGTAGTTGTAATTAGAAGTGTAAACTTAACCCAGGTAACCAAACATCCATTTTGTTGTAGAAAATTATGAAGAGTAATATGGGCCATTAGAACATAAGCCCTTTTTTTGAAAAAAACTATGCATGGTAATAATTTATCTTTCATTTATTCTTTTTTGTTAACTCATAGGCAGCAAACATGAGGATGGCACCCAGAGTGACTCTGAGAATGGACTTGGCCTGCGTTTTGCCAACCGCCGCCATGCCCTCGAAGAACGTCTAAAAGCAGCACATAGCCACGTGGGAGGAGGAGGTGGAGTAGGAGGAGCAGGAGGTGGTAACGTAACTGTGAGCGGGACCCGGACAACCGGCACCCGCACTGCCTTCATGATCGAGTTTTACGACGAGGACAACCCTCGCAAGCGCCGGTCATATTCATTTTCCCAGACTGCCCCGCTGCTTGGGGGAGGAGCTGGTGGGGAGGGACTGTGTCCTCAGCCTCCATCTCATCCGAAGGTGTTCAGCATTTCCACCTCTGCTACTACTGGCTCAGATTCAGGTAATAAAACTGTCGTTATATATGATATGATACTCTTCTATGAACAGCTTTGTGCGTGTTTTTTGGATTGAAAGTTAAAAACTATGGATTTTAAAGATATTGAGAGTTCTTTAAGATATTTAAGTAAAAGAAAACCTCAAAGGCTCCACATTCGGTTTCATGTGGAAGTATGTCTCTAGGCATGAAAAGTGAAACTAAGAACCTCATTAACTGACAAAAGTTACAGTAACATTGAATCTGTAAGTCAGTAGCTATTGTAATTCATTCACAACTAGGGCTGCAACACATAAAAAAAGTCATGAACTTGGGTATTTAATATCCGAAGATCAGTTACTTCAGGTTGTTTCTTTATCTTGATCCTGTGTGATCCTGTGGGCATTTTTCTAATAAATGTATTTCTGCTTTGTATTCGTTCCTGCTAGGTAAAGCCCCAGCTCCGATCCCAGCCACAGTAGCTGTAGGTGCCCCTACGGCTGCTCGTGTGCTGCTCAAGCAGAGGTCTGAGGACCCAAGTGTCGGCCGAAGCTCAGCCAGTACCGGGCTGGCGACAGGTAGCCCAACCAGCCCCAGCGAGGACGCCTCGGTTGTGGGCCGGGGAGCGGGGACAGCTGGAGGAGAGGCAGAGGATGACAACAGTGATAAGGGGACGTACACTATCGAATTGGAGAACAGGAACCCGGAGGAAGAGGAGGCCAGGCGCATGATTGACAAGGTAGGCATGTTCAGAGAAGTTAGTCACTACCGGCATCAAACAGGATAATTTCTGTCTCTCTACCTGAAATATAAGACTTCAATCCACATCGTGATTTTTCTGCCTTATGCACTGCCTTATGTTCTTTAGATAATTCATTTTTATTTAAAGTTACTCAGCAGTAACTCTAGGGCGAATAGTTTGACCAAAGACAAAAAGAACAAAGCAAGGTTAATAGTCTCTTTATTACCTGTTTTATTGGCACTTTTAAGGTTAGCAAATCCTTTGAGACTTTTTTTGTTGCCACTAAAACCGCGCTATCATCTCTTTGTTGCTTTGCTTGACCACCACCCCATCCTCTTTGTCCTATTGGTAAACCTAATGCTTCTTAAATAGCCCTGAGAGACTTGCTCCATCGAGCACTGTCCTGTCTTAATAAACAATGCTTCAGGGAGGCTGAAAACCCACCATCAGTTTCCTTCTGCCATCCCTGCTCTGTAGCACAGAAAAGAATCGAAGCAATATCCAGAGAGGAAAATGGTTTAATGTTAGGTTCAGGTTGATATTTAACAAACATTTCTTTACAGCATCATCCGAAGTAAGTTGGAATTTAAATGAATTTCTTTAAATAGTAAAAGCAAACAGTGGAAAAAACATTCTAGAGAAAAGGCTTTTTAATTGCCATTTAGCAGATTTGGAAGCTGGGACTAGAAGCATATCAACTTATTTTTAGAAATTTAGATTGTTGCCACTATATGATATTAGATAGGTATAATTTTAACTTAACTAAAGGATATCTTACAGTGGCATTTATCCCTTTTATATGTTGTATACAGGTGTTATCTTTGGAGGAGCAGTGATATAATTAGTGGGGTGTATTTCTAGTCAGTGTTAGTCTGAGTGCATTACATTCAAAACTGGAAGTGTTGTTATGCTAATTCCTGTAATTAGCTGACACACTAATTGGCACACTGCTCACAGCCTGTCCGCTCTCGTTTGCTCTCCCTTTTGTATTTGGGTGTCTGTGTGTGGGTGTGTGTGTGAGAGCAAGAGAGAGAGAGAGAGAGAGAGAGAGAGTGAGAGAGAGAGACAGAGAGAGCGATACAGAGACAGAAAGAGATACAGACAGAGAGAGAGGTTTCAGTTGCCATGGTACTCAACTATCAGTGCTTTAATTCAATAGCATCTTCTTCTGGATGTTCATTTCACTTTTGTTCATCAAGAGGACTGTATAATAGTTTTACTGTAGTGCTAATATTTCATGAGGGTATTTAGTTTTCAGTTTTCTGTAGTACTTACATGTTTAGGTTGC
The DNA here is from genome assembly GCA_016859345.1 of Istiophorus platypterus. Taxonomy (NCBI): domain Eukaryota; kingdom Metazoa; phylum Chordata; class Actinopteri; order Istiophoriformes; family Istiophoridae; genus Istiophorus; species Istiophorus platypterus. The sequence continues at coordinate 7,679,029 of CM029124.1, read as the reverse complement.
ATACAGAATAAAGACTAATTGGGCAGTATTACAATACATACACAACATAAATAAGTAATACCATAAGATTTGCATGCATGCATTATACTTCATCAAATGTCCATCTTTTGCAACATTGTCAGCTTTGTTCTTTTCTGCTTTTTCAAATGTTTGTAGGTGTTTGGTGTTCAGCAGAACCAAGACACCTCTGTTCTGTCAGACGTGAAAGGAGAAGGAAAAGGAAAAGAGACGGGAGAGACTGGGAAAGAGGTAGAAAAATTATACTTACTGTACAGCTTATTTGTCCAGTGTTTACATGATTCCTTTAGTTTTTCATCAGTTTATGTTTAGTTCCCCCTTGTTGTTGTCTCTTTTTCTCTATCTGGATTTCTCTGCCTGTTATATATTCAGCTATAAACCAGTGTCCATTACTAAAATACTGATGTTGCCCAAGATCACTCATTCTTTGGGAATTGCAATTGGATTATATAAATTCCATTGTAAAAAATTAACTCTGACTCCCGATGTTTCACCACGTCTCTCAGTCTAGTGTAGTATTACAGTGTATAAGAGGTAGACAAAGATTCATGGCTCAGTTTCACAATGTTAGTCACAGTCACTCCCATGACTTGACCACTCTACTCCCCTGGCCTGTTAATGGGAGTAGGCTAGTCCTCCCAGAGGCTGACCTAGATCATACTGATGAGCAGACATGCTCAGCCCTCCAGGCAATTCATAAGAGGGAGGGGACAGGGTGTATGAGCATTGATAACCTTTCTATCAAGTCTTTTAAGGCAGAGTCCTTTCCAAGTAAAACAAGCAACTACTTTTCATAAAACTGTCTTGTAAGATGATTATGAGTGAATTATTTGTTATTCAGAAAGTATGTAAATGTCTACCTGAGTAGAGTGTATATGTCAGACTGATGCTTCCAAGCGGCCTCAAATCAGACAAATCATATTTTGTTTTGTAAAATTTAAATACAGGATTTCCTTACAAATTAAATAATTTCCATCATCATGTATTGCATTTCAGATGAAGTCATAAATACCTATCTCACTCATGATCTAATCTGTTTGCTAATTTGTTCAACCACAAATTTATTTGACAGCTCTTTTTCTCACTCCTGTTTCCATCTCTCTTGTCACTCCACCCTCACATCCCTCTCATGTCCCTACAGGCTCTTCCTGGTGACTCGAGCTGGGTCTCTCAGTGGGCCAGTTTAGCTGCCAATCACACCAGGACAGACCCAGAGGGATCAGGAGCAGAGACAGCCGCCTTCCTGCACAAAGAGAGAGGTACACTGTCACTTGATTCTCAGAGAATGAATAAGCTTGATCTGAATGTTATGTCTAATTGAATCCTAATTTTTAGACACACTTTCCCTCAATATTCCCCTAACCTAAAAGCATGCACAGTATAAAGCAGCACTTGAAATCACTTGAATGTACTTGTAAATCATGTAAAAAAAAAATCTTTAATCTCAGTTAAGTGAGTTTATCCTTTGTTCTCTAGGGGCAGATGCTTTTGAGTCTGGTACCTCCCTCAGTAGAGGTGAATCCTCCTCCAGTCTGACTGACCGTAAGCGCAGGACCCTCCCCCAGCTCCCTGTGGATGACCCCCGGGCTAAATCCAGCACTAAAGCTCTGAGGTCAGAGATTGGGGAGAAGCAGGACACTGAACCCCAGGAAAAAGAGAACAAGGGAGACGGGGAGTCTCCAACACACATTGAGGACAGTGAGATGACAAGTAAAAGGAAACAAAGCTCCACTTCCTCTCCTTCTAAGGCTCCTCTCCGGACCTCTGGCAGCACTGAGCGAAGAAGGAGGTCAGAGGAAAGGAAAGGAGGAGGAGGAGCAGCGAGCGAAAAAGATGGCGAAAAGTCTGGGAAGCCTCTAGTGCGCCAGGGCAGCTTCACTATTGAGAAGCCCAGCGCTAATGTCCCTGCAGAGCTCATCCCACGCATCAACAGAGGTGGCAATGGGCGCGAACGTAGTGACTCTGTGGGTAGCATGGATACTGCTACGCTCCTGAAAGACACTGAGGCTGTCATGGCATTCCTGGAGGCCAAACTGAGAGATGAAAACAAACTAGACCAGAAAAGTAGTAAAACTGGCATTACCACTCAGGTTACAGGTTCTGGCTACCCCCTTCGGACGGACTCCATCTCTCCTGAGTCAGATGTGGATACAGCCAGCACGGCTAGTCATGTTGCTGGAGAGGCAGACAGGAAAGCAGCAGCTGGCAGTGTACAAAAACGACGTTCCCTCAGCAGCATGCACCGGGAGAAGAGCAACATGAGCACGGCTTCCAAGACCAGTGTCACCAATGCAAGTGCTCGTGAGCGATTGGAGAGGAAGACTAAAACAAGAACTGTGGAGGCGACAAGCCGGACTGATGCGCGCCGCTCTGTTCAGCAGTCCTCTGCCTCCTCCAGAGCACGACAGCCTTCACTGGATCTCACGGATGACGACCAGACTTCTTCCTTCCCCATCTCTGACATCCTCTCCTCAGACCAGGAGACCTACTCTGGACCGTTGGGGCACTCAGCACATGGACGTAGCTTAGATGATGCCCTCCATTCCAAACTTGATAGGTCCACTAAGACCTCTACCAGTGGTTCCTCCAAAACCAGCCGCACTCTCCAGGCAGCAACAACATCCTCCCTGAACAAGCAGCAGGCTGCGCTGCCTCAGCCACGGCCCACGAGAGCCTCCCTTCTTCGCCGCGCCCGGCTGGGGGATACATCGGACACTGACCTAGCTGATGCAGACAGGGTGTCTGTGGCTTCTGAGGTGTCCACCACCAGCTCCACCTCTAAGCCGCCATCTGGTCGGAAGGGACTGTCACGACTGGACATGCTGGCTCAGCCGCGTAGGAACCGCCTGGGCTCCATCTCGGCCCGCAGTGACTCAGAGTGCACAGTGACCCGGAGCTCCACCTCCTCACCCCGCCTGTCAGCTGAGACTGCTCTGCGCCTTGGCCTGCGCTCATCAACACCCACAGAGAACAGACTGACACCCAGGATGAGGGCCAACAGCGTGTCCAAACTGAATGAGGTCAAGTCTAAGACCACTACATCTGGATACTGCTCGCCTACAGGTGAGAACATCAAGTGCATGCCTGGTTTCTGGTTTAGTCAGATTCTGTTTCGTATACTTTAGGAACAAGGAGAAGAGGAAAAGTAAAATTAAAAATCAGGATTTGTTACCTTTGTTTATTTATAAATGGATTTTTAAGTAAATTGGTGTGTGGATCCTGTCCAAAAGGTCTAAACCATTTCATACCTCATTGTTGTGTCAGCATGTAATCATTTGTCTGTAAACATTTCCACTGTGTTGTGACATACTTGTACATTGGTTTTCATCGTCCAGAGAGCTCTCAGCCCGAACCTGAGGGCGGTGATGCAGAGGAAGAGCTGATGGGTACTGTACCAGAACTGTAGAGCCTTCTTAGGAATGTGTGTGCGTGTGTTTTTGTGTCAGACCTGGGTCACAGCAATAGAAGCTGCCACTAAGCTCATCAGAAGGACAGCCAGTTAATCGTGTTAGCATTTAAGGAATTTGTATTTTAAATTAGATATTCACCACTTTAGCAATCTGTAGAAGAGCAAACTAAGGTATGTTTCTTTAGGACTGTTGGCTCATGTGACGTCCTTCATTAAGGACTATACACGCATGAATCTTCTGCACAAAAGTGTAGTTTGTACTTCTAGAACATTAAATAAAGTAATTTCACTGAGAGAGGTCGAGGACGATGACCCAGCTCTAGCATATGTTGCAGTGTTAACTCTGTGTCTCCTTCCTTAAATCCATCAAGCAATGTTGTGATGAAGACCCAAATGCTCTACTCATACTCTATTTCTATTAAAAAAAAATTTTTACAACTTCAGAGCCTAAAACTGCAAAACCCATGAGCAAATGGTTTTGGAAAAATGCTCCACCTAGTGGAGTTTTTCATTCAAGACACTTGTGGTTGGTCCCATTTTACTCTTGAGAGACTGATAGAGCATGGTGTTGTCTCATCATGGATTTGAAGTAGCTTAACATGTCCTGGCTCTTTCAAGATTTATGTTGTTGGAGGCTTTTGTTTGCTGTCTGAGGTGGGGAGTTTTTAGATTAACTCAAGTAGCCTTTTTTTGCTGCTGTTTCTTTTGTTTTTGATATTTCAATGAATTCCTGCAGCTGTCCATTAACAATAACTTAACAAAGTGAGATAAAATACAATGCTTTGACTCACCAATCTTTTTTATTCATTGCTCCCATTTTTGAAAATTTTATCAGAAAAAAGCAGGATTGGCAAGTGGCTGCCACAGTAACAAAGCGTCTCATGTTCACAATCTCATTTATTAACTTCATTAATAACAAATGTTGTAGGGGAATGAAGTAATTTAATAATGATCTAACCATTGTTCTCCCCTGCTTTTATTATCACAGTGTCCAGCAGCAGCAGGTGGAGACGTTTGCCTCCCGAGTACGGCTCCACCTCAGAGGAAGAGTTTGGCTCCAACCGGAATTCTCCGAAGCACGGGGGGCGTCCCCACGTGCGGCCTCATCACCTCGTCCAACACCGAAGCTCAAGGCTCAGCACCCCCGCGAGCCCAGGCTCCACTGTGGCGACAGGTCCAGGCGGAGCGGGGATCAAACATCGCATGAAAGAGCAAGAGGAGTACATCAGGGACTGGACAGCACACAGCGAGGAGATAGCTAGGTATTAATCTGCTAATCAGTAAAAGACTGATTTTTAATTGATATAAGAATTTTATAATATATGAATCTATGTAATGTGTTAGTATGATGTTGTAATGTTAAGTAATATGAGCTGTCCTTGATGGCTTGGGTTTAATCCTAACGTGTATATGATTACATGTTATTATGTAAGCAGGTTGCAAGTGTTGATATGGATGTCTGTCCTGAGTCCTAAAGAACCCTGTCTGATGGTTAACAGGTTATTCCCCTGTGTGCGCAGGATCAGCCAGGACCTGGCTAAGGACTTGGCCATCTTGGCCCGTGAGATCCACGATGTGGCCGGCGAGATCGACTCAGTCAGCTCATCCGGCACAGCACCCAGCACCACCGTCAGCACTGCCGCCACCACCCCGGGATCAGCTATTGACACCCGGGAAGAGGTAGGCCCTGCACGTTCCACGCAGCCGGACATACAGGAGAGCATGAGAAAGGTGCCCGCTTTTCTTCTTCTATCATTGCCTTGATGTGTGTGCTTCTATTGTGCCTTTGCCATCCATCCTGTGTTGCTTGGATAAAACTATCTTTCCTCTCTGTTGATTTGAAGCTTTCATCTGCTTTGAGAGGTATTAATTTATTACGCTCACCTCTGCTCCACATTCATTCCTTTATTTGTTCATTTTTTTTTTTGCTCTGAGAGTCTTTACTTAAAGGATTAAAATCTGACTTCTTTAGGCTTGACAATTAAAGATTTAGATCTTGCAGATTTACTAATCCCTTAATTTCTAATTAAAATTAATTTTTAATTCCCTCTTCTCTCTCTTTAAATCTCTGCTCATCTTTGCCCAGTTGGTTGATCGGGTGTTTGATGAGAGCCTCAACTTCAGGAAGATCCCGCCCGTGATTTCAACCAATAAGGCACCCGAGATCAATGGCAAGCCAGTGGAGCTCCGCCCCCGTGCTCCTGACAGTCTGGAACCTCGAGCTCTGAGAAGACGCACCTGGAACCGAGAGGAGGTAGGAGGCAACAAAGAGCATGACATCAGCACTGCTGTATACCAACATGGAGGCTTTCACAAAATCACTTATCACCTTCATTTTGTCATATATCACACTTAATTAATTTATTCCATGTATTCAGGCGGTGTTGGACAGCCTGCTGCTCAACTCAGTTTCTCAACTGTCCACTAAGATCAGACACTCTGTTGACAAAACTGCAGGAAAAATAAGGTAATTACACTTGATATGTGATATTATTAGTTTCCATGAGTATGTAACAGTGTATATACAGTGCATCTATCCCTGTGTGTGTCATTGTATTCTGTTTATAGCAAAGAGCCATTGTAAAAGACCATGTGTCCTCTTGTATGTTACCTTTCTTCAGGATTTTATTTAAGGATAAGGACAGGAACTGGGATGAAATTGAGAATAAACTGCGATCGGAAAGTGACATACCACTCCTGAAAACATCCAACAAGGTACAGAAACTTGTCTGTCTGAACAATATTTGATGACATGAAAAGCAGTGATACTGGAAGCTAATAGTTTTGTTGTTTTTGTTTTTTTTCCTCATCATTTCACGTCACGCAGGAGATTTCCTCAATTCTGCTCGAACTGAAGAGAGTTGAGAAGCAGATTCAAGGTAAAGTAAAAGGCACATGTGCACCTCTACCCAAATAACAAATGTGAACTTAACCAAACTACAAACACACTTGAACAAGTTTTTGATAACTATGGGTATTTTGGATGCAACAGCCACTTATTTGATTAAATTCCATGATAGAAGAATAATATAGAGGAAAAGCAGCAAAACAGTGATGAAAAGTGACATTAGGGCTAAATGGTTTACTACCAAGTCTTAACTGCAAACCAAAATGTAAATCCAAAGTTTATATTAGCCGTGAATATACACCCAACTTTCACACAAAGCTTTGAACATATTGATCATCTCCCTCTCTCTTTCTCAGTGATCAATGTCATGGTAGACCCAGATGGGACTCTGGATGCCCTGGCCAGCCTCGGTCTGGCCAGCCCCACCACCCCTAGCAAGCCCCAAGCCACCAAAACAACTTCCCCCTCTGCCACCAGCCCTGGGTCCGCGCCCCCAGCCAAGGAATCGCTGCCGGAGATCCTCCCCGGGCCGGGAGGAGCAACCATCCCCGCCAGGGTTCAGGCTTCCTCTGCCAGCACAGAGGAAAGTGCACAAGACCCCAGTGTGGGTCTGGGTTTAACAGGAGTTGGAGGACTGCCCTTCAACCGCATGCGGCCGAGTGGAGAGGAGGCCGTCGCACAGAAGTGAACATAAAGTTTCCCTGAAATCAGAGCTATGTGAAGAAACATTAGTCTGGAAGGGAGTGCAGGTGGCTGGTAATCTGTGTTAACAATGAGGGGGGAATGTTTAGAAACATTTAAAAAGTTTTTATCCGACTGAACAGTTGCCATTCTGCTGGCTATACCGCTCTAGGATTATGGATATAATATCAAGATAATTAAGCAAAAGTGTTACCAGACGTGGCCGGAAATGAAGTGCTTTAACTTTAGACCCCAAATGATGCATCATGGATACACCCTTGGAATGGAATTGACCCATGAATGATTTGGATATGTCATATTATGAGCTTTTCAACCATAAACTATTCATGCTTACTGGCCAGACTGACTTCCAGATGGACAAAATGCTACCTGGCTGTTCTCTCAGTGGACAGATCTCTGTGGCTGTACAGTCTCTACTCTTCCTCCAGTCTTCTCCTCTTGCCTTCACCGTGTGTCAGGACCCTACCTACACTAAGGACATGCCTTAAACACATCCTGGATAGTAGCAGTGCAACCCCTTATCCCCTCAAATAATATAAAAAAACAACTTTTAAGACTTTAATACAGTAATTTCAGACAAACAGAATGCATTGTAAAATAACACTTGCAAAAGATGTTCTATTTACACTATGATGAGATGCAACACTGCAATAAGTTATTAGCTCTTATTCAGTACAAAGAATATTTCAGCAGCCTTAAGTAACCAACCTAGCAAACTACACAGTCCTAAACAGACATGCGTTATGCCTGAAACAGTTCACAAATTAAGCAGAAATGCAGAAGTTTTATATATTTCATAACTGTCCGTCCAATGAACCACCTCTCAAACTGACTCTGTTAAAAAAAGGATTTGTAGTGCCTCCCCATCTCTGTGCTCACCTATCCTTCCTTCATCCATTATCCTTTCCTCTTTCCTTCCCTTCCTCTTCCTCCCTGTTGTTGGAAAAAATGTTACACAAAGTTTGTCACTTCAGTAGCTTGTACAGGACAGAGCTGAGAGCTTTCTGCCTGCCGGTTGGTGTCTGTGTTGATCTTAACTAATACTGAATGGTAGTTTCACACAATATTAACAGCCTTTGGGAAAACAGTTGTCATTTTCAGTTGAAAAAAAAAACACTTACCAAAGTTAAACAATTTCTATTGTGATTTTCAAACAATATTGAAATTCATCTATTTTGCAAGAGCTGATATGGCAATTCATATTGTATGTTTTAGATGGAGGTAACCTCCTGTCTGCAGTTCACCTATTTCTCTGAATGTCAAGACCCTTTTTCTGTAAACAAATCAAAGATTCAAGAAGCTTATTTATCATACTGAAACACTAGGTTAATCATTGCTGCCATATGTTTCTTTCATCCATGTGACATGGTCTGTTAGAATCAGTGCTCTTTGCCTTTCTCTATTGTACATCTACTCAAGTGTCCTATGATTTCCAATTGGCTAGTTTTGTACCTTTTCCAGTCACAGCTGCTGTTACTTCTTTTTAAACTTCTTTTAGCACCGATGAGCAAAGAAAATAACTGTTTAAACTAAATATTTTATAATATTTAGATACTGATGTTGTATTGTAGATACTGCAGACCTTTGCTTTTTAATGCCTGGAGTCACCTCATGATAAATTTCATTTTTTTTATCGGTCAATTAACAGTGTGAGCTCAAGTACACATAAAAACCTGAACATTGGAGAAGCTGCTGGATATAGTTTTAATGTCTTGTCAAAAAAAAATGGGCAACTTATAAAGAGGCCTTTTGTGGCTTGAAACGTCAGTAGAGATTGATCACATCTTTGCAATAGGCTCCTCATCTATTTTATGAATTTCACTCGTAATATGGCTTCATATCGATGTATATACAGAAGGTGCATTGTTCTTTTTCCACTAATAGGGGAAGTCCCAGCGTCCTGATACTTTAGAATTGCAGACAGACAGTACAGTTAACCCTCTTTCTCATCAACTTTGCTGCTTTTTGAGTTACTTTATGGGGACTAACCATTTTCTGAATCTCTCTTCATCTTATAGTCTGTGTTCTAGAGTAAGATGGCTTAAAGGCAGTGTATTAGTACTTAGATATTCTCACAATAGCGAATTTAGGTACCAGAATACAAGTTCATTTCCTTCTCTCTATTCTGTACTGTACAATGTCTTTTAATGCCTCAAAGTGCCCATTTTGACTATAAAGGGGCTTTGATTAAAAGAACAAAAAAGATGTAGTTGTCTAAAAAAATGATTCTTATTTTGCACATCAGATTGTGGTGTTTTTTTTTCATACAGAAGTAGTGAAGAAGCAGTGAAAGGCTGCATCAAATGTCAAATGGTTTGACAAAGAATGATATCCCTATGCCTGATATCAGAAGTGACTGCCTTGCCTCTCTGGAACTATTCTGTCTGTACAAATGAAGCCTCTAATCGTGTTGTTTTTTCCTCCCCCCATTTTATCAAAAAACAAACAAACAAAAAAAAAAAACAATGAAATTAGGGGACTGTGAATGCTAGGTACATGTTTATTTTTTAAATTCTACATGTGTCATCTGATCAGTGTCTTTTTTCTTGTCATTTTTGTATAGAAAAAACACCATTTTATTTATTTTTGTTTTAATATTTTGTGGATGTTTCATGTGTTTTATATTTGTTCAACTATCTGCATTGTTTCTTATTGTTAATAAAACAGAGCCATTCACTCGTTTCTGTTGTCATTTGACTGGGCGATGAACTTTCAAATCCAAACAGACACAATCAGGCTTATTTTAGGCAGAAAATGTCTATTTGTCAGTTTTGTATTGTTGAAAAGAGAAACACCAGTATGACATAGTTATCTATGATTACAGTATGTGAACAGTGCCAAAAATAATCCAATGTGGAGTTCCCCTTTAATATAAACCTGAGTGATTAGAATTTCTACAGGATGTAACCTTTCAAGATAAAGTTTTGTGCCTACACACATTCAGGCTATGCCAGCACACACCCACGGACAAGGAACCTACCTTTATTTAATCTAAAACTGGATTGCTTAGCAACTCTTGGCATTGGCATTTTAATCTAAGAAAAGACAATTGGTTCTGGGTTTACATCTCAATAATTCTTACTGAATTGAAATAGACCTGTTTCCTCTAAGCTGCTAATTACAGCTCAAATGAAAATTATAATGACTCAGTTTTGCTTCCCTCCTGGGGTACCTGACCTCTTCAAAATTTGCATGCTCAGCTGTTGAATCATTCCATGAGAAGAAATGCCAACCACAGACTACATGCAGGGAGTATTAACGTAGTATTAAATTTAGGTATCTGTGAACAGATTCAAACCAGTGTCACCTAAAATCTTTTCTTTGGTAAAAAGGATCGAATTCTATTTAACTAGTGTGAGTGTGCACATGAAACCTTGGCTTGAAGATTGCACTGAATGACAAAATGTATCTCGAATATTGCCTGATCTGTCTTATATGCTTTCAAAAAGGCACCAAGGAAAAGAGCGCAGCAGTGCTTGGAATTCCAACTCTACCAACAATAAACAACACATTTAAGTTATCTTCATATTTTTTTAAAGAATTAATTCGGTCACAGCCTGATTTGAAGAATTCTAGATAAAGAAAAATGTGACTGATGTTTTTGAGGTGCATTTTATTTTAGCAATGGTGAATTACAGGTTTCATTTTGAGCCTTTTGGCTTATATCACTTGACAAACTGTTTTTGGTCTAAATGGAACAGTAGTAGTACTAGTGGTTGTCAGACTGTCAAACAACAAATGTGAACACACAGGACGGTCTGTGCCAGGAGATGGAGATTAGCCGGGGGGCCACTCCATCCTGCGTCCGCCCAGAACGTGGATGTGGATGTGGTAGACAGACTGCCCTCCATCTGGCCCGTCATTGATGACAATCCTGTAGCCTTTCGACAGTCCCGCCTCTTTAGCACACTTTTTTGCAACTATCATCATGTGGCCCAACAACTAAGAGACAGAGAGGGAATTTATGAATGACAATGAGAAGAAAGTCTATACACGTATGTTTAAACATGAGCATGCAACCCGTGGATTAAAATACAATATTCAGTTACTGCAGTTGTCTAAATGCACGTTTGCTGCAACTGGGTCCATCTAGTGGTCGTTGACAGAAAACTGTTAGACAAATCACTGAAAGTGGGAACAAGACATTTTACAGTCTGTTATAAAAGCAAAGGAGTTCATTTAATCATACTTACTTCAGCATCACTGTCCTCTGCTTGTGACAGCTGGACAATTGGCTTTTTTGGGACAACAAGGATGTGAGTGGGTGCTTGAGGAGAAACATCAGGGAAGGCTACACACTGAAATACAAGAGAAACACAAATTTAAGAAAAAAGAACTTGGCCTGTGCAGACAGATGTTGGGCTGGTTTACACCAAGTGACCGGAAAACCAGAAACATCTAAATGACATAATGAAAAAGAAAACTCCTTAAATTTGTGTTCTGAAATGCACTTTAGTTGTTCATGCATCAAGTCAATATACTTTGCTGCTGCATTGTGTGAAAAAGTTTTAACAGTCTGGAAATCGGATATAGCCGATTACATAGGAAATACAAAGCTGTGTAAATATTTAGAAAGACTCTCCAGGAAAAATGAACAAAGATTTAAATGTGTAGTAACATAAAACAAACAAAAAGGTAGAAACACTGGTGAAACCAAAGGCGAGCCAGTACCAGCCCTGATAAGTGAGTTGCAACCACAACTGCCAAAGATATTCATCCCCAAGTAGTTAAAGCAGGAGCAGAGCCAGGATTTAACAACTGTACACTAAATACATATCAACCATGGATGTTTTATAGGAACTTAAACGTCCATTACATAGACCAAAGTGGCTACAGTAAACAACACTGATCATGACTAGCCAATCCACACTGCAGGTATTTTTTCTATGCATCGATGCACAGCGTTAGTGCAGGGTAACATCAGAGTACTGTCAGGGCACTGGCAGCGATGTCAGGATGTTATCAGGCTACACGTGATCTTACCCCCGCTTGACTCATTTCCTTCACCGATATTAATTTGCCACTATATTGTAAATAATCAGTTTGGTTGTTTGGATGATATACGGAGCTGGGAAAGACCCATTTCAGATGGCCACCCCTCTTCCAAATGTTTCAATCTGCCAATGCATAAAAACAATGAAGTAGAAGCCTGTCTGATGGTGGGAATCGTTTGGTGTCAACTGTCTGAATGTGACACTGGAAGCCTCACATTGGACGCTTAGTGCTGCAGATCACAGATCTTGATTCCACTGTGCAAACCACAGAAATAATTACGCATGAAAGCGCATAATCTGCAGGAGCCGTAAAGGATCTTGGTGGAGAGCCAACTGTCTCCAAACGGAAACGTCGCTTCCTGATGTTTTCAAACAATGCTTAACCAGTCTGGGGGAGAGATACGCACAGCACATGCGATCCTGTTCTTGGAAAAACGACCTAAGCATAAAACACTTTTGTAAGTGTTGACAAAGATCCGAGTACAGTTTTAGTTTCTGTAAAGCTAGCGCACGGCTAACACTGGCTAAGCGGCGCCTGCGAGGCGCGTCGCCGCGGAGAATTGTGACTTATTACAGTAAAAAAAATATACATATATATATTTATTTGCGAGAATATTTAACGCATACCAGGTCGTCCTCGTGGAGGAAGTTGGCAGGAATCTCTTTGCGCACGATTTTTCCGAATATCGTGTCCCCGCCCGGTCGGGCGACCTGCGCTTTGGCTGTTTCATCAGCCATGTTGGCGCAGTAATAATAAACCACGCCGCGCTCCCGTTACAATATAAGGAAGAAGAAGAGGAAGCGTCACTGAAAAGTCTGCTCTGATTGGTCCGCACCCAAACTTCCTCTACACCCGGAAGTTAGCTAAGGAAGTCAAGATGGGGACTCGTCTGAAGGTGAGGGTGAGAAATGACCGCGATTTATAAGAATAACACCATTAAAACCGTGTTTCCTCTGTGTTTCTTTTCGCCGGATTCATAGCAGACACGTCTGTTGTCCTGGGTGGGCAGCTAAAAACGGCAGGGAATGCTTAATAGCGTACGAATGTGCAAAGGAAGTCGCAAAAAAAAACAAGAATCGCGATGGCATGACTGCGCTTAAGTAACACAGAAATGAAGACCATGATTTAAGCAAGGGGGATAGAAAAGTGGCAAAAGCAGCGGGAAGAGGAAGTAACCGAGGATGGCTGGTACAAAATCCAAAGGAAAGCTGGGATGGGGACAAACAGAGGGAGAAGCACGACAGGGGACACACTAATATCCACACTCATTTCAAGGTGGTGGTGTTTGTCCAACCCACCATAAAACACCAAGAAGAGGAAGAACATCCACAGCTGCTTCAGTTCAGGTAAGATGACTGACTGACTGACTGTCTGTCTGTATAAATGCAGGTCCTAAGCGTTTTTAAAGCGCTGCACAGAACGAGGATGGTTGTATTCAAAGATGACGAAAGAGCACTTGCAGGTGAGTCGTGTATGATGTTCTCCAACCGACCCTCATCAAGCTGTGGGTATAACTGAATGCAAGCTCCTCAGTATCTAAAGCATGAATGTTTTTGTTCTTCCACAAGCTGCAAAATTAAAAATCAACGAGGAATTCCGGAAAAACAAAAATGAAACTTCAGAAGAAAACATTAAGAAGGTACGGTGTCCATTTCTGATCTGGATTTATTACACTGCAATTTCAAATCAACAGAAGTCCCTTGACTTGTTTATTCGTAGCATATATTATTCTGCTGAATACAGTACATTCTTTATTATTTTATATATTTTTCTCCTACATAATTCAGCTGCACAGTGTGGGCTAAAGTAAGCCGAAAGTAGAATTAACAAAGTGTTTTCGATCTGATCATAGCAGAAAAGTTTGAATTACAGGTTTCCTATGATGATTTCCCTAAAAGATACAAAAACAACAGTAAAATAATGCAATGATGGCAATGTGCTCTGACACAGCAGCTTCATCTCGCAAGATCGTGCTGGATACTAGTTTCTGGAAAAAAAAATCACCTGAGTGATGGGGGGGGGCGGCTGCAGAATGACAAGCCTATATTTTGTTGCATGCAAGCATAATGATAAAGATGAATTCCTATTGTATTTTTTGTAATATTTGTTGAGAGGAGTGTCAGTTTGGATCTGCTGAGGCAGCTTTAAGAAGGATTTAGATATCCCCATCCAGCATGACCAAATACTGAAGTTCAGGCATATTTCTTAACCAATAGCTACACTTCTGAATCATGGTTAACTTGCAAAACGCCATTGGAAAAGACACTGAGCACTGGGGCTACTGCTACATTTGAAGGGGGACAGTTTACATGTTTGTGGTTGTGCCTAGAGTCCAGTTGTCTCATAATCCATCCATGTCTCCTGTACATCATGAAAAGCTCATAACCTTTCTGCTTTTTTACAGATGATCAAAATGGGCTCTGATGTGGAAACTGTTCTTCGAGAGAGTGTGGTACAAATGGAACATGTTGGAGAAGAGAGGCTCTGTATGATATTTTTCTTCACCTATCATTTTCTAACAATTTGATGCCATGCCAGAAAGAAAAATATGTTATGCAAAGATTGTCAGCAATCATAACTTCTCTCTGACCTATCACATTATAATGATGTTTTTCTTGATGATCTGTATTTGCTAAGTTTTTTTTTTTTTCTCTCACTCTGTCACTCAGTGCTTCGACCCAGGGAGAGCCTTCTACTAGAAAACGTACCCTATTGTGACCAGCCCAGGAAAAGATCATGACAGACCATATGATCACATCTTTTTCATCAAAAAAGAGACTCATTGTCATCCATTACCATCCATCCTCAAATTAAAGGATTTATCCATAAAATTTCAAGATGTTCAGATCATCGCTTTTTGAAAAAAAAAAACCCTTTGGATTCACGGAAGATCTCACCTGTTGTAAGAAATCTGTGCTGTGAACTGGATGATGTAATTTCATGTACAGTAGTTTGTCAATTATAATTTAAATGTTTTCATTAAATTTGAAATGCTCCTGCCTACTTTTCATTAGTTGATGAGAAATGATACATCACTGCTACTGAAAAACCATATTTCACTGTGTTCTCATTAAAGAGGAGTATTCCAAAGCTGTCTCAGATTTAATTTATTGATCAAAGTAGTAGAAATGATCTAACATAGTGGTGTTTGAAGTTCAGGGCAAAGACCACATCAGCTCCCCATTAAAGGTCTCCGAAAATGCGTGGCTGCAGAAGGGCCTCCCAGTAGAAGGGATCAAATTTTATTGGATTAATTCTTTGTATCTGCCCATGACTGTGAAATCTGTCAGTAATTAAGTTAGAGAGCATGGTGGAACTTTATTTCTAAAAAAAACAAGTGTATTTTAAAGTTATGTTAGGTAAACAACAGATAGAAGATAGTTACATGAGAAGTTTTTTTTTCTTTTAATGGCACCCAGACTAACTGGGATTTCTTGTTTAGAAATATGTCTTATGTCCTCTCAATTTTGCACATGCTTTGTACCTAAAGCAATATTACACTAGAGTAGTATTAGTAAGTATTAGTACAAGTTGGTATTCTACAATTACTAAATTGCTAAGTCTAAAAGACAAATACCTTTTGGGGTTTTTTCAATAATAGAGCAGATATAACGCATCGTATTTATCAATTTAATTTGCTAAGGACTTTTATTTAATGATGAACTGTTATAGTTTAACTTCCCGCGGAGGCTGCAGCAAAAATGTTTACTTTGTCACGCCAACTTGACTGTCTCCGCGAGAGAACTACATTTCCGACAATGCCTATTAAGCCATGAGGAAATAATTACATCATCAAAATGCGCCGTTACTCTGGCAACGCTTGTGACGTTTTCCTACGGTTTCAGCAGAGGGGTTAGCTTGTTTGTCAACTTCGTTAGCAAACTAAATGCCGAAAAATATGTGAGGATTAGTTTTTACGCCCATTTTTTATATATATATATATTTTTTAACATTCTCCCACAAATTAAAACGTTGTTGTTTCTCACTGTTTTGTTCTTGTCAGCTCAGACACGCTATGGGACCTGGCGTCAGCGGAGGTCCGAGACCGGGAGAGCGGAGGCGCGGAGGAGGTCGGAGGAGGGACGATCAGCGAGAGGAGCGTGTTTCTGATGGGGAGCAAGTCCGGGGTTTGTTGATCATTGAGCCGGACCAGGGACGGTGGTCCTCTCTTTGTTACTGGCTGCATGAGTCAAACGTTGTATGACCATCTATGCCTGTTTTTTTTAGGGTAAAACGTCCATTCTACTCCGGTGCCTGGAAAGGTTAGTAAGTCTGTCGTCTAGGTCATAGACTCTTATATCAAGACTAGGAAATCTGCCCTCGAGATAAAACCAAACTTGCTTTTTCATATTCATGCAGACTAATAACAAGAGACAGTTCACTCAAAAAAGAGTGAAGCCTGCCAGTTATTACCAATAATACTCTGAGCATGAAAGTTACAATCTTGACATGTAGGAAAAGGGCGTATAATTTCTAATCTAACATCAGAGGCCTGCTTTCAAAGCCTCCAGCTGCATCTCGCATCTCAGAGCTGATCTCTGAGGAACTGATGACATGATAAATAACGGCACCTGAGCAATCTCCTTTTTGCTGAAGAAGACAGTGCAATTAGGTTGAAAGCAGTGAGGTGGATCTTTCTGGGTAGGCCATGTTCCTATACAAATAATACTGTTTTGTTTTTGGTTTTTTGTTTTGTTTTTTATTTTTTTATCCACCAGGGATGAGCCATCCAAGCCAACTCTGGCACTGGAGTACACTTTCGGCAGACGGGCCCGAGGACACAGCACAGTAAGGAAGCCATTTAGTTCTGGTGTCACTCTGATGTCATAAAAAATGGGGAAAAGACACACATCTGTTAATCCTGGCAAGTTGTGACAGCCTCAGACCATGATTTTTGTATGAATTTAATTATAGTAAACAATGCAAAAATTGTAGAAAGCATGTACAGCTGAACATAATATGTTATATAAAGTGTAACTTGTAAGGAGATATTAAAAAATTCATAGCATGGAGGTTTTCTCTTACAGCCCAAAGACATAGCCCACATATGGGAGCTGGGAGGGGGGACCTCTTTGTCAGACCTGGTCCAGTTCCCCATCACTCCTGTCAGCATCCAGTAAGTCACTTTGCACATATTCCTGACATTCCACCTTTTGAGATATATTCTAGTGTAAGGGACGGTGTTTCGCATATTCTGAGTGTGAATATTGTTTATGTTTTCTATTCAGACTATTGCATGTGCATCCTTAAAATCAGCATGGTCTGAACAGCAATGTAATGCAAGTCCTTTCTTCCTTTACCAGTTCTCTCTCTGTCATTCTGATTCTGGACCTGTCTAAACCAAATGCCCTTTGGGGAACTATGGAAAAGCTGCTGAAGGCAACACAAGCTCAGATTGAGAAAGTCTCTTCCCAGGCACAACAAGTAGAGAAGGCCAAAGCTGGAGCCAAACACCAGACATCTGTCCGCTCAGTAGCACGTGTCTTACCTAAAGACTATCCTGTAAGACCTCAGCTCATTATACTCACTGTAATTTAAACATGATATTTGCTCAGTGTGATGGCCCTCTCACTTTTTTTTCTTGGCCATGCTCAGTGTGCATCTGGTTGACATGGGAGGGTCGTCAGTAGATGTCGTCCACCTGGACCTTCCAGGCTATAAAAGCTAGCCAATTTTCTCACTCTGTATCTCACTGTCTCTTCCAGTTGTTGACATCCACCTTGCATCATCTTTTTTTGCTTCTGCACATACAAAACCTCACATGCCACAGCATACATGTCACTCATCCATCCCCAGTTTTATGACTAATCTTGTCGTTTTCCACAATCCTCCATTAATATGTTTTCTCTTGTTGTAAAAATTGTTTGCTTTTCAGTATAACTCTTATGAGGATTCCCTTCTTCTCAAATTCTTCAAATCAGTCAAGGGCAAGATGTAGTAGATTGCCAAATCTCCATCAGTAGTATTAGTAGTTTTAAAACCTTTTTTTCCTTTTTAATTAAAAGTTCTTAATTTTTAGTATAGTGTGGATATAACATGGTACATGTAACCAGAGTTAACTGTTAACTCCATTACCAGGACAGAGAACTGATCAGTCCCTTTCCTGTTCCTCTGCTCATCATTGGCAGCAAGTATGACATCTTTCAGGTAAAACAAAGACTTGAACCAAGATGTGACAAATAGAATTTGTCAAATGCTGAGTACATTACATTATCTGACAACAATTTCACATCCTTCTGAATCTCTTCTAATTTACACAATTAACACACAGAAGTTGTTAAAAAGCTTGGTACTTTATAGTTACAGATACACTGGTTTAAATTGCAAATTCAATCACTGAAGTTTGCTCTTTTTTCCATCTGTGTTGCAGGAATTTGATTCTGACAAGAAGAAAGTAGTTAGTAAAACACTGCGTTTTGTTTCCCACTACTACGCAGCCTCTCTTATTGTAAGTGTGCTTTTGCTATATATGCAACATATTTTTATTTAACATGTAAAATTAAACATACTTCACGTGCACTTTTTAAAAAATCATTTGTTTTCTCTTACTATTGAATCCATCCATTCTATCAACTCCTGATCCAATATTCTTCTATTCCATTTTTCTTTCTGTTCCTGTTGCGAATCTTTTCATCAGTTCACTAGCATCAAGTCGGAGAGCCTAATGTCAAAAACCAAGGGTTTCTTCTCCCACCTGGCTTTCAGTCTGGACAGAGGGTGAGGAGGATAAGAGAGTACTAAGCACCAACTAGTAGTGGACAAGGACTTTTTTTTTTTTAAACTAGTAACATTAGTGTTGTCACTAGCACTTGGTAGATTTCTCTGTTGCATTTCACATTTATACTTTAAAAAGAATATCTGAAATTATATATTATACAACCTTTTTTCTCAACCATTCTAAGCCTGTGATATGTACTCTATTTACAAGAGCTAAAGCAGCAATGAAGAGAAAATATATCTCACAACCAAATAAGTATTTAAGAAGAAAAAAATTGTTGTATATGTTACTATACTGTTTATTTAATTATTTGGTTCAATTTGGGTTTTTTTGTTTTTTTTATGTTGTGACCAGGAAAACCGTGTCCTGTGACTCCACCAAGCCACTCATAATTCCAGCGGGTTCTGACTCCTTCAGTCAAATAGGTGAGCACAGCACCATTTGGTGGCAAAAAGCAGTAATGCATCTTAAATGGAGTTAAAAAGGTATTGCTGCCCTGTGTAGAGAAACATACACCTGCCTTGACATTTTTTGGCATGAACACAATTGAATGATGTTGTGTTTGTTATAATGCTCCTATTATTTTAGGTTCTCCTCCTACTACTGATGTGGACGTATCTTCTCTGCATGCCAAAAACCCAAAGGATCTTTGGAAGAAAGTCTACGAGCGCATCTTCCCCCAAGAGGTATTTCAGTCACTGGTGGCACCTTTCAGTGCTAAAAAAATGCAACCAATATAGCCTATGATGCCCTCATATTCACACACACTGACTGTGTGTATGTAAAATGCAGTATTCCTGCCTATTAATACAGTATGCATGTTCACATGAACAAGGACCTCTGTAAACAGTCTATTTTTAATGTATTTCTGTCCATCTAACTGGCTGTGCAGAGTACCAGTGAGCAGAGGGAACTAAAGGATCCAGCCAAAGACCCACAGTACAGTGAGCCTCAGATTGATGCCATGAGAGCCCAAAAAGACCAGGTAACACACCTTGACCAATAACTTTCTTGTGTGGTATTACTTTACATCTGCACATTGTGAATATTATGGCAAAGCACATCGTTCACCTATGAATCTGGACAGACTGTGCTACTGCAGTTTGTGTCATAACTCACAAGATGGCAGTATCGTGATCAATCAGTGATCAATCAGAAGTATCTCTTCACTCATCTGCGGTGTGAGCTTGACCTTTGGCCTCCCTGGGAACAAGTATTTAAGAGGACAACAGATTTTAAAAACATTTAAAGGGAAATGAAGGAGAGTTTGTAGTGGAGTAAGAGCTTTGGTTTGACCAGAGCTAAGACAGAGTGAAGAAGCAGCTTTTCGCCTTTGTTTATATAATTCTGTTATATTTTGTAATTGCTGCTCTCTCTCAGTGTTAAAGTATAGTGACACAGCAGGCCCCTTAGCCCCAGAGTGCTCAAGATTTTTAATAGTGGTTATCTAGACATATACTGCCCATGTCCATGATACACTGAATTAAATAAGTTTAAACTTTGTCAGGGTGACGAATACAGTCTCTCTTTACCACACCTGTCCAAAACAAGGGCAATGGTCCAAAGTAACCTTCTGTCCTCCAGTAGCCTGCATGTAGTAGTGTATCAGTCATGGTCTCATTAACAAGCTGTAATATATCCTGTGGTTACAAAGTTAATTTAATGGTCTTCCTGGCGGCCTGCCCATGTGTCACTCTGGCACTTGAACTAAAGTAACCTGTTCAAGTCACAAACACAGATCCCAAACTGTTAGCACTGACTAACTCTCAACTCTATCAAACTGATCTTGCGCTTTAGATGGCGCGTCATGTCATCGGTCTGCATGACCAGTCAGAGAAATAGGGTCAAAGTTTATTCAACCTAAGTGGAGGGAATAAAGTTTATGAAAGCACATATTGGTGTCAGGATAGATTGTAAATCGATATCTTTGATGGACACTAATCCTGGTCTGAAATGTGGTAATATTCGTCTAATGCATCCATCTTTGCTTGTGTATCCTTAGCCCCAGTTTGTGCCTTTTATCATTACATTTGTGTCACAGCCAAGCGACTGTTTTTCAGTAAGATAAAATCTTGCCATCTTTCAAAAATCCTGAAGGTTATTTTACAGCAAGTACCACAGTTTTGAGGCCAAAGGTGACGTGTTTCCATACCTTAGAGGCAAAAGTAAGACTAGTGTTTCCAACTGGTCTTCAGAGAGGCTGCCTCGCAAGGCTTAAGTGTAAATTTATTGATGTACAGTATTATACACCTTTAGCGGATTTTATCCACAAGGTCACAGCAATTTACCCTGCCTTACTATATTAGAAGAGTTGAGAGAAGAGATTCATGAGTTATCCATACAAAGTAAAAATTTGACAAGCATTACTGTATCTTAATGCAGATCTGGTAAAATGAATAACTAAAATATGTTTTCAAAATTTCTGTAGAATCAGCATTCTCTTTTACATGGTGCTAATCTCCTTTATTTAAAACGTCTAGATGAACTAGAGAAAAACGTAAAATCCCCCACCCGCCTGGATCATAATACAGCCTGGATTATTGTTTATTCATTATAATTATTAATATTTTCAGTTCTTCAACTGTTTGTATATACTGAAGTGTTCACTTGAATGTTTCACATGCTGCCGGTGTTTGTTATTTTTGTATGTCTGGAAGAGAACAAAACCTCGCCTGCACCTTTTTTAAAATCATTCTGTCTTCTCCTGTCTTTCAGGAGCTGGAGCAGTATAAAAGAAATGCAGCTAAATCATGGAAAGGACTAGAGCTGGAGACCTGAGAGACCATCAGCTTTATGGTCACACACATTCAATACATATTGATGTACATACAGTATATGTAATGGATTATTTATTTAGTGATGCGTCTTTGTGTTTTTTTTTCTTTTTATTTGATAAATACATATTGTATAGCTCTACCCTTTCTTCAAGGCATTTTTAAATACCAAAAAAGTACTTATACAGTGTACTGATGCTAAAATGTGTTGTAAAAAAATAAACATTTTTTAAGTTTTTACAGTGGGCATCACTTTTTATTCACAACACATTAAAAATCACAATTTTTAAACAAGAAAGTAATACATGCACTGCATGAGTGACATTTTGAAAACATGAATATTCTGTCAATACACAGAAGTCAATTCTGTCAATTCAAGGTGATTAATAGTTCATGATTCGAATTACATGTAGTTTACATGTATTACTCTTTATATACTGTCATACAAAAAGCATTCATTTGACAACAGTGCAAATATTGTTTGTTCCAGCCAGAAACTGCCTTTAATGATTTTTTTTTCTGGGTCTGAAACAAGCTCTTTCTATTTACATAATTGTTATGAACAATACAATAGTTTATTATTTAAAACTCTAAGGTAAGTGCTAACACAATACTATTCCTTGAATGTTATAGAAAAGGGTTAAGTACAAACAAGGATGACATGTTTGCACGGGCCACCGTACTTTAGTATGCCTCATCTTCTGTAAATAACAAACCCTGTGCTCTAAATCTGTTTTGCACCATACGAACCAATCTCAGTTCAGTCTCCTCTTTAAAAAGATTCTCCCGTGTCTGGTTTTAATGACGTATTAGCTTGTCTCTGATCTTGAAGCTGATCATGCCCAGCAACAGGAGGGCAGGGAGGAAGGAGTAGAGGAGAACAAAGTCTAGTGTGTATCGGGACAGAGCGCCAGAATAGCCTTCATCGATGATCTGATTGCCATGAGTGATAAGACAGGCTCCTGGTAAAGGTTTTGAAGTATCTGCAACAACACAACACACCAGAGAGAATATTAACAGGTATCTGGTTTTACAGTTCTTCAGTTCTCAGAACGGCTAGTGAGGTTCCTTCAATTTGTCCTGTCAAGTGTCCTGAGCACCAAACCCATATTTTATGTCAGTCTTAATTTCAGCATCATTGCAATAACAAAATGTGAAATTGAATGATTGAATCATTGATTTCTAATAATCTTTGATCTTTCATTACATAAAATCAGTTGGAAGATTATTAGGTACACCTACCTAAAAGTGATGCAGTCTAGTACAGAAGTCCTTTAATAAATCCTCCCCTCATGAAGGTTATAATGTTTTTTTTTGTTAAAACGTTTTTATAGAGGTGTCGATTAAACTTTATAAAGATTTCAGCGGATGTAATTTGACTAGTTGGGCTGTTGAACCATTTTGCAATATATAGAGAGGTGCTTCTTTAGCCTACCATTCTTGATACAAACAAAGTATTTGGAAAAAATACTGGAAACCCTTGTCTGTATAATACAAGACAATTTAAAAGCAGCAAAAAATGCAGCCTCCAAAATCCCCATAGAGTTGAATCAATACCTCTCTATAACAGTTTCAGCACAAGCAGAACATTATAACCCCTGTGAAGGTGGGTTTAATTGCAGGACTGTCGTATTAGACTGCATTAGTTTTAGCTAGGCGGTCCTAATTAACTGCTAGCTGTACTGTATAAGTTTAAGTACAAACAATGGAAAAGACAGAAGAATAACATCATCTGTGAATCACATTTTTTGAAATGTAAATGTGCCTAAATGGCTCCAGTAATGCATTTTCAAAGGTTTCAGGTTGTGATGTCAAGGCCAAGTAATTCAGCTTTTGCCATCAAACATTTTGTGGTCATAAAACTGTTACCCCAAATAACCGTGCTATTCATAATAGTGTATCAGGTAAATAGTGAAAAAATAGTGTTTATACAGTTCAAGTTATAATTATGTGTCCCTTTTCATTCTCAGGGTAGGTGGACAAACGGATGGCCCCATGGCAAAAACAACTTACTGCATGTGAAGTTGAGTCCATCGAACTCAGTGACTATGAGGAGCTCACAGCTGTACTTCTGGAAAGTCAGGTAGCTGAGCCCCTGGAAGACCCTTGGCATCTGCTGGGTGCTTCTGTTGAGAGGAAGAGGAAAAAGAAGATGTCAGTGGCCACTGCCGTACCGTTATTTACAGTGAGGGCCTGAAAAAGTTGCCCTATCCAAGGTCCAAGTCACAACAGGCTTGGCATAAAGTAACTTCAACTTACTAATGAAATTAAAACACAGTGCTGTCGCACCTTAGGAAGCCAGATCCCACCAAGATCCCTGCAATATTGAGCAGAGCCACACCCGTGTTGACCATGTTAGGGTCTTGGACCACTCCTAATAGTACCACAGTCAGTAACTCACCTGTGGAAAAGAATAAAAGATGCAAATACATACATACACCTTAAAGCCACAAACAATTTAAACGTGATACGGAAGGGAACTCCACTCAAGTCACTAGAGAACACTGATGTCTCTTATATATTACATATTTAGAGTCTATCCCTGTCAAAGCGTTGGCAACAAACTAGTAATGAAGACAAAGGAAGAGATATAGGATATGAGTCACAGAAATAAGCACACTAGTTATGTCTCTATTATGTACTCCTTACATTACATGTAATACCAAGCCTGATGAGAAAATAACTGTAAATATATGATTGGGTGCTTGTTCATGTAAGTACCTCCCCCCCAAACATTATCTGCTCACCTATAATATGTGGCACCAGGACTACAGCAGTGAAACACAGGAAACGTAAGCTGTCAGGATGCATCCCCACCGCCCTGAGAAAGAAGCAGGCAGGGTGGAGAAAAAAAATAAAGTGAAGAGAGGAGTTAATGCTGAGAGTGAAAATCCTGAATATGTGATCCCTTAAATCCTTGAAGGAGCTTGAATGTGCAGCTTGCAATTGCCAAACAAAAACACATGCTGTATGATGCTCTATGGCAAAGGCACGGACACTTACGACCCACCAGTAAAGGAAGGAGGTGAAGATGAAGACACTCAGGATGCTGAAGGGCAGGATGTGGAAGATGTAGGCCAAGAACATTTGCCATTTACTGTACAGACCATCCTGACTCTCCTGATCACTGATGGCACGTAGTGCAGGGACTGTTGAGAAAAACGGACAGAGAGCGAGACGGTCGGAGAGCGAGCAGATAATGTGATGAGATGAAAGCCTGTGAAGCATGTCCAACATCCAGATCCACCGGTGATGTTGATTTATTCAGCGAAGGTATCCAAACAACTCAGTAAATATATTTCTTGCCAGCTCCACGCCAGCTGATCTGTATTGTGTCCTATCAGTTGTTATCTATGAAATTCAAGGTCAGCATGATATCCCCCAATCTCCACCCTTGGCTGTTTGGGTGCTTATGGAGTACTTTTAATTGCCTTTCAACTCCAATGTGAGCAGAAGTCTCACTTATCGTCTTATCACTTTTCTTATCCTCAGTATCTGTGACAGCCGGAGCCCTAAAGCTGAGATTTAAGACTCAGCTGATAACTGAGGAAAAGCAATAATCAACCAATGTAGCCAAAATCCTTCACTGGTTGATTGTATGATCCGTTGTCCATATAATTTTATTACAAGCTTATTATATATATATTATATAAAAAAATCTGACCTTCTTTAACCTCAGTTTAACCAGGAGTCCTTCACTCAAAAAAAAAGAAAACACCTTTTGTGAGAGTGACTTATCTGCAAAAATACTAAGTTAAATACAACGCAAAAAAGAAATCATAAAAGCAGAAATAAACTTCACAGAATCCTAAACTTCAATGTAAAATTAACAAAAGGAATCCCATAAATTAAACTGAAGAAACCAGTGTTTTAATTGGGTTTAGTTTTTGCATTTGAGTGAATGTGGTTGAAAGAAAACTGAGATTCAGCTTTGCGTAGCTGTTTGTCACCTTTTTGTGTCAATGAGGACAGTATGTGTGTGAAAGTTTGTCTGTATTTGTGGTTGCCTTAAGTCACAGCAGCTGCTATAAATATGACCTTGTCTAGATAATATAGCCACTCCAGGTACTGTAGGTTTGTAGGTAAAAAGGCTCTTGTGTTCATTGAGCTCTAAATGGAGTAAAGGTCATTCTCCCTTCTTAGGTGGCTAAAAAATACACTTCTCTAAAAACTGTGTAAAGCCAGTTAAAATTGGACAGCAAATAACAAAAGATTACATGTAATCTTTATGCAAATACTCCTGAACTTAAGCTATTCTAATATAAATGTGTTGTTTATGCTCACATTTGTTCTCATCTATAACAGTAATACTATAGTTCAACTCGCATCTTATCACTTAAACTTTTACCTTGACCTGAGAGAGATACTGAAAGTACATGAAATTTCTTTAGGCTCTTTCACCAAGCAAAATCCAAACTACACATTTTTGCTGAAGGGAAGAAAAACCGTGGAAAGCAGACCCCTTTCACCTACTGAGCAAGAGATAAGTGAGCTTAGGCAGCTGAGATAAAGCTGTTTTAAACATGCTGTTTAACAGAGATAATACATCTCTTTTACTAAGGCGATAGACCACATGCACTTGAAGCACACTTCAGAATTTCACTGAAGTCGTCGAATCCACCTCGTCTAGATATTTATTGGGTGATGTTATCAGACACGTACTATTAGACGGACTGCAGTGTCACCCACACATTATGTAACTACTGCAATAAGGTGACTCACTACACAGTTAAAAACTTGATGTCACAAAGAACAGCCTTGTGTATTTATAGTTTTTCAGGTGCATTACCTTTTTTTTTGTTGTACTGCAATACAATAAATGTGACACCTGTAAATCGAATATTTAGACAAGTTTAAAACCTGGAGTAAACTGTGTTTCCCTATCCCTCATGTGCAGATGTTTGGCGTTGGGTGGAACTCACAGAGGGCCACGGCGTTCAGCATGCCGGTGTAGGGCGGAGCACCAACACTCTGGTAGATGATGCCGATGCGGTCCTGCACGGCACCCTTGGTGACGTCGTCGTCTAAATGCATGACGAAGAAGGCCACAAAGAGACCGTAGATCAGGTTCTGGGACAGACGCATCAGAACTCCCATCCTATCTCTGGACAGGTTCCTTGCAGTCCGCCTGCATGCAAAACACACAGAAAATAAATCAATACAAATAAAGTCACACACACGTCAAATGAGAGAAGTGAGTGAACAATCTTATGTTGACATGTCCTGGCCTTATTTTGCCCTGCAATGATCAGTTTATAAAAGGGAACTACATTTGTCAATTAATTCATTAATAATTCGAAAAAAATATACAAAATATGTGTTTCTAGTATGTCAGTATATGTGTTTCCCCAGAACACATTGATTGTATTTATTAACTGTACACTGTAAAAAACAACTGAGAGTTATAGTTTAGTTTTAAATGAAAGTCAGCATTCCTTCATTAAAAGGCAAAGACATACAGCTAAAGTTTCCAAAATCTAAATCTAAACATTTCTGTAGTTAAATAGAAAGTTCATATCAGTTTTTTTTCCGTCTACGGACAATATCTGCACACTGAAGGGGACTGAAGACCTGCCAAGCACTGACCTGAGCAGAACTTCAAGTTTTGCCGCCCCGCTGGGCGACTCTTTGCTCTTATAGGGGATGGCGGGCTTCACCGCCCGCTGCAGACTCTGCTCCGTTTTTTCCAGCATGCTCTGGTAGATGGCCGACGCCTGATAGGATGAGGTGATCTCATGCATGCGGCTGAATGTGGCTGCCTCCCTCTCACTGCTACGTGTGTCCACTGAGGTGAAGTCGACTGTTTAACACCACAGCAGTTTGAGAATTTTAATGAAAATGCCACACAGGCTTTGTTCTTTTAGATACTGTATAGATGTACTGTACATATTCTTTATTTGTTTGTGTTTCGACAGAGGTGTGTGGTAAATAATCCTGGGTTGTAGGATACTGTACCATAGATGTCAAAGGGGTTGCAGTACTCTGGACACTCATATCCACATTGACTGAAGAAGTCCACCATCTCTTCTGGCTGCCCACAGAACACCAGCTCTCCACGACTCATTATAGCTATCCTGCTGAACACCTGGGGGGCATATGTACACACAAATGTGGTAACACACATGCCAACAAATAGTTTAATTTCATCAGTAAATTACGTATCATATGCTCTTCTGTCTTGTCAGAAAATCGGAGCTTCCCCTAAAAAATATGAATCTATCTTTTTAAAGGAGGTTTCAGTCAGCTAGTCACTCTTTCTCTTTTCTCCGGTTCAACTGGAAAACCCACCCTGAAGAGCTCGGAGCGTGGCTGGTGGATGGTTACTATGACAATACGGTTCCTCTGGGCCAGCTCTGCCAGCAGCACCACAATCTGATTGGCGGTCATGCTGTCCAGGCCGGTGGTCGGCTCATCCAATAGGATGATCCCTGCAACGACAACAACACAGTGACGTCATCGCCCTCGCACAGGTTTGTCACACCTTGAAAAGCTGAGAACAAGAGTGAGGCAGGACAATAACTTTTTTCTTCTTTTAAGTTGGAAAACTTTTAAATTTACTTTTCATTAAGTGGCACATGCAGGACTCTCAGCGGGGCCAACCTAACTTATGAAGATAAGTGAGGTCTTTTTTTTTTTTTTTAGTTAATTACTCTAATTAGGACAATTAAAAGATTGCCTCTTTGCATTATGAAAGCAGAGTGGAATTAGCAGATGCTTTAATTGTGAGATTAATTCATTTCCTGGTTGATTGGAGAGGCAGCGAATGGGAACTCCTCATTACTCTGTGTGTCACTCTGTGTGTGTATGTGTGTGTGACCATGGCTATTCTAATCCTGAATGAGGACTGAGACCCTTCATCCTCCCTGGAGTGCTGCAGACCTGATAAACTACACCTGGGATGAGCATGGGCACACGCAGGCACAGACACACACACACACACACACACACACACACACACACACACACACAGATGAGTCTCTGCTCATTCCCTTTGTGGTGTGATAACCCAGCCTTTCATTACTCTTCTCCATCTCTCCCTCTGTCCCCTCCTCTGTCCTTTTCTTATCCCTCTCTTACTTAGATCTCTTTGTTTCTCACTATGGACTGGAGAGACAGGTCTTTCGGTGAACTTTGTTCTGTTCTCAGGATGGCACAATCCTGCCTCTTGCCCTGTTGCTTCCAAGACTATGTGTATGAAATATCATATGTTATATGCAATAATTCACTAAACATCTTTCTGATATGGTACTCAAGCCCCTTTTGCAAAATCCTTACTCAAATCACCTCTAATAGTTCAGGTTATCTACTGAAAATCTCCTAATATAAGTTCTGTAAAGACTTAAGAATTTAATAATATTTGACAAGGACTTTTATCTAATTTCACCTCATCGTCAAGATTTGCAGCAATACCGACCTTTAGAAGTCTGCTGCTCTCATAAGGTATATCCCAGTCACAGAGGTACTCACTCGGGTCCTGAAGGAGCTGGCTGGCAATGGAGACTCTCCTCCTCTCGCCACCAGAGATCCCTGGAAAAACACGGCCTCCAATAACACTGTGGGCCACATGACTCAGACTTAGCTCGGCCATCACCGCCAACACCTGCACAGGAGCCAAGGGTCAAAGGTCAGCTGACAAGAAAATGACTACTACTAACAAATCAGCTGAAAGGTAATAGATTCCATCCTTTATCCTGCACTAGGCTGAAACTGACTGTCAAGTTTCTAAAAAGCTGCCTTGATGTTAGCATCATCCTGTGGTTAACAGGTTTTACAGACCCAACATAAATGACACAAACAACACATGTAAAATATGAATAGTTACATTTGGGCTTTAGACACAGGGGTTACAAGGAATGTCCAACTCATTTTATCTTGTTACCTCCTTTATCTTGATTTTTAAATTTCTTGTACATACATTTTCCTCAGTCATCCTAATGCTGGACATGGCTTTCCTAGGACTATCTGAGACTCAACTATATTTGGCTTACATACTCTTGCCAAATACACGGCAGACTATCACGATGCTCTTTAGGAAAAAAAAAAAAAAAAGATTTAGGTTGGCCATACCCGTTAGCACTAACATCGCTGAAAACCTTGCTTTCATGGATATAAAGAAACACACTTTGTGTTTCAAGAATCATCCTCTCCACTTTTCCGTGCCATCGCCTTTGGTCTCATTTTTGTCTTTTCCCCTAGTCAGGCGGACAACATCAAGTTTAACTAAAGAGTGGACAGAGCAGAAAGATGCCCTCAAAAGTCACCTTTTTCTTTATCTCCTTGGCTGAGTGTTTCCGCAGGGCCAGCTGGGCTATGTATGTCAGAGTCTCCTCCACTGTCAGATAGCTCAACAAGTTATCGCTCTGACAGAGACAGAGAGAGGGAGTGGAGAAAAACAGGGAGTAATAATGAAAAGGAAAAGCAAGAATCACATAGGGGATGCGGGGATGTAGACCAGTACCTCACGGGTCTCTCATAGTCATTAAAGATATAATGTAAATATTGAGCTTGCAATAGAATCTTCCTCCATTTTTAAGACAGTATAAGAGACTTTATTTATCTAAAGAACAGTTAAAATGAAATCAATGAAAAAGACCCTTATAGTACTGAGCAATTATCTTCACCATGTAGCATTCACTGTTAAGTACATAACTATAGTGACAGTGGTACAATTTTCATAATTGCCACTGTACACAACCATGATGCATTTGAAACAAAGCCAAAGCCATTTTTATATGGCGTCCCTCTTTTTTTCAGGGGCTCAAAAGTAGATGGACAAATTAACATAACTATGAACATAAGGATTCTTTTTAATACTGGGACGATTTTGTTTTGCTATTTTGGATCAATTTCTTTGAGTCCTACACGACTTTGTCATGAAACAGATGTGCAAAATGTTCTTCTTTTGTATGAAATTTGGTCTAAACATCCAGGTTTACACACTTGTCTGATTCTGGCTCTACGCCCTTATATGTGCGCATACACACAAACACACACCAAGCATTGCTTGAACCCACTGAACCTGCTGCCTGCCTCAATTAACACATGGCACCTCCCAGTCCCACTTCTCCTTAGTCTCTCATCTGAATGACTTTAATATCAGGAGCTCATATCACCTCCTCATCTTCAGCTTAGCAGGGGGAGTTAATGACGAGGCTTAGAGAGCAGGAGGTGGGGGGAGGGTGTTATCAGCGAGAAGAGAGAGATGATTTGAAAGGAAGCAAGGCCAGTTTTAAGCCAGTGTTTTTAATTCAGGCTTTGGATACACTTGAGCACCTCTCATTGAGAGATTAAGTATATGAGGAGGCTATCAAGGGTCTTAAGTTAATTTCATACAGAGGCTAGGGCAGCCTTTCAGGAGTTTTTGCAATATGTTGTATGTTCGTTTAGTTTTTTATGGTGGTCAGTATAACCACAGACAACTTAAACGCATACAAACTATCTGCATGTGGGTAATCAAATGTGAATCTGTAAGGCAAAGTTTAGCCTGATGTCAGCATGTGATGAGAACTAGGGCAAAGTGAAATGTGCATGTGTGTGTGCATGAGATTAGGTACTAATAACTTTCAAACCTCTTTTCAGTCCCTTTATTAATGTGCTGAAAAAAGTTTGCTTAATGCTCCAGCTATAAACATGTTTATAGATAATGAGTTAATCTGAGAACACATTTTTTGTCTGGTTGGGGTAGTGCTGAAGGCCCAGTTTAAAACATTGAGAAAAACTTCTTTGTTTTTGGAGAACAGAAGTATCTGACAGTGTGTGTTTGTGTTGTAGGCTACATTTGAGTGTTTCTGTGTGATACCTGCAGTACGTAGGAGAAACAGTCCTGATACTCTTCTCTCCTAAGTTTCCTGCCATTAATGAAGACATCACCCAACAGTGTATCAGGGTTTCCAATCCTCCCTGAGATGGCATCCAATAATGTGGTCTTTCCTGAGCCTTTACAATCAAAAGGCACATACACAAATAGATACATTTGTACGTACAGTAAAAAAGACTGGCGAACAATCTGATCATATATTTCAGAACATTTTTAAGTTTTACATCAGAAAATGCTCTCACAACTTATGTGCTATTTAATGTATCATCCGACAAATATCATATTTATTTTAACTACTTAATTTTTTGTTCAGTTTAAACATTAGGCTCTCTGGACTGAGATGAGTGTGAACCTGAATTGCCAAGTATGCCCATAATCTGCCCACTGTCTACATGGAAGGAGACATCATTGAGGATCTGACGAGTCCATCGCTTCCTGTAAGAGGGTAAGTCCCACCATGGACCCACATGCTCACTGCAACACATAAACACAGAAACAGACACACACACACACACACACACACACACACACACACACACACACATCCGGACATGAGGTATATTTTTAAAGATCTGGTAACAGAATCGATCCCGACAATGAAACTGGAAACTGATCATCATTCATTCTGTGTATGTGTGTGTGTATACATATATATACATGTATACATATATACAACATTAACAATCAGCAAAAGACTCTAGACAAAGAATTGCAAGTGTCCATTTACGAAACATTGCATTCATTTTGCATTTATTAGAGTTAAACCACATTAAATTAAAGACAAGTATACCCAAACTTTTGATTGATAAACTTGCTGATTTCCAGAGTCTGTTATAGCAGTCCTGTTCTTGTACACGGTCTATTTCTGCAGCATTTACCTCACTGTGTAGGAGATCTTACTGACACTGAGACAACAGGAGGGCTCTGATTGCTCCTCGCCAGCCTCTTTCCGTTCAGCCCTCTTCAACTCTGACACAAACTTGAAGGATTCTCTAACTTTGGTCCCGTTCTCTGGCTCCAACGGCTGCACTGAATAAAATGTGTTCATGTCTCCGGCCAGTCTGCTGCTCCAAACAACAACTGTATCAAGTCTGCCTCACATCGGTTTGTTCATATCCATGAACACACAGTGAATGTTGCGTTATCTTTGAGAACTTTGATCTGGAGTTGTATAAAGAAGAAGAAAAAAAAAAAACGCATGCTGAGTAAATCGACTGGCTGTCAGTCTCACTTGTCCTTCGGATTGTGCGCTGTGACTAGAAAAGCTATGACTGACAGGGCAGAGCAGATAAAGAGATGACATGGCATGAAGTTGGACGCGTTGAGAGAGAGGGCTCGTGAGCTGCAATCAGAAGAGATCTTCAGCTGGACTGGAGTCAATTTCCCAACAGGGAGAAGATAAGGTGAACAGGGGAACCTCAGAAGGGAGAACACGACAGAATCCCTTTGAGAGGAAAGGACAGGATCCTAAAAGAAGAAGAAAAAGGGTGCGTTGACCTCTTGACCCTACAAACATTAACCAGCAACTTTTGCATCATCATGGACACAGACACGGACAATGGCCTCAGTCACAGAAAAGGCTCCTCACAGGTCAGTCTACATGAGAACACATAAAAATCAGGACAAAAACAGGCTCTCATTATTAGTTCTCGTAAAAGCATTGGTTATAAGTTTCTCAGCTAATATAATGATATACTGTGTTTCAGTCAAAAACTTTTATAAACTTTCGTTGATTTCCTTTCCTTTCTACCCTCACCAACCACTAACCTTATTAACTGAACTTTGTATAAACTGAATGATTATAATGTAGGTGTGTTGGTCAAAAGGGTTCAATTTGCTTGAGAGAATTTTCTGAATATATTATTGTGGCTGGATTTTTTTTTTTAAATGTCAAAAAAAACCTAATAATTTCATGATTTCCTGACATAATAGCCCAGTGTGAAGAGAAAGTCTAGTATGTTTATTTAAGATGACGACTACGAAATATTACTTTAGAATTTCTTTTCAAAATAAAATATTATAAAATGATTCATATTTTATCTAGAGAAATATTTTTTTTTAAAATATGAATGAATTTTATTATGAATGCTTTAATTTGGTATTTTGGTATTTCATTTGGCTTTATTGACAGTTGATGCATATTTGGAACTTCTCGGGTTTTTTCCTGTCAAAATCCATACTCTAAAAGTTCCATTTTTTATTTTGCAAATTGTATATGCAGCTTTAGGTTACTATTTCTGTTTTACAGTTTTGATGTAATTTTTTCATTTAGTTTTCATGTGAAGTTTTACTAGCCTAGGTGTTCATCATCTATCATTCTTGACAATAATTTGATGACTTTTTGTGATTTTCTCGCGACCAGTTGATCCTGAAACTGCCTTTAGCAAAACCGGGCTCTACTAGACCAAGCTTGTTTATCTAAAAAGATCAGTGCCATAATTATTTCTGTTTCATTTGGAGTTGGGTTTATTTGCCTTGTAGAAATAGAGTTTCCATGGGCTCTACTCTTCTTTTTCAGTTACCACATCCGGCAAGAACTGATTAGAACAGCTGGAAGAATTATGGCAACATTTTGAATGTTAGAATTACATCCAGTACATTCTCAGAGAAACTCTGCAGTTTGAATAATAAATTAATACTTCTACTTTTTTGCAGAGATTTAAGGATTACGTTATGATAATGTTCATAAATAATCATTTTCAAATGGACTCCTTACCAACAAAAGGCCTCAGGCAATTATTTGCACACACATACTCACAAGCAGATGCATAACAATAAACAATCAAACACATACAGATGAACACAACCTTTAACCTGCTCATGCTTGTGCATGTACACAGGGATCATTAAAATGAATGTGTCATTGAAATTGGCCAATAAACTAATTGATAAACTTAACTCAAAGATCTGCAGACACTACCACACTGTAAAGATTGATTTTTCACTAGGTCAAGTTTATAATCAAGCAAAAAAAAAAAAAAAAGATTATTCAAACATTTAGCAAGTTCTTCACACAAGATTGCAATTTGTGGTTTCTATGCAGTGTCTGGTCGCACTAACTTGTTCCTCCAAAGATTTCCTCGTGTTTCTTTTGGATTTCTGAAGAGTAATTTTATCGTAGTGATTTTAAAAATGTTTTATCCACACCTTCACTTATTGCAGTTTCCCCTTTATTAATGATGCAGGTACAACTATAAAATTCATATGAGTGTGTTCTTGCCTGTATGCAACTCATTGACCTGTCTACCTCTCTTTTACAGCACCAAGACACAGAGTTGTTCTCGTCTGAAGAGGACAGCAGTCTTTACTTCACCTACAGCGGAGGGTGCAATGAACTGGAGGTCAACAACCTGCACTATGAGGTGATTGACAGATACCTGCTCTGCTTTCATATGCAGTTATCTTTAGCTTTTAACTTTTCAACCTCTTTTCAACCTTTATGTGTGCATGTCTGTCTGTGTTATATTTGGGCATACTGTATATGGTCATTGTGTAAATTTGTGTGTGTGTGTGTGTGTGTTCACAGGTGGATACTGCGGCTCAGATCCCCTGGTATGAGAGGTTGTCCGAGTTCAAGTTGCCATGGGAGATAAAAGGAAACAAACAAACGGCCATCAACAAGCTCAGCCTCCGTGTCCACAGTGGACAGATGCTGGCCATCATTGGCAGCTCAGGTGATACATACAACACAACACAGACACACAGACAGACACACACACACACACACACAGCTTTTAAGCATTACTCTCAAGGACGTCATATCAGCAGCACTGTTCAAATGGGCAATTAAGCCCTCATTTTTAAACTACAGTAGAGTATATGCAGTAGTGGAGAAAGGACTCTGATTCATAACATAAGTAAAGGTACCAACACCACAATGTAAAAATACTCCATTTAAGTCACAATATAAATCCTGTGGGGGTCGTGGGATGATTAATGGGATAGGAACAAAGAAAAAAAAAAGTGCTGCTACATAAATTCTAAATAATTTCTTAGACTTTTTTCTAATGTTTGCAAAGCATTGGAGAGCTTCACCTCTTTGGGCCAGGGTTATTTAAATGAAACCATGTGAGAAGTTTAGAAGGGGAAATCACTGTCTGGTGCAACTGCAAACAACTCAGACATCCAAGACCAGTGACGAGGACATTAAATTAAACGTTGCTTTTTGTTAGAGGTGGGACCTGGGCTGTACGTGTGGATTAAAAATTATTATGATACAGAACAGAGAAATAACAAAAACCTCTTTTATTTTCCTTTAGACTCCAGACACATGAACTAGAAGGAAAAGAAAAAGTGCTATATATCACTTTTTTATCGTGCTTATTTATCATAACTATTTTGCTCTGAATTACATTTTCAAGTAGCATAAAGTGTAAATTTACTCAAGTACAAGTATCTATAAAGAGTAAATAGAGTTTTACATGAATAAATGCACTTAGTTACATTCCACCATTAGTTATGTAAACATATTACAGACTAAACTACAGAGGAAGGAAGAAGAAATCTGCTACTATTAGATGCCAATTGAAATCCCACAAATCACATTCATTGTTTGGGAAAAAAAAAAGAACTTCACTTTACAAAAGAACCTCAGGAAGTATATTTCAGACATGCTTCCCAGAACTATTTACTAATTTGCTTTGTTTGTGTACATATCTTGACTTGCATCGTGAATGTAGTTTTGTTGGTAGTGTGACAACTGATTCAAAATTTTTTATTCATCTTCCGTCAGGTTGTGGCAAAACATCTCTGCTGGACATAATAACATGTAGGGGTGAGGGCGGCACAATGGCATCCGGTCAGATTCTGATTAACGGGAAGCCCAACACGCCACAGCTGGTGAAGAAAAGCATCGCTCATGTCCGCCAGGACGACCGCCTCCTTCCTCACCTCACCGTCCGCGAGACTCTCGTCTTTGTTGCCAAACTGAGGCTCCCCACCCACTTCACACAGGCTCAGAGGGACCAGAGGGTAAAATTAAGTCCAATGAATAAACAGGACTCAGACTATTTCCAAACAGGCAAAAGAATGTACACAGCATGAGGAAGTTATAGTCTAGGCTAGGTCTAAAAAAAACAAAAGGGTCTTTGTCTATCCAACTTGTAATATAAACACTCACAACATATTGGATATGATCTTAATTTGGACCAGATGTGATTGCAGTATCTAGTTCTCTTTCCTCAAAGTGTTGTACGATGAAATACTAAACGATTATCAACTGTTCTGTGTGCTGTCAAAATGAGGCGATATGAATGACGTGCAACAAACCATACCTTCGATATTTCCTTTCACAGGTGGATGATGTTATCGCAGAGCTGCGGCTGCGACAGTGCGCACACACCAGGGTGGGAAACGACTACGTGAGGGGTGTTTCTGGAGGAGAGAGGAGGAGAGTCAGTATAGCAGTCCAACTGCTCTGGAACCCTGGTGAGAGAGAAAAAAAAGCTTAGCTTCCCCTTAGCTTTTTAATCTTTCCATCTGTTTCGCTTTTTTAGATGAGGGAATCTTAATCATAAGATCACAAGATCAAAATCTTGGTTTAACAGGGGTAACTGTTCAGTTATTGTCAGCTCAGTTACAAACTTGTCAACCTGTGCCTCCCAGGAAAGGAAAGCAGTAGTAGAAGACATGTTGCTGTTGCCACCTACAGTCAAAGAAGGCCATTGATATCAGTATCTGACCAGCAGGCAGAGAGTCAAGTCCCTTTATGGATTGTCGAACTGCTCTTTTTTACATTCCAGGTATTCTGATCCTGGATGAGCCCACATCGGGACTGGACAGCTTCACAGCCCACAACCTGGTGATCACCCTGTCCCGCCTGGCCCGGGGAAACCGCCTGGTCCTGCTGTCAGTCCATCAGCCTCGATCAGACATCTTCCAGCTCTTCGACCTCATCGTCCTGCTGTCGTCAGGTTCGGCCGTTTATTGTGGCGCTGCTCGTGATATGGTGCCTTACTTCACCGCACTGGGATACCCCTGCCCACGATACTGCAACCCCAGTGACTTCTATGGTTAGTGTTTGTGCGTAGAAAGGTGCCAAAATGAAATTACATGGGGCTTTTATTCTGGCACCCAAAAATTATTTGAAAGTTATTATCACTCCCACGCTCACTGGCAACTTCGATGAAGTATCGGGCAGTTTTAAAATGATCAAAATGTTTTTGGCACTTCTCTTTTTTCAAGTCTCATTTTGTTGTTGTGTGTTTGTCTGTTTGTGTCTAGTTGATCTGATCAGTATAGATCGACGCAGTCCAGAGCAAGAGGCTGTCTGTTTGGAGCGGGCCAGAGTTCTGGCCAAGCATTTCATGGAAAAGGTCAAAGACACAGACGATCACATGTGGAAACAATCTGGGACCAACGCAGCCCCAACACAAACTGAAAGGTAGAATAGTGTCTGTGTATGTGTGACTATTTTAGTTTAGCCTCCTTTGTTCTCCTTTTGACTTCACTACAAATATGTGCCGAGACAATATGTTGATCAATGGATTAGATAAAAATGCTAGAAGAATAATCGGCAACTCTTTTGATAATCAGTTCTTTTCTCAGTATTTTACATTACATAATTTGGTTTTGGACAAAAGATGCAAGCTGAGTATGTTGCCCTGAGCTCCATGAAATAATAAAAGGCTTTAACTATTTTCTGACAATTTATAGACCAAACAGTTATAATAATTGGCAGATTAAGCAGTAATGAAGCAATAGTGAAAATTAATTCCAGTTATTTGTAGCCCAACTAAATATTCCGATCCTTTTTCTGTATTTCTCCTGTTTCCACTCATCTTCTCTGACTATTTCTTATCTGTTTCTCCTCTCATTAACCTCCTTTCCTCTCAGCGTTTTTTTTTCTCTTTTCATCATAAATTTAACCTGTTACCAGATGTCCCTATTTTTGTGCACAGGCCTGATCATAATGTATCCAAAATAGAAAGGTAATTGTTTCTCAACCGTTTTGATTAAATTACAATAACTCATTTGGGAGATGCTTTTTAACCAAAGTGAGTTACAAATCTAGGACAATACCAGAGCTTCAGTACAGTAGGAGACCTTGAAGTAGGTAGTAAATCTGATAGATAAGTGCTGGGACATCAGGTATAGAGTGCACCGAAAGTGCACAGCAAGTGCTAGTTATGCATTAAAGTCTCTTTAAATGTAGGGGGAAAAAAAAGTAAAATTGATTATTAGAGACTCAAATCCAAAGTTACAGAGAAAAAAATATGAGAGAAATGTAGCTTTTTTTGTCTCAAGTGTTTGGCAAATAAAAAAGGGAGTATAAGGCCTACAGCCTATGTTGAAGCTATAGCCACAAGTCTGAAACAGTTAAATGTTATCAGCTTTTTCAGTGATATTTGAAAAATCCTAAAATGCTTTGCACAAATACAATCTGCAGACTTAGAGCTTTCAAACCATGTACAATTGTGTGAAGACTGAGTCCATCAGCATCCCACAGGTTAGATGGTGTATTTTAAAAGGTTAAATCTATGAGCTGATTATATTTTAAATACTGTAAAAATATTTAAAAGAAATTGCTTTTCACTGTTCTACCTGGGTGGATAGTGAAAAGCAATTTTGGGCAATTTTGGGTTGCTCTGTCGTTCAAAAAATTGAAAATAAGATGATTGCATAGAGTCACTCCTTCCTCGGGACTCAAGACAAATCAAGTTCTTGTTTTGGAGGCTGAAAAAAAACTTTGTGTTTAAGTTTTAGTTGTGGAAAAAAAAACTCATAAGAACTGGACTAACCCCTCCATAATTTCTTGCCTGCATCTCCTGCAGCCCTCAGCAGCCCAGCAAGGCGAACGGAGAGGAAGTAATCACTATTTCCAAGCAAAAACACAGATTGCCTGGCAGACTTCACCAGTTTACCATCCTCATCAGGTAAGAAAACACAGATGTATTGTAACTCTCAAAAGGAAAACATATGAAAACTTATCTCCTCCCCTTTCTTCTCTCTCAGGCGTCACATGTATAATGACTTCAGAGACCTGGTCACCTTATTGGTCCACGGCTTCGAGGCCCTCCTCATGTCACTGCTGGTCGGTTGTCTGTACTATGGGGCAGGAGAGAAGCGTCTTTCCATTCAGGACACAGTGGCCCTCCTCTACATGATCGGAGCTCTCACCCCATTTGCTGTGGTGCTGGACGTCATAGCTAAATGTGAGTATTTATAGCAATTTAAGAGCATGAGAGGCAAGGTCAGTCTGCAAATCATTGCAGTAGTTAATAAAGTTCACATTCTGACCCTCCTTGGATTCAACCGCAGTCAAAGCCAATCTTCAGTCTCAGTATCTAAGCATATAAAAATATTCAGTTGAATTCAGTTGTTTTGTTTAAAGCAAATGTAGGTTTAAATGATGTTTTATGTTAGACATGTGATATACAGAAAAAATCATTAATTTTTCTCCATTGATTTGATGCAACAAAACAAAAGTTTTGAGAATGCATGACACAAACACCAAAACTGTGTATGCATTTGCAAAACATCAAATGCTCCAAAAGGTGCCACATATTCTTCATACAATTGTCAATATCACATACTGGTGTCTAAAAAGAAATTACTGCAACACACAACTGCCCACTCAAGGCAGCAAGAAAGTGCATCAAATCCCAAGTTCAAACCTGCTGTCATTCAGTGGAGATAAACATAAATAAAATTTACATCAGTTCAAAGATTTTTTTTATCCCCATCCCAACTACTTTAATATTCTCCCTGAAGGATGGATAAAATAGTTTTTGTGACATATCCAAGCCAGAGAGAAATGTGAGACCTTGACATGGAATTTGTTTAATTTATAACACTGCATTGATTAAAAATCACCCTTCCAGTGGGGAAGAGAGACTGTGAGCGCTGTTGGAGACTAGTTATATACGTCTGCACATTCTTACACAGTAAACTAGCCGACACAGTAGCAACAGACCTAAAACAAAATTGATTTTCTATTTAATAGGCGTATGCAAAAGGAAAGACAACTATGTGAAAAGAACCACAAATCATTAGGTGAATGCATTTGAAGTTGTGACAAGAAGTGCATTAAATCAGTGGAGGAAAACAGCAACAAAACAAACCAGCAGGGGGTAAAATAACTCAGAACACTGTGGCAAAGTTATTGAAGCCAAAGCTGTCACTAAATTATCAGACAGATTTATAGGAGATAAGAGTTCTTGGACCCTGAGCTACAGTATATTCTATTCAATCACAACAGTTGCAGAGATAACAAGATAACAAGAGTCCAGTAAAACAGCCATTAAAATTCAACCTCAAGTCAAAGGTCAAGCTCAAGTGACAACTAAAGCTATATACCAAGTCAAAACCTATAACACTTGCCTGAGGAACGTCAATTCACAAGCTAGTAAGAGACTGGGATACCTGAGGTTAAAATGCTTCACTTTGACCTCTGCTTCATCAGATGATTAAATGCTGTCTGCAGGTCACTCAGAGAGAGCCATGCTCTACCACGAGCTGGAGGACGGCATGTACTCCGTCACCTCCTACTTCTTCGCCAAGGTAAACCACAAGGATCAAACCGCATCTCCAGCAGGGGTCAGCCTCGCTCCATGCTGGACTAATGTCCCTCCTCAGTGATGTACAGTACTGTAACGTGGTACTGTATGTGCCTGCGTGCACACACACACCAGCCAGGATCAACACTGAATATGTGTGAGTGTGTGTGTGTGTGTGTGTGTGTGTGTTTTTTATTACTACATAATATGTGCCTTCTCCATCTTCAGGTCCTGGGGGAGCTACCAGAGCACTGTGTGTTCACCTTGGTCTACGGCCTGCCCATCTATTGGCTGGCCGGGCTCAACGAGGCCGTGGACCGTTTCCTGCTCAACTTCCTGCTGGTGTGGCTGACGGTCTACTGCAGCCGAGCCATGGCTCTGTTTGTAGCCGCTGCACTGCCCACCCTGCAGACCTCGGCCTTCATGGGCAACGCCTTGTTCACCGTCTTCTACATGACTGGAGGATTTGTCATCAGCTTTGAGAATATGTGGCTCGGTGAGGAGACAGATTAATTGTCCTTAGTTAATTAGTTAATCGTCCTCGGGGGCCTGAAGAATACAGTGTGTGTGAGGACAGGGAGCACCTTATGAGATGTTTATACCTGTGTGTGTTTTTGATTCCCCAGTGGCCTCATGGCTCTCTCATGCCTCCTTCATGCGTTGGGGTTTTGAGGGCATGCTGCAAGTGCAGTTCAGAGGGAACAAGTACCCCATCAGCATCGGAAACATCACCATCGACGTTGATGGCATATACGTGAGTTAAAAAACACTTTCAGTTTAAAACAAAGTCAGAACCCCTGTGTAGCAGATAGATTGATATTAGTGAATTTCTGAACAGTTCACTCACACAAATCTTCGAACCACTGAGTCCAGGATTACTGCTTTGAAAAATAGCATCAATCAGAAGATTACAGTTTTCCTTTGATTGGAATAAATAATTGATTTCCCATACATGCTGACAGCGGCAATATTTTAATGAAGGATGCTTTTTTCTCAAATCTAACTGTGGCTGTGTCGTAGTAGACAAAGATATTAAGTGTAATAGAGGAAATCTGAAGACAAACTTTTATGGGCTTCAGAAGTAGGACAGCAATGATGCTGTACATGGACAGACCAACATGTTTTATATCTTTTTCCATCTTCTTACCCCGTCGTTTGTCTTTCAGGTGGTGGAGGCCATGGACATGAACCAGTACCCTCTGTACTCGTGCTATCTGGTCCTGCTGGCAGTCTGTCTAGTCTTCATGGGGCTCTACTACGTGTGCCTAAAATTCATCAAACAGAAGTCCAGTCAAGACTGGTGAACACATCTGGACCAGTTTCAATAATCTGACCAAACGCCATCAGAAGTCACACACAACATAATGAAAGTGTCTGAATTTAGGACGTGCTTTTGTTTGTTTTTATCAGCGGCTGAAGGAGGTAATTTAATTTCCAGTTCGACTGGTTCGACACTGAGCTTTCCGCCGCTGGTTTTACTGTTTTTATTAGGAACTCTTACAGTGAAAAAGTTCTTAATTCAGGAGACAAGGGTAAAACACATGTGTTGCTTTTAAGAATCAGAAACTCCGGCTTTTAAATCGAGGGCATCAAATATCCACTTTGGCGACTGAGCAGGGTGTAAAAAATTCTTGATGTATGAAATTATTCATGCAACAGTCCCTCTCATACCTGACTTATCAAAACAGTCTCAACATGCACCCAATGTTTACAGTTTAAATATGGTAATAATTAGGACAAAAAAAAAAAAAGTTGTGCTTACTTTGATGTGGGCAAAGAAGCATTTCTTGCAGTACCACACTGTGCTGCTGGATGGCAGCAGAGCACCGCAGTAACACCAAAGTTAAAACGATGGAATTTTTTTCCCTTTCCTTCTCTTCTCAGTCTTGGCAAATGATTAGAGCGCCACTTTGGCAGATATCCATCTGCAGCTTTTGCTTGTTCCATTTTCAATCTTCTTTTTTTTTTTTTTTACAGCTTTATCTTTTTTTTTTTTTTGTATGTGTAAAGTTATTAGGCTTAACAATGTATTTGCCGGTATAGG
The DNA here is from genome assembly GCA_016859345.1 of Istiophorus platypterus. Lineage (NCBI taxonomy): Eukaryota > Metazoa > Chordata > Actinopteri > Istiophoriformes > Istiophoridae > Istiophorus > Istiophorus platypterus. Next base: position 7,636,207 of record CM029124.1, on the reverse strand, counting down.
GAGCAATGGGAAAAAAAGCCTAGTAGAGATTTAGTAAGTCACACTCAGGAAAAAAAAAAAAAAAAAAATCTTGTACTTGTTGTGTCCTCATAGATTGAAGATCATGTAAGCTCTGTGTTTTTGCACTGGTGCAAAAGCCTGATAAATATTTTACTGACATGGTTTGAGTCCAAATTAGTAAAGCATTAAGTCAAATTGCTCCTCTTGAGTGTTTATTTCTGTCTTCATACTCCTTGCCATTCCTTTGGCTTTGGCATTCAGTTATTTAGTATAGTCGCTTGTAGCTGTTTGGTTTTATAACACGGAATGCTATTGATAATACAATTTTCATTCAAATTCTGGTAATTTCTGACACCAAACCAATCCAAACCAAACTCATTTTTCAGACATAACACAAAAATCATGATAAAGAGGTTGACAAAAATTACAGCCTCCGTTTTCCTGTTTCATTATACAAGTTCCCAAAGACCCTGTTACGTCTCGTGCGACTTAAAAATGAGCCCCGCTACCCAGACGGACTCTCCGACGTCAGCTAATCCACTGTCTTCTTGGGAAACAACCAGTGCTTGCGTTATCTAAGGCCTGCCTCAGTCAGTGTCAAGAAAAAGCTGTGTTACACAAAACAGGAATATCTGAGGCCAGTACTGGAGAGTTCAAATCCAAGCAGAGGAGGGCTGCAGGTGCAGGTGAAGGACAGAAGAGAGGGGAGGCTGGGTTATGGTTCGACATGAATCAGTGCTAAATCCAAACTGATGGCAGATATTGCTGGCATCTGCCCTGTATCTTAACATTTTATTCTAAAACAAACACATGCAGAAGCTTTCAGAGTACAGCTAGTTTAAATCTAATCAAAAGTGAAGGGTGAGGATGTTTTTAAATGTATAATTCCATAGTGTAAGAGGATATACCACATTATTTCTTGAATAAAGAAAAGAATTTCCACTTGACATGTACCTTTTTCAAATCTCTCAAACTGTGTCCCAAATCCATACTAGATACTAATTCTAAGCAGATATGGAAAAAAAATTTTCGAATGTGCTTTTGTTGTAGACTGTTCCTCCACAACACAATGCACAGAGGACCTTTGGAAGATGTATTGAGATAATTTACTTAACTAAATGTACCAGAACCAAAATGTGAAAATAGTCCATTACAAGTTAAAGTCTTGCTTTTAAAATTTTACGGATATAAAGGTGTAAAAAGCATAGATAAATATCTTGACTTAAAAGATAAAAAGCAACTGTACTCGTTATGCAGAAGAATGGCTCCTGTCAGTGTTATTTTACCCCATATAATAATAACAATAGTAATAATAATGAATTACTGTTGCTGTTGCTTTCACATGTAACCAGCATTTTAATGTTATCACTGATTAAAACAATACATAGGGAAGGAGCTAAATTTAATTATTTCTATAGTTTTTGGTAGTTTGAGCAGGAAAAATGCATCATATTTTATTCTGTTGATAGGGTTTGTCTCTAATTTTAATTTGAAAAGTAACTACTGCAGTCAGATGAAGTGAAGTAAAAACTAAAACATTTCCCTTTTAAATGTAGTGAAGTAGAAGCACAAAGAGGCATGAAATGGAAGTAGTCAAGTAAAGTGCAAATACCTTAGAGAGTACTTGAGTAAAAGAAATGCCCACCACTGAGCTGCACGTAGCTTCCGCAGTTTAAATGTTGTCACGTGAAGCCCCCTCATAAATAAAATGTATAATAATCATAAATCAGTTCCTCTAAAACCTCAGAAAAACAAACAAACAAAAAAGTAACTTTCTGCAAAAAATCATATTGCCATTTGTTAAGTTCGACCACAGAAAGACCCGGGTACAAATTCTGGATTCATAACTTCATTTATTAGCATAAATACTTCTGTACATTCTCAACAGCATCATCATCGTCGTCATCGTCAACATTATCAATATTGCAGTTTTACAGTTTCGAAACCAACAGTTACAACACACAATAATCAAAATTTCGGCTCAAACAACTTGTATATAAAAAAAAAGATGGAGGCAATGGAAGAAGACAGTGGATGGAGGTAAGAGGAGAGGAGGATGAATCCCTATTCCTCCGCTGCCGACTGGGTTTTGTCGGCTCTCTCTCTCAGCTTGTCTGCGTAAAACTTAAAGGACTCCTGGAAAGAGAAACAAAGGGAACCGACTTAGCATCAAACATATTCCAAACAAACAGTGCCAGTGCTCACCTGCCCCACCTGTGAGGCTGGAAAGGTAGGGGTTTGTGTTTGTGTTTATGTGTTTCTTTCGTGACTCTTTCCAAAAGTAAGCAGCAGCGGAGCCCTCCTGGGTCTGTCTAAATAGTCTCCGCTCACCAAGCAGGTTGTCTCGTTTCATCTTTAAATCCCCATTAATACACAAATAAGGGATTTGTAGAACACTCCCTGAACAAACACACACACTTTCGCTCTTTGCCTCTGTTCCTGGCTAATTAATCTTTGTTTTGATCCAGACAAAGTGTTGTGGCGTTTTTTTTTTCTGAGGGGGGCTTTTCTGCAGATTACGCCAGGTCCTGACAATGTACGTTTGCTTATTAATGTAGTAATTAATGCTGATAAATAGCTGTGTTCACTATAGAAGGAGAGAGGGGCTTTGAGACACCTTTAAAGGGTCAGTTCACCTCAATTACAAAAACAAATTTTCTCTCTAGGTTTGGTTTTATTTGTCGAGATTTTGAAATATCTGTCACTGAGATTTCAGCCTCCATCAAAATACAGAATGAATGAAGTTTTATCTGTAGTTTTCAAAGCAATAACAAATAAAGGAAAAGACTTTCAAAATAAAATTCAACGGCTGCATTTTTTCTAGAAAGAGTGACCCTCTCATTCTGGATAATCCACAAATATCTCACTGTGAACACAGGAACTACTTTCTACTGAAGAAACATTCCCACGAATACTGTTACCAGTGTGTTCTGGGGGTTATTCCGAGTAACGGCGGCATTGGGTTTCATGCAGGAATGTGATTTTAAAATAAATCGCTTACTTTTGCTTCTGCGGGTAGATGTTGAATTAACAGTTGTTTGATATGAAGCTAGATGCTTAAAAACATTTCATGACTTAAAAATGGGAGGCGTGACAGTCACGCTGATAAATCAGAGAATGTTTTACGTTGGGCTACCACTGACATCCCCAGGTAGGTTTAACTGAGGGTAGACACTGGGATGGCCGCCAGCATGAAGACATTGAGGCAGCTGTTGAATGAGAAAAGGCAGACCGCCTGAACATGACTTGTCCAACCACGTGTACATTTCGTTTGTACCTAAGAGAAAGTTCTCAATAGGGCAAGTTTTATATAGAAGGAGAGGAGGGAGAACAATGAGGAGAGGTGGGTTTCAACCTTAGATGTGTTCGTAGAAACTTCTGAACCCTGTGACTTCACCTTTCCCTCTCCTTGCAACTCGTCTGCCCCTCCTCTGCTCATAAGTCCAAGCAATCACTTAACTATCCTGACATTCAGTGAATAATGCAGCAGCTTCCCTACCTTCATCCTTCTATCTCCATCTATCTTTGCACTGCAGGTGAGTGATGGCAAGGTAAGAGGGGCTTCGGTGCACACCTGCCTCGAGGGGACAGCACTTCAAAGTGCTGGGGCTGAGAGGGCTCAGAGTATTTGTGTGTGTGTTTATATATGTGTGCGAGTCCTCTGCCGAAAATAGGGCTACATCAGCTTACAAAATGTGCAATGTGCTGAAATGCTCAAAAACACTTGGAGCCAGAAAAAGAGAGCGTCTATTGCAGTGACACCATCTCGCTTACACAATATACAGTATGTACTCTGTGACCGTGGGGCACAATTTCTGAGGCGCAAACACACACACACACACACACACACACACACACAAAGAGCAACAAACACTATAGACTACCTGCAGGCCTGTGTATACTGTTCTACCCTGAGCAGGCAGAATGCTCCCTCACATTACTGTGGCACACACAGACCAAAGGGCGCACACACAATGGCACGCATCAGGACACTGGGCCGAACGAGTGCCAGCACTGGTTAGAGCAGCTGTGGGCGGAGTGTGTTTGTATTTGTACACGGATCTGTTCATAATCTGTTGTTCATGTCTGCATGGTTGGATCACTATGGATAGGTGTGTGTGTGTGTGTGTGTGTGTGTGTGTGTGTGTGTGTGTGTGTAATCCACTGTGTGCCAGTATTACATGATCATGACATGTTAACGTTTCACAAAATTCTGAGGTCTAAATTATTAATTCAAAACAAATGGTAGTTTATATTTCTTAAACTAAATTTTCTGTAAGTTAATCTATAAAAAGTTGAGCACGGATCGCAGCACATTTGCCACAATGTGACATTTCTCAAGACTACACATATTTGAATATTATTATGATACTGATTTCAACTGGATCCAATTAGTCTAGTGGTTCCCAACATGGGGTCAGGAACCCCACATCCACAAAGCAAAAATCACTCTTTGGTTGAACTGCTGACATTTCATGGTTACACTAAGGCCAAAACTGTTGATGAGGGGTCCCAAGTAGACATTGCTACACCTAAAGGGATCACAGGCCATAACAACAGGCTTAATAGATGGTCAGAAAATAAAACCTGGGAGCTATTTTGATAATCTATCGATTGTTTAAGTAATTTTTAAAATAAAAATAAATACCTGAAATTTCCAAAAGATAGGACATTCAGATACATTTAAGCAAAGATCCTGAAATCAATCACATATGAAACCGAGTGAATGGGTGCAGCATCTCCGTTCATTGAGTGTGTGTGTGTGTGTGTTTGTGACTCACAGGGGGCTCAGTGAAGGGAACTGTCTCTCCTGCATCACGGTAAAGCACAGCCAGCCGTTTGAGTGACAGCTCATCTACGACCATTCCCTCCTTCTGCATCTGCTCATGCAGAGCCTTGGCTGACGCCAAGTCCTTATCCAGAACTGCCGGATGAGAGGGGGAGGGAGAGAGATAGGAAAAGTCAACAAATCTGATTAAAAAAAACACAATATATCTAACTCTTATTTGAATGTAGACATTTAGAAAAATAAAAATGTGTGTAAAAGTCAAACAAAAGATATACCACATTTAGTGGCAGTGGGATGATGTGTTATTTTTTTTCCCCTTGCAAGGATAATGCAATACTTTACCAAGCAGAAGTAGGGGGGAAAAAAAGGTTGCGTAAATGTGTTGACCAAACAAACCAAAACAAAAAAATGAGTTAAAAGGAAAGATTATAGAGATTACACAGCAGGACAATGAAATAATCTTTTAAACACATTTAAAAAAAAATAAGCTAATTACAAAATTAAAAAGCTGAAATCAGTAACTTTCTTTATATTATTACCCTCTTCACGTAGGCATATCTGAAATGTTGTCATGTGAGAGTAATCATCTGTAAACCTGCAACACCATGAATGTGTGCGTTTGTGTGTAAACAAAATGATTCCCACTTCTGTCAAAAAGACAAAAGTGGGAAGTAAGGTCACTATTGTCAAAAAAAAAAGAAAAGTGCAAGTCAGAGACAAAAGAAAAGAGAAAAAAGAAAAGGAACCTAAACAAGGCAGAGAACAGAGACGAGCAGAGCATCACTAATTGTGTCCCCTACGGCTGCCTTGACCGACCAGCAAGCTAATGCTAATTAAATAGTCATGTCTGCTCATCTTTGGTGTGACAAGGTACGGAAGAGGGAAGACGGGAGGGTGAGAGGGTGAGAGGGTGAAGTGAAGGGGGGAGGGGGTAGAGACATGGGAGGAGAGGAGAGGATGTAGGTAAAAGCAAGAAGGGGAGGACAGAAGAGACAGGCAGGAGTAAAAAGGTGGAGAGGGCAAGAAGTGATGGAGAGGAGAAAAAAAAAGAAAAAGGACAAAAAGAAACGCTGAGTGGTGCAACGTGTTGCGATTAGCACGCTAGGCTAGCCAGGACAGAAAACTCATTAGAGGACATGTGTTCTTCTCACCCCTGAATGTCTGCTTACACACACGCACGCGCACACACACATACACACACGCCTTGACCCGATGCATTGTTAATGCGTGTGCTAATGTTGACTTAGCCACAGGCCAACGAGTCGGCCGCTCCCCTGCTAACTGCTCCACAAGACACAACCAGGCCTTCAGTAAGTGTGCTTGTGTGTGTGTGTGTGTGTGTGTGTGTGTGTGTGTGTCTTACCGTGACATTTCATCAGGTACGGGTACAGCACCTCCTTCTCAGTGAAGTCTGGAATCAGGCTCAGCAGGGCCTTGATCTTGCCCACCTTTGCAAACAAAAAGGAATTTACATATGAGAATAATATCTGTGTGTGTGGTTTTATCACCATTTTAAATGACTTTTAAATGACTGAAGACTCAACATAAGTAAAAGTGACAGAGAGTCAAACTGACACTTAAAATGAATTTTTGCTATAAAATCAGCATTTATATCCGATGTTTCAGTTGTGTAATTATTTGCTGAGTAGGAATTAAGTTTAGGGAATTTTAAAAAGGAACATAAATTATGCACAATAAATACTGGGTCTTATTTTAGTGGTTCTGGCCTTCATTTCTATCAATTACAACAATGTTCTCAGAAAAATTATTGTTTTGACTTATAAACATGGCAACATCACTACAGACCTCAGCTATAAATTTGGTCTATACGATGTTGTTATTACGAATAGGAATCATTGTAAATTTAAAAAAAACAAAACAAAAACAAAAACAAAAAATAAACTTAATTCTTTAAAATCTTGCAGATCAAAAAGAGAAGAAACCTGATGTGTGATTTTACCTGTCCAGGACTCTGAGCCTTTCGAGACAAGTAGGACAACAGCACCTCCTTCTGCTCAGCCAAGGCATTACAGCGCTACGGCAAGACAAGAGGGACAAAAGAAACAAGTGAGGGGTGACATGATGGGAGGGGGGACGGCGGTCTATTGTTTTTTTCTTTTTTAAGTCGAGTAGACCCTCCAGCCTGAGCTCTTCACGTACTTACAGTATGTAAACACACATTCAGCACACTCACGCATTCATACAAACACCCGCACAACACCGCTCAGGTTGAAGGTTAATTATAGATTTAATGACTGCTCATTTCTTTATGAATTTAAATGTACACCACTGGTCACATCAGAAAGCATAATTATCATCATTTAGTTGCATTAAAGGCTAAAACTATCAGTCAGTGGAAATATAAGGGCAGCCCAAGTTGTTCACCGCACGACTGTCACTTATACCTGACTTAAGTCACTTAGTGGAAGACGGGAGGTAAAAGATATGACTGTGAACAGGTGAGAGAAGGAGACGGGGAAAGGGAAGATGTGAATTCTACCCTTTCCTATGATCATTATTCCACCTGAAAAGGAATAATGGAAACAGACTTCTGAGCTAACTACATCCTGACCAGCAGTGGATTCCTCGGGGCGGATACGAAACGGCAAACCGGCCATTTCTCTCTAACGACTTCTCGTTGCTCGCTGACCAACAAATGCACCGATACAACATATCTGTGGTGAAGTAATATCGACCGATACGTCACCTTTAAGGAAACATTAAATGGTGGGAACTGGTGTTGAGTTTGAGATGCAGAATAATCAATCACAGTCCTTTTGACAGGACTATGACTTATAACGGCTGAACAGATTCTGACTCTGAATTGGCAGTGGTGCTGGGGATTTAGGGGAAAAAAATAAGAAAAATAAAAAAAAAAAATTAAACAAGCAATTTCAGTGCACTAGAGCTTGACAGTAAAATATACGACAAGAACTTATAAATAGATGCATATCATGGAGAACACGTAATAACTGACAGACTTCTGCTGCTGAACGTTTAACCTGTGCATGACTGATTATCATGAAAGCATGCAAGCATACATACAATGTACTGTGTGTGTGTGTGTGTCTGTACAAGAGATGCGTTAACATTGCTGAGCTTTGAGTGAGTGTGCGTGTTCTCCTGGCTGAGCAGCAATGAGGTCCCATTACTAGCCAGTCGTGAACTAACGTGTTTCGCTCCTTCTCCACCTCGTACAGAATTAAAAGCGAGTGGCCTGTAAGGCTTTTAACAGGACCCCCCCCCCAACCCCTCAACAAACACACACACACACACACACACAAGCTGCCTTCTTTTGGAGTCACTAAGTGGCAGAATGGCTTGAGCACAATCAGGCAATTAGACCGACACTATGCCACTCCACTCAATTTTGCGCCGTGCTCGCCCTCCCTCTCTCCTCTTTTTCTTTCTCCCTCACTACACCGACCACTCCCAGTAGGCGACACCACTGCGGCCGGGCCCACCGTCTCCCGCGCCCCTCAAACACACCGCCTAAAAGCTCGGGACGCCCAGGGAAATCATCCTCCCGTTTTCCTCACACATGCACGTACGCAGTTGTAGATGAGTTCGGAAAAGCACCTGCCTCACTGCTTCCCTCTGTCGCCGTTTCACTTCTTAATGACTAACTTCATCCCCCTCGCTCTCCGCTCGCCTCCCCGCCGGCCTCACCTCCCTCTCTCCCAATAGCCTTGTCACAATTATTGTCCGCTCGCCTACTTAAAAGCTTTTCAGAGTTTTGGTGCTGCTCCACTTATGACGGGATGGAGGAGTTAGGGCTGCAACCCTCCGGTGACCGGGGAAGAGCAACTTCGGAGGGGACTCAGAAAGGCGACGACAGGCCACGATGAGGGTCAAAAAGGAGCACGCTAGATGAGCCTGGGTCACATCAGCCAGGCCTGAGCTCACTAACTTAACACTCTGACCACAAAGACGAATGGAAGAACAAGTTTTAGAGCAGTCTTTGCTGTGAGATGTTAAAGTAGTTTTAGTTTCTAACAGCATGATTTTTGTTTTCTTGCAACTCGATTATTTGGCAGTGGGCTTCTCATAATTCAAGATACAACAAGTGGCAGATATTCTTTTGCCAGAGTAACTTACAATACTGCTCAGTAATTGTGATTAAAACATCACATTCAGTTAAAGTAAGATTTGAGAGCAAAACAAATACTCCCATTGAGTGGCTGATGATTTGACCTTTTAAAGCAGATATACGCCCCTGTCATTTTCTGATGCCTTTTTAATGTTTAATTTTGTTTTTATATCAGCATTGCCCCCAAATCTGTCCACATGTTCACTCTTCCATTCTTTTATTCATTTTAAAGTTTAAATGTCTGCAAAGCACTTTGAAACTGCCTAGTGCGCAAACTGCAGTGGTTGAGCATCCTTTCATTCAGGTTGAGGTGAAACCTATCTTAACTATCTTATATAAGGATGCGTTTAACAATTATATTCATTAAGGATTAATCTGCTGGTAATTTTTTTTTTTTGTTCAATTCATTTATTGTTTAAAATAGTGAGCAATGTCCATCAAAACTACAGAGAGCTCCAAGCAACATCTAGAAATGTCTTATTTTGTCTGACCAACAGTTCAAACTGTGATTTCAGAAAAGGAAAAGCAGAAAACTGCCACATTTGAGAAAATCAAACAAGGAATTGTGGTTTTGCCCAAAAAACAAACAAACAAACAAACAAAAAAACAAAAAAACTGGAATAACTTATCTGTTCTCAAAACAGTGGCCAATTACTTTTTTTGATTACTGACTGATCAACTAATCTCTTGAGCTCGTAATCAGTCAGATAAATGTAGTGGAGCACTTTATTATTTCCCTCTGAAATGCAGTAGAGTTGAAGCATAAGGCACCGTGAAATGGAAATACTTAAGAACTGACAACAGAATTAACAGAAGAACAGAAATTACAGTACGTAGTTATGTTCCTGGAGTACCTCAAAAATTAAACCTGATGAAAGAAAATCTGCAAATTGTTCCTACGTCTTTACCTTTTTATCTCACTGAGAGAAAAAGGGGGGGAAACCGAGCCGACGTGCATATCACAGCAAAGAAACATATTATAGCTTTAGAAATGATGTGATCCATAGTTTGTGTTTAAATAGTGATGAAGATGAGAGTAGTAAGTAATGTATCTGTTCATTAACATGCATGCCAGTCAGACATCCCTGTTTAAAGATTGAGAGGGATAATCACTCAAGATGTCAGGAGGACATGAGGAGCAGACATGTCGTCTCCCTGTCTGAGTGTATCTGAGTGGCTTGTATTTCACATCGTGCCTCCCACTTTTCCTCTCCGTTGATCTGGTCCGGGAGAGACCACAAGGTTATTATGGGAAGAAAGAGCTGCGGTAACTGACCTACCTGGTAAATTAAGGATTAAATAAAGAAAAAAGCAAAACAAAAATAAAAAAAAAAAAACAAAAACCCAAAAACCAAAAAACATTCAGTTAGCCCGTTTTTGGCTGGCTGGGGTTTGTTAGCTACCCACTTCTCTTATTTCTACCCTAATCTCATACTGCTTTCAGGAATTAATAAATTGGAAACACACTTGTTGTTTTACTGTATATTACAATGATTTCTGAATACAATATTTTAAATTCACTCTCCTCTGGTTGCATTTTCATTGTTGTAACTACTCAGATTTTTTCGAATTCAAAACCCTTTGTCTACTTGCTCAGAAGTGTACTTGATTAGAATTGACTATTTTTGCGTCACAATTACGAATTATTATGCAATTTTAATATCAATTTCATACATGCAACCCCCCAAATGTAGATCAGGGTGAGATGGGAGCGGCTAAGACTTTGTGACAGGAACATAATATAACCTGAAAAATTCAGATTCCTGTAGTTCGAGTTTAAATAGTGATGAGGCGTCGGGAGTGAGGGTGATAAGTAATATATCTGTGTTCATTAGTGTGTTTTCTGGTCACACATGCAACTGAATGACTGAGTGGGATAATCACTCAGCAAGTGAGAGAGAAATAATCACCGTTAGCAAGGAGGGAGGAACAGATGGAGAGTAATGTCTTTCATCTTACCCCGAGAATTTCCTCATCTCCTTTGTTTCCCTGTCCTCTCAATCCTTCCTCCCGTCTCTCAACCATCTAGCTTCTACATATTCATGTCCCTCGGCTCAACGCGAAGCCATTGAGCTGTAATGTACGAACCGAGTTAAATAAGTGAAGCAGCGGGAGGCCAATTCCAGACCACCCGGCTCAGCGGTGTTATTTGGGCGAGCATTTCCTGACATAAATGTGAGGCCCGGATAAATAAGTCAACGATTGTGGTGGAAGAATGTCTCCGCCATCCACACGGGTCTGACAACCGGACAAATGCACCGGGGAGCTGTGATGGACTAAATTCATCACCAGGTCTCCTGGTGGGATTTTTCTTTTTTCTCTTTTGCAGATTTTAATTACTTTGACAGAATTATTTAAAATAGAGCCAAGTGCAAGATGCTCAAATGGAATCAAAAATGCTCCAGATGATTTAAAATTTATTTAAAGTGGTCACAAAAAGTTAAAAAAAATAATAAAAAAATAATAAGATTTTGCAGAGCTTTCCTCATCGTGTGTAGAATCAAGGACAATCAGCAGTTTATTATCAGTAGTATCTGCACTCGGCCATCTGAAACTGAGAATTACGCTCACCTACCCTTTTTGCTATAGCAGAATGATGTATTTGGTCGAGAGTGGGTTCAAATTTGGCTTTTTATTTTTTTTGTGTGGTAAAAAATCCAGATGCATTCAGGGGCGACTCATGGTTTTCCCCTAAGATTTTCAGTTTCTTTTACATCACCCTGATCTCCTTTCCTCTTCAGACGAAAACAAAATGTAGAGTAAAGACAGCATGTGTGATGAGAAAACCAAGACCGATGAAGAGGAATCTCTACAGACCACATCTAAAAAACTCACATGTGCGCACGCACGCACACTTTGAATTACCTATCCCAAAAATGGACACAAAAAAGAAACAGAAACAAGAAGATACAGAATTTGAATTCCCTAAAATAATCTTTGGACAACATTCAGCCAAAAATACATCAGTGATACTTCACACATAAATGTCTTGGCTCTCAAGCTAACAGCTTTTGGCCCCGCAACAGACACACGCACACACACATCCGCACACTCGTACTCACAGCCAGCATGAACTTGGCGTCCTCGAATTTGTCCATATCCAGCAGCTGGAGGAAGAGATCTGAGGCTGGTCTGTAGCAGGCAAAGTGGTTGGCTAGTCGCTCTGCCATAGCACTCACTGCAACACCAAATGCACATTTGGTCCACATTTTTTGTTTTTGTATCATTCACATGCTCATCTATTTGAATTCAGTCATTTTGCTTGTGGTTTCATATTTCGTATTTCTATCTATATAGATGTTCGCATTGTGTGTGTGTGTGTCTTACACTTGTCTATAGCTTTGTCATTTTCGTCCTCCAAGATCTTTCGGAAGACGAAGGACATGCTGGGGCCTGTGCTGTCTGGACTGGTGTAGACTGACTCCAGCACCTCCACTGCCGACTCCAAATCGCCACTGAGGAGGGCGGCGGGCAGCGACAATTGATGAGTGGGAGGGAAACAAAGGGTTGTGTTAATGTAGAACCAAACTAAACCCAAAAAACCTGTACACATTTAATCTTTTAACAGTTAAGCAGATAGAAGAAAAAAAACCCTATCCTGAGACAAGAAGGTCTCTGGGAGAAAAACAATACTGTGTAATCAGTCAAACCATGATTCAACTTTCTAAGTGAGATCTGAGGAGCATACAAAAAGATGTATTACAAGCAATCTGCAAATATAAACAACATTAAAAGCTGCTCCCACATGCATTTTTTTCTCAATTTAATATTAAAATGACATTGCTAACATTTTTGTCCTACATCCACTGTGTGCACATCAACTTATTCTTCCACTGACACTCACTCATACGCACTCGTACAGTGAAGTGTTTTTGCTGTTTTTCTGCTGAGGTTGCCACAAGCAAACAAAGCCTTGCACACCAAAGCACTACAAATCTAAAACAACTCATTCTGGCAACCCAACCTCGCTGCTAACACTTCACGCTCCCCGCTCCCTCCCCGCCGTCACCAGTCGTGATGAATATTTAACACGCGGGCTGCGTGTGCGTCTCTGTGTATGTACATGTGTGAGCGTTCCGGAGGTTGGGGAAACATATCTTACGCTGATTGTTGCGACTGGGACCGTCTGAATAATTCAGCAGGGGGCCCCTCTAAATGTGGCGGTCCGCTTTCCGGGCCTGCCCGCTTTTCCGCCCTGGCTCTTAACCAGTCAGCTTGACTCAGATGCAGCAGGGATGCACGTGTCAGAGCCGCTCAGATGGCCGCTCCCGCAGGTCGGGGTTCAAGCTGACAGGCCCGCGCAGCGGTGGCCAATCGGGCGTGAGACCGCCCCGCTATTCTTCACTTCCTGCTGTCCCTCCGAGCTGGCACGGGGACGCTGCCGCTCGGGCCGGGGGACAGCGCTAATGCGGCAAGTAGTGCAATGAAAGTTTGATGCACAATGTGTTTTAGATTTTTCTCTGTTGTTTGAGAGTTGATGGGAGCTGCAGTGGAAGATGGGTGATTTCATGACATTAAAAGGAACCCATGAATAATCCTATTACGCCTGTGTTTCCTATTTGTACTTGACGCTCGCCCCGTAAGCTTTTACTTTAAGAGCGTGTCAACCTGGGTCTTGTCACACTCTGCTGCTGGTGCTGCATTAAACTGTTTATCTCTGTGCGCTGAACATTAATACCAACAGAGTTCAGAAAATAATACATAAGACTTATCACGGGACTCTAAATTGTGTCATAAACTGAAAACACAAAGGCTTTGCTCATGCAACACGTAGCCTTGTTTATCTACGGTGACTTGTTTTTCTGTTGGTTGTCTGTTTGTACTTATTTTCACTATGTTTTATGGGTGTTTATCTTCAAGGATTAGAGATGAAGGAGATTTAAAGACAACTTTCTCGAAATGTCTGAAAAGCTGTATATGGCTAAATGTCTGAATCTTCCAAATGACCTTAATGTTTGAAGTTTTTGTTTTTTGTTTGTTGTAGGAGAATGAGACAAGCTGCCCCGGTGATGTAAGCTTAGCAGTCTCACTTATTGATGTGTCCCAGGGCCTTGTTGTTGACAAACACCATGCTGGACAGGTTGAGGGTTGTGCCGAGGCCCTTCATCAGTGACTCCACTTCCTGGATGCCTGCCACGTCGCCATGGCTCCCCAGGGCCTGAACCAGTCTGGTGATGGCGAGCTGCGAGGGCACGTGGTCTGCCTGCAGCATGGACTTCAGTGTCTCGAGAGCGTCTGCGGAGGAGGGCAAGTGGTGAGTTTGTGCAGAACAGATGGGTGTAGATGCATGTTTACCTTCGGTGTCTGTTCCTTACCTTTGGCCTGGCCTTTCTTGCTGTGAGTGATGATGAGGAGACTGGTGGCGATGTTACTCAGCTGGAAGCCCGGCACGCGAGACACGGCACTGAGAAAGACAGAGACGAGGCATTTTCTCGGTTTGTTAACACCTTTCAACAATAAACCTCTTATTCTTGTCAAACTGTTGAAAATAACTTCAAAAACAAACAAAAAAAACAGGAAAAAAAACAGAACTCGACTGTTTTTAATCAAATTTTGTAAACTACTGAGTAATGGCTAGAGGGGAGGGGTGGCCAATATGATAATATATACCTTGAGATGATGGAAATTGGTCATGGATTTTGTCACATTGTGTATAAAGAGGTTGCTCTCATTTTATGTGGTTGTATTTGTCCTTTGTCGGCAGTGTTTCAAATCATTGAGCAGAAACATTTCATTATAAGTATGGATTTAAAGGATTTTTGCATCGATGTTGATGTTAATTCACTAAATTAAGTCAAAAACAGACATTTGGTTAGTTTTACTTGAATGTTTCCAGAAAATGTACATTGTCCGATTATATGGACAATGCATGGGCAATAAGAAAGATAATGTTTGTGTAATAAAAATTTGCATAACCTAGCATGCAACATGTCAACCGCTGGGAGACTTTATTTCTCTGAGGTATTATTGTGCATCATGTAATCCCATATGGGATTTGTATGAAAATAGAAAAATGTACTTATTTATAGTTTGATATCCTGATATAAGATGACATATACATGACAGAAGATTTTATCCATATCTAAGTGATGGGGGCAACTTGTAACTTCTTACCAGGGTCGTTGTACAGAGCTATTAGAGAATCCATTATTTTTTTTAACTTTAAAGCTGAAACTGTACCATTAAAGGCAAATCTTTATAATCCCTGTCAACTGACATAATATCTCTCTGCCATCTTAGTCTTAGGGCTCTGTGCTTGTCCATTATAAGGCAAGGCTAGTGCTTAGAAAAGCACTAGATGCCACAGATACAGGGTGGATAAACACATGAGTTGAAAGACGGAAGACAGACAGACAAGACAATGAGAATAAATGTGACTGACAGCAAGTCTGAGCCTCTTGTGACCCTGAAAATAATACAGATATCAAACAACTGATTGATGTCACCGTATATGATGATGTGCCTTCCTGCCGAGTTCCCTCACAAGTGTGTGTTCGTGTATGTGTGAGGTATTGCATTGGAGGGTGACGCTGAGGCCTCCAAGAGCAGCTCCCGCTCGTCATCTCTCTCTCCTCCCCATTTTTTCTCCCCCTCCCCATCTGCTGGTCCATTTGCTGTCCCTTTCAGCACCTCCTCCTTTTCATTTCTTTGCCACTAAAACCTCAATCAAGCTTGCCTCCCTTCTTTTTCTTTTTTTTCCTTTTTTTTATTATTATAGCCCTGCAACCAGATTAATCCATCCGCTCAATTGAGCATCAGGCCAGCAATCCTTATCACCACGGTGACACCAGGCCAAGCAGCACCCAGCAGCCGCTGTGACAGGGTCACGGCGGAGATTGGAATGGTAACAGGGTCGCTGACGGATTGCCGTGGAGCCCAAGCGGTGGGGGTGTGGAGTCAGAATTATTCTTATCGGGTGGGAGAAAATCTCTAGAGGTTGTCTCTCACTCACCTTTTCCAAACACACACACACACACACACACACACACACACACACACACACACACACACACACACACACGCACACACGCACACACGCACGCACGCACGCACGCACGCACGCCTTCTCCTTCTAGGGGTATTGTGCTTTAGCCAAGGAGTCCATCATCAACCTCTTCCTCTCGCTCTCATCATCATCATCACTCTCTCCCAATCCCTTAATCTCACCATAAGCACCCCGCTGCTCAATTCTGTACAGATTACCCAAAAACAAACACACACGTCCAAAGGCATTGAGAATTAATGCCTATAGCATCTTCATTAACCTCATACGTGATTAAATCTCGCCCTCCTCCCCCTGTTCACTCCTCCTTTCCTATTTAGTTCTTTTTATCTCCTTTTTTCTCCCCCATTTCCATCTTTCCCCCGACTTTCCTCTCAGCTCATTTCACTTTTCATTTAGAGTGCAGATAAACTAGGCTTTTATCCAGGCAGGGATGCCATAAACCAATTCAAAGAGAGACTGGAGATGGACCTTGTGCGTGTTGAAACACAGAGCTAAAATTGATATCATCATTTCTCATAACATAAGAGAATGAACCATGTCCAGAGAGGAAAACAGGGAAGAGAGAGTGTAATACATGTTTTTACATGTTTTTCCCTTTTTCTACAAATTAGTAACTGCATCTCTTCTTTCAGTGTATTTTGTCCTTATATTATTTTTTTAACTGTTTTTTCTTCTGCAGGAAGAAAGTGCTATAAAGAAGGGAACAAAAGGAGATTAAGAAAAAGGAAAAGGAGGAGATTACCTAAAAAAGACAAAGAGGGGGGAAAAGATCAGCAGAGGACTAAAGCCAGATCTCTAATACCTCTGTCTATTCATCCATTTGTCTCCAGTCTCGAGCCCTGATATGGCCCCATAACACAACAACACATGATACATTACTAATTGGAATAAGATTGATGTTTTTGCAGAAAGTCATCCGCTTCCCAGAAATCCAAAATTAATCTGCACATCTGAGTGTTTCCTCGGGCTTAGTAAGAAACCACTGTTCATATCCAGCAGGGCTGAGTGTGTTAGCACACAATCAGTTTATAATCCTCATGTCTAGTGAGGAGATGTAGTTTTTAGCCTGAGGTGACCTGGTGCCACAGACTGAGGACACAGGGAAAGAAGCAGAGCATTAGCCACACTACATGTTGAATTTGTAAGGCTCTTTTTTTTTTTTTTTAATTATCATTATTTTTAGTTAAGATGTCAAGATACAATACTGTCTACTCCCTGTGCCCTAAGGGTGAATATTTCATAATAGGCTCATACTTTAACCGTTCTAATTTCATGATGATCTGAACCAACTAAAAATTTTATTAAAAAAAAAAAAAAAATAAAAACACCCTAAGAAAAAGCAAACAGATGCAGAGAAATTGCCCAGGATTCCCCAGGGAGCCAAACCTGATACTCTGGTTGAAATAGTTCAAATCTACTTACATGCACTGTTCATGCCTGTAATCATAACTTGGGATAAATAATATTGTTTTTTTCTGTTTTGCAAGGTTTTACCAAAACATGTCATATGCTGTTTTTTGGAGAGTAAGATGTTGAGGCACTTACATGTCCTTGACTACCATGGCGTCCTCAATTGCTCCCTCAGCCAAAAGTGCACGGATCAGGTGGTCATAAGGGGCGGGGGTTAATGTCAAACCCTTTTTATCAGCTTTTTTGAGCATCCCATAGGCTTCTGCAGAGAGAGACCAGGAGAAGAAGAAGAAAAAAGGAGAAAAATAGTCACAGGCTGGTCAGAATGAAGAAAAAACAGAATTGGAGAAATTCTTTGGATTAATAATCCGCTTCCACAAAGACGCCTACAGTGGTGAAACGCAAATTACTATCTTCACTTCAGTAAATACAATTTTCAATAAATTATAGACCGAATTTGGTGCCACGCGCAGTGGGTGACATCAAATAGTCACCAAGTAGGTTGGAATCTGTTTAAAGCTCCATCAAACAATCATTTTTTTGTATTAATATAGTATCATTTAAGTTTTTGTGATGTGAAGTGTGGTTTGAATTTGCTGAGATTCAAAACTCTATTCTCAAAGCTCTGCACATATATACACAGCCCCTCTTGTCTCATGCAATGAGATTTTTTTTTCTTTTCTTTTTCTTTTTTTTTAAAAGAGGAAGCTGTTTGCTAAAATAAAATGCATAAACCTAAATTAATCAGGGCTGCATGAGTCTCCCGCCCCTTAATGGTCAAATGTTTCTTCAAGCAACTTGAAATTGAATTTTACACACCACAGCGGTTCAAATGTTCCAAACCAGCTCCTTATGTGTTTAAATCAGCTCCATGTCATGTTGGACAACAATACCGGGGCCTCCTGCTGCTTACCTTTAGCTTTTCCCTTCTTACATAGGGCCAACAGTCGGGCCTGGTATTCAGTAACACTTTCAGCTGTGGCGGGGGGTGCTGCAGTCTTGCCCTGCTTTGTGGTGGCAGTTTGTTCGTACCAGGTCTGTAAATGACACACAGAGACGACTGTATTAAAACTCGGTGTGATGTTTCCATCAAAACACAACTACATCCAGCATTCGAGGCCTGTATAGATGCTCAATTGTGTGCTGGCTATGAGCTGGAGTGTGTATGACAGTGCAATAATGCCGGGATGGCAGGGCAGGGCCCACTAATGCTCGGTCACCCGTGTGCCAGTGGGGAGAGGGGGTTAAGCTGTATTGGCTAGGGGCAAATTAGGTCTGGCACCCCAGGGGCAGAAGAAAAGTGCATGTGCGTTAAGGGGTATGTGTGTCGGAGCAGGGGTGTCAACTCAAGAGCCCCTGTGGGGTCACTAAGTTCATCGCCCCAGGCAACAGCAATCGCTTCCTGTCTCATCATGCTTCGGGCCATTGGAGCACACTCACATGTGCAAACCAAAGCTGAGGGGAAAAAAAAAAAATCCAGCAAGGAGGAACGAAGCAACAGAACACAAAGAATCAGGTTAATATAACATTTAAAGCAAAACTCCTACCATCTTTATTATGTTAAAAATGAATAAATAAATAAAGTTCCGATCATCTCCACTTAATTTGGTCTTTGGTCCGAATACAGTTCTGCACATAGGCGCATATGTAACTAAGCATCCAGCGGCAGCCATATGGTGGCATTTAGCTGCTGGCTAAATTAGTCTGGCATTACAGATTTACAGACAGATCAAGCTGTAATTCCTTTCACCAGCCAGCCGGTCTGATTGACCACACTTCAGATCAGAGCCTCAATCCTGTTTCCTCTGTATGTAATGAACAGAGGCTTAAAGTGGAGCAGGATGGTGGTGGTGGGGGGGGGGGACTCTTGTGGAGAGAGCAGCTGATAAGAGTTTGCAGAGGGTTTTTGGGGTTAGTTCCTATGATCAGAGGTTTGGGGTCAATTTGCTCTTTAGTTAATCTATTCAGTGGGCGATGGTTTTTATTCAGGGAAAAAAAGAAATAGTGGTGTCATCAGTATGAAAATAACTGGGAATGAGACCACTGTATTTTAAATAATGGAGTACAGCTTCAGTTTGTATTTGGCACTTTACAATATAAATAGAGAACAAAATACACTATGTACTAGACTTGCTCAGTCGATGTACAGAATATTAATGGGCACTATAATTTTGTACATTTAGACTTAGATGGTCCTAGTTTTTAGTTTTACGTCAGTTTATAGTCAAGATTTCAGTTATTTATATTTATTTTATTTTATTTCTTATCTACAGTACATCTGTGTGAGTCACTGTGTTGTGGCCTTAATACTGCAATTTCCCACTGGGATTTAATAATTAACTATCTCTTTGGCTTTTCTAAAAATGATCTGTATCATCATTTGTGGTTGTTTATCAGAGACACTTCTGATATCAGGGTAGATAATG
The DNA here is from genome assembly GCA_016859345.1 of Istiophorus platypterus. Lineage (NCBI taxonomy): Eukaryota > Metazoa > Chordata > Actinopteri > Istiophoriformes > Istiophoridae > Istiophorus > Istiophorus platypterus. Next base: position 7,616,486 of record CM029124.1, on the reverse strand, counting down.
GAGGAGGAGGAAAAAGAAAAAAACAAACAAAAAAAACCTGGTGAGCAATGACCATCACAGAGATCTACACATTCCTTTCTTTTTACAATCACAGCTCCAAAACAAAAACCTATAGTCACTTTAGAGTGATAAAAAAGAGAAACTGCAAATCCTCAAAGTTCAGAAGCTGGGCACAGAGAATATCTGCTATTCATGCTTGATAAATGACTCAAAAACATTAATAGATTACCAAAATTGCACCCTCCCCGCCCTCAGGAACCTTGCTGACAGCTATGGGTCAATCGACTCCAATCCATTTCTTTCAAGATTTGAGGACAGAAATGTATACACTGGTACAGTCAGTACAATCAGTGCTGCATGGTTGTTTGTTATGTCTGACCTTAGGTACTTTTACAGTTCTACAAAACTCTTGGGAAACTGTTTTCAGGTTTTTTTTCCACTTCTGCCCTCCCCGCCCTCAGGAACCTTCTTATTCTTCTGAATAACAGATCTGTCTAATGAGAATTATTGGGACATATAATATATCTTATAAAGCTGGGCGTTTACCTCAGGCACCTCAAAGGGCACCTCCTGGCCATTATTCTTCAGGATGTGTGCCAGCATACGCAGGGTCCTCTCCCTGGGGATGACGTTCTCCTCCTGCATTTTCGTCCACAATGCCTCTGCCTTCTCCCAGTTGTTCGTCTCCTCTGAAAGCAACAAGGAACAAAGCAGTGGGAATGAGAAGAGGTGTGTTCTTATGTAATTTGTTATGAAGGCTATGACACATCTGGCTGTATGGCCAGTCCATATAGGTTGTAGCTCACCACCAAGACTGCACCAGAGACTAATTTCTGACATTGTGTTCCATGCTGAGAGAGGTTAAACATAGCACTAATCTGATCAACTGACTGACCCTCAACAATGCTGTAATTTAGGAAACACACTAACTAGTGGTGTGTGTGTGTGTTGGCAGATCCCAGGGAAGCGGGGAAATGGGCTGACAATCAGCTTTAACACTCCAATCACAAATGTTATCTGCTCTGTTCCCCACTGCAGCAATCACACCATATCTTCTGCTTACCTCTAACTGATCATATTCTCTGCCTCTCGAACACACACACACACACTCATATCACACAGCACACTTAGAAGCACACCGGGCGGGGATCCACATACATATTGAGGGGGAAAAAAAAAAAGAACAAACAAACAAAAAAACAGAATAAAGCTTGAAAGAAGGAAACTTACTGCAGAGACGGAGCATGTAACTGTACATCTCATCTCTGTCGCACTCAAACAGCTTTGCTGTCATGTCAACCATCTGCTCCAAGGCCTCAATCTATACACACAAACACAACAATATATGAAATTAAGGTTGGAATTTCCATATTTTCACTTTTCTTTTCAATTTCTTCTTTGTGACCTTGATTATTTCAGCCTGTTATGTTAGTCTGCGTGGGTGTTTTTGTTGGTGTGTTACCTGGTTGGCATAAATGCATTTCTCAGCGTACCACTGCAGGCGTCCAGGCCTTGCCCTCAGCCCAGGGGTCTAAAAATATGAGAAAAAATGAAATTTTCTAAGGAAAGAAACCAGGGAGTAGATAAATAACAGCATCGACAAACTGTAGCTGCACTGAACATCTCCTGAATGTCAGCATGTGTACTGGTGCTTCCTGCTTTCTTACAGTGACACTGCTTTCTTACAATTGACATGAACAAGGACTGGGCCTCAAACTTTGGTGTTTTTCTGTAAAACATGTGTGAGGCATATGTGGTAAAAACAACAAAGCACTCGGTTTCTGTGTTCCCTGACACAATGGAAAGAATCCTGCGTATCGTGGCATCACACCCAATGGTGAAAAAAATCATACTGTACACAAGGAACAAATGATGTTGTGAAGCAGCAGTCTGAAATGCTGAAACGAGACTTTATTGATCTGTTGAACACTATTTTTCTCTCTATGACACCCGTCTGTTTCCCTCTGCCAAACACAACAGACAAGAGGAATCAAAACAGAAGCAAGGCATAAAACAACGCAGCCGAGACCCTGAAGGGAGCTTTAATCTCGAGAGACATCAGAGGCACCGAGGAAGACGATGCTACACCACCCTGACCAACAACTGCCATTAAAGATTCACCCTCTTCTTCCTCCCCCCTTCCCCAACCCCATCCAAATCTCCCTCCTCTTCAGATACCCTGTCCCCACCCTCCCCCCTCTTGGGAGTTCACCGACCAGATGAAAAAGCTGCTCACTGCTGGTACCCGACTTACCTGATGCCCTTCTCCCATATTCTCTTCCCTGTGACCCCCCCCCCATCAGAGTTGACGTAATCATCACTGCCCCTGCCCACCACCTATCTAAAGTCCACCTAAATACTATGAAACCCCTTTTTTGATGACCCTGCTGAACTGCTGTCTCTAATCTGTATTGACTTTGACTGTGGAGTTATTGTTGGTAATTTTAACATCCATGTTGACAACCCTTAGGACAGAAGCACTTAAGAACTGACTTGTGCTCTTGATAACTATGGATTTGACTCAGCATGTGGCAAAGCTCACACACAACAATGAGCACACTCTGGACTTGATCATCTCCAAGGGTCTGAACATTTCTAAGGTTTCGAAGAAAGATGTTGCTCCCTCTGATCATTCCTATGTTTTCCTTGAGCGTGCTCTCTCTGTGCACACAAATGTTCCTTTTGAACAATTGTGTGCACAGCCCTTTCTTGTCTCACACAATGAGCTTGTAGATCATTTCATTTCTAAAATTACAAATACTGATGATTATTAATGCTCGTGACTTGTTTGCTACTGTTAACAGGCTAACAAACCTTCCTGTGTCAGTAACCTCTTAACTTCTTTCCACCAGGGCCTGCAAAGAATTTCTCTCTTTCTCCACTGACAAAATTCAGAAAGATCAGCGAAGAAGTCAGTGTCCAAACATCAGGAACAGGACATGTGTCTCCTGTGTGTCACCCTAAAAACAAATTCAAGTAGCATGACAGAGTTTGGTCCTGTCAACCAGAAAAACTTGAATGACATTATACAACAGCTGAAATCCTCCTCCTGTTTCATTGATATTCTGTCACCAGGCTTTTCCAAAAATATGTCCAAGAGAAGAGTTTTCTGTCTTCCCACAGGCCCTGGAAACTGCTCTCATCAAGCATTTTTTTTAAAACAGGACAATCAGGATACCTCTGTCAGCAGAATGAGATCATATGCTTCTATGTGACACCAATGGTCTTTTGTTAATTCACACTGATGTACTGTCAGATAAGATATAAGTGTAAAATGGCATGAAAAAACACAAACTTAATTTTTGTGTGGCCTTGAGTGGGCATAGAGGTACATAAAAGCCAAAGCAGCGCATCACTACATAAGATAAAACAAATTGGGAATACAGCTGTGTTTAGTGGACTCAGATACAAAATCTGACTTTAGATTAGACTAAAGATTATTCTAATCTATTTGTCCAATTATATTTTTGTTATTTTGTAGATTGATTGATTTGTTACATCAGAAAGTAGTGAAAATATCTAGCAGAAGTTCATTTTGTTTCCCTAAATTTTGAGCCGATCTGGTCATAGCAGAAAAGAAAAAAAAAAAAAAGACGGAAAAAACAGAAAATAGAAAATAGAACAATAAGAGGTTAGGATTAAAATGTACAGACGATAAAGTCCCACCAGCTGTAAATCGTCTCCCAGTTTTGGGAGATTCGTAGTACTTTTAGGGCACCAATGATATGTAGATAGATCAAGTGGGTGTGCTGTCAAATAAGGGCTGACATAGATTGATCTGCAGGCTCATGTAGCTGAGATTTAGCCTGATATGTGGAGTGACTAGATGATTATTATCATGGAATAGCAGTGATCAGGATTTCATCTGTCTCTTGGGGCTTTGATACAATCTGAATAAGACTAGGGCTGAGAAATCTCACCCTCCCTCTCTTCCTGGTAATCTGAGGGGAAAAAAGGAGATAGAGAGAGGAGAGAGAGAGAGAGAGAGAGAGAGAGATAGAGAGAGTGAGGGAGCGAGATACAGACAGAATGATCTGCCAGCAAGTTAATCTGAACGGGGATCAACAACGCTCAATTCCCGCTGGCCTCTTTGATGGAACCCATCATACCCTGAGAGGGAGGGGAGAGTCAAGAAAAGATGGGCTTCATCCCTCTCTCTGTCCATCCCTCACTGCCGTCATCCTTTCCTCTTTCAATCCCCACTTCTCTCACCCCCCCCCCCCCCAAATCTCTCGTGCTCCTCCTCGGTCTTTTCCCCTGCCTCCCTTCCCATCCCCTCCATCCGGCCCAGGCAAAGGCATTATGTTCTTACCCAACCAGCCAAAGGGACAAATTAAAATGTGTTGCACTCACTCTCTCTCAGTCTTTCTAATCTTCTTAGAGACTAAGGCCCAGTGCAAGTGCTCCATCTTTTTGCCTCCGATTCCCTTTACTTGGTAAAGTCTTGCAGGCAAAAAGCAGCCTTCGCCACATCCAACTCGCAAACACACACACACATATGAATATGTTTGGGATTTTTGAACCCGTCAGGACAAATCTCCCTAATCTGGGCAGAAAAACAAAATCCTCAGAAATAAGAAGGCACATAATTTACACACGCACGGGCGGATCAAAGGAATACAAAGAGGAAACAAACAAAAACAGTGGCGACACTCTCACTTTCATATAGAGATGATGGAAAAATGTCAACCAGGTCAGATTATCAGGACAATCCTCTGATGCACATACACACACAGTGGAGTGTATTACAGTCATTACTTTGCCTTGTTAAGAGTCTTGCATGGCCTTTGAATGCTAAAACTTTACAGGTTTCTCTCTCATTCTTATCTGCTTATACACAAAAATAAAGATTAAACCAACCTCGCCTCACCTCCACTTAACAAACCCTCTCCATCTCAATGCCTAATGTTCTAATTCCACTAATAACCTGGCCACTTAGTCCACACAAACACATACACACACACACACACACAAAACCCCACACACACATAGCCAAACCCCTCTCCCTAACACAAAAACACATAATGGCTCACCACTCTTTAGTAATACTACCTAACCTTGACCATCACACACACACGCACGTGCCGAAATAATAGGCCCGGCCACCTGACAATCCTCTACCTAACCGTGACCATTTAGCACAAAATTGGCCACCTTTCTCTATCATTACATTTAATTAGCTGTGATTAATCAGCTGCCAATTATACCAAACACAGTCTAAAGAGAGACACCACTCTGGACTGCCACTTGACGCTCTCATTTGTGTGTTTGAGTGTGTGTGTTTGCATATTTGAGCGATAGATAGGTTTCTATTGTGGTTATATCACCCGAGCACTATATCCATCGTCATGCAACTATCGTAAGTGACGGTTCAGAAGTGAACTTTCTGTCAAGATCTAAACATCTACGTAGGTTAAGTGGGCACTGGCTTTTGAAATGTATCATCTCAGTACCTTTTTTTTTTTTGGGCTTTTTCCTGATTATACTTCAAAAGCCGGCAAACCTCTAAATTGGCACCTCCAGGGGAACTTAGGTCACCACCACTCAGCTGATAATGCTTTAAAGCTGCATTAATCAATATTGTTGTATTTGCAGTGGATAAAATTTCTAGTTGTAATGTGAAAGAGGTCACTTGCGGTGACGCATCTACAGAGAATTATCATTCGACTCTGAAAGGTCACCTCAGCTCTATCTAACCGTTTTGGTTTTCTCGGTCACAACTTTATAGTTTTGGGTCACTCGCCATTTTCATCAACCTCATTTCCAGCCACAGCAGGAAGCTGTTATGAAGCTTTGAAAAACCCACTGTACACTACCAGACCAAAATGGATTTAAAAGCAGAGGGAATATTTGACTTAAATTCATCAGCTTACCCGAAACACAATGATGGAATATCTTTCTGGGTTCAAGGACGGAATTTGAGAATTCTGCTCAATCTCTGTTATCAAGGAGGAATGAGCCAGTTGTCACAGTGAATGCACTAGCAGCTAAGGTTTTAATATAAATTCTGAAGTTGTCTGTTGACAAGTGAAGATGCCCCATCCATACAGTATCACTTAAAGGTCCACTGGTTTAACCTCACACTGTGTCCTGTCCAATACAATCCGGCCAAACCCTCAAATTAAAACCCAACAGATGGGGCGTCGCGGTTGAGCTTTTGTCACTCTAACCTACATCCCTCATTGACATCATGTCGGCATGTACATCTGTAGTCTATCTACAAGGCGTCATCAATGTCACACATCATTGGCATGTAGCTGACTCTTTGTTATAAGTAGGATAACAGCCATACAATCTAACAGAAGGGGAATGAGAGCCACAATAACAACATGTCAGTAATATTTAAGAGGGTTTGAAAATCCTCAAGAGGGACAAATCCCTGTTTTAGTGCACAACAGGACACGAGAGAGGAGTTCTTCCGTTTTGTTCTCATCCTGATCAGAAAATATAATGGCCTTGTTTCCCTTCCTCTGATGTCAGGCTCATCCCTCTATTCATTTAATCATCAATCTCTCTGTCCTGCTATCCGGTCCCCGGCCGCCCATCCGTTTTTATCCATGTGAAAATCGCTTCTTATCTGCCTGCTTTGCCTCTCTATTTTTCTCACACTAATCTACAGGGCTTTATAGCAGGACTTAACATGACAAAGATATAAATATTCATAAAATATCCAGGTCAGATGAGCTACAATGACTAAAAGAGTTTGGCAATACCATCCTGTATGGCCTCTGTGGCTCATGACAGTCGTGTGGATGTCATAGCGATTTCACTTAATTGTTTGTTTTTTTTTTTTTTTTAATCAGACATCTCATCTAAGATTGAGAATCTAATTTTATATTGAAAACAGATGCAGCAACTTGCAGTCAAACAAAAATCCATGGATGCTTCAAATGAAGAGGAGACAAGAGCTGTTCAGTTTAGCTGTGTAATAGTGAAGTTGAAGCAGAATACATGAAAGCTGTTATATCTCATTGTGTTCTAACCTCGGTGGCAGAAAATAAAAAAGGCAGAACTTTTTAGGGATTTAAACAGATTTTAGTACAGTTCAGTGCATGGCACTGGATGAGTGTTGTCATACCAGGAAAATCAAATCCAAATATTTTGAATTTTCCCTTTATGCATAAGTCTGCATACCAGTGTAATGGGCCTTAAATAGGGTGTATTGGATTCCAGTATTGTGAGTGGTTACCTCAATGATCTTACGAGCCTCACGGTAGCGGCCCGTCTGCAGGAATGCAAAGAACAGATCATACAGCATATTCATCTCCCCTCGCTCCTGACTCACAAAGTCCATGGCTGAAGAGGAAGACAGACAGGGAGACGGACAGATGGGGAAACAGAGCAGAGAGAGGTCATGAATAAAAATGACTGCAAAATGAACACACACAGCACACACTTCATCCTTTCCTTCTGAATCCATCATTTGGCAAAATGTCCCAGGCACAAAGCAGCCATATCAAGCCTTCTCTCTCTCACACACTCTCACATACACTCTCTCTCACACACACACACACACACACACACACACACACACACACACACAGTCCCGAATGAAAGCCTAAGCTCTACTCGTAAACTTACTAAAGCACTCTGCTCAGCGTTACGAATTATCTCTGTCCAGCAGCTTCAGGGAAGGTACCAAACACATGCACACAAACACGCACGCACGCACAGACATCCAGCATATTCAGTAAGCAGAGGAAGGAAAATAATCCTTCTCCTTTCACTTGTGTCATCCGAGGTCAAAAAGAGCAATGTGGTGAGATTTTGCTATTTTGGACTGTAATCACTCTTTGAGTTAAGACCTAATGTAGTAAAGTTTGTAAAAATGTTTCTGACTAAATTTTGGCAGCTTTCTTGTGTTCACAACCTAATTTGAGGCTTAATAATGCCATCTTCAATATCTCAGGTTCCAGTAGACCTTTCCAGGTTAAAAGCATGTTTGGTGACCTCCTCTTGTCTCTAAATAGTTCAGTGGTTTCTGTGGTTACCTCACAAAAACCCTATATTTTATTTTTCTGTTGAAGCTTGAACTCAACCCAAGGTCAAACATGTGATTCAAGATCCTTTGATAAGCCATGCCATGCTTTCAGTGTGTTTTGGACCACTGAAGGTCAGTCTAATGGATGGCTGCATGTTCAAAAGTTTCCAGCACGTTTCTACTTTTATTTTAGGTGGTGCATTTTAAGGTGAATTTTCATACTATCCATGAACTGCAACAGCATGGGGCCAGAAGAACATGCCCCGATGCATTGGGAGGTGGCACTCAACATGTAGTCACATTGTCGTCAGACTAAATGTGACTCAAGGTTTTCTGTTATAAATCACCTCTCTCTACTTTATACGGGGGAGTGGGAGACGGAACATTTCAATATTTCAAGAGCCACTGGTTGGCATTGGTTTCCATGCTAGCTTCAGTCACATAATTATTGTATAAGTCATTTTGTTTTTTTCATGGAACAGCGAGGGTCTGTCACCTTTTGGGGGGGGGGGTTGTCAGAGATGAGATTTGGAGGGAAAGGTGGATGGGAGAGTGGGTGGCAGAAGTAAGTGAAGAGGTGCTTCACTGCACAGTTTCAACCTTTACACACTCCAGAGCCACTTGCTCCTGCGGCACATTGAACTTGACCTTTTCACCACGCCTACTGTTCAGACTGCGATCTTCTGACATGCTTCACCACGACCCTGGTCTTAAAATTTTGTGCTCTCTGGTCCCCTTGCAAGCTCCACATTGTTGGCACCCATTGCGTGCGTTTTTAATGCAAACGTTGCGCAGGCACATTGGATTAGCTTCCCCATACACACACAGAGAAATACAAGATATAGGATATAAGTTGTTGTCAACCAGGGGACACAGACAGTCTTATGAAGCTACCTATGAGCAGCAGACACTGTATTTAGTGCTATACTGATCTTTAATAAGGCTGTTTGGAAATTACAGACTTTAATGAGGTGAGATTTTTAAAAATCATGGCTCCGGGGTGTATTACTCTTTGGTTTGAGGTGCGCACCATGAATCACAATATCTCCAGTTCAAATCCAACAAATCATTCCCCATCTCTCTTGGTCCTATAATTTATTGTCAACTTTCAGACGAAAGGCATAAGATTCCCCCCAGAGATATTCTTAAAAAAAAAATAAAAATAAAAAAATCAAGGTTTGATGAAGAAATCTGGGTAACGTGTCTGTTTTTTGCGGACGATACTTTTTATGGAACCTGGCCAGTATGGTTGACCAACTGATGGTCAGAGGTGCAACTAATGACCAATTGGTGGTAAGAGCGGTGACTTGTGATAATTTTCATAGCCGATTGTTTTTATGATTGATCAATTACGATTTCATCTATAAAGGAAAATAAAGAAAAATATCGATGATGTGAAGTGATAACTTTAAACTGCTTATTTAAAAAAGTAAATCAAGGTGTCCAATTTTGAATGACATAAATCTGAGGAAAAACTGCTGACGTCAGCAAATGCTTGGCCTACTTGGTCACCTACTTTTAGTTAATGATCAATATTGTCAATGAATGTACTGTTGATGTGCTCATTGTTTTAGCGCTACATTGATAGATTGGGGACAGAAGAGTGTCTGACAAAGTTGGACAGACAAATCTGTAACCTTTCTGCAGCAGTTCGGTGTCTCCTCTCTCCACCAGACCAACGAGGATGTCGTGGATACGAGGCAGGTGGTTGTAGTGCTTCTGACACTCCAGTGCCGCCTCTAGAGCTCCGGGCAGGTCCTTACTGCATGTATGTCCGTCCACACACACACACACACACACACACACACACACACACACACACACACACACACACAAAGAGAGAGAGAACAAGTTAGGTGTCAGGCCTGTCCAATCAGTCATGTACAGGATTGTGTTGGTGGAGAATAGAGTGTATCATGGGGTGTTAACCCTATGACCTCCTATTCGAGCACTATGACCCACCACAACAATACAGGCCTTTGAAATCATGACAGCACAACTGTAGGTGATGAGGCCTTTTGGCCCCAATACATCACTCTCACACAATCAGGCACACTCTTGCACAGCTGTCTGCAAGCGGCTAATATCTCTCTGGAAAGGCTTTTAGACGGGAGGCAATGCTTTGGACAAAGGACCCAACTGATCTTTACCCTTTCTGCTCAGCTCCGATCACACCTCCCAACTTCTCTCTTTCTCCTCCTCTGTCCTCTCCAACCCCTCAATTCCTCTTCTCTCATTTCCCTTTCCTCCTCATCTTCCCTCTCCTCCTACCTTTCGTTCCTTCTCTTTTTCACCTCACCTTCTTCCTTTTGATTCCATGCTGTCAGCTTTCACTCCCTTCTGATGACCCCCCCCCCCAACAGAGCAATTTAGCAGAAATATGGCAACAGTATTAGAGCCCCCCCCCCCCCCCCCCAACACACACCACCACCAGCCTGCGCCCTTCGTCTCATGTCATCCTTTTCTTGCCCAGTCTATCCTCCTAACGTCCCCCCACCCCACTTGGCCCATCCCTCCTGAGCGGATGAACAAACAAAAGAGCGCGTAGAGAGAGGATGAGTGCGCCTGATGGAGTGATAACGAGAGAAGTAGAAAGACAGAGATAGGGGAAAGCGAGCGAAAGAACGAGAAGCTGTGAGAAGGAGGAGGGAGAGCGACCACTTCAATCCCCTCTATTGTGACAGCGCTGCCATCAATCTGTTGATTGGGTAATTACCATGTCAATCACACAGAGGTCAAAGCAGACAGGGCACCCATTGGGGAGGTAGGGGGCAGAGTAAGTGAGCGAGAAGGAGACAGAGACAGGCCGCGAGAAAGAGAGGGCGAGAAATTGAGAGTGAACAGGTATAATTTCTGAAGTGTTTTCTCCTCTTATCAATTAGACAAGCAGAGAAGAGAAATATGCCTGAAAGACCAACGAACTGGAAAAAAAAGCAAACAAAAAACAAACAGGAAATGGTACGACCTTGAGTTTGGCTTCTATGAGGCAGGAGCAGAAGAGAGAGAGATGGAGGGAGGAGGAATGGAGTGATTAGGGTTGGAAGGTAAAGGGGTCCACTAATTGAAATGAAGAGGGACAACATTATTCAGCAGCGCCAGTCAAGAGGCTGTTCAACTGCACAACAGTCTGATTGAACAGCACAGAAGAGAGACTAAGAGATTTTTGAAAATGAGAGAAAGAGTGTGGAGACATAATGAGACAGAGGAGGAGGAGAGGGAGGTGCATGGGTACCCAATTTACTCCAAAAATGAAACAAGCAAAAAAAAAAAAAGAAAAAAAAAAAAGAGTGCAGAACGCCGAGGTTTTTGTTTTATTTTTAATTAACGTAATTTGGCTTATTGCACACTTACCTTAACCGTAATGTGGCAAAACATGGCCATTTCTACATATCGTAGCCAAGTGATGTCGGTGAATGTTTCAAAACTCCTTCTCCAGATTTGTTTCATCTCCTCTATCTGTCCACCTCATTCATTCCTCCATCAAGCTTCTCCACATCTACTTATAATCCCTCCTTTCTAATGAGACATCTTAAAAAAAAAAACCCCAAAAAAACAAAAAACAAAAACAAAAACAAAAAAACCCCATCACTCTTGGCAAAAAAAGGGCCTGGCATTGCAATTACACCCACTCTGCCTCCCTTTCCACTCCCCCCTCTCTCTGCCCGCCGATCCAGCAAAAAAAAAAAAAAGAGCTAAGGATGTTGAAAGATGGATAATTTCCCCTAGGTACAATTTAACTGTCACTTTGCGTTGCCATTTACTGCGGCGCACAGCCCTGTTAATGTCCCCAACTTTGCATGTCAGCCACTTTCCAGCCAATTAAGTCCTGAAAAAATAACGAGCGCTTTGCTCAGTGGAAACCTGAAGGATTAGACAAGAGGATCATTTTGCCTCATCTCGCCCCCCCTTTCTCCCTCTCCGTCCCCTTCTTTTGTTCGTAGAAGATCGGCAGGCCTGTTATCAAGCCACTGTCCTCGCATGGGGGAGGACGAGGTGTCGGTGTCTCGACACGCAAATGAGACCATGATCATGACACCACTAGCCCCTTGTTACATGTGCTGAAGAATGGCACTCGCTAATGTTCACGCCAATACCCACACAGTCATTATTTTTGCCACTCAGGGGCAGTCAAACAAGCTGACAACAATGACAATGTGATATGTTATAACCTTATGAAGTTGATGTAGCAAATATCTAAGGTACTGTTCACACCTGGCATTAACATGTATCTTTGTGCAATCTAATCAAAAGTGAAATCTCGAAGTACAGGTGTGAATGCGCCCAAAATGCATTGAGGACGTAGAGGTATCCGATCGCTCTAGACTACGTTCAGAGGGGTTCTGGGCCGCGCGTGGCCACATTCTTTTAGCAGTGTTTATGTGGCTGTGTCCTGGGAATTGTCTGATTTTAACATGTGTCAGACATCTTGGGCAATTTGGTTTGCCTGGAACACGTTTGCACACTAAGTAGATAAATAGTGCACAGTGTGCAGCCAATACCTGTTGTCCCCTGCAGCAGGAAACATGGCTGATGAGAGCAGCTTTTAGGGGCCGGAAAACCAAAACAACAAGCTAGAAGAGGCTGTGGGGACCTGCAGAGTCACGTGAAAATCCTCTGTGTGTCTGTCACCTTGTACGACACCTTTCGCAATAGTCATTGTTTATGTACTAAATAATGATTAGTAGCTTTACAATCAAAGACCGAATCCTTGATGGAGCTACGTTGAGCTGGAGTTAACAATATTATGCCTTTCAACATCTCTTTTCCTCATTTTTCTTCAATCTTTTTCTGATTTCTCTTTTTCTTCTATTATACTTGCTTAACTATTTAATATTTCCATTGTTTCTTTTATTTTCTCATTTAAACTCTATGTATGCACAATACAAGATGACAGAAAAGAGTGGGTGTGAATGAGGTATTTTTCCTCTGAGCCACTCATCTCTCATCAGCTCTCTACCCTCCTCCTCCTATTCTCTCGCCACCATTGCTCTCTTATCATACGTGTCCTGCCAGCTCCTCATTTTGTAGGGCTCATTAGCATTTCCTGTCGCTAATCACTTTCATAAGGATGTGGCAATCTGAGCTAGCTGCCAGCTAGCTCACTAGCAGGTTAGCACATACAATACTAAGCGGACGGGCATGAGGGCTAGCGGGGCGGCGCATATGATGGGCTGTCAAGGGCTAATCTGCTGGAGAAGTGTTCATTAAGTCATTAGTGCTGACGCAGCGATGAGACGGGTGCAGGCGGAGTGATGCCTGCTTTGTCCTCTTTTATCGCTTCCCCTCCATCCCTCCTCCCCCCGACTGTCTGCTTGTCTGCTGACTGACGGAATGAAAAGGTGGAGATGAAGGGATGAAGATAAAAGATAAAAAGAGAAGAAGAGAGGTGGGAGATAGCTTCAATTGGAGCACAAAAGTCAAGTGTTGTGGTACTCAAAATCCACCCTGAGGCTTGGCTGAATCCCTGCTGGAATTTCATGTCAAATCCGCTTTAACCATTCCACACATTTTATGCATCTTCCCTGGAGACAGATTTATAAAATGATTAATTTCCAAAAGCCTTTTAACACCGAGGGTCTCACGATTAAAACTAAGAGTATCGCAGCCTTGCACGTCATTTTGTCAACGCCAATGAAAACGAAAGAAAACGGAAAAACACTGATGATTAGTGTCATGATCGTTATTAGTTTCCCTCTGTGACGTTGTAGCTACAACTGTAGACTTTCTGACAGAGGGCTTATTTATCCATTATTCATCTAACCATTTTCAAGGCCATTCACTGTCTGAAACCAATGTTTTAGATTATATAGGCATTTAGTCATTATCTGACTCAAGCAGGGAGGAAATATGTTAAAACAAAAGTTGGTGAGAGAGTGAAAATGAGAACTATATTGCCAGTTATTGTTTAAAGAATCTAAACACTGCAAACAACAATCTTTTCTATGTTCAGATAAAGTGGGCTAAACTGTCAAACTTTTTTCCCCCTGCACATCAGTTTTGTTGACTATTTCCAAGTTTTGACAACCAGCCAGGAAAAAAACCCACAAATGTACCAATAACACAAGACAGATGATGGTTGAATACCACCAGCTATCTTGTTTGCTTGTAATCATTAGTGTGTGTTCACTGCAGTATCATTTGGAGGAAGTACAACTGGCACTTGATTTGTGAACAGGGCTGCGGTAAGCTGGTGTGTTTGTATATGTGTGTGTTTTGGATGCTGTTGATGACCCAGAAGTAAATTAGCCTGCTAATCTCACAGAGGCAGTGATTAACGAGTGAACCTGGAAACTCTGTTTGTGCCAGAGACCATACTTACAGCAAAACAAACAGCGGCAGGGGAGCACAAGAGTGTGTGCGCGTGTGTGCGCGTGAGCTGCAAAGGTCTACCTCTGGTGCTGCATGTACGCTAGAGGTAAACAGTGTGTATGAAAGCATGTGCAGGGCATGTGTGTTTTGTGGCGGGCCCCTAACAGCGCACCGCGTGCCTGTGTTAAATCCAGCAATTAGTGCTCTGTACGTAATTAACATGCTAATGAGCTGATCTACTTAAAAGCAGCTCTGACGAATACAACACACACAAATTCACTCAACATACGCACACGCACACGCTCACACACACAGAAAAGAGTTTAGGGGTGGGGCATTACCAATGACCCCACAGCCAGTGTCTGGTAATGTTCATTTGCATATTTGCATTATGGGATGAAGCATTGATGACCATCTTTCACCACCACACACACAAACACACTTACACACTGGAGTATAGCAGTGGGTGTTTCAGGAGATCAGGGGTGGGGGCTCATGGGAGAGGTTGCAGCTGGTGAAGCCTCAAACAAACAAAACACACACACACGAACATAAATGAGCAATTTCCACATCCTCTCTCTGTCTGAATCGCTGACCCAGAATGTAACCTCAGATATGATCATAGGGAGGGATGAGTGACTCATTGAGACACACACAGATACACACACCTGGCAACTGGATTTGGCAGATGAAGACACAAATCTGACAACAACGGTGAGCTTGTTGGTGGAGAACTTCAGCTATGGCGGAAAAAAACCCTAACACACATACATGTTATAACATATAGTGTTTGTTTGTGTGTGTGTGTGTGTGTGTGTGTGTGTGTGTGTGTGTGTGTGTGTGTGTGTTTGTGCGTGCGATTGTATAAATCATTGATTTTGGGATTTGCAACCTAATTTATACCTCTCCAGGTAGGCAGTAATCAGGGGCGAGCAGAGATTGGCGGAGGGCTTGGCCAGACCAAGGGTGAAGATAGTGTCCTGCAGCCGTTGGATGACGGGGGCGCCGCCTTTGGCCACCACAGCGTTGAGCATGTAGAAGAGCATGGTGATGTGCGTGTCATTCATCACCACCTCCTTCTCCTTCATCTCCTTCAGGATGTCCACTGCCTCTGTAATGGAAGGAAAGAGATAAAGGAGAAATTGTCAAAGTGAGGTAATGTTCACATTGGTATCACTTGACGTGTGAGATGCTTCGGTAAGATGAGGGTGTGGGTCTTTAGCCTCTTAATCAAAAGCAAACGGGATCGTGGGAGTGATTCCAAGGTAAATAAAAAAAGATAAATGAGAAGAATAAAAGACAAGGAGAAAAAGAGATAATGCAGAGAGATGAGGAGAGAGAAAGCAAGAGGTGGGCAGAGCTTGGCTAGGAGAAGAGCAGGGTGTGTGAATATGATAAAAGGCCCCTTTAGCTAATTCCATGTGGGGAAAACAAACCCATATTAAAACAGCATTTTGCGCCCAGCGGGGATGCAAATCCAACCCCGTATAATGCCAACTCTGCGCTAATTGCTACTTGCGGTTTTCTAAACGAGACTACAATTACCAGACCTCTACAATGGAGGCTGGCTTTTTGCCGTGGCCATGTGGAAAGCACTTGGGGGGCTAAATTATAGGTATGTGGCGACAAGGGCCCGCAGTGGCCCCAGTGAGACCCCGGTAAGCGGGCTGAGGGGTGGATCAGTTTGGTCAAGTCCAGCTGGTAATGGAGGGCTTTTTACTGGGCCACGCGCCCATCTGGCCAACACTAGGGGCTAAATGGTGAAAAGGGAGTGTGAGTATGTGTGTGTGCATGTGTGTACATGTGGTGTATCAGAGTAAGGTAATTAAGATGCGTTTACCGTCTATTTAGACAGCTTCTAATGGGCTGACAGCGATACAGCCGCTCTCCATCAAAGATACTAATCTATACAACATGACCAAGAGGGAAGGAGGAAATGGATAGATGCAGAGACGGAGAATATATTTGAATAATGTGAATTAAGTCAGTCTTCCAACTGCAGGCGATACTGGTACCTTGATTAAAATTCACTCATAAGGAGCCAAATATTTGCTCCTTATGTCAGTGAAAATTGTCGCAAGCACAGACACAAAAGTAGAAAAACAAATAAAGTGAACAAATGTGGGTCTAATCACACCAGCACCTAAGTAGCTGGTTATGTGACAGAACCCCTAAAACAGGAGTGATACTCTCTACTGGGAACACACCTTCAGACACACACCCACACAGCATCACTTTTGGGATGAGGGACAGGGCCTCTGGTGAGTGCTTTGGCATCCTAATTTCAGTCTATTTCTCCATCTCGCCACCTCTTTGTGGCAGTTGTTATGGCGATAGGAACCAAAGGCTGTCATAGGTTTAATGGGACAGGGGGAAAACAGAGGAAGGAAGGGTTGAGTCAGGGTGACTGTTGTGTGGGGGAGGCATTTGCTAAACAGGTGGTGGTGGTGGTGGTGGTTGGGGGGGGGGTCAAAGGGAGGACAACAAAGGGGGGGGTGAAGCTTGTCAGAGGCAAAAATTTGGTTGGCTAGATGAAGGCCTGACAAGAGTGATGAAGAACAGAAAAGGAAGGAAACCTTGAAGTTACTGGCATTAAATGCATCATTAATGCCTGCAGCATTAGAACAGTGCACATTCAGAAAGTCTCGTTTAAGAGAAAAGTAATTGTTCAAGAGAAACAGACTGAAAATTAGAGTTAAAAAAGAGAAGGTTCATTCTACTGAGTTAATTCAAAAAAGCCTACTGTTTTATTAAAATTCTTAATTGGAAGACAGGCGCCAATACAGTGGGGCTGTCTTATAATTGAGGTCCGCTTGTCAATACGGTTAACAGGGAAAAGAGACTGACAAACTAATGTGGACAAGAGTTTCTCTGGTCACTTTTAAACAACAGCAAAAACAACCTCTGACATGTAAACACTAAAATGTGTGAACAAAGGTTTGAGGGGAATTAAAAATGTCTGAGACACAGATGGCAGTATCAGTCTAAAACTACTGCCCTATAATGAGCCGATCTGTTGTCAAGTCTGTGTTGTTAAGCAGTTCAGATGCAACTGATTCTGACTCCCTGAATCTGTGTCTCTCCCTGTGCCCCCCTCCCCCAACCATACCTCTCTCCATCAGTCTCTGACGGACCCGCTAATCACGGAGACCAGTGGCTTGGAGTTTATCTGCACAAATGGATCTATGCTAGCTAACATCCCTTCATTCACTGTCCACCCCCCCAATCTTTTTCTTTATCCGTCCGTTTAGCCAGTATGCATATCCATCAGCTCAGCCGAGCACCGTGGCCAGCAAAGCGAGCCAGTACCTAGACACACACACACACACACACACACACACACACACACACAGATGGGTAGACAGACCAGGTAAACAAACATCACACAGCCCAGTGGTTCATCTAATGTTCCATGACTTGACTGCTAGATGTCTCTATCCCAAAACACACACAAAGTCCATGATCACCTAAAGCCAGAACAAGTTGTATTTACCAAAGTGGGAGGATGGACAGATGGAGGCAGAGGGGCAAGGGCAGGTCAAAGAGATGTCTGCTGTTACAGGAGAGGTGTATTTAAAAAAATGGAGAGATAGAAGCAAAGGTAGAAGGAGTTTAAGGGGCTACTGATACGTATGGCAGGTTCACTGGGTCGCAGGATGACGATATTAAACGTGCACCCGTTCTACTATGGGATACACAAAAAAGTGATCTAAAGATCCCATCTAACGATATTAAACCCAAGGTTTAAACCAAGGGAAAATAAGCATTTTCTACATTTTTTTGTTTTTTAATTTTGTGTTCTTCTTTTCCTTTTCTGTCTTTGCAAAGAAG
Source organism: Istiophorus platypterus (assembly GCA_016859345.1). Lineage (NCBI taxonomy): Eukaryota > Metazoa > Chordata > Actinopteri > Istiophoriformes > Istiophoridae > Istiophorus > Istiophorus platypterus. The sequence goes on along the minus strand of CM029124.1, from coordinate 7,598,365 downwards.
AACTACCTTTGTGAGTTTACAATGTCAAGTAAAAAGCATTTACAAGCATGTTAAGTTTAGCACTTGGCACTGGTGTTGGTAGTGGAAACAATTACTGAACCCCTAAAAATGTGAATGCTGAAAAAAACAAAACAAAAACAACCAAAAACCCACAAAGGCCAGACTTACAAATTGCATATTAGTGGTAACAAAGTGAGGACTGTTCCCGAAATCTTAATTTAAATCAAAGGCTGAAAGACTTATACAATAATATTGGGCGGTGGGATGTGATCACCTTTTTGCAGCTCCCGGGCTCATATAATGATTTCGAGGGGAACGTAGGACACATAATCTCTTCATAACTGCACTGTTTTGTACTGTTTTATGCGAAGTTTCTGTCGTTGTCAGTACTTCCATGCTTGCAATTCATGTTTGGTGTGTGCGTGCATAATAAAGAGCAAGAAAGCAAGATGCCATGAGACATGATCTTCAGCAGGGCCTGGTGTGTGGTGGAAGCCAGGCAGACCAGTGTCTGGGTGGGGACAGGCTAACATCAAGGTAAGCCATGTGTGTTAATGTGGCTGACAAGCGTCTCCCCCATATGCACACCCTGGCTAATGGCGAATGCTTTAATGCTGCCTATACACACACCAGCACACACAAAGATGGACACACCAACCATCAAGCCCACCAAATGCCTTTTGCTTGAAATCACATGCAAATTTCCAGTCACTCTGTGCGTGTGTGTGTTTGTATGAGAGAGAGTGAGAGAAATCCTCAAGCACTTCAGCAGACATGATCTGCCATTAGCATCAAGGCGGATTTCAATAATTCTGGAAAGATACACGCAGTCCTGTAATTTTCCCCTTCTCTCATTTCTCACTGTTGCGGATGCATGCGTGTATTTTGGGGGGGGGGGGGTGACATTCTTGGAGATAGAACAGGAGAGAGGGTCAGATAGATAGTCAGAGAGAGAGAGAGAGAGAGAGAGAGAGAGAGAGAGAGAGAGAGAGAGAGAGAGAGAGAGAGAGAGAGAGAGAGAGAGAGAGAGAGAGAGCAAAGGAAGGGGAGGAGAGGCGTGGACAGACAAGGGAAGCATTTCGCCTGTCACTGTGTGCAAAAAAGCAGAGTGGCAGAACTCAGGTAAATGGGTCTTCAATGGGCTGAAGGAAAACCACCATAGCAATCTGGAAATGGCTGGTTAATGTGGTCAGAGGGAGGGAAAAAGACAGATTGTGACAGAGTTGGTCTCACTCACACATACACACACACACACACACACACACGGACACTAACATCTGTAGGCCTTTTTAAGTTCAAGCCTGATCTCCTTTGATCCAGCTTACTGTCAGAGAAAGTGAGGAACTAAGAACTAGTGGGATTAGTCAATTAATTAATAGGCACAAAATTAAAGACAATTTCAGTGATCAATTAATCGTTCTCAATCCTTTAAAGTGGCAATAGATTAGTTTTTACTTTAACTTATCATAATGAGGTGACTGTTGACTGCACAAATGAATGGCTGCAGAACAATGAAACCATCATTGTTGGGACTGGTTCCCAATAAGCCTCACGTACCCTATGCATTTTAGCAAACCCCCGGGTACAGAATCTCACAAGAAAAACGACTGCTTCATATATGGCACAAAGGTCATGAATCCCCCGTTGAGCCGCCAAAACAGGAAGGAGGCTAGTCCTTTTTTTTTTTTTTTTTTTTGAGTACCAGTAGCTCCATAGCTTTCCCTAGGTAGCGGATAACGGCAGAAGGTGGAAAAGCCAGAATACCTTTGGAGATGCTACCCGACAAAAAGAAGAAGAGCCCGGGTGTCGGAGGAGATAAAGAAGTGAGAAGTTGAGGGAGAGTGAGAGAAACTGTGGTGAAAAGTTGTCTTTTCCCACTTTAAGAAAAAATGATATTGTCTTTGGATATTGTTTTTTGGATTTTGAAAGTTGGACAAAACAAACAGTTTGAAGAAGTTACTTTGGCTCTGAGAAGTTACTTTTTTTTGTTGCAGCCGTGGAGGAACCTACCCTCAACTCTGCCATTCTTGGAGAGTGTCTTGACCAGTGCAATGTATTTACTGGCATCCAGCACTATCGATGAGTCCTTACGACTTCTAGAAGAAAGACAGAAAGGGCGGGAGACAGGTTAGATTAATGAATTGCACTCACAGCAATGGAATTCATACATTATACGGTCTCCTGTTCGAGTTCAGACTGATGCTGAAACCAGGTGGTGAGTGAAGAGAAAGACACATGAGAGGAAGAAGGGAGAACTTCCTGTGGTCTAGCCGGTCAACAGAGGGGCTGAAGCCAGCATTGAGTTACTTTAATGGCAAACTACTGGTCACAGCTCTGCCGTGTGTGTGTGTGTGTGTGTGTGTGTGTGTGTGTCCTGCTCCACTCACAGTTCCTGCTTCAGGTTGAGCGCTTCCTCCACATTGTCGTGGCGACAGCACAGGTTGATGAGGGTGGCGTAGCCGCCGGCTGTCATCTCCTCCTCATGCTGCTGCTTCAGCTCGAGGGCACGCTGCAGGTTCTGATCAGACAACAGAACGACACAACTCAGGAGTAAGACCATGCAGGCAAAGTGACTCATTTCAAGGAGAGGAGAAGGTTTTGTGAGACTGTAGGAAATCCACACAGGTCTTACCTCCTCAGCACAGAGAGCCTGGATGGCTTGTTTGAGAACGGAGCCTAATGGTTTGTTCTCTGCTTTCAGTTCAGCTAATTTCTTCTCAAGCACCAACACCTTGCCCTCAATTCCCTGACGGAGACAGAGAGGTGTTCAACACATGTGCATCTCCACATACATATGCGCACAACTGCATGTGCTAAATGAGCTTCTGCTGATGGACAAGAAAGTTTTAATTACTCACTGATGAAAAATATTTTCTTACAACATGACACACAATAAAGGGAACTGGGAGGAAAGTTGTTGTGCTATATTAATGATCAATTTAAGCTCAAGCAACACAATTTTTTCCCAACATAAGTACATTTTAATTATGTTGCCTCTCAATGCATTTTAAACATTTATTATACACTTTTATTAACTTGCACAGTGCCCTACTTACAGTAACACGGGTAACAGCTGATGCAGCGCCAGCGGATGCTCTGTCTTTGGGGTCCACCAGAGCAATCACATCCTAACACACACACACACACACATCGTGAACATTTGACAACATCTGTATCATTAAGACAGCTACAATAATAATACGGAAAACATAAGTAGTACAAATATGCCCTCAATCTGTGTATTAAGCCTTTGGCTGTTGAGTTAGTCTACTGTACTGATGCTTTCCTCAAGTGACTAATCTTAAAGTTGTACTATAAACATCCAGACTAATACTGCATTGGGGAATATGAACTATGAACAGCAAAAGACTGGAAACAGGTGGAGCTCTGAACCTTGATGAGCTCTTGGACGTGGTAAGACTCCAGAAGGTTCCTGATGCCTCTGTAGATGTTCACTGAAATGGTTATGTTCTGCAGAGAAGAGAAAAGAGGAAGAATATCAGCATCATCAAAGCAGCTTTCCACTCTCAGCACAACAGGAGCTGAATCTGTGGAGTTTTGTGAGATAAAAGGCCAAAGTCTGAGAGCAACAGCTGAACACAATGAACACATCTGGTAGACTAAAAAGCGTTTATCTCAGCTAAAGCTTAAATTAGAAGTTGAAGACAGCCCGCACTTGCATTTAGGAACTGTTGGAAATACTGGCATTTCAACTGGAGAACATATTAAATGTTTTGGTGACATTGATTTTGCAGATCTGAGTGGTGAACCATAAATAAACTAGTGCTGAAATAATTCATTGATTAGTTACTCCTCAGAGAATGAATCATTGCTCTATCAAACAAAAAATGCTAAACATCTGCTGGCTCTAGTTTCTCATTTGTGAGGATGCTACCTTGGGTTTGGGGAAATTATGATCAGTTTTTCTGACTATTTTCTGCCCTTTTTTGGAGGAGAAATTAATCAATCTAAACAACTGACTAATCAATTGATAAAAAAATAGTCGTTATATGCAGCCCTGATTACTCAGATGATAATGCTGCTGTTCTGCTTTCTGTTACATACATGCTTTACTTCAATAGACAATATTAATTGATTTTAATTATCACTTCTGCAGGATAAACATTTATTGAGTGTTATTGATGAATGAGGTCTGTGTAATCAAAGAGCCAAGCAGGGTCCTTTAAGACACAACTGAGCTCATAGTTTTACTATAAAAACGTCTTTCATTTTCAGCACGTCTCAAGAGTTTATTTTGGCAAATTCACTCAACAGCGTCCCAAGTAACATGACGAATGATACTATTTTATGTGAGGTTGATTTCTGTAGATTCATTTCTCTTGAAACTATACTGTTTTATGTCTAGAATAAAGACTATTCTGTGACTCGCAAAAGATTCCACACTAGACAAGGATTTAAAAAATTTTTTTTTTTTTTTGCTTAACTCCAAACGGCTGTGACCTTTAACCAAAAAGTGTAAAACATGATTTAATCTTCCACAACATGTCTGGATGTCCCATCTCAAACCTTCACTCTCCAGAAATAGAGCACAGGGAGGAGGTCTGTAAGTGTATTCTGAAGTGTGTGTGTGTGTGTGTCTGTCATGAATAATCCGAGTCTGATTACACACTGCAAATCATCACAGATCAGTGTGTATAAGCTCCTTTAAAATGGGAAGGTTATGAATGAACAGGATATACAGTATATTGATCTATGAATGTATGGAGAGCGTACATATGTTTTTCTTTTTTCAGTCACCTAATCAGAGTGTGTGTAAGTGTGTTTTTCGTGTGTATTTTCGTGTGTGCGTACCTGAGTCTGTAGCTGATTGAAGTATTTCCGCAGTGTGTCTTCCTGTGCCTGTACCTCCCCCTCTGGCATGCTGTCGATCATATTGTACAAGAAGAAGGAAGCCCCTTCTGGACAGGATGGAAAAGCATGGACGCACGCAAAGACACACACATACACACAACCACAGTAAGAAGTTGTCTTTAGAATAAATTTCATTTGCCGCTTTGTCGGTCACTGCATCCATTTGTGCATTTATACTATTTTCCGTAGCTTCTGCAGAGTGTGTGTTAGTGTTTCTTTTCTGCTGACAGAGGCGGCTTTCCGGCTGCGGTGAGTGAATGTGCAACGGCTGGTGGTGACAGCCTCCCCTTACTTCAACCCTCTCTCTCACACACTCACACACACACACACACACAGACAATCCAAGATTTCATGTAACGGGATGTGACATGGATAACAGTCTCCATCGCTCCCACCAGCACACACACCAGTTTCAGTGCTGGGGACTCTGTGACAAGCACACAATGACACGGAACGACATTAACACACCGCGCACACACACTGCCAGACCGGAGACAGTGTCCTGCATTCCCACACACACACACACACACACACACACGCGTGCACACACACGCATTCAAAAACTTTAACTACTCAGCGCTGTGTCAGCAGCCAGGCTCTATTTCCCCCGACGTAGAGGGCACTCACTCTCAAACACTGACACACACCTGGACATAAACACACACAGGCTTCATGACAAGGACTGGATCCATCAGCAGTCTGCTGCAAATGAGACTGAACATGAACACACATACACAGATACACACACAAACAATGGGCATTTTTCTGTCAACTGAATTATAGTTGAAAGGTGACAGAGAGAGAGACTGCAGAGGCTGCAGTCTGCCTGTTTTAACACTGATGTGATAGATTGATACACACACACACACACACACACACACACACACACACACCTCTCTCTCTTTCTCACCTACACAAAAACTCGTCTTGCATACAAGGACACTGACATATATGTATCTTCTGACTTGCCAGTGATAACAGTTTGTATCAATGTTTCCTTACCGGCAGGACTGGAGCTTTCATTGCTGAAGCGCTCGTCTCTGTATAGGAGCTCAGTAATCTGGAAGAAAGAAAGACAAATCAAATGCCAACATGTGCACACACACACACACACACACACACAAACACACAATGCACAATTGGAAAAACTCACACTGTACTGTAACACTCTAGTGTGTAGTTGGTATGAGAGAGAATAACATCACAGTCAAATCCTAAACATGTCTGATTTTATATCACCAGCTGTGTCTTTCAACTTTTTTTTTCTTAATTTTTCTTTTAATCATTGAACTACTACATTTTGTAGAAGCTTACAGATATTGCAAACCATTCAGCCTAAAATTTTCCCTTAAGACAAAAATTAAGTATTCTGAATTCAGCTGAATATTCATCCACAGTATTTCCTTATTCATCCGCTCACTGTGCCATGAGGAGATTTAGATAAAAGGCAGCAGATGGCATTTGTCATACTGTATATTCTCCCTAAATTTAAAAGATGCTGAGTAAATAGGTTATCATAACTATTTTGTTTTAAGGAATAACCCATCATTTAGACAGTTGAAGAAAAAGCTGCTTTAAATTTAAAGATTTTCTGTGTTCATAAATTGTACTAAACTACATTCAAAATGAGAAATCTTGTTTGTCTCTACTGGTATATGATTCTCCTCAGACATCCCCAATGATGTGGGCACCCTCCAGGTCTTACCTTCACCATGCTCTCCACATCATCAGACCTGCAGGGGGCAGTAGAGGACAAGACATGAGCACCCGGTCAACATTCACCCCTGGCAGGTCAAAGAGACTCCAGCATGTCAGGGTTAATGTGCAATTTGCTCATGAGCAAGGGTATGTTTTGCTTTCAGACCGCAAAAGAGGGCAACTCTCCTCAAGAAGCACCTCCACCACACACACTTTCAAAACAGCTTTATTCTCCTCATCCATGTTTTCTCTCCTCTGCTTATTTCAATTAACGCTTTTGAGAAAACCCAAGCCCTAAAACTAGAATTAATTCTCAGTTTTACCCTTTACATGCCATTTTATCCATTAAATTAGCATTATAACATCGAAAGGCCATCATATCCCAATATTAGTAAATGCTTCTAAACACTGGTCTCTTTATTCTCAATTGCTTGTACTGCTGGTGAACTAGAGATTTATATTAAATCAGTCTAGACAAAAGCAACAGGTAGTCATAGGATGGGTAATATTGTTTAATTGTGTAAGAATACAAGTTTTTTAAATGTATTTTTTTATTTTTCCCCAAATGTGTAACGTCAAATTCCCTCTACACCAAATATAAGACTTTTCAAATTAAAAAAAAAAAAAGATTTTAGATAAAGGAGTTTAAATGAATGAATGAATGAATTTTCTGACAGCAAATGAGATTTGATTCAAATAATTATAATACTGAGTCTTGTACTGTGTCATGTTGATATAGCTACTGAATTGACAGCGTGGTACAAAACAATACAGGAAGGAAGAGTGACGGATTTCTCGGTCTGACACCCTCAATCCCACAGTACAAGAGAGGAGAGACAGCAGTACAAAAGCCTCGGAAACCACAAAAGACACATTTGCGCAAACAAAGACACACACAAAAATACAAGCTAAATGATGACAACGTGTGACACTTCTGGTGTTGTCAGCTGGTTGGTGGAGATGGGCAGAGAGGGGGAGATGAGAGAAGAGAGAAGAAGAGGTCTTTAATGATTAAATTATCCCCTGACCTTGTCTTTGACAGGGGCAGCTCCCACATTTTAGTGACACGGCGCGCACACACACACATACACACACACACACACACACACACACACACACACACACACACACACACACACACACACACACATATACACATGCTCCCCAAGTGACAAGCCCAATTATGACCCTGTCAGGCAACCTAGAAGTCAGAAAAGTGTGCGGGTGTGTGTTTGTGTGTTAATGCAATGAGAGGAGAGGATCGAGGAGAGGAAGCGGATTGAGCCAAATACAAAAACAGTGGACAAACAAGTAGTGGATATACTGTCTTAAACTATGGAAACAATTCTTGCAAAAAGTGTGTGTGCACCCACCCACGACATGCAAAATTCTGCATAAAAAAATCTGGCAATATTCATTTATTGTATACATTTATGTAGTTTTGAAATAAGAAAATACTCTCTTGGTGCATTAGTGCATCTACTGTTAAAACACCCTTTTTCTTTGGAAATACATATAAGCTATAGGGGATCTCTGAATGTCAAAGAAAAATAAGGGTTTTTTTTTGTTTTATTTTGCAGTCAATTAACTAAAAAGTATAAAACTATACTGCCAAGAACAGAATTTTCAATGCTATTAATTTCACAATCTTTAAATTAAGATTAGAATTTTTTTTTTAGATAGGGCTACATTGAAGCCCCCTGGGAGGAAACCACACGATTTTGATCTCATCCCATATGGTAATTAGATTATTGACATTAAATGTTAACTAACACATCAGCTACAACAAAGCATATACTGGCTGAATGGAGAGTTCAAAGTAAAGCTCAACTGGGCATATTTTGGTGGGCTTTTTAGTGGAACAAATAACTTCGGGCCCAATAGACAAGTCAGCACTTTTCTCTTTGACTCACCTCCAGCCTCACTCACGGGCCAAAGTGTTTTTGTGTGGGTGTGTGGTGTTAAACTGTAAATATTCATAAAACACTCCTTCAACAAAGCCCACAGGTCAGAACCTGGTCCCAAGGCTAACTCTGTGTGTGTGTGTGTGTGTGTGTGTTAATGCAATGAGAGGAGAGGATGGAGGAGAGGAAGCGGATTGAGCCAAATACAAAAACAGTGGACAAACAAGTAGTGGATATACTGTCTTAAACTATGGAAACAATTCTTGCAAAAGTGTGTGTGCACCCACCCACGACATGCAAAATTCTGCATAAAAAATCTGGCAATATTCATTTATTGTATACATTTATGTAGTTTTGAAATAAGAAAATACTCTCTTGGTGCATTAGTGCATCTACTGTTAAAACACCCTTTTTCTTTGGAAATACATATAAGCTATAGGGGATCTCTGAATGTCAAAGAAAAATAAGGGTTTTTTTTTGTTTTATTTTGCAGTCAATTAACTAAAAAGTATAAAACTATACTGCCAAGAACAGAATTTTCAATGCTATTAATTTCACAATCTTTAAATTAAGATTAGAATTTTTTTTTTAGATAGGGCTACATTGAAGCCCCCTGGGAGGAAACCACACGATTTTGATCTCATCCCATATGGTAATTAGATTATTGACATTAAATGTTAACTAACACATCAGCTACAACAAAGCATATACTGGCTGAATGGAGAGTTCAAAGTAAAGCTCAACTGGGCATATTTTGGTGGGCTTTTTAGTGGAACAAATAACTTCGGGCCCAATAGACAAGTCAGCACTTTTCTCTTTGACTCACCTCCAGCCTCACTCACGGGCCAAAGTGTTTTTGTGTGGGTGTGTGGTGTTAAACTGTAAATATTCATAAAACACTCCTTCAACAAAAGCCCACAGGTCAGAACCTGGTCCCAAGGCTAACTCTGTGTGTGTGTGTGTGTGTGTGTGTGTGTGTGTGTGTGTGTGTGTGTGTGTGTGTGTGTGTGTGTTTGTGTATGTATGTGCGTGTGTGTGTACGTGCGTGCGGGCGACTGTGTGAGAGAGTGAGATCAGTCTGGGGGTCTGGGTATAAGGGGCAGTGGTGGGCATCTGCCAATTTACATATCTCCCACAGTGCTTTGGGGTGAGAGCTGAGGGATGATGGCCTCCATATGCATGAGGCACCCGTGTATGTGTTTGTTTGTGTGTGCGCACACGTGATGGGAGTGTTTTCCCTGCAGCTGCCCATACACATAGATGCTGTAGATGGTGTGATAGGCTGCACATGTCATATTCATAGCATATGCCGCAGTGACCTCCAGTAGTGCTACAAGCCTCCCTAAAAACGCCAGCCAGGAGTTATGAGGCAAAATATGGAGAAATATGGAATATCAAATGATGGAGAACACATAAAGACACAAACAGACTACGGGCTAACTGACTCACTTTCTGAAGCCCAGGATGAGGCTGCCACGGAAATTGCTGTGGTCCAACGAAGGGAAGGAGGGATCCGACACTGGAAAGGAAGACAAACATAAAACGATCAAAGGCAAAGAAAGAGAGGATAAGGAAACAATTTGACGATGTGGTTTATGATGTATGTTATATGTGTGGATTTTAATGTTGGTGACCCACCTGCAGAAGTCAAGATATAATATATAATTTCAAAACAAATGTAAAATAAAACCTTGCTCAAAAAGACCTCAAAGGGTAGTTTCGAACTTAATCACTTAACCCCCATTCTGACTTTCCCTGCAACGATTCAAACTGGTTACTAGTAGGGCGAATGCCTGTTACTTTAACCAGCACATCAAAATCCAAGAAATATGAATCTATAAACTGTGAAAAATGCCAGTTCAAATGCCCAAGGTCAAATCTTTAATTATTTGTGTGAGAAAAAAAAAAGTAAAAAAGGCAAGTGTTAATTTTAATATTATATAAAGCCCAAAAGAAGATGCAAACTCTTTAAATATGAGTAACATAAAGCAGCAGAAGTTTGGCATTTTTTGCCTGAAACTTTTGCACTCTCCTTCTGGTAATATTGCATAGAGAGGAGAAATATATAAAGTGAGGTTAAAAAAAAATCCATTGGGGACTGCAAAATATATAAAGAGGAAAGGAAGCAATGAATGTGAAAACCAATAGTTGATGTTTGAGACTAAAATGAGATGAAAGACACAAAACAAGAAGAATCATCCATTATTTAACAGCCTTTTCTACCCGGCCCGTCCGCTAGTTCAGGCGCCTCCTGTTCTCACTCTTTACATATTCACACAGACTAATCTCCTAAAAGGCCTGATGAGTACAGAGGAGTAAGTGGGCAAATGTATGAGAGTGTGTGTGTGTGGTAACACTGGACCAATTAGCCCACAGGCAAAGCAGCAATTTCTATGATGGTTGCTCAAGATGCGGTAGAACTCCTTTGGAATGTGTGCATTTTATGTGTGTGTGCATGTGCGTGTGTGTGTGTGTGTGTGTTTGTGTGCGTGCACTTACATAAGGTGTAGAGTTTTGCCAGATTGCTGACAGCCAGTGAGCGAACCTCTAAAGTCAAGAATTCCTCAGACTCTAGAGGGATGCCTGCATCCTAAATAGAGAAAATTCACCTTTATATTGGTAAAAGTTTTTCAGTTGCCAAATGTTCACACATAAACACACACACACACACTCTTATGGATTACCTTGAGGGCCTGTCGAGCTTCCTCTGTGCTGGGGAAGACGGGGAGGATGTAGGTGGATAGAGTCTCGGTATCAGGGGACACACCGAGTTCCTGCATGCCCTTTACAACCTCCACCACACCTATGAGGCACAGGCAAAAAGTAATTAGTATCAACTTTCCTTCCAAAGTTGGATAAGTTTGTGTGGTAAGACGGACTTAAAAGTATTTGTGACATATGTGTGAACAACTAAAACAAAAAACAGCAACAAAAAAAAATATGATTGAGAGACCAGGTCAGATTTTTTTTTTTTTTTTTTTTTAAATAGATTAATATGTCGGGTTTTTCTGACTAAACAATACAATTTTTAGTCTAGAAAATTCCAGAAAATGGTTAGTTCCTAGAATCCAAGCCAGTTTCTTCTTCTTCTACTAATAATCTTCTTCTTTTTCTTTCGGCTTTTCCCTTTAGGGGTCGCCACAGCAAATCAGTGTCCTCCATCTAACCCTGTCTTCTGCGTCCTCTTCTCTCACACCAACTACCTTCATGTCCATTTTCACTACATCCATAAACCTCCTCTTTGGTCTTCCTCTAGGCCTCCTGCCTGGCAGTTCAAAACTCAGTATCCTTCTACCAATGTATTCACCATCTCTTCTCAGGACATGTCCAAACCATCTCAGTCTGGCCTCTCTGACTTTATCTCCAAAACCTCTAACATGTGCTGTCCCTCTGATGTACTCATTCCTGATCCTATCCATCCTGGTCACTCCCAGAGAGAACCTCAACATCTTCATCTCTGCTACCTCCAGCTCTGCCTCCTGTCTTTTCCTCAGTGGCACTGTCTCTAGACCAAACAGCATCGCTGGTCTCACCACAGTTTTGTACACCTTTCCTTCTTCTACTAATAATAAAAGTAATAAAATAATAAAAGTAAAACAACTGTATGTTTGGCATTTGTACCTAATAACTTAAACGATTAATCTATTTTCTAACTGTGTGCCTAATTTTTTTTCTCAAACAACAGATTAATTGGTACAGCACTTTATTTCATATCACCTTTATATCCTTAATACATTTAGATCAAGTTGGTAGTGGGGCACATGTAAACAAGAATAATTGTGACATTTGGAATGAACAGTTGAGTGTGGGAAAACAAACCTTTGGCCATTTTAAACTGAATTACATGCTGCACACTCTGCTCCATTCACTCTTATGTACAGGCCTAGAGCTATATAACCACTGTTTAAATATGGGTCGGGGAAATGAGCTAGCACATGCATTCTGTCACCCCTTCACTTTAATTGCCAGGCAATTTCATTGCCAGCCCTACACACAAATACATAGAGACACACAAAACACACACACAGACAAACACCATCGACAAAATTTTAAATGGATGCTTCCCCCTCTACGCTGGAATGGTGGATACGTGTATATAAACATTCACTAGGCCTGAAGTGGACTCGCGCACCATCACCCTGCTCTCCAGAAGAGCCCTGAGGTCCTGCCCCAGGAAAGGAGGCCAAAGCAGCCACATGCATATGGAACAGCCACTCACACACCCTCAATATGCCTTCAAGTGTCTGCGTGTTTGCGAGTCTGTGCAGATATGGAGGAGGCACTGCACCACAGTTCATATGTCCGGGAGGGTGCCCACACGGCCCCTGACGAGCGCATACACTCGTCCTCCTGTGTGCTCATTCGCAGTGTGCGTTGCTATGCAGTTTTAGGACAGAAATATCAATACATCTAGATGCTTTATTTGACCACATGCAGTGTGCCAATACACCTTGTTCCCAATGCGGACTTCAGCAAACTACCATAAAGTGCTTCTTTGAGTCGACACACCTCCAGATGTCGTGTGTATTTACTCTCCACACAGGTTCTGAAACACATACACACACTTATATATACAGCTCTGTTTTTCTGCATCCTCCTGGGACCTGTGTGTTCACCTGGCAGTCTCTCTCTTTAGCTGAATAAAAGATGAGTCCGAGGCTTTTATATGCCATTAAAACCTGCGGCTGGGGGCTGCATTATCCCAGGTAGGGCTACCTGAACCACTCCATCCATCCATCCATCCATCCATCCATCCATCCAGCCAGCCTTCCCCCTCCATCTACATCACTCATCTGCCCCTCTCACTATCCATCTACCCTGCTTTCAAGAAAAAGTAAACAGGCGATCTCCCTCTTTCTTCTCAATGAAGGATCCATCCGTTCTGCTGTCTGCCCATCCATTCTTACCCCCTAATCGCTTTCATCTAGACCTTTTTTTATGAAAGAAGAGAGGGAGCACCTGCTTTCCTCCTGAATAATCCATTATAAATTTCACGGTGAGCCAGACAGACAGAAAACAAGTGAATGAAGAGCTGAACATATAAATGCATAAGCCGCCATTCTCTCTTGCGCGTTCCGGCTTCTGCATGTGAGCTTTCATGACAACCAGCACTTTTCAGTTGTCCAACAAGCTGTGTATGTTGTTGGGTTTTTTTTTTGCAAGTCAAGTCTGTGACTAAGAGCTTTTAACCCTTTGTAACCCAGGTTGATTTCCAGTTTCCACTGCGTTTTGTTTACAGACTTATGGCAAAGTGATGGCATATCTTAGCAAAGCAATAATTGGTCAGGCTACTAAGAAACACTGTCTGTTTGTCAGTTGTAGTTGTATTAGTTGTATTATTGACTTTCCAGGAAAGCTTCTGTGGGGGAAAAAAAAAAAGTTTTACACATGTCACAATCTGCTTAGCACCAAGACTGGAAACATAGAGAAACAGCTAGCTTGGCTCTGTCCAAAAGTAACAAAAACCCACCTACCAGCACTTCTAAAGTTCACTAATTAACACCGTTGACTCCATACAAAAACGACACATTGTGGTTTAACAGGGGGCTCTGTTTCGGATCATGTTGTGGCCAGGGGCAGTAACTTTCTGGATTTAGCTCTGGTGAATCCTCAGTGACCAAAAAACACTTTGGGAAGTCCAGAGAGTGGAAGTGCTGTAGTCGGAATGATGTCTCACCGATCTCAACTGATTTAGCTAGGACAGTTCAGAAAGTCTCAGTATTCTAGTATGAAATTGCGGAAAAGAGAGCTACACAAAAAAAGGAGAAAAGTAAATGATAAATGAAAAAAGCAAATGTGATTTTATGTAGTGTCATTTGTAAAGATTCTCCCTCTTGGTCTTCACCCTGTAATCTTTATGCAGCAGAAACCCTTTTTTTTTGCTTCCTCTCTGTCTGAACAATTTGCATAAAGATTCAGATCAGACAAGAACTGAGAAGAGTAGAAGCCTCTCCAGGTTGGTCAGCATAACATCCGACATACCATCCAGGCATGACGTATCGAAGTAGTGAGTTAAGCATGGCAGTGGTCACAAGATATCATCATCAGATTCATATCTTCAGGTTAACTGTCACAGACAAGAAGTGAGGATGGAGAAAAGAGAGGAAAAGAGGAGTGGAGCGAACCGGTCGCTGTCATCTCCTCCCTTCCTCGGACATGAGTACCTGTCACTTCTCCTTTTATTTCTCCTCCAACACCATCTGTCTCTCCATCTCTCTGTGTCTATGACTCTCTAAAGGAGGACTTTGTTGGCTGTGAGGCAATGAAGGCTAGTTATTTATTTATTTATTTTTTAAAAGAAGAGAACACATGAAAATGTCCTTTTTTGAGGCAAGGAAAGCAGCAATGGCATCCAAAACCATTTCCTTTTTGTTCTCTTTTCAGCAGGGTAATGCTCGGCTCTCGTCCCACCTAGAAACTTTGCTGTAGCTATAATAGAGTTCATGGAGGAGGACTGAATTACAGATTGCCGGGTGATGCTTCTTTAATGAAGCCCACTATATTTGACAGATGGGGCTGCATTAAAGAAAGAGTGACAGGGTTGAAGATGAGGTCGCATGAAGAGAGTCAGGTGATTGGGGTGGGGGGCAGCAAGGGAGGAAAGCAGACCAGACAAGGAAGCCTTTACATCTCTCATCACCCAAACACACACAAGGCTAGAAACACTCCCTTCCTCCACAGTCTCCCCTCCCTCCTTTCCTTGCTCCACCATGTCAGAAGTGATAAGACCGCTCTGCGTCGCGAGAACTGACAAGCGGTGACTAGCTGGCGGCAGGTGGGAAGTTCAACCCAGCATATGCTTCTGCTAAACCGGCCAAATCCACACCTCATCAAAATGCAAAGGGATTTTTTTTCACCCCATCTCTCCCTCCTCTCCTTATCCCCCCCCCCATTCCAAGGCTCCGGCCTCTCTGCCCGCTAGTGACACCTGTGGACAAAAAGTGACACGGCGCTTAATATTTCATGGGCTATGCACAGTGGGGCGCGTAATCCAAAGTGAATTCCCTCAGAGCGCTTGCATTTACATGAAATCAAGTCACTCTGCATCAGTCACATCACCTGAACTGCCCCCCCCACCCCCACCCCGACCTCCCAACACACACAAATGCGGACGCGTACATACACACACCGCCCAGCAGCCATTGAGTGTAGAGAGCAGGGGAGAGGGAGAGAGGGGAAAAAAAAGAGAGAAGCTGCATCATTCATGAGGGTTAAGGCTAACACCATCGGAAACAAGCCAATGTGTGAGCGAAAGAGAAGTTTCTCCACTTCCCTTCCTTCCGTCCTGCCTTCTTTCCGCACTGTGATAACTAAATGGATGCTGTCTGATGTGTTTGTGTGGCTTTGAGACCGCGGTCAAAGAATTGAAGTCCGAGCATGTGTCCACGCGTATGTGGCTGTGCATGCTTAAAAACTCATGTCTCGCCCTCTTCTTCAAGCTGCCAAGACGGGCACCGGGGCATCTCACCATTCAAAACCGAGAATCTCCCCCAACCGCACAGACAGGCCAATCTGCTGCGTAGCCGCACTAGTCTGACCAGTTTCTCCTCCCTGCCAGCTCAAATGCTGTCAATTAGCTGACAGGGGGAAAAGACATAATTTATTAATCACTCTAAAAAACCCCAAAGAGAGAGCCAGAGCTCAGCATAAATAAAGCACTTAAAAGCCAGGGCCGCTGCTGAACGCATTTGACAGGGTACATTCGCTAATGAGTTGAGAATCCTGACAAGTCTCCAAAAGCCAGCTATCGGTCACTGAGACGATTTTCACCTCGAGCTTATCGCTGAGAAAAACAAGTGAAATAAAATAGGTATTTCCTCAAGCAGGGACAGAAATATTCCTCTGAACTTTCTGAAGTCACTAAACTGGTCTTAAGTGGCAGATGCAGACAAAAAAATTGAGGACGTCCCTACCAGTCTTTCCCAGAATGCCCATTGAAAGTAAAGAGCTGTCCCGTGTTATTCAATTGGTGTGATGCTGGGAATGCTGCACAAGATACAGCGTTGTAATATGTAATATAATGTAATATAAAAGCATGTACCAACATGAAATATTTACTCATTAACAGTTTCTGAGTATGCTTCCCTATAATATTGTCTTGTAATATCTGCAATATCTTTTAAAGGTTCTCTGGATAACATCCAGAAAACCCTTCTTATCAATGACACCAGTGGCTGTTGAGTAAACTGCCGTCAGCATCCTGTTGCTTGATCTCTATGGGTAGGTGCGAGCAAGCATTAACTATTAATCAACTATAGAATACATTTGAGACTGTAGACAATATTAACTTCTTAACACATCCATGTTACACACTACCAACCCAGGATCCCAAGTCTCAGGCCAGCCCCATGTTTGGAATTATAGGTTGAACACATACCTTCAGTGGAAAAGGAGTTCAGTGATGAGGGGACAGAAGCACATTGGGACAAAGACACAGGTTTAGCTTGATAAAAAGATTTGAGAAAACCACTGGAGCACAATGACCTCTGACCCCTCAGCCTCAGGCATATATATGCGCCCATGAATGTGTCTATGCATGTGCAAGGGATATGCTTCAGGCTACTGAGCCCCCCAGTTGCCCTAACAAGGTGCCTTGCTGCTCCCACCACAGGGCAAAGGTCACCAGATCAACCATCCATACATGCTGTGCCCCACTTTCTTCTCTTAGCAGCGTCTTCACAGTTGATACAGTTCCGGATGTTGGGTGTATGTGTGAGAGAAATGCTACAATATTAGGTTTACTGCTGAAAATATTACCGTCTAAAATTCCTTAGATGATAGAGGCATATTGTGGGCAACTATTTCCTTCCGAATACCTCATCTGGGTCATCCATCAAAGGTCAATGCCAACAATTAGGACTTAATTTAAATGAAGGAAAAAAAAATGCACAACTAATTGCTTCGGCATGCAACCAGAGGGCAAAGAGGGGCAAGTGTTTGGAAATCAGGAAGAGTGTGAGAATCATGTCTGAGCGCACTCTCTGAAAGTCAGTGTCTTTTTGGTTTCGAGAACATCTGTCCAAACAGGGTGATGCTGGGGACTCTTCCAAACTTTGTGATCTATTCCTAGAGCTCTCCAGAGAGACCTGTGTATTTGTAAGTGTGTATGTACACATTTGTTTCATCTCTTCCTGCTCTAACTCTCTCACGCAGGGATCAGACCTCTCTGCCCTTGACTGCCCCAGCCCAGTGAAATCTGTCCCAGTTGGACCACTCTGTGAGGCATTAATATTTGAGGGAAACTCTCCTTTAAAAGCTCTTTCTTGTACAGAAGTAGGGGAAGTCATAATCCCCTCTGCACCACAAAAATACACACACAACTAAACTGCTGATATCATGCTCACCCTCCCCCCCAAAAAAAGAAACACACACACACACACACACACACACACACACACACACACACACACACACACACACACACACACACACACACACACGAGATAGTTCACATGAGGCTGTAGTTGTTTTAGGATCCAACAACAAGTTTGTCACGATAACCCATCAAGTTCAGTTGGTCTCTCTCAGGCGCCCGTCATTCAATTGATGACAAGTAAGAAATTTTATACAAAGCAGGTGAAGCTTCAGTGTAATCAGTGTCTTTAAGGAGGGATTCGAAACGAAAAGAGAAATTGTGTGTGTGTGTGTGTGTGTATGTGTATGTGCGCGCACGCGTTTGTACCAGCTGTGTTGTTCTCCTTCACATGCTGACTGAGGAGTGGGTAGAAATAGTGTGGCCTTATGGGTAAGCCCTGCTCCTTCAATATCTTCATCAGCTCTAAAGACATACCTGTAAAAAAAAAAAAAAAAAAATTTAAATTAAAAATTAAAGTCATGCACTGGTCAGACTCCAGCAGTCATTTGATACAATTTGCAGCTGAACCTGTCAAGAGGTTAATGCCCTAATTTTGTATTCAAAATCTATCAAATGTACATGGATTAGGTTGAGTGTATACTGAACATAAAGGTCCCTCCCACATGCAAGTAAAAGAAAGCATTTTCTGTACCAGTCTTCTTGGCCTCCAGAGCACAGTACAGTGAGAAGGTGAGGGGCGCAGTGTGCAGATTTGACTCCTGGAGCTCTTTACAGTAGTGCCTGATCTTCTCCACTGTCTGTAATACACACACACACGCACAAAAATAAAAAATTACATTTAAACACTGAAAGTAATACTAAATATACACTAAAACCAAGTCTTAAAACGATGCTTAAAGACAAGTAATGACCCTTAAAAATACTCCAGGAATCATTATGTAAACCTGTGCCTGTGCTTGTGTAGTAATACTGTGTGTTAGGGGATAAAAAAGTGAATTTTCTTTTTTTTTTTTTGAATACGTACCGTGTCCATATTGACACAGTGTCTGAGGAAGAAGTTGCCCAGGTTGGGGGAGTCTGCGTTTAAACCTTCGGGCTGCAGTGAGGAGAAATTCTTCAGGATCTGAAAAGCTGTGTCCTCCTGGCCCTGGGTGATGAGGCTCAGACACAAGTTCATGGCATCTGCAAGAACAACAAAGACAAAAAACATTCTCAGCCTCATAACACTGTCAATATGATTAAAAGTAAAGCTGATTAGTTGGTAGATTTATGAAGCAGCTGTCAATTTCTTTAGCCTTTCCCCAATTTATGAACATCCATTGTTAGCAAGTGTTACCTGACCATCAGCAAGCATACTGCAGCTTACAACACAAAATCATTGTTTCTGCAATGTTGTTATTGCGCAAAGCTTGATTAATTAAGCACAAAACTATGTGGCTATTCATCATAGTATTTTTGACTGATACTAATTTGGCTGCTGTTGACTACAGTGCAGTGGAAAAGCATGAGGGGTACGTGTGCACAAGTACCTGGCACATAACCCCTCTCGTGTCTCATGCGCTCAACCATCGCTGGGACGTGCTGCTGGTGTCCAGCTTTGGCCAGAGTGAAGATGACCTGCATGATGTCCCTGTCCATTAAACTGCAGTCTGCAGTCTCTGCTTCCTCCAGGGTCTGACGAAGGGAGAGGGGAGTTTTGGTTTTTGGGGGGGGGGGTCACAGAAAAAGAGAGGGGTGAAAGAAAAAACAAGAGGAGGGAAGGTGGGAAGAGGAAGGAGGTGATAGGAAGGAACAGAAGGAGTGGAGGATAAGTAGCAGAAAAGAAGGAGTAGAAATATGGGGGGGGGGTGTTGAAGAGGAGCAAAAGGGGAGAGAAAGACAACCATTTATTAGATACAAACATACACATGTACAAAATGTGCCTTAGCACTGTCATGAAAACCACCTGAATAATCACACACACCTTTTTCAGACTATCCAGATCTCCCTTTTCAGCATAGGCTATAAGCAATGACACATAAGTGTCAGGACCTGGCTCGATTCCAGCTCCCCGCATCACAGACAGGATGTTCTTAGCACTCTCGATGTCACTGCAAGGCGACGAAGATGACGGCTCGTTTAAAATCAAATTACTCAAACACAACACTAATTATAAGTGATTAAATATAGGATATCAAAAGAACAAAGGCAGTGACACTCACCCTGCACGAGCGTGGCCCATCACCAGGGAGTTGAAAACAGCCTCAGTAATGGGTAAATCTTTGCTCTTCATGAAACCCAATATGGTGCTGAAAAAGCAGAGAAGAAAGTTAGAATGGGAAAAAGAGATGAATCCAAGGGTAATATTTTTCTATTTACAAAGACTAATGGTTGGTACTGTAACTCTTACCATCATGGTGGAAAATAAATAAATAAATAAATAAATAAATAAATAAATAAATAAACATACAAGCATACAGGATCATACATTCAATAAGCGGAGATAAAAATTAGCTTTTGAAAAAAAATGCTGTTTTGCAATCATCTGTCAAGTATCAGTCAGATACCAGAGCTCTTGACATGAGCTCTGCTATTGGCTGGTTAATACACAGAGCAGAAGGTTTGCTCACCTGGCTCCCTCGATGTCACCATTTTGGCAATAGGCCGCTATGAGCCTCTGGTAGGTAACCTGGGTAAAAAATTAGAACAAAAATCAAACAGAACTTAAAATCACTAAATGTCCAAGAACCCCTGAAACATCAGAGTACAAAGGTGCTGCTCTGTCCTAAGTGTGGGAAGCAATCCCCTTAGTGAAATAAAAAGTGTACAACGAAAAAGAAACCTTACTACACTGACTACAATTAAGAAATTGCTTTGGATTATATAAACTAAAATCTTCGAAGGGATGTCTCTATCTGTTCCCAGTGGCACTGTTGTGGTCGATAGATTAAAGATTAAAAAAAACCAAACAAACAAACAACTTTTTTTTTTTGCTATTTTTCCACCTTGTGGTACTTACTCTGTTGGGCTGGACATTAGCCTCTTCCATCTTGGCCAGGAAGTCAGTTGGGGAGAACTTGAACTCATTCTGCAGGTAAACCTTCAGCAGGGCGTTGTAGTGACTAACATCAAACTGTGCACCTGGGGAGGACAATGTGCATAAACTATAACATTACCAACTAAAACATGACACAAAAGATTTAAGATTTAAATATGGCACAAAGCCGCTGGTAATTGTCATGAACCTTGTGTATGTAACATAAGATCATACATGTGATGATGTTTTCTTAAGAGTCACTATCAACATAACTTGCCCTAACTCAGTCACAGCCAATTAAGAGAAACAAACAACCCGGAGAGCACTTCAGGTAAATTGATGATTAAGTTGCTGCCATTGGTGCGGCCTCTTACCCAGCTCCTGCAGCTTCTCCCACACGCGGTGTGCCAGCACGGTGCGTTCCTCCAGAGGCACCTCGGGCAGCAGGGATCCACAGCTACGCAGCAGCAACAGGGCCTGGTTGCCACTGGGATAACCTGCAAGCGGACAAGAGCAGAGGTTGACGTTGGTGGTAGAGTGAGAGAGACGGGATAACAAATCAAAAAAGTCTGTTACTAAAATGAGAGGAAACACAGGGGTTGCTCTCACAGTATAATGTCAATGTACTGCCATACTACACCTTAGACTGGAAAATGACCTTGAAGGTTAAGATTGATAATGTAGTTATAAATAATGGCCTAAGTCTTCATCTGACGTCCACCTTTACATCTACCCCCCTGACTGCTGTCCTGCCTGCCTACCTGTCCTACAGATATCATGGAAGATGCGGAGCAGCAGGGTCTTGGTGATGCGGCCGGTCCTCCTCACAGAGCTGTCCAGCTTGGCCAGAGCCCAGTCGAACTGCTGAGCCTGCTTGGAGCGCACCGCGACGCTGGCCTCGTCCTTCCTCTCGGTGGCCACGGCGTAGCCCCGCACGCTCCCCACCGCATACGGCCACAAGCGACTGTAGCGGACGAGAAAAATCGACGTCGGGAGGAGCGAGGGGACGGAGGTAGATGGAAGGAGTTATAGAGCAGAGGGGGGAAACAAAGACAGAAAAGAGAGTGTGATTATTTAGAAAGTGGAAGAAGGGAGGGAGGAGACAAGACAGAAAGAAGAAAATACAGGTGTCACAGATGAACACGGTGGGCACACAGATACACACAGTTCCAAACTGTTTGGCACAGGATGTGTTGAGTAAACAACACACATACACCCACTCAGTTTGCAGTTTATTAGGAACACCTAGAGCTAAAACTAATACACTCTAACACTACAGTCCTAAAACGAATGCTCCATTCATTAGGGTTAGGATGTTCAGCTTGTGCTAAAACCGTTTTTGAGAGGTGCCGATTCAGCTTTTCGGCCTGTGGTTTGTAATGCCGTCGAACGTTATCGCATTTTAGTGATGAGACCCTTCAGGGTGGGACAAAGTACTAGAAACACCTGTCCATATAACCCAGTGCAGTGCAATTCAACACAGCTAAGAGAGTTTAGATACACAGGTCCACAGCTCTGGATGCTTTAACATCTCAGAGGCTGCTTTTAGTTTAATCAAAAGCAATGACCTTGAGGGGAAAAGCCTCAGCGGGATAAACCATGTCTGCTAACCAGCATCTTTAACATCAGTAGAGGCCTGCAGCCATACAGTATTTTTTTCATTGATGAAATTCTTCTCATTTTATTTCATAAGAACATCTGCTGTAGCTGTAGCGTGACAGTGTGGACGGCCAATCTTCAATGATGGGCCTCTTGTGTAGAATTAACGCACAACCAATGCTAATACAAAACCGGGACGCACGCATGGGGAAGCTGCTGAGATTCACAGTGTCAGTACGAAGTCCTTTAGTGGGGCTAGCTTACGAAACAATACGATTTAAGCTTGGACGAAAGGGCAGTTACACAACTTCTGATCATCACCTTATGCAAAGCGAAGGCCGTGTTTGTTTCAACCCGCAGCCGGGCAGTGTTACAACGCGAGGAACTAAACGCAACGCGCCTCCGCCTGCGTCAAAACACTATATTAGATAGAGGCAGGTCATATCGGTGTGAAAGCGTCTGTCATTGAGCCTCAATGACGTCTCCGCTCCACGCCTGGATCGTGGCTAACGGGCTGCGTGGTACCTGGCGGACGCATTTTCGCGGGCAGGGGCGATGAGTCGGGAACGGCCCCCGGTCCCGCCGCCGCCGAGGGCCCCGCCGTACAGCCGGCCGAGCGGCGGTCCGGTCCTCTTGGTCCTGGCGATCTGAAGCGAGCCCGAAGGCGAAAGCTTGAGCAACCGGGCTGATCTCAAGAGCGCAGCCATGTTTGTGCCGTCGCAGCGTGGAAGGGCATGCGCACCACGTGACCGGCGGGGGACGGTACCGCGAGAGCGCCGACCGAGCGCGTGAGCGTCTGTTGTCGGTGGGTTTTGAAAGTAACTAAGCATCATTAGTAAAATGTACTAATTAAAGTACTAGTTCTGCAGTAAAACATCCTCTGTGACTGATATATATCTATGATATTATTAGATGCATCCATCTGTACACAGGAGGTCGAGTTGGGGCTACATTTCACTACTGTGTATATATATATATATATATATATATATATATATATATATACACACACACACACACACACACACACACAGTTATGCAGATACCCCAGTGCAGAGGTGGATTACCAATGGGGCACAACATTGTTTTGCCCCAGACCTACAGGTGCTGCAGAAGCCCCAGATATTGCCATGACAGTGTGGCTGGTAATTGTCTCATCTTATGTGTGTGTGTGTGTGTAATAAGCCACCTAAGGTGCTACAAAGAGTCGGTTTTCAGTCCTTTGGGAGGTGATCATACGTCCACCTTGGACAGATTTGGTCGCCGTGATAGCGTCACAACCCTGCAGGTGTGCGGTTGAGATCAAAATGGAGGCCTATTTTGAAGATGGGTGCGGTCAGCGCATGAGTAAGGGGTATACATGTGACAACGTGCAGGTTACTCATGACGTAGTAAGGACCACGTCAACATGTTGACAGCATCACAGCTGGCAGTGATCCCATCGCAAGATTGGAACTAGTTGACAATCTGTTGTAAATTTTGCACCATTGAAGTGAAAAAATTTTACTTTCTGGAATTTTACTGTAGTCATTGATATTGTGAAGTTTTGGACAACTTTAGGTTTTTAAAGGGAAATTTAGTGGGGGAAGTCATTCTTTAGTGCAAGTGCTAAAAGAAAGTCTCAGAGACATAAGTAACAACTAGATTCTTTTTGCTGGAACATGTCAGAAGTCAGAATGTTTGGAAAACACTAATTTAATCTTGAGAAACAAATTGTATTTTATGTGCTTTTGTTTTTCATAATGTAATTTCTAGACTAGATCAATAGCTACAACTGTCAGTTATAAAAAGTCAAAACATATGGACAATATTTCCCTCTGAAATGTAAGGAAGTATTAAAAAGCAGAAAAGGGAAATACTCAAGTGAAGTACCTCACGTTGGTACTTAAGTACCTGAGTAAACATACGAATGCATTTAGCTTATTAAATGTTTGACAAGTCCATTGTAATTTTTGTTATACTCTATAAATAAACGTTACCTTGCAATGTATGTGTCTGAAATTGAATAAACAACAAATATTCAATTATGCTCTATTCACATATTCACTTTGAGGATACAAGTTACTCAACTTTGGAAAGAGTAGTCTCATGAAAAATATCAGCAGTCCACTAGGACAGTCTTCCTCAGTGGAGAAAGTTTACTCAGTTGCCATACAGTAAGTGACAATAATATTAAACTTTATTCATACTGATACACTCAACCTTTCAGTATTTCAATTTTACAGAAGGAAGATTATTTATATTTTCATATGTTTTTATTACAATATGAACAAACATCAACATGTTCGAGAAAGCCCTCATTAGCTCAGCTCTTCAATCAACCTACTATTACCTCTCCTCTTCCCTTTCATTAAGTTCTCCTCAACTACAGTCTTTGCTTTCTCCATGCTGCTCCTTGCACTCTCTCGTTTACTGTGTTCGGTCCATAACTCAGCAGCCAGTCTACGAATCTGGCAAGCATTATCCAACACCCAGGCCTGAAAGAATTCACTCTTCTTGCTTGCCAGGAAGTACTTTTGCCTCCTTACCCCTTCCTCTCCCTCTTTAGATAGGGATGTTCTGGCCTGGGAGAAAACTGAGCGAAGCTGACTCAAGGCTGCCAGGCAGTATCCTGTAGCATCTTCTCTGTCTCTGCCAGTCATGACGTGAGCCACAGCTTCCAACGCCCTGGCTGGGGCCAGAGGATCCTCCTTGTCAAGGTACCCTCCACCCAAAATGAGTTTTTCTCCACAGTCTAAGGCCTCTTGGACAGAGCTGAACACTCTGCTTGAGCTCAGTGCCTCAGACAGGGAAAGAATCATATCAGAAAACTCAAACACCAGTGAATCAGTGTCACCGTTAAAGAGGCACAGAGTAAAGCTGTAGCCAAAAAGTGCATTGACCAAACCATAACATATCAGGGGAGATGGATTTGCACATAGAGAACTCAGTTTTGGAATTTTTGCGGAAGTTGGAGGCACAGTGCCAACATTTGAACTTCCCTTGCCATTGCTTGTTTCCTTTGTGTTTTTGCCTTTAATCTTTCTCGGCTTTGTAGCCATTTTGCCCTGTTTGTGAACCACTTCCTGTGATGTCTTTACTTTACTATCAACATCCTGTTCATCCACAGATGTTGAATTTTCTCTCTCCAGTTTGCTCACTTCTTTAACAAGTTCTCTCCTTCCCTCATGATGCTCTTCCCACCAAGGTTTCCACAGGGGAACCAGCCCGCCAAGAGCTCCACGCTTCATCAGACCCAAAAACATCTCTTTCTCTTTGCTGTTGAGAATTTCCCACAGCTCTTCTTCTGAAAGTTTGTCAATATCCATCCCTGTAAGTCGATCAGCCAAGTCCAGCTCCCCTTCTGCTCTTTCAGCATCCTCATCTATGTCTCCAGGCAGTGGCTCCCCTCCGCCAATCTCCTCCAGTTTTCTCAAAATAGCCTCAATCTCTGTTGCACTCCCTTCTCCAGACTGTTGGAGCTCAGCTAACCTGGACAGAAGCTCCACAGCCTGCACTCTGTTTGTTGCATCTTCTTCCCCTTCTTTTGCATCATCTGACACAATACCTGCTTCTTTTAACAAACTTTCCATTCCGCCCTCTGTCCTTTCGGCCTTTTGTCTGAGTCCCACAAGAATCTCCTGCATTTTCTTTCGCCCCTCACTTTCTGTTTTCCCCATATCCTTCAACTCCTCCAGAACAGACTCCTTGTAAAACTCCTCAGAGCACACAGAGTGATCTGGGCTCTGGTAGCAGGCCAAGCCACAGTAATGCAGGTTACATCGAGGACAGGTGTAGCAAGAGGGTTTACATTTACACAACATGCAGACTGCTTTTGTCCTAGTGTTACTTCCATCCTCTGTGGCCTCCTCCTCTCGTGCCTTGGCTGGCATGAGAAACTCGTCCTGTTCAGAGGCAAGTCCTCTGGACGGGAGCTGAATGCCGTCTCTGGTCACTGTGTCGGGCTCCGCATCAGTCCAATCCTCCCTTGGACTGATGTCAGTCAACAGACTCCTCACAGACGGAGGAAGTCTCCGTCTTACTAATGGATTCATTAGCTTTTGAACTGGGCTAAAGAACAGTGTTGTAGCAAAGGAAGAGAACGGTCCGAAACACGTAACCTAGGAATTGAACAAATCATAAAAATGTTACAGGGTGTTTGTAATCTTTAGTTACGTTACTGTCACTGGGTAAATTTGAAGGCTTGAGATGTCACTGAAGTCAATTTCCGATTCAGCATTTCAGGGGAAAGTTACTTAGATTTGTCAAATCTGGACCCCATAAATACTAAAAAAGCTAAAGACTGTTTAAAAGACATTTTCAAGATTATGATAACTTAATTTTATTTGTGAAAACACAAATTAGACTTCAGACTTATATCAAACCCCACTACACCAAGACTTTTTACATCTGTAATACATCAATAAGGAGAATTTAATGCCTGTTTAATGTTTCAGATCGGGAGGGGGGGACTCATTTTATTTGTGAAAGAACAAAACACTCCAGCTTTGTCAATTTGAGATGCTAACGTTAGCACAAAACAGTGGGTACTTTTTGATGCGTTACACATTTAAACGGGTTTCATATTACGTTAAGGTCGCCGGGAAGGTATCTAGCTAGCAGCGTAGGTATTCAATAGAAAAATAATCTGTCTTCAGTGTTACTGTAACATCTTAAACATCAAGCTGAACTTAATTCACTTACTGCAGCAGCAGCAGCGACGTATCACATTTGTTGTCCCGATCGAGCCGCGATGTCGCCTTTTGATTACGTATTGTTGACCTCCTCTTCTTCGTCTCTGAGATTTTACGGAAGTTGGCGTCGACGAGGTTTCATTACCGCCACCCTCAGTTTTTGTTCGCTCTCAGCGTCAGTTCATTTTAAAGCCTCCTTTCCAGTCCAGTCCAGGTAAACACCGTCTCCACATTATAATATACTTTAACGTTGCCCTCTAGCCGCCCTAGTTTCTGTAATAGTGACATTTTCTGTCTTTCATGTGAAAATTTCCTGAACTATCTCAGCCTCATAGCATTGGTGGTAAAGACCCATTGGATGTTTTCCTGTACTGTGTGACCACGTGTGACCATCTTGCACAGGCAAAGTCCATATGATCACATTTTTCCCTTATTCTGATGTTTTATGTGAAGAGCAACTGAGGCTCATGTACAGTACATGTCTATTAAAGCTGAAGTGCTTCCGAAGGAGAAAAACATGGATTTCCTGCTGATTTTTTTGTGATGGGGAAATATCTTATTCATAAATGTAAGTATCACTTCACATGAAATAGGTGCGTGGATCTCACATTTCATAATATCCACTAGCAATAAAACATGCCATCCCCCCACGCAAATTTGTTACCCCCAACAAAGTAAGAGAAGTATTATACAAACTTGTTCATTATACATATCCCACAAATGCTGAAAAGGTTTGTAGATTTGTCGACCTTGTAAAATTGCCATTTAATCTACAGTCCATATCAAGAAGAAACCAAGTTAAATGTACACAGCTTTAAAGTCTGATCAGCATCAAAACACTGTGTTTAAACTTCTCCCTTTTCACCATTCAAGTTCATTGGTCTTGTCAAGTCCAAAATCTAAAATATTAGTTATATACCCACCATTTGTTATTTCATCCATTAATTTGTCTAGAAACCTGAAACCAGTTGAATGCTCATGGATCAATAAACAGAAATGTTCTCAGTGTGAAATTCTGACCAACTGACTGAACAAATCTATCATATTTGTGCCATGATGCCCTGCCACTGTAGTGCAGTAACACACAGTTGAGTGGTTTGTTTAATCCAAATAAACATGATCGATGCCAAAACTGAGTTTATCCATAGGCTCCGGTCACAATCAAATGATTGAACAAATTAAAAGTTGGGATGTTATTTAAGCCGGAGCCCCATTGTTTTTGGAAAGCAACCATCTAGATTTGAGTGACTCATCTCAAACATTTATGATCGTCACTAACTAACCTGCCCTCCATCTAGCTCTCTGTCAGTCTATGTGTTCATTAGGAGTGTCAGTCTATCTGTCGGTCTTTCTGACTGTGCTGTGTCTACATCTCCAATGGGGCTGTTTGCTGTGAGGTGATTGTCTCCTGCGGGGGGTCAAGCATGGTAAAGGTCATGCAGGTGGGGAGTTGTCAGATGGCTGTCCACCCCTCACTGGGCCAAAGGGCTCCCGTGCCGCCTGTCAGAGCCCGTGGGGAAGGGGGGAGGAGGAGGGGGGTCTTTGGTCGGCGTGTGCCATGCTGTCTCGGCCCCGCCCCTGGCTGCCGTGCTAGCAGTCCTCGGTAGGCTGCTGCCTCCTCGTGTCTCCTTTCTTCTTCCCTGGCATGTTTTGTGACATGTTAGTACCCCCAACACTAAATCCAAAAGACTGCTGGACAGTTGATATGTAGTAATGCAGAATCTAATCCAGGTTAGAAAGGCTCGCAAAAGCTTTTTGTCCTCATTGCACGAGTCTGAGCACAGGTTTGGCATTTGGCACACGCGCGCACACACGCGCACACACACACACACACACACACACACACACACACACACACACACACACACACACACACACAAATCCTGCTGTCTGCCACCAGCTGATAGGTGACAGGGAACAGGCTCTGCCTTTTGGGCATGTCCAGCCCTGGCATGTCTGGAGCTGTCTTCTATACAACAGCAGGGTGTGTGTGTGTGTGAGTGTATTTGTCTCTGTAGCAAAAGAGAGTAGACCTATGTTGATTTAGGCCGTTCTGTCACCTGTCAGCTCAAAAGAATCTTGCATTAAAGGGACCCAAAAGGGCTGGGGGTGGTCTATTTAAGCAGCCAGAAGCAAGCTCAACCTGTAATATCATGTTCTGAACAACATGAGGAAATTAATATTGACCTTGTGAAGAAGTCTTGCAAAAAAATCTCACCTTGTGTCCAGAATGAGATTAAATAAGATGGGCATAAAACTTTATCTAATTACAAAAGTGCAGTCCACTGATTGAAAATATATTTTACAGAACTGTTGTGGCTGGGATTGGGGAAGAACATAGCACATAATTTAGAATTCAGAGTTTGCATGTTGCATTACATATAATGCATTTGCAATGAAAAAGATATAATATGAAGAGAATAATCACAGGTCAATTAAACAATTAAGTGGAAAAGGACAGTAAAAATGATAGAACAGTAGTAATATACAATTAAAAAAAAAATAGGAAAACAGAAACACAATAGATTAAAATTCTGGAAAAATAATTACATAAAATTGACAAATTAAATAACAAAACTGATGACACTGATCATCACAATATATATTAAAATTCCAACCAAATAAATACCTACTGACACCCACTATATTTTTCAGTTTCATTATTTCTCTGGCATCCAAAAACCAACCAGTATTCTATCAATGAAGTGATTAGTTGACAGAAGATTAATTGGAAGCAATTCTGGTAATTGATGAAACGTTTAAGTAATTTTTGGAGCAAAAATGCAAAAATGCAAAAAAAAAAAAAAAAAAAAAAATCACCGGTACCAGCTTCTCAAATGTGAATACTTGCTACTTTTCATAGTTTTCTATAATAGTGAACTCAACATCTTTGGGTTGAAAGGGAAAGAATATATATGTTCCTTGAGCATAAACAGTAGTTACCATCCATACATGGAATAATAATATTGCATAAATATGATGCTGTAGTAATGGATTTGCTTCGAGAACCGGTGTCTGTGAATGAATCAGTGAGTGTCTGTGACTGCCTTGTGGTGGGAGGTGTATTGCAGCAAAACACTCAACACAAACCTGACATAGCAACAACATCCTCTTTCTCGCTCACCCTCTCATCCTCCTTTCATGTTTCCTCCATATACCTTTTTTATGAATGAGGCCAGGAATGTGGGCTCAGCTCACCAACCATGAAAGCATCAATGTACTCCTTCAATAATTCACCTCCTGGATCTATTATTTACCTATTATTTTCACCTCTTCACCAGAAGGCTTTGGAGTTGCCTCCATAGACCTCTGCTCTTCCTCCTCCCCTTCACTTCTCCCAGTCTTCCTTCCTTTAATTGACAACCTTTGCCAGGTCACTCAATCCATATAAACAAATCCCCGTTTCCTGTGCTGCTCCTTGATCTGCTACAAACAGAAGACTCTCCCCCTGAGTGTGTATAGAAATACTGTATGTGTGTGTGTGCTGGGTGCAGTGCGGCGTGTGATGTGCTAAAACACAGGTAGATGGAGCGGTACCCTCCCAGTGACCTAAAGCGGCTGTTGACAGCGGTGACAGTAGAAACAAGCAGGAAGGAGAAAAAGAAACCCCACAGCACTTTAGAAGTCAACTTTATCTCAGTTTCTGTCTCTTTTGACTTTGGAGGGTCCAATCTATCTCAGTAGCCTTCACAAATAATTTCAAATGCTATTAGGTTTTTCTGCACCACCAATCTCTTGTACTGTTGTTTCGCAACTCCAGACTAAACTTTTTCTAGTGCTCGCTCAGTCAGTCACCTTTTTTTTAGAATGATCTTTTTTGATTTTAGACAGGCTTAGGTTGTAAGAAGGTTCAGCCTGACCGCACTATTTAGGGTGTTTTTAGGATGAAATCTTATTTATAACTTATTTATTCATGATTTTAATTCCTAACTTAGCTCTTCAAGAAGATTTTTTTTTAATTCCAATGAAGCTCTCCTGTCTAAATAAAGATGAAATAAGTAGAAAATACATTTTAACATTTAAAAAAAATCACATATTCTATATAATTATTTCATTTTTAATTATATTATTATTTTGCTTTCACACAAACATAATGAAAACAGCAAATGTATTGATAAGTGAGGACAGGGCTTACACATATAAAAAAAATGAAAAACAACAATATAAAGAACATTAATGTGTAAAAAAAAAAAGAAAAGGAGAGATGCAGGGTTTTCAATAGCAGACTGTAAAATAGAAAAAGAACCATTTGGAATAGTGCATTTAACAAGCAGTGACCGGTCGTTACTAGCTCATCCCCTGCAGCCAAACACTGTTAAATTCCACAGATTTTTATTTCAAATTCTAGTGAAGATCCCAAAATGTTTAAAGATACCAAAGACATCAGGCTAGATTTGGGGGAATTTTGTTTACTGTAAATATAAGTCGAACATGAGTAACTCACCGAGTGTAAACAGAATCTGTGGCTGTAATGGAGAGTCGGTACAAGCTTATACAGAATAGGAAGCGATGTCAATATATGACCATTAATATGTTTAAAAATTCTGTTTTTCATTTTTTGTTTTTTTTAACAAACCTGGCCTGTCTCTGTCTTCTCATGACTTGAGAGGAAGCCTCTGTGAGACTTGCATGTTTTCCCCTCCACTCCCCCTTCTCTTTGTCCTTCTCCATCACACCATTCCCGCAGGAGCAAACCTGAGACTGAGTGCGCATAGGTGTATCGCCCGCCTCCATCTGTCTGACCTCCAGCCCCGCCTCCCTCCATCCCCACGAGAGGGAGCAGCGGATCAAGAAAAGGGGAGGAATGGAGGAAGGAGCGAGGGAGCGAAAGAGAGAACTGTGTCCGTGTCCCAAAGGATTGCTCTGTGTCCGTCTAAATCAGGAAGTGAGAATGTGACGGGAGGAGAGACAGAGCGGAGACATCCCTTCAGTGTGTATGTTTTTGTATGTGTGTGTGTGTGTGTGTGTTTGCGTGTGTGTTTCTGTGTTTCTGTGGGCCCTGTTGAGCTGAGGTGTCATATATGTGAAGATCACAGCTTCACGCTAGTGGCAACCAGGGATGACGCTCTAAATCACTGAAATGCCAGAGACAACTGTGCTGTGATATGTTGTGCACATATGGGTTTGTGTGAATGTGTGCATGGATGTGAGTGCGTGTCTTTTGGGACATTTGATGGAGATTAATACCGCTTTTAGAGCCTGAGAGTGAAAATGTTATCAAGTATGTCACCTTGGAAAAAAAAGATAGTGACATCGTCTCATATAGACCCTGACACACACACACACACACACACACACACACACACACACACACACACACCAGTTCCAAAACTTTTTTTTGTGTACAACCCCCACAGCCCTGTCAGTTGGACTCAAGTACCCCTTCATTGATACCACCTGTCACAACTGTTTTCATTTGAATTCAGTCTAGGCTGGATGGTATTTAACACCAATAATTATAAAAAGAACTAATGTTTTCAGACAATTGAAAAAATGCTTAGGTTAGTTTGGTCAGTTTCTAACACAGCGCTGTGGGGATATGCAAGATATATTGCATTTGTACTACAACAGCGACCGCTTGGAAGTGACGGAAGCTGGATTTTTCAACCATTTATGCTGGACTTTTAAGTTTATTTCAGCTATTTATCCTTGACCTGTATGTTTCAACCATTTATCCTTTATTTTCAACTAGCGTTTTCCAGTGTCTTCTACTTTCAACAAAGCATTTCTCCGTTGAATTTAACGCTAGCTATTTCTATTCATACGTTAGTTTTAGCTAACCTTTCATACTTTTTAACACTTACTTTAGCCATCTATTTCAAACATTTATCGAACTGCTTCTTTTAAACTGTTTCGACATTATCCACTAGCTGTTTTCACCTTTTATGTATTACTTTTAGCTAATTGTTTCAACCTTTTATCCATCACCTTTAACTTACTATTTCAATTGTTTTCCCATTACATTTCAATCATGCATTACTTTTAACTAGCTGAAACTTCTCTGATAGCTTGCTAACAAGTTTCACGCTCTCTCATGTGCAACGCAGAGTATTTGGGTGTTTATTTTTATTTATCTATTTTTTTTTTCAGAATTAATCGAGCTACTTTATTCAATTTTTCCATGTGCCCCTTGGGGACTCAAGTCCGTCCTGGGGTTCAAGTATGCACACTGCATGCGCGTACACAAGCACACCTAACAACATTACACGTTTTCTCTCTCTGTGGATAAATAATTAGATAGACACAGGGCCTTCTCTCTGTGTCCCCTCACATATAAAGCTACATGAATGTAGGCCAACTCCCTGACGGCTTCACTTCCCTCTCAAGCGCAGTCAAAACAACACACTATCTGTTGTCTCCTCCTGTTCATCAACCTCTATCTATCTCTTGTTACCTCTATTCTATCTTTAACTCTCTCTTTCGTGAGGTGTGAGTCATGGGGAATCGTCCAGCGGATCAAGAAAAAGCAACTGTTCCTGTGATCAGGCAGCTCATGGGGACTCATTCTCACACGGTGACGCTGATATAGTTATAGTCACATCATTATATTCGTATTAGCAAGGGAAACCCTTCATGCTCCAACACCTACATTCCTACATTCATCGCATGCTTTCTCCTGTGCCTGATGCGTGTTCTAACTATTTGACTGCAAGTGCGTATGCATATGCGTGTATGTATGTGATCTATTCAGTCTTGACAGATCATGCTTGGCACATATATGTGCCATGATATGTTTATCAAAAATGTATTATTCTCAGTACTCTGTTCTACGTATTGCACAATGCAGGATGTTTAGAATGTTTTTTCAAATTGGAGAAGCCAAGGACTAAACAAGTTAGTCAATGTAATGATGTGAAATCTTATAGTTTATGAACAAATTTTAAGATTAAAAAAATGAAGCTTTTTCATCACCATTTTTCATCACTATTTTCAACATTTGCTACAATTTATGCAACAAAATAGTGATTCAGACTTCACCCAGACTATAACCAATTTAGGAAAATGCAACTTGTATATATGCTGTCTGATATGTCTTACCTGGAAAAAAAAATATCATCTATCAGATAGAAAGTAATTTGTTACACTAATAAGAAGAAAAACTGGATTCTTAGTAAGAATATCTTTGGCAGATAGAAAAGAGTGTTATCTACCCAATAACACAACCCCCGCTGGATGCTGTTTACAAATTCTCATTGGGATCTAATTTCTTGGAAATCCACTGTATAGCAGCAGTTCATGTTTAACACCAAGACAGTGAATGCCTTTTATCATGCTGTCCATCATCCATACCATATTTCATAGCCAGTACATCATTTCTGACATATTTACACCAATGCTGTCAGCCTTGCTTTCAGCTTTCTTAAAACCATTTTACCTGAAAGATTGTAAGAATGGTGGACATTAGGACATAGTGCATAGTTAAATGTAATTTATAACTAGGTTTGTGCCAAATGATTATAGATGATGCCATTTACGTTCCATCCTATTGACCCTCTGAGCTTCTTTTTGTCACCACGCTGCCTTCCACATTCCAAAAGTAATTTAATTTACATGGTAACATTTACAGGCAAACTTTTTTATCTAACAACGTGAAGTTCCTCATAAGAAACAAAGCTATCAGAAACCCAAAATGAACTAAATAAAAGTGTGAAGCAGACAACTACAGTAATACAGAATCCCTTCTCGATTCAAAAGCCTTACATTTTATTGTATTCACACTTCCATTTGGACAAAAGCATCTGCCAAATGAATAAAGGTAAGGTATATGCTTTTATTGTGAAGCACCACTGAGTTATTCACGCATACCAATGCCATATAATACAATGCTTCTTTTTCCAAAAAATATCAACATATAATAAATACAGATAAAATACACACAACATAAAATACAAAACACAAGTCAGACATGAGTCAAATGGATGAAGAATCCTTCCAGGAGCATACTGTAATGGAGCCACATTCTGTGATATTTTTTTATTGTTACTGTTTCTTGTCACATGGTCACATAATAATGTGTCATAGCAAATAACAGAGAATACATGTAGAATATCACAATATTATATCAGTCAAAAGCATAAATGAATATCAGAAGAAATACTTGCAAAGCACAGATCACACACACTGAACAAAGGGTACTTGGGTGTTGCACGTGCATGTTTACCTGAGGCGAGGCAGGGCAACACAATA
This sequence comes from Istiophorus platypterus, assembly GCA_016859345.1. Classification (NCBI taxonomy): domain Eukaryota; kingdom Metazoa; phylum Chordata; class Actinopteri; order Istiophoriformes; family Istiophoridae; genus Istiophorus; species Istiophorus platypterus. The sequence goes on along the minus strand of CM029124.1, from coordinate 7,563,100 downwards.
GAAGGACTCTTTCAAATATTGAGAGAGGACAGGGGAGCTTGGCATTTTGGGCACGGACATAATCATGCACTCTTACCATGTTAGTGTTAGTTGGAAAAGGTTGTATGTTAGTATGTTTGACAGCGCTCCGACCCTGGCTGCGATGTTGACATTAGTGGACCAGGACACATCACCTCTGCTTTGGGAAAGGGCCTACGGTGAGCCTGCCTTCAAACACAGCAAGGGGTACTCCGTATGTGTGTATGTGGTTTTAGTACATATTTATAGTCTTTGTTAAAGTAAAAGCATCACAGATGTCTACAGTGTTTTGAGCAGCCGCTTACGCCCTGAACAGATTCATTGATAGCTCTCTGATGTATATTTGTCCTTTTCTTTGGTTGCATGTACATTAAACATAAATTAATGCTGGTACAATGGCTCATAGTATCTCAGTTTAAAAAAAAAATGTTCAGGGTTTTCAGCAGTGCTTTCTGCTGAAATAAGCTTTTGACAGAGTTTCTGGCATGAATTCTGCTGCCAGGTGAGAATACTTTCCTAGACTGCAGCTTTATTGTGTGCTGAAATGTTATGGAAGCTTTCTTTTCAGTTTTCAACACAAAA